>CAOLHI010000653.1:0-600000 GCA_948474755.1 Ctenosaura bakeri
AATTCCTTTTCTTTAAAGTATCCCCAAATGAAGTGTGACCAGTTTTTCCTTGTAAATCTGAACTCATGCTAAACACACATTTTAGTTCTTTTCTCTTATGTCTTGTACAGCTTTTTATCAATGTCATAATCCTTTCTTGAATCCTTTCCAATTTTTCACATCCTCCTTGAACTCTCATGGCCAGAACTGTGCCTTGAACAATGCTATAAGTCAAACCATGCTTAATTTATTGTGCTTTTTCTGTATAGAGGAATATTAAAGAAAATAATTCAGCAGAGTCAACCTTCTCATTTGATGGATAGAGCAAAGCATGAACCAGTTAAGCCAGTATATATTTAACATTTGCAATGGGTCTATCTCATTGAAGTCCCTGGTGCCTATACTGGAATAAGTACTAGCTTAAATGTTCTGTAGATCTCAACCTAAAGAAAACATTCATGTTTTCATTTTCAAAACAGTCTAAATTATACAGGTTTTAACTAGGGCAGAATTTTTCTGTATGCTGTTGCGTCAACATATGTTCACAGTTGCCAACAATTTGCTTTAAAAATTCATGTTCTAACCAGAATGCAAGATTAAAAGAAATCATCAATTTCTATGCCTGTATTTTCTAATACTATCCCTCTTTTTACCAGTTCTTTGAATAAAGAAAAGACAGCTTTGCTGCATATCAAGAATCAAATGGCAGCAGATTTAGAAAAACTTCTAAATCACCGTGAGGTAATCTTGTTTTATTTCCCCCAACATATTAGTCATAGGAATGTGTTCTTTTTAGAAATATACTTTCAAAAATTGCCCAACAAATAATTTCCTTTACTGCATATCTGAGTTCCTTCTCTGATCCCATCTTAAACCCTTTGAATCCCTTAATACAAGTGGTATTTTAAAGTAAATGTATTAATTTAAGTATGACTGGTATTGAGACATGGCACACTCCTCAAATGTGGCGTAGGTGATGATAGCCTCATGGCAGATAGTAAAACACAAAAACTATTAACATTAGATCTCACTCCCACCTGCTTTGGTCAAATCAGAGGACCGTCTCAATCCCAGTACAGCAAGGATCATAGAGGGATTATACCCTATATGATCACTTCACCATCTGACATTTATGAATTTGGTAAAATATATCTTGCCCTTGAATAGTGCTACTCCTGCAATGGCACAACTTTGTTTTCCTCAGCATAGCAAGGGGATTTTGACGACCCTGTGGTTTAATATTACGTGGACAAGCTTGGGTGAATCTTAGGTTTGCATGCTCCCCCCTCCCTTTCTTTTGCTGCTGCAGGCAGGTGCTAAATAGTGATTACTCAGAAGCAGAAGCAGCCATGCTGGAGTAAATGACAGAAGGGGAAGAGCACAAGTCCAAAGTTCACTGAAACTTTTCCACCATAATTTGACATTATTTCTGAACAAGACTGATCTCTCCCTTTTTCACTGCAAGGGTCCTGTGGCTTTGGAAAGAGATGGCCATCCGGACAAAGCAGGCCATGGAACCATCCGTTCATTCCCCAATACCATGCTGACCTTACAGCTTTCCTGGGGAAGGAGCTACCTAGAATCAGGACAAGTTGAGGGACAACGGAGGTAACGAGTGTTGCCTCCTTCACCAGCATGTATCATCATTATGCTCAAAAGATGCAGAGATCTGTTTTTTCATACATATGACAACTCACTGTTTGGTGCCACTTTGGATATTGCTTCAGTTGAGCAATTAAGTTAATTATCTATGTTGCTAATTTCTTTCCCTTTTAAATTATTATATTACCCTTTATCCCACTTTACAAATCTTTTCTAACTATAACTGCTGGCAAGGTACTTTCAGATGCTCAAAGGAAAGTTCTATTATATTACATAGAACTTGTACTTTATGTCAGGAACACTTTGTACATTAATTTCCATTAAATGCCACCAGCTGTCTCTTAATACATTTATTGGATGCCACTGTTTGAATGTGTAATTAATTCTTAAGTTGTGATATACATAGTGTTTTAAAAAAGAAGTTAGTACTTACACTGGATGTATTATACCTTTTTATTATATCCTTAATATACGGTCTCAGCTAGTATTAACTGAGAACGCATTCATTTCACTCTCTGTGAAACAGCTGTTTCTCAAGAGGAAATCTTTAGATGCATGCAAAGACAAAGGCTACCAACTTTAGGCTAATGAAATAATATAAACAGTTTAAGATTTTCAAATGTTCTCCTATGCATGTAGGTGCCTGCTTGGTTTCAAAACTGTCATACAACTTAAGAATTTGTCTTCCACAATATTAACTGTTACAAGTAAGATCCATTTATGTGATGACTTGTTCTGAAACTTTTCCTGCAAATCTGTTTGTAAAATCACCTTCTTTGGGAGTTAGTGAATATAAGTTATTGATAGAAGTTAAAATTAACATCTTCCCTTAATTTAAAAATTATACTTGTCAAAGTCCTGTAAAAAATGTTTCCAGGTATCATGCAAAAATATTTAAAAACATGAAAATAGTAAAATAAAAATCCAGCAATAGAATTAAAAAATCCAAACCAAGCTAAAGACTTGAATACACTAAAATAACACATTAAACTACTTTACAGTCATGGGCATTAAAACAGTAAGTAAAACCTTAAACCAACCAACAGGAACTAAAATATGAAAACCTTTCAAAGCCTGGGAGAACAAAGAAGTCTTAGGTGATGTTGTAATGACAACAGTGTGGGTTCCAGACAAACTAACTTAGCAAAAGCATTCTGAAAAACCCACTGCCACCAGTGTGTGTGAAGGAGTCTCCAGACTGAATGGGCATATAGAGGATAGCGTATGTAGATTATTCTAAGTCATGACTAAGAATATATGGGAATAAATTTTCTGTGAGGTACTGAGGTTCCAGGTTTAAATACTCTAAAGGCACCAGATCCTATCAGATCTTGGAAACTAAACAGGGTCTGCCCTAGTTAGCACTTGGATGGGAGACTGCCAACAAATACTAGGTGCTGTAAGCTGTATTTCAGAGGAGGTAACTGTCAAAATCACCTCTGAGTGTCCCTTGCCTAAGAAAACTCTATGAAGTTCATGGGGTTGCCATAAGTCAATAAGTGACTTGAAGGAGGTCCCAAGCTTTGCTCAAGTTTTATTGATTAAAACCTCCTCTTCAAACATAGCCCAAAAATGAATTGGGCAAATATAATTGTATCTTTGTTACTCCAAATAAATGTCCTTTTCTATGTATTTTTTGTATGCAAAGCTGTTTTAATGAGCTGACATCTAAAATGTGCCATTCCTTAAACCATAAATCCTTTCTCTTCTAATATTAACTCATATGCAAAATGAAAGTACCTTAATCTATTGATAAGATTTATTAATTTTGTATTCTTTCCAATCACTTCTAAGCCACATGGATTTTGTAACCCTGGTGTTAATTCCAGCCTAGGGCCAGTAGTGGGATATCCTAGCCAGTATCCCATTGGTGCTTTCACAACATGAGATAGATAAGTTGCAAAGAAGATACACTCTTCAATGACAATATTCAAAGAGCAAATATTTTATCTAGTCCACATTCACAGTAATGTGAGAAATTGGAGGTTTTTAAAACTTAGTGCATTTCAGTAGTGCAAGGGAGATACAGTCTTAAACCAACAAAATAATAATAATAATATATTAAATAATCATCATCATCATCATCATCATCTCAAATGATGCAGATTATGGCAAGGAACTGTCATTCATCAGTAATGATGTCCTAGTGTGTTAGTCCCAGGTCTTTCATGCTCTGAATTTGTGGAATTGTAGTTATTTTAAAATTTTGGTTTCTCATTCTGAAATGCAGTTTAGTTATCCAAAGAAAAAGACCAGATAAAATTACCAAGGGCGTGCAGACTCAGCAAATTCTAGGTGTGGGTGATTTCAGTGTGTCAGTATCAGCAATGATAGAAATTTGAGGATTGAAGAAAAAATTCATTGAGGGAGTAGAATTGTTATTAGTGGAGGAGTGCTCTCATGCTGCTCCTCCCTGGTAGCTGCACACCTGGTGATGTCACTGGCACTGTCCAGTAAAGACTCATAGCAATTGCATTCCACTAAGTTCTCCTTATAACTAATATGCTAGCAGAAAAGAAAAACTGTATTCTCTAACCAACAGTAGCACTCTTTTGAGAAAAGGCATCTGGATCCTGAGAAACAACTGTTACACATTTATTCTGTGAATAGGATGGGTTCGTTGTTTTGATATACCGTAGTATTTTTGTTTGCAAATCATTTTTGCAGCTTGGGCCATTAAGGCTCTAAAGACATGTCGATTCTTTTCTTTTTTTAGTAAAAAGGAGTTATTTGAGTACACGTTTTCTCTTAAGGTTTGTTATACTCCATTTGTCTTTCAATATTGTTTTGCTATTTTTTTTCTATTCCTTTGGATTCAGAGATACCCAAGCCTGTGGAGAAAACACTTTGATTGAGGAGTCATAGAAAAACATTCTACATTGCTTCAAACCCTAAAATTCTCTGAGCAGAGTTAAGGACTCTCCATAGTAGTATGCAATGAAGATTAGAAACTATTACTGGGGATTAGCAATGTCCACTACACATGTGTGGAAATACTGAAGGCACAGGGGAATTGTTGGCATGTACCTGAAAGTATATAAAATGTATATAACTTTCTGATTTAGTCTGTACGATTTCGTAGTCCATATGTAAGTCTACCATAAAAGGGCTAGTTGTCATGCATTCAAGACCTGCTGATATTCCCTCTTCTGCAAAACCATTAAAAGTAGAGAACCCTTATCCTGTATTTCACTTGGCAACTCTGCATTGAAACCAAACCTCATTTAAAGTGAACCAGAGTGGGTGAGGTAAAATATGTTCATAATGCAGAAAGTACAAATTACTGCAATGTGACATTTTAAATTTAATCATTAAATACTGCTTTTTGTGGTGGTAGTCGTGGTGTTAAATGCCTAGAGCTTTGGGGAGCCATTCTGTGCTCCCTGACAGAATCCTCCTTTATCAAAGTCTTGGGGAGTTGTTTTGCATTGTTTGTTTGTTTTGTTTTTGTGCACTGCTGTGTTCTTGTTGATAGGGCAGAAATAAGGAGTGGGCCAATTTATTTCAATTTTTCCTTATTGCATGTGTGACATTGTTTGTTTGTTTTGTTTGTGTTTGAGGGGTAAAAAGGGAATCTCCTTGTGTAAACAATGGGAACAAATTCATTTGCAGCTGCTCCAGAGCTGATCTGGATGCTTACATTCTGCTGGGGGCTGGGAATTCTGAGAATCCAGAGTTGTCTCCCTTCCTGCCCACCAGTGTAGCCTGATGCACCTCTGACTTCATGGAGAAGACAACCCTGAAGTCTCCACTGTGGGTGAAAAGGGCTGCATCTGAGACTGGATCTTCTTGTAAAAGCAAGGATGTCGTTCTCCACCCCTAGAGTGCCATATCTATTAGTCCAAGTATATAGATGATTGCTCTCTTCACATTAAAAGAATATATGTATGAGGGTCAGTGGGACCTTCAGAGGAGTTAACACCGGCATCATTGCTGATCCCAGACATTGTCATGTAGTCGAACTCTTGCACTTGAATCATAGAATAGAATCATAGAGTTGAAGGAGACCAGAAGAGCCATTGAATCCAGCCCCTGCCATGCAGGAATATACCATCAAAGCATTCCCAACAGATGGCCATCTAACCTCTGTTTAAAAACCTCAAAAGAAGGAAACTTTACCCTACTCGGAGACAGCATATTCCACTGTTGAACTGCTTTTATTGTCAGGAAGTTCTTCCTAATGTTTAGATGGAATCTCTTTTCCTGAAGTTTGAAGCCACTGTTCCCTGTCCTAGTCTCTGGAGCAACAGAAAACATGCTTGTTCCATCCTCCATATGACATCCCTTCAAAAATTTAGAAATAACAATCATGTTGCCTCTTAACTTTCTCTTCTCCAGCTAAACATCCCCAGCTGTCCAAACCGCTCTTCATAAGGAATGGTTTCCAAACCTTCTACCATTTTGGTTGCTCTCCTCTGGATGCTATGTACTATGATAATTTTTAGAATGTAATGATTACTTCATTGTGACAAACTTCTTGGCTTATTGTTTTTCAGTTGACTGGAGTGTAGTGATGTCAACATCAGATTAGTACAATATATTTTATAAACAAAGGGAGCCATGCTGGATTACACTTGAGGCTAATCTGGCCAAGCGTGTCATTCACACAACAGCCAACCAGTTGCCTACAGGATGCCTTAGAACAGGATGAATGGAGCTGCATCTTTCATCTGATGTAGCAATGATTTAACAGAGGCATACTGTCTCTGATATTGGAAGTGTCATACAGATATCCTGACTAATAGTCTTTTGATTGCCCTAACCTTAATGAGCTAAGATGGTAGGTCACATATTCTATATCCATATATAAATTGAATTGACTGGTGAGCAAAGAAGGCAATGAATGCATAAAGTAACTACAGTTATTAATTGATTTTGTTGCCAGTACTTGCAAAATAGCAATGTTCATACCTGAAAACTGTTCAGAGTTATATACATAGGAAATGAAAAGGAGCTCTTCCCTCTCCTCATCCCATCTGCCATAGGGTACAAGCAAATTAATGGAGGCTTGATAATGCATATCAGTGATTCATTGTACTTCTATCCTGCCTTTCGCACAAGGAGTACAAGGTGGCATACAAGATTCTTCTTTCATTTTGTCTTTGCAGGAGTGGTTTGAGACCAAGGAAACTGAGTGTACAAAGGTTACCTAGAGACACTGAGATCAGTATCATTTGGGTGGCTTTACTCCCTGTCTCCCCTTAGCCCCTTTGCTACTCTAGGGAACTGAGATGCATGAAGGAAACAGGTAGGCTTTGAGCAGGAGGAAAGCAAAAGCAAGTTCAGAAATACTTTGGGTAAACTGTCAGCCTGCCAACAGCTTTCCCTTTATCAGAGCCAGGCAGAATGAGTGGTTTCTGTTTCCTGGAGAAAGACCAACTCAAGTGCAGCAGGGCAGAGTTGGAGTGAAAATAATAGTCCATGTTCTCCCAGATGTTTAGTGGAGATAACACTTATCTATTTGGCCATTAATTTGTTTTTTTAATCCCTCATCTTTCACATCAGTTTGGAAACACTTTATCTCTTGTATTTCTTTTCCACACTAAAGAGTTTTTTATTTTTTTATATTATATACTATTTTTATAACTGTTTTTGAACTGTTGTCTGACTGTACAGTGGCTAATCACTTCCCTAAATATACCTGACAGCTTAATTGGTTTCACCTTGTTCTGCCTGTGTAATTTCAAGCCAGTTTCAGTTAAAATATATCAATGCATGAGATACAAGAAGGTATTGCAAGCCTTGAAGAGTGACCTTTTTCTCCAAAGCACGTGTGGTCTGTGTTAACTTTCCGGTCAAACATGTCTTTTTTATTGAACCTCTGGAAAAATACTTTGCATTTCAAAAATTACAGAGAGGAAGTGAGATGATGCCTTTTATAAGGGTCCATTCATGTTCAGAATATGGTATGTGAGCTTTCAAGTGAGATAGTTTTTTCTAAAGGTATATACATTCTAGCCTACCTTTCTGTTCACTGAGTCTTATAGTCCTTATGCTTTAGTAAGGATGGGACGAATCCAGAATTTTCCAAATCCAGATCCAAATCCCTGGAAGGTTCTGGGAATCCACAAATCTCACGAATCTTGAAACTCTCAAATCCTGTTTTAAAAAAGGATTTAAAAAGCAAGGGAAAGAAGGATAATCTTGGGCAAGACACACTCTCTCAGACAGAGCAAAAGCCTAGGCAAAGGCAAACCTCCTTCTGAAGAAATCTGTCGAGGACAATTGCATAGTTTTGCCTCAGGATCTCCCCAGATTGAAAGTAACATGAAGGCCCTTTCTACACAGGCAGGACAATGTGGATTAATCCCACATTTTCCTGCCTGTGTAAACAGGGCCACATACTACAGTACAGAGATAATCCAGGTCAAAACTGGATTTTCTTTGCATAGCTCCTTATGGCATCCTAGGGTTTGTAGTTTGATGATGCACCTTGATGATTGGCAGAGAAGGCTGTGACACCTTGTAAAACTACAAACCCCAGAATTGTGTATGAAAGAGCTTTGCAAGGAAGCTATGCAAAGGAATGTTTCAGCTGTCCTTCAAATCTCAGGAAGATTGTACCTTCAAGCCAATCAGGCCTTTGGCAGGCCCTGGAGGAAACAATTTTTAAAAACTATTTTTCCTTTCTGCTACATGTTGTTTGTCATGTGGCTCATGAGAAACCATGACAGATCTGTCACTTCTCATCCTATTTTAGCTATAGGTTTACAACCAGGCACTGGTCTTGTGGAAGGAGGTACACAGGCCTACATGTGGCAATCGCTGGATGAGATTGTGTGACCTTGCCTTCTGCCCCACTACTTCTGATAGGTATCAGACCCACTGACCCCAGCATTTATACATGCCATTGATTTTCAACATAGAAAATAGTGCTGAAGTTAAATGTTCAATTTAAATGTATTAGAAACAACCCCAGATGCAATTTCTGATATTGTTAGCAAAGGCCATTATTACTCCAAGGGAAAAACTCACCTACTTGCCATGTCCCCTTGTGTGTCTGGTCTCCTAGGTTTTCAGGTGTCCCGGTCTCCAACAAACTCTTTGGTCGGTGGATTCGAAAGATTTGGTTTGCCTATTTTAGCACAGGGATTCGGATTCACGAATCTCAAATCTTTGCTGAGGCTTTGGTTGGCCCATCCCTACACTTTAGCATTTTCTTACACTTGTGACAACTTCTACTCTGATTACAATTATTTCCCTCCATGATAGGTTCCATGAGAGTACTTGAAAAATTCTGGTGTTGCAGCTAATAGTCTCATGGGTTGTGGGTATGGAGGTAGGGGAACTTTAGGGACTGTAGTGTTACCTTGAAATGTGAGTGGCTCAGGGGTCCACCCACAATGCCAAGTACCTCCATGAAACAGTGGGGAATATTAGCTCAAAGAGCAGGCCTGCGAGAAGGGGGTAACCCTGAAAGATCTTTTATACCTATGTTTACCAGTACCTAGTGCAGGGAAGAATCAACTAGAGATCAAAAAATAAGCTTAATTGTTTTGTTGGGGGAATTGCAGCCACTCATATCAGATTCAAGCAGTCGTGCAATCACATAAGGCTAACTGAAGGAAAAGGAAGGAAAGTTTTGGATAGTGAGATTTAGGGCAAAGTGGGTGAAGAAGAGCAGTGAAGAAACAGTAATGTGACTTAGACACAAGTCTGAGGACATTACACAAACAGGAATTGGAGCAACCATCAATTGGTGTACTGTGAGTTGACTGACCAAAAACTGGGGTTTAAATACTCCTTTTCTGCCTGGAGGGCTAAGGTGCTAATGGCTCTCTGCCAGAGTATACAGTGGAATCTGGAAAATGGTCAATGAGGTCCAGAATGAGCTAATGGCCTCAGAGTTAGGTGACAAAAGGGCTATTGGCTGCTTGATAGTTCTGTAATTGTTGGACAGGCGTGGGGACAAAAGGGAAGCTTGCTTGATCGGAAGGAGAGGAGTTAGGACAATCAGCTATCCTGTGGGCATTTGCCAGATGCTGTTGTCTCTACAAAGTTGAGTTATCATTGGCTAACTGAACTGGAGTTTCCTGATGATTTCCTGACGATGACCTGGTTACTCCTTGAGGTCTTTCCTGACCTTTTTTTGCAATGCATGTGTGGGGCCAGCTTCTTCCTCTTTGTCAGCACGGCCATGCAGCCATAGCGGGATATATTTTATATTTATTCCAATTAATTTTTGCCAATTAAACCATATCAAAGCATGGAGAAGTATGGCCTGATAACAGTAGACAGAACCCATGACATTATCCTAGCTTCAGAGGGGACCTGAGGATAATGGGAAGGGATAGTACCTATACCAGCCATTTCCAGATGTGAGGTGCCTAAGAAAAAGGAATCCCTCCCACACCCTATCCTCAGAGCAGCATAGAAAGGAATGGAGGACAATGATGGAAACCCCGTATTCTGTGTCCTTGCTTACAGAAGATTTTCAAAAAATATTACCTCCTCAACACCAAAGAAATAGATGACACTATTGCAGCTATCAGAGAGCCAGTGTGGTGTAGTGATTTGAGTGTTAGGCTACTACTCTGGAAATTCAAATCCCCACTCAGCCATGGAAACCGACTGGGTGACCTTGGAGAGATCACGTTCTCTCAGCTTCAGGGGAAGGGAAAGGCAAGCCCCCTTTGAATAAATCTGCCAAGAAAATCCATGATAGGTTCAAATTATGGTTACCATAAGTTGGAAACAACTTGAAGACACACAACAATTTCAAAATTAGACCTAAATTCCTTGAAGGCACCAGATGCTGTCCAGTCTTGGATCTTGCTCAGTCCTGGTTATTACTTGGATGGGAGATTGCCAATGAGTATTAGGTGGTGTAGGATGCATTTTAGAGGAAGGAATAAGCAAAACCATCTCTGGAATATCCTTTGCCTAAGAAAGCCTTATGAAATTCATGAATTTGCCGGAAGTCAACAGGTGACTTGAAGATGTATACACACATGCAAAGTCTCAGAATTGTGTTTCTCAGAGAATTCTTTCTCTCCAAATGGGCTATAACCTGTTTCAGGCTTCTAAAAACAAAATTGCTGGTGAACAATGCTTATTTCTTTGAAATGTTCAGTCACAAGCTAATTATCATTTTTCTTCAGCTACAGTAGTGTTTTAAGATCCTAGTTTCTATTAATGCTCTGTAGGTTGTTTTGTTTTGTTTTTTATCCTCCAGCAGATTACAGGGACATTTTCTGTATCACAAGTAAGCCCTGGAGCTATTCTCATCTGCTTAGAGAAGCAGGCAACAATTACACTGTTAAGTGATTGTCAAGACATTTCTGGTTCCTGCTGTGCTGTTTTATCTGCACTGTTCCATTCTTTTCTTTTTAATCATCTATTGGGTTTTTGTATTTGTTATGCATGAATATGAAAAGGCTACTAAATTTATATCACCTGGGAAGTGTTTAACAAATGAATTGATTCATGCATAATTTTTGTGGGTGGGAGGAGGACATTTTGAATAACTTACTGATTTCTGCTAGACTTTTTCCTTCAAAGAACTGTATTTTCTTTTATTGTGTCATGTAAAATAAACATAAGCTGAGTATAATTCAGCTTCTAGGAAACACAGTTTGCATATGCTACAAATATGAGCAAGGCTTATTGTAATGTAAATTCATAAGAAAACAGTGTAAGCACCTCCAGTTTTGATTTAGAAGGAGAACGTTCAACAAAACAGACAATGTTCATTTTGTTTGTTTGGATTACAAGACTGAACTGAAAAGTATATTATAAGAAATGTATTTTGGAAAAAGCCAAACTATATTTATTTGTTATGAAAGGCTGAAATTTTAGCAAGAAACAGTTGGCAGTAAGATCATCCAAATATTTTAAAGGTGTGTAATTATATTCATTTTCCCTATGTTGACTATGAATCATTCACTCATGTTGCAGTAGTTACTATCCAGCTGTGTAGGCCTTTTTTTCATATTCCTGCATGTTATCACAGTTTTGACATCAGATATAAAGTATGAATGGAAATATATTTATGAACCACCAAAACTGCAGGAGATAATTTATGGAATAGAGATAACTAGAAACTTTTTAAAAAATGTGTTCAAGAAATCCTTTCTTGTATACTTCCATCCCAAAAGCATTTTTCTTATGATTGAGAATTAAAATTTTGGTGGAAGTGCCTTTATTATAAATTGACTTTACTGTCCATGCTTTTTCATTCACATGATGCTTCTTGTTAAACCAGTTATGTAGACAGAGTAAAAGTTTCTGATTTTTACAGAGGACCTCTTTAGATGAGAAGTATACTTAAGTCTTTCTTGTCTGCCAAAAGAGAACTCAGGATAAACAAGGCCTGGGAAATATATGGCTCTCTAATTGTTGCTGGACGGCAACTTCCATCAGCCCTAGGTAGAGTAGTCAATGGAAAGAAGATAGGAGCTGCTATTCAACAATATCTGGTAAACATTACAGCTCTGAGTCCTGGGTACATCTTTATTGCAGCATCATAAAAAATACAAAAAGAACAGTGGGAGATAATTTGAATGTACAGGTATTGGGGAATCTGTCTAGTATGTGGAATTTAAAGAGCTACTATAATTATACTCATATCCTTTTTTTGTCATTGAATAACAGTCCCTTTCTTTTGAAAGGTCCTTCCATTTGGCATGGAGGACTGCTGTTCTAGAGGCACAAATCCAGAGTCCTCAGAGGTGTGCAGAAAATTAGTTGTTCAAGTCTTCATGTCACAGCCTTTGTGCTGAGAAGCTTTAACTATCAGTATCACAGAAGTAGAAAAAATGTATTATCTGTCTTCTACAATTTGACTTCTACGCATTTTTCAAAATTACTTTTGTTGTGTCAGTTTTCTGACTATACTACAAATTTTCAGTTTACAAAAAATATCCTACCACATCACTGTTTTGTCTATAAATGTCCACTATGGATGGTGATCTATTTCCCTTTGCAAAACGGTGTCATATTAAGTATATCAGATCTTCAAACTATGCTGTGTGCTTGTGGGGGAGGGGGGCATGATGGTCTTACAACCAAGACTGATTCACATGACTGCACAACTGTGAGAGTCTGTAGGGGTTGACCCAGGTCGTTACCTGAGGCTGGAACCTTACTAGAGAACTCTCTGTAATGTGTGATCAAGACTCAGGGCTTCCTTTAGCAGGAAAGGCTTAATGTTTTATAGTGGCAACATACGACACTAATGAGCCTGCTGCACGTTGTGTCTCAATGCACACAAATTCCTTTTCCACCTTAAATCCCTAGGCCTAATTTGCTGTGGTTCTTGCCTTCAAGTCATTTCTGACTTATGGAGACCCTAAGGAAATCCTATCATGGAGTTTTCTGAGCTGAGAGATTATAATGTGCTCAAGGTCACCCAGTGGGTTTCCATGGCCAAGCAGGAATTTGAACTCTGGTCTCCAGGGGCATAGTCTAATGCTCAAACCACTACACCATGCTTGCCTAACCACAAGGATTGTGAGCCAAAGAGGTGCACATGTACACACACCCTTCAGCATTCATATATTGATGTTCAGGGCCCAACATGGACCTGGCATTTTAGACAAAATATGTGTATTTCATATAAATGAATCCCATGAGCACTGTGCTCTTAACAGTCTTTTTTAAAAAAGAAACAAGGACAGTAGTTTATGGTGACTTGAAAACATAATTGACACTGGTAGTTTTGACTGTGGATTAAACTGTATATTATATCAGCAAACCTGTTCTAAAACCTGTGCTTCATGAGGCAGTACAAATGCAGAGGCTGGAGAGCCATTTGTATGGAGGAATCAGTAGGGCACTGCTTTGTCTTTTTCATGTCTGCAAGTTCTCCCCTGCAAATATTTAAAGGCCATTTTCCCCACTCATCAGTATGGCTTATTTTTAGTGACAGAGCCAAATCCAGTTAGGCAAGTAATACAGGACATATTAATATCTGGGGTTTAATGAACTGTTCATCTTCCCATGTGATTTATGCATCACCTGCTGACAACAACCTTCTGCTGTTTACATAGACAAACAAGTCAGGTTTTATGCAAGTAATAAATAGATGCAAATTTGACATCAGAAATAACAGTATTCAGATATCAGCAGGATAAATTTTTAGTCTTCCAGGACAGTCTGCTGCTAATCTAAAAGATCTCAGTCTCCAATAAAGGAATTTTAAACAGAAACCCCAGTTCTGAAGCTAATCAAGAACTTGGGTACTGTTTGAGCATGAATAGATAAAATGGTTTACTGCAGATGTTAATTAACATAGCAGAGCTGGGATGATTGGATTGTCATCCATTATTGCAGCAAAGTAATTTTGCTTCATGAAGAAGTTAAAGACAAATGCTACCAGCTCTCTCTCTGTATGTATGTATGTACGTATATATGTATGTATGTATGTATGTATGTATGTAACATTCTGGCCCCTTCCCTCACTGCATCTCTTTGCTGCAAGTCTTTTTAAATGTGCAGGACTTTTGTTTTGCTTGCTTGTTCATTTTTCCCCTACCTCATAAGGGTCAGATTGGTGGCAATTTCACAACCATAAACTTGCCAGTTATTTACCTATCCTTTGCTCATGTTATGTTACATCACAATAAAAGAATCTCACTGCTCTTCTGGAAGACCCTGAGAAATGGGCTAGATTTTGTTAGCTAGGAGGCACTTCAAGAAAATATGTAAAAATAATTACTATAGCCTCATTCCAGATGATTTGGACTACATGTTCCATTGTCTCCTAACAGGTCAGAGATGATATCTGTAGGGCCCTAAGTTATAATCTCCAGCGTGTTCGTAAAAGTACATTTTTAAAAATAAACACATGGACTTTTTTGCCATTTTCTTCAATGTTATTTACTCATTTTCTGTAGTAGAAGCTAAGACTTGTGCTGGCTTACAAAGAGGTAGAGAATTTAAGCTGATCTTCTGATAGGCTATTCTTTCTTTGCGCTGCCTGAGAGCTGGCCTCTCTCCAGGAGATATGATGGCCAAATAAGTGCTAAAAGATTGCTTTGTCTTCTCTGAAACTTAAACTCTTATCAGCCTGAGAATTTCTTACAATTGTCTTTTCTTGAGTATAATGTCAACATCTTTTTGAGCTCTATAAGGTGCTGCCAAGTTGTTGCTAATATAAAAACCTTGCTTGTACCCCAATCCTGAACATATTTGGAAAAATCTAATTTCTGTAGCTTCCAACCAGTAGGTATGCAAGCTTGGCCCCCTAAAGGTAAAGCATGTGCCTGTGACATAATTGTCCAAGTTATTTTCATCAAGAAATTTTGTCTATGCATTGCTTTGGCAACATCTTTGCAGAGTTTACAACTTTCAGCAACATGTTGGTATCAGTTATGCAGTCCTTTGAAACAGCTGCTCTGCAGTTGAGCTGTTTTGACATGCCACTGCACATGGCTGAATTATGCAAATAGTTACAATATTAAATGACTGAGCAAGAAGAAGAATGCACCCAGTGGCTGAAGTGGTTTGGTGTGCTTTAAGGTTTGGGATGGCAGCACGAAGAGCTCATAACTGAAATATTGGGCATTAATTTACTAGATGTAATCATCACAACAACAAAGGCTGCCTATTTTTACCTTTTGAGCAAAAAGAATTTACATCCTATGGTATTATGGAACTGCTTATAAGCAATAATGTATGAGGAATGGCATGCTTTCATCTTTCAGGGCATATGTTCATTATTGTAACCAAAACAGTGTGTGCATCAACATGCAGTCCAGCTTAAAATTAAGAAATCCATTGTTAATCTACATTCATCTTCCACAGCTATAGAGATCTCCTTGCTTGCCATTTTCTAACAAGCTGTAAGCATTAACTTTAGACAACTGGGTTTCCTTGACAGTTGAGGCGTTGTATTTTTCTGAAGCCCAAATCATTGTGAAATGAGTACATATTTTCTATAGCAATGAGATGGGGCAGATGGAACTCCAAACTAGCATCTGCATGCCTTGTGGTTATGTTAGACTTTTTTCAAACTTTGAAAAGGCAGAACATTGTTTTAAAAAAAAAAAAAAATTAAATAGGACACATACTTCAATCTCACACCTAAAAGTATTCAAGTAAATTTGTAAGATGTTCTGCTTTCAGTAGAGCCAACATACTGAATGTATATTTCTATCCAAACCACTTTTTAAGAAATACAAGGGGAAGCTACCTCATGAGGGTTGTGAAATTTGCCATATCTTTTCATGGAGGATGATTAATGCATTCACTTATACCTAATGAAAATGCAGCAGAATTACATACCTCCATTTGAAGCTGGTTGAGAAGAGACATGGCCAAATCACTAACTCATACAGAGTCACAACAGGAATCCTCATCTGCAAGTAGACACTCCATGCTTATGAAAACCTCCAGTTCATTTCTTATATCATACTAGCACTTCTTTTGCAGCAGAGATCATATGGAATTACAGTGTAAACACAGATGCTTTAGACATTTAAATAATTCTAAGAGGACACTCTTTGAGTCCTAGCACTTTGGGAGTTACATTCTTAACTGAACAAGGTCATAACACATTCAGTCTCAGCAGCTCTGCTTGTCCAAATGTGCGTAGAACTACAAGAAAATCTCTAATTTTTTTTTTCCTAATGAACTGTGAAAGAATCATGAGGGAAGTAGGAAGACATAGAACAATGTGACAAGATCACTTGATCACTTTGGAGAAAACCTTTGACGGTCACTTCAGCAGGCTGATGAATGTAAAAACTCTTCACTGAGAGCTTCTGTAGTGCAGTTGTTAGAGTATCAAAGCAGAGTTATGGAGAAACAGATTCAAATCCACTCCTTTGTGAAATTTACTAGATAACCACTGTCAGCCTAACCCCATAAGACAGGATTATGATAATAAATGTAATTCTTCTCCTTTGCCTAACAGCAGGACATGTGCTGTCTGTTAAATATATGGTTAATACTGGTATGTGATAAAATTAATGATTAGTGTGATATCATGTTTTATCATATACACCAACTTTTGTGTGAATGGATTGAAAAAATGGGCCATGAACATTCCTCTCTGTTAACCTTACAGTATATCTAATGAGAGAATATCTGTTCTGCGCTGTTGTCTTTAATGTTGTACTGGTCGTCTTGCCTGTACAGTTTCTCAAAAAGCAATTTTTCTGTTTCAGAGAAAAAAGCTCTTTTTTTAACATCACTTGCATTTTTACTGTAATGTTTGCAGTGCCTTAGCTTTTCTCCTGGATATCACCCCCATGCCACTGCCTTTTTTCTGGGAGTAATAACTGTTTGGTTCCTTAAAATAGATAGATATTCCTTTATAAGACATATTCCCTTGTCCCAACCATATGACTACTATTTGTAAACATGCAGATTGGATTAAGCAAGCTGTTCTTCTTTCTCAGAACAAACCTCTAAAAAGAATTATTTAAAAATAAATGGTAGTTTAAGTGAAAACAAACTAGTGGAATGCTTAAAAATGGTCTGTAAATCTTTCTCTATTACTGCATTTCAGAAATGATGAGTTTCTTTTTCTATAAATCTTATGTGCCTTTCTTGTTTTATTACTTCCTTTATGAAGTGGTTTCAAATAAGTAATCAGGCAGAAAGAAGGATAACCATCCTTGCTGTATGGTAATGGTTTTCTTTATGTGGTTTGGTTGGTGAATAGAAAATACTCACTCTATAACTAGTAGTTGAGTCTTATGGTTTTCTGTGTGTGTGTGTGTGTGTGTATTTTTAAAGGAACTTGCTGTGATGAAACAGATGTTGATTAGTCTTCATGGTAGACCCCAAGGAGACAGTTTGCCTCAGAAACAGAATAAAAATTTGCCTTCAAAGTCTGCATCCAGCCCATCTGTCCATTTACCATTAGAGCATGAGGAAGGAGGTGTGTTTGCACCCAAACCAACATTGTTTGTAAGTACAGTAACTTTTGAAGATCTCTGAATTTTATAGATCGATACAGAGTGGATACAGGGTAGAGCTTGGACTGAGGAGACCTGAGTTTAAATCCCCATTCACTCATAAAGCTTATGAAGTGACCTTGGACTCATCATGGTATCTCTCCTTAACCTACTTCATAGGGTGTTTTTGGGTGTGAAATAGAAGAACCCTCAACTCTTACAAGAAAGGACAATATAGAAATACCTTGAGATAGGAATGCTGAAACTAAGGATTGGATTAGGCTGGTTAGGAGAATTTTTTTCAATAGTTTAATGTTTAGAGCAGAGGAAAGCAAAGTTTAGAGCAGGGGAAAGCAAAGTGCAGTCCAGGGTTGCATGCAGCTTCTCCAAAAATTATTTCCATGGCCCTTGAACCTCTAGATTCCCAGGACTGCCCTTTCTTTGCCCCCCAAAATGGCAAGGTGGCTCTACTAGAAGCTTTTAAATTGGTTGGAACCCTTTCACTCACCTTTGTGGTCACACAAATTGAACTTGCAACTTACAGTTTGGATTGAGGGGGCACATTTGGCAGTCTGAATGATCATTAACAGTGGTTAATTATTCTCCCAAGCAACACTAGGTACTATTCTAGTTTGTATATGTTTCTGGGCTGTTGTTGTTTTCAAAATCAATTAGATGTTTAAACACTCTTACACCAAGCTCAAGGCAATATACTTGGTCCTCCCACACATTTTAGGTTAAGAAGAGGTAACTGATAATGTGAACTTAATAGCAAGTGGATATTGAGCCTCTAACCACTGTTCTGCAGCAGCAGTCAGTGAAAATAGAAGCTCCTACACTGCCTGCTCAAGACAAACAGCCAGCATGAATCATACATTTCCTCTGAATAAAGGTCTTCACACTTTAGCCATTAATACCACACTGATTCTCAATAAATGAAGTGAGTTTCACTTGAACTCACACTTTATATACTGGAGCTCTTATACCAAATGCATTTCCTACATGGGCATTGCTTCCATAGAAAACTGCCTATATCTTGGGATGAGATAACTACATGCACATTTCAAATGTCACACAAAGTTTACTCATTTAGGTGTAATAATGAATGGAAAAATTCCTGCTGTAAGTAACTTGTAATTACCTAACTGGCTTTCAGGAGTGGCAAAAATAACAAAAAATAAAAACAGATCACCCATCCTTGGAAACAGTTTTGCAACAACAAATACAACCAGAAGAAAATATCTGTTGAAATAGATGGCAAAGATGATTGGGAAATAGTAATGTTTAATGTAATAGTATATGTGTTGGGGGCTAGGAATATCACAATTAATCTACTTCACAAGGAAAACTTCCATTTAACCAGTGAGTAAACTATATGGCTGCTGTATGGCTGCTCAACAGCAGAACAGACCAGCGGAGGTGGTGGGCTCTCCCTGTGCAGCCGTCACTGTTGTTAATAAACTTCTTACTGTAGGACATGTAGGTTCATAGCAGAGTTCTCTTCAACATGTGCCATGCAAGTGATCACCAATTTGATTCAAGGAATGAGTAACCCACAAATTAAGACTATAGAAACATGTGGAACTGGATTGTTTGTCAGATTCATGTTAATTATATTTTTCAGTGCAATTGTCGCATTGACACTTGTCAAAATGGCAGTTGCAGAAGAACTGTTGGGCAAATGATACATTTCTGCTGCTGCCTTATTTGTAACAACTCTTTCTTTCATTCTTTCTACAGACGAATGAAGTTCCACCACAATGGTTGAAGAAAACAAAACAGAAAAAAACATCCTAAATTACTATTCCCTGGGGGGGAAATTGATTATCGCAATCATGTTTTGATAATCTCTTAAATAAGCAACCTTTCTTTTACTATGGGTGTTACAACGCAATATTAAAGACTGCTTTTGGGACAATTTCTGTTTCTTGGAATTCATTCATCATTCCATATGTTTAAATGATGCTAATAAAAACATGCAAATTTATTATGTTTACATGGCTGTTTATTTAAGACTTAATTTTATTTAAGAATTGTTAAATCACTGAGATTCAGACTGAATTCTTGTTAACTCTGACTTCTGGAAGTGAGAGAATAATATAACATTTTTTAACATCCTTCTTTGTAAGAAATAAATCAGTAGTTGGGGGCAAGAGTTTAAATTCAGCTGAAAGCAAAATATTTTCTGTTCGATACTAAAATTTGAATTCATCTGTAAGACATCACAATTTTTCAGGTAGGTTCTTTACCTTTAATAACTGAGTGGTAAGTAGAAATAGAGTAGATAACATTTTTCTTGTCACTATAATTTAGTTCATATGTAACATGAAGCTTTGGTTAGCATTACATGAGCGAGCTTCAAGCTTCTTGGTTTTCTCCTTCCTCTTATTATGTGCACCAATTTATATACTTATTTCCTACTTTGTGCTTGCACTCTAGTCTTTTAACAGTTAATAACATATGCATATTCACAGTAAGTAACCAAGATGCCATTTGCACTGATACCAAAGCAGCCCCGCATGTAACTCATTGCAGTAACCCAAGCAGGAGCAAAGTTTCCATCTGTGTGTTGGTATCTGTCCCAATTCTGCTTGTCATGTACCCATGAGAGGTGCAAGGTCTCTGTCAGGAAAAAAAAATGGTGAAAAAAATATATTATGTATTAACATAAATATATTTGAGGATAACTTTGTTAGCCATGCAGCAAAATACAACAAAATCCAAAATCCACAAACAGTGATACCATTATTGGACCAACTAAGATTCACAGAGGGACTGTGAGTACAGTATGTGAGATACTGGTATGCTATGTGGGCATGAATAGCAATTAACATGATTTATTTATATTTTAGGCAAGAGTGTTTTAGGGCCACCTGAAAATTGGGACAATGCTACACTTGCATATCTTTAACACAATTTTAACACAATTTGTATGGCTATTGCAAGACTTGATAAGATAGACATGCTATCATTTGAATCTTCTACCTAGTAAACATAAACAGTGCCTTGCAGAAGTATTCACCCTCTTTTTACTTTTCCACATTTTCCACATTTTGTTGCATTACAACCTGGAATTGAAATTCATTTGATAGGCATTGTTATCACTTGATGTACACAAGATACCTGACTCTGTGAAGATGCAAAATATGTTATAGCACAAAAGAAAAGGTGAACAAACTGCTACTTGTTGGTTACGTAAGTATTCACCCTTTTTGCTGTGACATGCCTAAAGAAACTCTGTTGCAATCCACTGCGTCCAGAAGTCATGTATGGAAATGAATGGAGTGCGTGCAATTGTGTGCAATTCCAGTATTGTATAAGCTTGAGCTAAATACACCTGTGACTCAACTGCAACTCTATCTAGAGAAGTCTGTCCACAAAAACTCAATGATCATGTAAAGAGCATATTGGTCAGAGAAGCAGCCAAGAAGCCAATGGTAATTCTGAAGGAACGAGAGAGATCCACAGCTGAAACAGGAGAATCCATCTATGGAACAACTGTTACTGAGATGCTCCACAGAGCTTTCCATTCTTGTGAAGGTGATGGGTTTGACAGAATCTCTGAAGATTTTAGCACACGGGCAGGCTCATATGAGAAGGTACTCTCCTCTGAATAGTAAGTGACACAAAGCCAACCAGTGCTCATTGTCCTGAGAATACCATCCCATGGTGAATTATAGTGGCAGCATGGTTTTGTGAAGACACTTTTTCTTGGCAGGAACTGTGAACGTGGTTAGGACTGAGGGCAAGATGTGTGGAGAGAAATACAGGGTAATTCTAGAGAAAAACTTGTTTCAGACTCCAAGGGACCTAGGACCGGGCAGGGGTTCATCTTCAAATAGGGCAACAGTCCCAAACCCACGTCCAAAGTAACACTGAAGTGACTTAAAAACAAGAATCTGAATGTTGTAGAATAGCCCAGTCAAAGCCTATGAGTGGGAAGTTGTCTTTAGACCTGAAAGTTGCCATTTCCCAAATGTTTCCATCCAACTTGAAAAAGCTAGAGTAATTTTATCAAGAAGAAGGGACAAAAAATGTAGGATGCAGATATGCAAAGCTGACAGAGGTTTACCCAAGAAAGCTGACCATTGTAATCACTGTTAAGAGTGCATAAAAAGGAGGAAGGAGGAGAAAAATTTGACAGCACCTTTAAGATTAACTGGTTTTTATTTTAGCATAAGCTTTCATAGATATAAACCTATTTCTTCAGATGCAGTACCAAGTACTAAGGCCTCGGGCATAAAGCATATTAATGCAGATGTGTGAGTAGAATAGAATGTGATAGGATCCAGAAGAATGGCAGTCATGATCCTTGCTCTAAATTTGACCAAGGGCTGACCAAGGAAAAAATGGTCTTTCAGATCTTTATAGGGATTGATGTGTGAAAGCAATAAATCTGCTTAACAATTGTCAGTTTCTCTGGGTTCAAAACTATCTCTGAAAAGATCTCTTTTGTTATATATGCAGTAGTGAGTACTGTTGTACTAATACATGTAGTGCGCCACGAAACCATTGTCTTTGTTCATACCTCTGTTAAAAGATTGCAATTTGAATGTAATTCAGTTCTCTTGAATTGGTTCTCCTTTTAGTCTTCCTTTGTAATTTTCTTGTTCAAGTATTACAACCTGTATATCCCTTACTGTACGCCCAGGAAGGTTGAATTGGTTTTGAGCATTGCCCTTTCTAATGTCAGATTTGTGTCCATTAATCCTATTGTGGGGGGGCTGTCCTGTTTTTCCAATGTTAGGTAGAAGGCATTACTGGCATAGGAGACCATATATCATATTGGAGAAAGAGCAAGTAAATGCATCTCTGAAAATGTTGTGGGTGATGTTATTGGACCCTAGCAATATTACAGGGCCTATAATATCACCCACAACACTGGACATGTCTCTGTCTCAGGCAGAATATTCAAATATCTTCCACATATTAACATGGAGCCCAGTGTCCTTGCATGGATTGTGCAAGGCCTGCTAGAAATTTTCTAGTGCTTTTCCCAGCTCCTGTTTATTCTACAAAAGCCTTAACAATTTTCCAACAAGGCATCAGTGGGTCAAATTGTTACCCTGATTTCTGGGGGTTCACCTTGATTCATTCCAAAAATGCAAAGACTGGGGGAATTAGCAGAGCACTGCCTTTGGCAGAATGAAGGGTAGGGTAACCCAGCGAGATCTTTCACCCAATTTTATGGGGTCAGACCACACGAAAACCAGACAAAGATTAAAAAGTAAGCTAAAAATGTGTTTTTATTGGAGGAATTCACTCGTGCATGAACACCAGATACATGCTTGTCATTTCCGCACTAGACTGTTATAGCGCTGTTATTCCACTTTAGACATTCTATGGAATCCTGGGGTTTGCAGTTTAGGGAGGGCCCCCCAAAGGCCCCTCTCTAAACTCTAAACCCCAGGATTCCATAGGATGTTGAAAGTGGAAGAACAGCACTGTAACAGTCTAGTGTGGAAAGTCAAGCATTCACACAAGAGCTAACTGAAGGAGAAAGGGAACAAAAAATTATGGACGGAGAGGCCGAGGGTTTTGGGGGTTATATAGTTACTATTCTAGAAGAGTAGTGAAGAGCTTGAAATGTGACTTAGACTTCTGTCTAAGGGCAGACAGATCAAGATTCAGAGCGACATAGTGGGGTCTTTCATTTCATCTGACTGCAACTAACTTCTCAAAACCAAGGGTTTATATTCTCTCTTTCTCTCTCTGAAGGGGTGTGAGTTGATTGCTCTCCCAGCCTCGTGGACAATGGGAGTTGCAACATAGACAGTGGGGTCTGGAACAGACTAGTTGTTTCATTGTCTGGGTTGAGTGGGGGTTTCTGGGCCAAGCTGTGCTGGGATATGCACACTACAGGGGTCGTTGCCTCTGCACCTGGGCAGCTTACTGTTTTCTGAGGTTGGCACTTGATAGGATTAGCTCAGAGCCATTAAGTCAGGCTTTCTGGGCTAATGTCAGTGAATTTTTGACCTGGCCATGCTGAGGTCACCCCTGACCTACTCCCAGCCAGTGTCCCTTTCTTCCACATGGCCTTGCCAGCCATAAGTATAATTTATATTTTATGTCAGCACATCTGCCAATTAATATATTTTGCCAATTAGACCATATCAAAGCATGGAGGTGTACAGCCTGGTAGCAAAATCAGTCATCTTTCTTACTATGTTGGCCTTAACGGCACCCAAAACCTATTGTCTGAGGTGGCTGCCTCACCTCACCACAAAGATAGGCCAGTTTTTTAATCTTTTTGGCACTTTGTTGTAATCAACCCCTTTCACCGTGGTTTTGTATTGTCATTTTTCCAGATGAGAGAATTCTTTCTGTACATTAAGAACAGAGCAGTAAATGACATCAATGTTTTTAGACAAATACCAGATGCATGTGACAGTCAGAAGTACTTATCAGCTTTGGCTGTTACACCAGTTGCATCCCTTCGTATAATTCCTAGAATTGGAAAACCTAAAGATGGTAGTACATGTGCTAGTAACCTCAATGCCGGGCCAGTTTGTCTGACTGCAGTAAAAGTACATGTTCCCCCCAGGACCTGAGTGTATGGGGTAGACTGTACAAAAGAAGGTTATCTTGTAGGTAACCTGAACCCAAACTATGGAGGGCTTTAAAGGGAATAACCAACATTTTGTACTTTGCCCAGAAAATAACTGACAGCCAGACTGGTTTCTAGTACATCTAGGAATGATAATATTATACCAGTATTAAATCACTCCACTGGCTGCATATAAATTAAACAGATAAGTGTGTTAAATGCCTCCTTGTCTGACCCCCTTGCCAATTGAAAATGATTCTGTTTCTTCATATTCTGTCCTGGCAGTGGCCTCTTGTTCAGAATGTAGGTTATACATCAGGACAATCAAATGTTGTGGCAAACCAATTATTTAATGTGATCTCTATTTTTTAATGATCCACACAGTCCAGGGCTTTGCTATCATCTATAAAGAGCAAGCTTATTTTCTTATGAAATGTGTTGGTATGTACCATTAGCCAATCTCTTCCTTTCCTGAATCCAACTTTGAAATATGGTATTTTTCATTCCATATGTGGTAAAAGTTTTTGTTGTAAAATCCTGAATGGGAGATAAATGGAGTGGTTACTGCAATCAGTGATGGTCCTTTTGTTGACAACTGGAGTGTATATTGAACGTTTCCAGTTAGCAGGCCATTGTTTTGTTTTCCATATATATTGGCAGATCTTTTGTTGGATGGATTTTGTCTCTGTAGCTTGAAACAGCTCTACTTATGCCATTTGTTGCTGATGAATTCTTTATTTATTTGCTTTGAGACCAGCTTCCACTCACTTTTAAAATTGTCAGTTCTTCTTCAAAAGATTCTACTTATATCTTTCATTCATCTGTTTTGTATAGTTCTTCAGTATATTGTTTCAATTGTCCTTTTATTTTGTCTTGATTATATAATGTGCACCTTGTTAATCATTATCTTGATTTAAATTTCTCTATGATTTCTCAGATCCTGTGGAAGAGGTCTCTTGTTTTATCTTTTCTTTTGTTTCTTTGCTCTTGTTATTTTAACAGTTCTTTTTGTCTCTGCATACAAATAATTTATGAAGGCAAAGGTGTTTTGTTTTAAATTGAGCTGGCTTTTGGCAATTGACTGGCTGCTGAGAAAGGAGCTTTTAAGGGATGGATGTTGTACTTTTGATTGATGTGTTTTTATGGATATGTTTTGAAATTGCTTTTTGATTCAATGCTGTTTTAATATTTAAATTTCTTTAATTATATGTAACAGTGTTTGTACCTATTTTCATCTTGTGAGCCATCTTGAAGGTCAGTTTATTGAGAAAAAGGTTGGATATAAATCAAACAAATAATGAGAACCATACATTAGTATGTATAGGGTGATGCTCAATTTGTGAATAGGACATTATGATGTGCTACAGGAGGTCTCTGACTTATGCCAACTCTATCATAGAGTTTTCTTGGCAATATTTGTTCAGAGGAAATTTGCCAGACTTGTCCAAGGTCACCCAGTGGTTTTCATGGCTGAGCAGAGATTTCAACCCTGATCTTCTTAGATGTCTACACTCAAACCAGCATATTCCAATTGGGTCTCTTGAATAGGCCTATAATCTGGTAATAGGAGAACTAATAATTTTTTTTCTGTGAGGTATTAAACAACATATATTGTTCATCCTTAAATGTGTGAATGTTAGAGGGGTTAGCTTCCTTGTAACTGAGTGAAAGTCATAGCCTTTAAAGACAAGAGAAAATCACTTGATGTTTAAATGCGAGTTGTCCAGCTTCAATGCTCTTTTAACAAAACTTTACAGATAAGAGTGCTCATTCTTTTCGGCAGTGGACGTTTTACAGTGGCTGGGAGGCATGCTCATTCAGTTAGACATGAGGGGAATGGCGGGGGGGGGGAGCAGCCAGGCCTGCATTATTTTGATGAACAATGGAGAGTAAGCCCCCTCGATTGTGGTTAACAGTGCTATTGTTTTCTCACCCCTCTGCTGATTAGAATGAATGCTGTTCCATAAAGTCTGGAGATAATAGCACAGATTCCACAAATTGCAAGGAATGCGTGCTCATTCATGTACCTGGCATTTCCCTCCTTGCTGTCATTAAAAGTTTGCCCCATTTCTGATTTGATAATACGTTGGGGGAAATTTGGCTTTTAGAGACTCAAACCACTGAATGAAGATGGGGAGTGGAACAGGCCACTTTTTGCTGCTGCTGCCACCGCTGTCCTAACCCTGTTCATGTGCTTGCCTGCCACCTTGAAAGAGATTAGAGGATGGTGCTGTTCCTAGTTGGGAGAGATTATGGGAAAAGTTGAATTTTGGGGTGGATTGCATGAATGCATTCCCAAGCCAAAGGAGGTGCAGGCAGATTCCTGCCGTCACTGTTTACCAAAGACATTTTTCTGTAACCTGACCTTGGCAAGGCATTACTGTTAGTAGTAAAGCCAAAGACAGTGTTGCTACACTGGGACACATAATAGTGGCCACCATCATCGCCCCAACTTTGCCCTTGCAGAGAATTTTTGGGAAGCCTACTTAGTATTAGTGTGCATATCACTAAAGTGCATTATGTAGTGTTTTGTTTTAAATTTTAGTGTTTTAAAAATAGTGTTTTAATTAAATTCTACCATTTAATGTTTTTTCAACCTTTGTACTTCATATTATTTTAACTGCTCTGTTTTAATTTATGCTTTATGCCCCTTTGAATCCCATTTGGGAGAAAAGCAGGCTATAAATAAAATAAGTAAATGATAAGGAAGAAAACTTCAGGTCATCCAGACATTGTTGGACTACATGCTCCATCGTCCTTTACTATCAGCCATGCTGGTGGTAGTTGTAGTTCAAGGATATCTGAATCGATTCAAGGCCCTTACCCCTAATGTTCACATAAATGCAACGAATGTTATATTATCTCATAGAACTTCCAAAACAAAGATGGAGAATGTGTGACCCCACCAGCTGTCACTGGACTACTACTATCTTCCCTCAGCATTGGCCTGCTGCCTCAGAATGATAGGAGTTGTAATCCAGAAATACTCAGAGAACTTCATTTGCCATCCTGACCTAAATGCTAGCTTTCTCTGCAGAATCCTTTTGATTTCCATGTAAGATCTGGAAGCAGTGCAAACCTAAATACATCTACTCAACAATAAGCTCAGCTGAATTCAGTGAGAGTTACTCCCACTTAAATGCATGTATGGTGCTGCATCTTTTCTGTATTTATATATACTAAATCATCAAATAAGTAATAAGCCTTCAGAAAACCTTAAAACAAAGGAACAACAGAAAACTGAGGAGGGGTTAAAATCTCCAGTTATGGCTAATTATAACACAAGCCAAGTAAAACTCTTTGGGGTGACTGTTCTACCAATGGGGTACCACCACAGAAAAGAGCCTTTCACTAGTTGCCACACACCATTTTCTGGGGACATCCAGAGAAGAGCCTCATATGGCAATCTCAAGGTCTGAGAAGATCCATATATATAGGGGTATACGGGAGGAAGTAATCCTTTATAAGACATTGAGAGCTTTAAACCCTAATACCAAGAGCTTGATTAGGGGCCAGAAATGGACTGAAAGACAAGAGCAATCATTGGTATAATATGGTCCTAATGGTCAGTCTACCTTCCAAAGCATCAAGAGCCTTTCCAGTCCTAAGTGTAACAAATAATTATGTTACACTTAGATGGTCTGTATGATGGATTGTTTTGACTTTATGTAACCCCCTCTCCATTTCTTACCTGTTTAGGAAGGAAGGAAGGAAGGAAGGAAGGAAGGAAGGAAGGAACTGGAGGGATATTTTGCCGTTACCTAAATAGGCACAGCTTGGAATGGTCACTTTGGGACTACAGTTACCAGAATCCCCAACCAGTATGGCCACTGGATAATATTTCTAAACTGTGCAAAAAGGTTTCCTTTTACTGTACAAAAGGCTAGCAGGGTAATCCTATACATACCAACTCCAAAGGAAGTCCCAATAAACTAAACAGGCCTTGCTCCCAGATATGCAGATATTGAATTGCAGTTTAGGGGTTACCCGCCCTCACTGGAGCCCCCTCTGATCGAAAAACCTCCTGTGGGTGCATTTTAATCCAGCACCTGTCTGTAAATGTAAACTGGGCCCCAAGATTGCCATGAGAGCATACCGACTTAGCAAAATGATTTATTGGAAGGCGGAAAGTGATCCCAAGAAGACAAGGTATGGGGGAATTGGTCTGACACACAGAAGACTGCCTTTCTCAGTTGATCAATATTTTGTGCTTATAAGTGTTTTTAATTCTAATGAATTTATCATGGCACACCAGCAGTTCAGTCATACCATTCAGTGTGCCCTGGCACACAGTGTGGGAATGACTGTCACAGAGGAACAGAACACTGTAAAATTGTTGTGCAGAAGGAACATACCCCACTTAACCACTGATAGAACACAGCACAGAGACTCAGTTCTAGCTACTGCTTTGGAAGATTTTAAATGAATCCTGCATTGTGTGACTAAAGGAAAAATGAAATGATCTTCAGTGAAGTTTGGCCACAGATTTCATCCAAGACTTTTCCTGCAATTAAACTGCATTTGCTTTTCCAATGTCCCTTTAAGTGAACCATTGATAGAAAGGCTTTGATTATTCACAGTCAAAGAAAGAGTATTCTTTGGCTTGAAAATGAAAGCTTTCTTTCTACAATGTGCTCTTTTGGAGTAACCCTCACACAGGAACGCATAAAGGCACACAAACTATGCTATCATTTACTAGCCACATCTTATGCTCACACAATGGCAGATTACAAGTTAACATTTCAGTCTTTGGGAATGACATGGATGAGATTTTTTTGTCCCAATTCCTCTCACAAAAGGCATGTGATTACACTGTCTGGCCCTGCTCCTGTGCCTGTGCCTCTCTGCAGAATAATTAACGGAGTCATATGCATACGATTGCGTGTGTGTGCCTTCTTGTTGCCTGTTGACTTATGGTGACCTTATGAATTTCATAGGGTTTCCTTAGGCAAGGAGTGCTCAGAGATGGTTTTTCCTTCTTTGTAGGATAGCCTGCAGCACCTGGTATTCATTAGCTGATCACAATTTCCCAGTGGCCCAAAGATCATAGCCTTTCCCAGGATATAAAGAAGTGAGAGCCAAGGTGAGGTAGTGATTTCAGTAGTTGACTGTGCCTTAGGAGACTTGGGTTCAGGCCCCCTACTGAGCCATGAAATGTATTGGATGACCTTGAACCCATTACTTTCTCTCTCAGTTGAGCCTATCTCACAAGGTTGTTGTGAAGATTTGTGTCAGGGGGAGGAACTTATGTACCTCTTTGAGCTCACCTTAGAAAGGTAGAATCTAAATGTAAGTAAATAAATAAGACATTAGGCTCAGGTAGGCTTTACAAGGGGTCAGCCTTAAACACCCTGCAAAACTGGGTCTCAAACAATAGGAAAAGGCCAAGGAGGAGGGCATTACAGCGCACTTCAAAATCACTGAAGGACTCTCCCACAGGAAAAGGTAAAGCCATATTCTCTGTTAATCCAGAGGACAAGACTAGATTGAATGGGGTTAAGACATAAAAGGAGAGAGGTTGCTTGAACATTAAGAGAATTGTCTTGATGACAACAGCAGCTGGATGGTGGAACCAAGAGGGGTACTGGGTTCACTCTCTGGAGATCTTCAAATAGAGATCAGGCAGGGGGTACTCTGGACAGGCAGTGCATTCTGATACAACTTCAGATGGCTTCATCCTATGGAAACCTGGGATTTGAAGTTTTGTGAGGTATTCAGTTCTCTGCCAGATTGCTGTAGTGCTTCACCCAACCAGGGGTCTGTGGGGTGCAGCTGTAGTTAAAGCAGTTTCAAACTGGTATAATTATCTAGTGGGAAAGACACTATCCTTCAACTACATGAGAAAATTAAAAACAATAGCAAAGAAATTCCTTGATTTTTAGGTTGGAGGGATATAACTGATCTGGGCCTCACACATCATGAAAAATGATACAGAATGAGGGCAGGGTGTTTCAAATTAAGTTTTGGCCCTGGGCTTTGCAGGGACATAATTTGGAGAAATAACCCCACCGCTGCTACAACTACTGTGTTCTGCGGTTTACACATAGATGATGATGGTTATCATTTCCAGATGAAGATGCTTTCTACAAGTCAGTAACTTCATGAAACTTTCTGCCTCAATAAGGGCAAAATGTCCCTATTGGCATGGTGAACTGAATTCATACGTTGTTTCAAAGCCTTCAGCATCATCCCAGATAAATTATACCAAGCAATAAAGAGCACAGGGACTTAGAACTCTTTGCTATGCATATTTTCAGCTAGATGTCCTTGGGGGACAAATGAGGGCAAAGCCCAGTCCAAGTTCACAAATGCTGCAGGGTTGAATCCATGCTGATAAGCCTTCGCCTATGAAGAAATCCAAACTGACTTTTGACACCAGTTCAGAAGTAGCTAATCATAAATAGCTAGTCACTGGCAAACAGTTCCTTTCTCATAACTGAAGTGTAACTACATTACAATATTATTATAACTTAATCGGAATATTTTCATATCTTTTTTGGAATAACAAAAGTTTAGTTATTTTTATAGTTACAGAGGTGTGACCTAATTAAATAGCAGAGGGGGAATATTACATGGTTCAAGTGCTGGCTCATGTTGCTTCTCCATGTGCTGTCACAGATGTTGAGTTCATGAGGAAGAGGACAGGAATAGAGTATATTTTGTAGCATGCCCAGAAGTTGATAGCATTCAGTCTTTTTTAAATACATACATACATACATGCATGCAAATCTTTTATCTATTTTTGAGAAACAGGAAAGTAAAGGTTTACTTTAAAATTGTAACTGTAATGTCAAGTAACTACAAGGGGGAGGAGTTTTGATACCATCATATATATAACTAATTTCTAAAAGTAAGTTTCCAAGCTCTGGTTTATACAGGCAAAATAATGTCAGTTCATTCAAGTCTTCCATGAGCATCAACATTTGCAAAAATGATTCTTCTACACTGGAGTTTAACAAATATACTGAGACCAGGCAGAGATGACTAGGTTCACTTTCATATGGAGTGAATAAACATTTCCCACCATTCCCTTGAAAGACCAATATATCACAGGGTCAATGTGACATCAGACCTGAGATAAGTGATCTTTTTTTGTCTCTCTTCAAGAAACCTGATCAACAATGAAAGAGAGTAATATGAATTGCTTATTGGCTGGCAAAATGCTTGACATAAGAATGGGCAGGTTTTGTTGGAAAGATAGGATTGTATGCAGCAAAAACTCTTGGGCCTAAAATATATATCAAGATAGGTAGGTAGATACATAGATAGATAAGTAGGTAGATAGGCACTGCATCCCTTAAGAGCCCACTTGTATTTGAAATAAAGAATAGGCTGTGTCTTTTCTGCAAAAATGTACCCAAATAAAAATGAAATTAGAAAAAAAATAGCTGTGCTGCTTCAAAAGAGAAAAAAGAAAAGAAATTTATATTTGAGTATCATTCCCAAAGCAATACTTTAAATTTTTTTATGTGGTTGTCACAGACCCACATTTGTCGGGTCTCATTTGGGATTCTTTTTTTTTCTTTTTTTTTAATTCCAGTCTAGACTGACAGAATTCCAGGAACATCATAAACATACAGCACAATGCTTGAACTGCCACTCATAAATACATCGTTACTTTGAAGAATACATGCACACATTCACATTCCCTTTTTTGAAAAAACAAAACTCTTCCCATGCCAGATCTTTCTAGAAAAGATCGAAGTTAAGCTTACCTCACAACTAATATTCAAGACATGATGTTGACTGGACTGCAAAACAATGCCATATCTACTTATAAAGCAGAGTTTGAAAAGATTTTTTTTTAAATGATGTCTGCCAAAATTTGGAAGTCAAGTACTTATAGTTACTTGAAAAGTAACACTTATGAGCACTGAAAATGGATTGTGTAAGCTGTGTGTGTGTGTTTGGGTTGGTGTGTATCATCAAGGCAGGCAAATTGTGTCACACACACAATGCTGGGCATTACATCTAAATACCTGCAAAACAGGTATTTAGCAAAACAAAGATACAATCCGACTTGTATAGGAGTTGTTACTGCTCTGCAGTCTCCTGCAAGGTGATCCCAATCCTACTTATCCCCAGTGAGACAGGATGCATGCTAATATAAAATGCAGAATGAGGCTATGAGCTAGGAAAGCCTGTAAGACAGGCATGCATCTTCTGTATATTCTGAGACTGATGCTTTCAGAGGCTTTGATAAAGAAACACTGCTCAGTGTAAATCCATACAGTGTAAATCCTGTTAGTAGCTCTTAGGGGCATGAACTAGATTTGAGATGTTGACTGAAATGCAAATGGTGTTTCATCACATGTGAGGAACAAACAATGCTATCAGTAAGTGTTGTCTGAGTTGGAAAGTGGGTAGATTAACAGAAGCCAGACATCCAGGGGGTGTTTGATCATTCCTTTCTCTGGGAATAACGCTTTGATCTGATCTCAGAGATTTTGCCCTGCCAGTGATCCAGTTAAGTAATTTTTGATCCACCATTTTAAGAGGGATCCATCCAGACACCCATTGGTATTGTTTCAGTTGTGGAAGATGCAAATAATACTTCTTTCCAGTGCCAGGTTTACAATGTAAGGTACAGTTTAGGGCAGCCTTTCTTTGACCCTGAAGGGACCCTTGCAATAATTTTCAGGTCTTCAAGAACCTCTGCATAAAAATTATTGTATCAACAGCTCAAAACAAAAAGGTGTTTTTTTCCCTCTTTAATTACAGTATTTCCCAGAACTCCTAGCAATTTCTCAGGAACTCAAAGGTTCCAGGGAACTCTGGTTGAGAAACCCTGGTTTAGGGCTTCAGACTGGGAGAGGACTCTGGATACTTTTTTTGTTTTACAAAGTTACAAGTTTTACACAAGACACTTAAAAAAAAAAAAACATTATAGGACCCCTCAAACTTGATGTAGGACCTCAGCATGTCTTAAAATAGCTTTGCCCTAACATCAAACCCTGACTCTGTGCCTTGCAGCTACTCTTGCATTTCTGATGGTACAGCAAAAAAACACAGATGGGAAATCGTTTGCCAGTCCTGGGTTGTGGAACAAAACAAAAAGCTGTACCTGTGCAAAGTCACTATTTATACTAATTTAAATCATGAAATCATGGCACTATCAGTACTAGATACAGTAATGGCATGCACTTGTGTCATCCAAAAAGGTAATGTTTCCAGACTCTGGATACATGCAATCTCTTTATCACATAGGGTCATTCTGCACTACTGTTATAGTGCTATTATTCCACTTTTCAATATCCGTGGAATTCTTGGGTTTGTAATCTACTGAGGCCAAAGAGCTCTCAGCTGAGAATTCTAAATGTGCCTCCCTAAATTGCAAACCCTAGGATTCCATAAGATGTTGAAAGTGGAATAATAGCACTACAATAGTGTACTGCAGAAAGGCCTTAAGACTCTGCCCATCTCTGACTTACTTTTTATTCTGGGGCCCCTTCATACTACACAGTTATAATGTATGATTCCACTTTAACTGCTGCAGCTGCATCCTTTGGCATCCTGGGATTTTACAGTTGATGGAGAGGACTTTAGAATGCTCAGAGAGGTCTAGTTCCTCCCCAAATTACAAACTCCAGGATGTTGCCATGGCAGCTAAAGGCAAATGATAATGCTATAATTGTCAAGTGAAATAACCAGGGACTGAATAAATGGGAAGAACAGATTTAAAGATGACTACCAACGCTACATGTTTATTCATGTAGTTTAGCCAAATGCAACATATTTATTTAGTCCCTCCATTGTCCCAGTATGTCTAGTGCATTTGTTGTTGTAGTGCTCAATTTTTTTTTGGTCAAAATAGAATCAACACAGTTGGGGCATAGGGAATGGATAAATAATGCAATGAAGCCAGAGATTATAGCGAAGAACTATGCTTTTTGAAAAAATGTTTCATACAAAGTAGAGCTAGGCAGGCTTCAAGACTACAGGATCTTTGCTCAAAGGTCCATCTGTACCTGAGTAGGCATCTATAATCTACAAATCTCTCCCCAAAAGAAAGGCAGAGATATCTCTAGGACAGGGACCCCAAACTAGTGGAATGCATGCTTACCCCATGTTCCTATAGCAAGACTATTGCCCTTCAGATGTAATAGGACTACAGCTACCATTATCTTTCAACAATGACCATGCTGGCCAAGGTTCATGGGAGCTGGAGTCCAAGAGCACTGGAAGGGCTATAATTTCCCCACCCTAAACCTATAGGAAGTAGAGGAAAATTGTATATTCAGTGGGTTTCTTATATAACACAGCATGATTTGATTCCCTGGTAGCTCTGAGATGTCTGTTTCATTTGAGTAGTCTGTGAAGAGGACTATTATGATTTGAAACAAATTCTGCCACATTTTAGACTCTCTGTCTAGGGGTCTTCACATGCAAACAAGAAATGGATGGGTGCTACAAATCCTGTCCCGAAGGTTGTGCAAAGTCCTTGAGCTACATCACTAGACACCCCAATCTGAACATCTATAGGAAGAAAATCAAGGCACCTGAGAGAGATATCTCTACCTTTTGGTTGCTGTTGTTTTGTTTGTTTGTTTAAACTTTTGCACATGGCTAGAAAGAGAAGAAAAACATTTTCTTCTTCACAGAACAAATAATTTTTTTTAAAAAAAGGCTTTCCTTTCTTCCACTTAATTATAGAAATGTTACATTGTTTCAGGGCATTCTGAGAAAATAACATAGCCTTCATTGCCATCAAAAATTATAGCACAAAAAGCAAAGCACAGCACACTTACTTGCCTAAAATGCCAATGTGACAGATATGTTTTTAGTGACTTGGATGAGAAACAGATAAGGATTTCATAACAAATACTAATTAGTAGGGGGTTAAAAAAAAAAGGAGGCAGCTTCTTGTACTCCCCCACGACAATTGCCTCTGATCAAAGTCTTTTGTTATATTTGCACAGATAACTGATTAAGACTGCATTCAGTTGGTTGTGGCCATCTTTGTTTTTCAAGCAGTGGCTTTATTTGCCTTTGCTCAGCACCATACTGTGGATCTCCAGCATGACATCATTCCAGGTTGGAAAGAAGTTAATAAAAACAAGCCAACCAGTGTGCCACTTGTTTTCCAGCAACTGTGATAAATATGCTGTTCTTTGTACAGTAGGAGGGAATGCGCCCAGTGTGCTGTGTCATCTCTAAACATGTACTCCTGGGATTTTTTTTTTCCTGAAGAGCTGATATGAAAATACAGAAGAAGGATAAGAGATGAAAAAGGCAGTTGGATAGCTACTCATCTGCACATGTCAACTTGTATAGCTGAAAAACATATGTATATATAGATGGAGGAGAATGTGTGACGCTCCACATTTGTTAGACAAAAATTCTTCTCAGTCATAGCCAGTGTAGCCAATGTTAAAAGCTGGTGGCAGCTGTAGAACTGTACAATGAGATAGTGCTTGTACCTGTTATGTAGGCATTGGCATCTGTTTAAATATCATGAGAATTCTGGGAATTGTAGTTTGGTGAGGGCCCTAAAATATACTTGATAAATAAGTTTTGGGGATGATGATTATATCAGTACTCCACCCTACCATCCATTATTTTGAGAAGCAGGTCTGTTTATGAGAGTCTGCTCCGCATGTGTGTACTCCTGCTGACAGTGACACAAGAATGGTGGGGATGACAAGCACAGATTTATTCTCCTGTGCACACACCTGTAAATCAACAGGTGAACTTCTGATTAGGACTCCTAAGGAGAAGAAAGACCCATCAAATGTACTGTACGTACAACTTATCTCAGTGTACATCCTAATGCTATAGTTGGCTGGAGTTAGTGCAGTGCAAACTGTGACTTACCGATTGCGACTGAGACTCCAGCAATATGATCAGCAGCATCATATGACATAGCTGCTGCTGAGCTGTATCACTTCAGTGGGTGATGAAGAAATCCAAATTGTTAATGAATATTGATACTTTGTGTCAGTTAATAATTAAAAATGAAAAATATAGTGAAGAAATCAGAAGAAGACTAAAGTCTCTATCACACTACACTGTTACAGTGCTGTTGTTCCTCTTTAACTGCCCTGTGGAATTCTGGGGTTTGTAGTTTGCTGAGGCAGTGGAGCTTTCTGGCTGAGAGTTGCAAATGCCCCTTCCTAAACTGCAAATTCCAGGATTCCATGTGATATTTCCATGTCAGTTAAAGTGGAATAATAGTGCTATAACAGTGTAGTGTGATAAGGCCTTAAGACTGGAAAGACAGCTGTGAAGTAACTATATACGATCCCATTTGAGAGAAGGGTGGAATTTAAATTCAAACAATCAATAAGATCCTCAAGTGAAAGATGCCTCGTTAAATACCAAAGTCAGAATCATCCATGCCAGATTATTTTCAGTTTCCCTTTCCTAGAGAATGGTAGTGCTTGACAAAATGGTAGCCAGTCAGAAAAGAGAGAGACCACACTACAAATCAATTGATTCAATGGAGAAAGCCACAGCTCTTTGTCTGTAAGTACTGAGCAAGGCTGCGGATCCTGGAAATCTTTCATTCTTAAGATTGCCATAAGTGGAAGTTGATTTGACAGCAGATAGCAATGACAAAACAGAACTCTCACTAGGAGCAAAAATGACTAACCTGAGGCTTTTGACACATCACTGGAAATTCATTGGAATACACAATAATGCTTGGCAAAGTGGAAAGCAGGAGGAAAGACCAAATTACAAATGAATTGATTCAATCAAGCAGTCACAGCCCTGAATTTGCAGGATCTGAGCAGGGATGTAGACGACCAGGGCTCATGGTATCTCATTCACTGTTATTGTTTCTGACTTACAGCAACATTAAGGGGAATCTATCACAGTGGCCATTTCCGCACTACAGTGTTAAAGTGCTGCTATTCCACTATCAACCTCCTATTGAATTCTGGGGTTTGTAGTTTAGGGAAGGGCACTTCAAATTCTCAGCCAAAGAGCTCTTTGGTCTCAGTAAACTACAAACTCCAGAATTCCACAGGGCATTGAATGTGGAATAGCAGCAGTTTAACACTGTAGTGCAGAAATGGCCAGTGTTTTCTGGGGCTGAGAGTGGGGGTTTCCATTTCTGAGCCGGGTATCAAACCCTGGTCTCCAAGGTTGGCTCTCTATCACAGGATCTCCATAAAGCAAAGCTGACAAATATAAAAACAAAATTTCTACATATAAAACTGGCACGCCGGGGAAAAAGTTCCAAGTTAGGCTTCTTTTTATTGACACACCAACTTTCTACAGTCTGGAGTGCTACGGTTTAGTAACAGAGATACCATTAACAACATACAAGAAATATGGTGAATCTGACCAAGGCCCATCTAAATTTTATTATTTATATGTTTATTGCATTTATATGCCTCCTTTCTCCCAGACAGGAACCCAAGCATAAATCCAGCATTCTGTTCACACAATGGACATCCAGGTGCCTGTGGGAAGCTTGTCAGCAGAACATGAGTACAAAAACAGCTTCTTGCTAATGTTTCCCCAACCACTGGTAGACGGAAACATACTTTATCTGATATTGAGGGCCATCATGAAATGTACCCTCTATATATTAGGTATTGCTGAATGTATGTTTCAACTTGTAGGTTGAAAGAATTGCTTCTCTAGGGGGTAGAGTTCTCTTCTAAAACAAAGCATGCCCTCTGTATTATTTTAAATGGAAATAGTTGATTTCTGGTTGTATTTTGAGGGTTTGAAGTGGCTAATGGAGTGCCTTAAGAATGAAGGTTCCCTACCTGGGTCCATCTTGGGGCTTTCTAAAGGACTTCAAAAATAGGCTCGTTTTCTCTGGTTTTTTAACTGAAAGGGTTTTACTGTGTTTGCTACATATTAGAACTGTATGGTATTTTATTTTAACTAGATTGCTTTAAAATTGTTTAAGGTGGTATTATAATTCATTCATATTATATTTAACTGTTTTATACTGTAGACAGAAAAAAACAGTTTCATAATTCATTCATATTTTATTTTAATGTTTTGTACTGCAATCTGGGACAAATGTGGTATAGTGGCTTGAGTGTTGGACTAGGACTCTGGGAGACTAGGGCCATTTCCACACCACACTGTTATACTGCTATTAGTCACTTTCAACATCCTGTGAAATTCTGGGGTTTGTAATTTTCTGAGGCCAAAGAGCTCTCTGCCTAAGAATTCTTAATGCCCCTCTCTAAACTGCAAACCCCAGGACTCCATAGGATGTTGCACGTGGAATAATAGCCATATAATAGTGTAGTATGGAAACGGCCTAGGTTCAAATCTCTGCCCAGCCATGGAAACCCACTGGGTTTGACTCTGAACAGCTCCTGCCAAGAAATTCCTAGAAGAGGGTTGCCACAATTTTGAGCTGATTGAAAGTCCATAACAGCAACAACAGTAAGCTATCTTGGAAATATTATGGTATTAAAAGACAACTAAAAATATAAAAATATTAGTTAAATAAACTAAGCCGTCGATTCCTTGGTTTGAGATAGTTGCTTTGACTAGCTTCATCTATGAAAGTCCTCAGGATTTTTCTCTTGGGGAGGTGAGAGAATTTGGTTTCTTGAGACTGACCTTTTACTGGCCCTTTACCAGCAAAAAGGGATATGTGATCGTCATTTTAAAATGTAAGCTTTTTATATATATATTTATTAATTTAGATGACAGAGAGAAAGGGAAAAGCATTATGACACAATTATAACATTTTAGCAGTAGAAAACAAAAAGTTTGTTTTGTCTTAATGGTGTGTGTGTGTGAGAGAGAGAGAGAGAGGGAGGGAGGGAGGGAGAGAGAGAGTATTGCTTCCTCTTTTCCTTGCTTGCTTAACAGCATCACAAAAGCACATCAAATGTTCAAGAGCTGACTTGAAGACTCTTTTGTCATTCGTGCTATTTAACTGCTGTCAGTTCTTTAATTCTTCCCCTTTACAAGTCTATCTATGCCCTGGGCATAGAGAGCAGAAGGGTCTCTGATCTCATCTCCTGGAATGCAGGAGGGCAAGAGTTGTTAAGCTGCTTCCTTCAGAGACATTTCCCATCCAGGTACCTCTTGAATCTTGACACCCTGGACACTTGCCAAATCTGTTTCTGTGTTCAGGCTGGACTGAGTTAGAGAAACAAACTATTTGTAGGTGGTACAATAAGTGTACTTGACAGCATTCCCAGACAACAGTGATGACCACCAAGTGCACATCCAGTTAATATGTTCATGAAATCTTTTAAAAAATTCATAATATGTCAAATGTTTCAGCATAAAATGATAGCTCTGATCACAAACAAGGGTATGATCATAAACAAGTGGAAAAAGTGGAAGGGAAAAAGTTGGAAAATCAACACCTCTGCTAGAAATCCTAGTGGAAAATATAACCTAGTCCTAGTCTAATGTCATGAGCACCTACTCAACAACACGTGTGGCATAATTTACAACAAGAATCACAAAGAGGGGGTATACATCTCCCTCATCTCACAATGAATGGCCAGAAGAGGCCATGGAGTTATGTAGAATAATTCTATTGTTTCAGTTTATTTACAGTACAAATATTTTCCACAAAAAAAGTGGGATTCATGCTGGCTTACAAAATTCCACCCACACATTGCTGTGACTGTGCGCTAGCACCACAATATTCCCCCTGTGGATGTCTCTGGAGAGACCCTACATATTAGGAAGTATCCGGAATAAACAGGGTCCCTCTTTCTAGGTATCTAAGTTTTACCTACTCATGGATAGATGTACAGAGCAACTCTTTTGACAGATGTCAAATGGCAACTTGTCAGGTGTGTGGCAGCAATACTGAGGATAGCTGCACAGTCCCACAGCTCACCTCACATGTTCATTCAGTACATGGAAGGGAGTCATTTTATTTATTTCCTGCCCCATATTGCAAGATCTCAGCATGTGTATGGGTAAAATCAATTTAAGCAGTTTAAAACCATTTACAATTTGAAACAATAAAATAATTTAAACAGACTAAAAGAGGGGTGGGACAATTTTCACCCTCTGTGGGCTGTACTGGTACATCGGGGCACCCTGGAATTTATGTTTCATCATTTCTGGCCATTTCTGGGCTGACTAGCTGGTTGGAGAGCTTTAAGAGAGAGAGATAAACGGCTGCATTTCCATCTGGTTTGAGGGCATTGCCCCCAAATTAGCCTGATGTAAGCACACACACGCACACACAAACACACACAATTAGGACCTTGGGAAAATTTGTGGGTCTCTTCAAGGGTGTCAGGGGTTTCGTGGCCACATGCAACCTGCAGGCTGCACCTTCCCTGGGCTAAGACTATATAAAGCCATTTCAACAAGCTAAAACAGGTTACAACATTAAACAGTATAAAACCATATTAAGTGTACATTTTGAAAAAAATTAATTAGGCCCCAAAGACTTTATTTTTTTAAAAAGAGGTGTGCCAGTGCCTATTAGGCCTCTAAAAAAAGAGCATTCTCCAACTAGTGTTGTGTATACCTTCTTAGCATCCATTTAATTCCAGCCTTGATTCAAACCATGGACTTCCTTGTTTATACTCTTAGACTTTATACTAAATCTAGAATTTAGAGCAGTTCCTTTTTTTGGACCATACCTCTTAGAAGTCAAGCAACTATGTTGAGCAGAAAAGGAATGTGGCTCACAACAGTCGATTTTAAAAAAATATCTTTTTTTCCCCCACCAGTTAGTCCTGAAGGTGCTACTGGACTCATTTATGTCTTAACTTTAAAACATTTCATGTAACACAATATTTGGGTAAGTAAATAATAAAATTCACTGTCATGTTCTTTCATCACTTTGACAGCTCATTTTTAGACAGTTGTGGTCCTATAGATCATCCCTAATAGAATGCAGACAGTGATGGAAGGAAAGGAAATATAAAAAGCATACTTTTTTCATGCAGGACTGGTAGCTCTTGTTTTTTAAAAAGTGCAGGAATTGATTTCAGTCCCACAACTCAGACCAACAGCCTCCTTTAAAGTGCTTATTTGTTGCACAGCTGTATTTTGATAGAAATGACATTACAGTTGTTAAAGAGTATCACTTTGCCTGGGATTAAAGACAGAGCTTTTCCTTTCTTTCTTTTTCTCTCTCCTGTTCTTTTTACAATTTAACTGTGTTTCCATTCAGCTACTGCTTCATACTTTTAAACAGCTTCATCTCCATTGAGCATATTTTGGAAATGATCTCCTGGTGGTTTTTAAAAAAACTTGCTTCCATGCATAGGTCACACTGCTGGTCCAAGTACACTCTCCCTATAATATAATAAACATTAATTTCCGTAAACTGATGACAGCACTTTCCCTCCTACCAGCTCCATGGCACTAGCCCTGATTCAAAAGAAGGAGACGGAACTTCATTTCCCATTCTGATTTCCTTGTTCCACTTTTCTTAGCCCCATATCAGCAGGTGGTCAGACTGGAGCACAATAAGGTTCTGGGGTAATCAATTTTACTTCGAAGGAAGGGGGGAAATCAAGAGAAGTGTTGTGGAAGGGGAGGACATCTCCTTTAAAAGAAAAATGGACCTGCTCTGTGAGATCAGGCAGCCTTACACTATTTTTATGTTCTTTTTTCAAGGTACGATGTAGGACATAGCCTGAATATGGACAGATCTTTCATTGACTTTTAAGAAAAGCATTAAAATCATAAATCCACCACAGGGAAGCAAGAGATATACTTTCTTTTTTTTTTAATAATAATTTTATTAGTTTCCAAATATAAAAAAAAACAAATTTTTATACCAAATCTTAACATGAAATATTTATGTTCTTCCATCCTGTCTCAGTCTCCGCCCCCCGAAGCCCACACGATCTCATTCCTGAACTATATTACATTGTTGTTTCCCTGCTAGAACTAGCTTCTCACACGCTTTTCCCTAATGTACATGTTTTCTACTTGACATACATCACTCCTTAATATGTCCTGTCCACTGATAGATCCCCAGTTAATACCCAATTCTGGCCTTCCTTCTTCCTCCCTGTTTACCTTTACAATATAATACTATATTACCAACATTCTGAGCTGATTTGCTATTGCCTCTTACTCACTTTTCCTATCTTTAACATATTCTAATTTATTAATATGGGTTTTTTATATATTTTATTGAACTATTTAAAATATCTGTTGTTTCATTTCAATCAGGACCTCACATCTTAACTCCTCTTCTTTCCCCCTCCCTTATGGGATTCCCCAGCCAAACTCATATTAGTCATTCCCTTGTCGCTTATCATCGCTTGCGAGTATAGGCCGGTTCACCCGCAGGAATGGGGGAAAGCAAAGCTGCAAACGAGTTCCCTCCCACTTCCCATTCATGCCCTCTACTATCACTAATCTGTATCCATAGCTTCCCAGGGTATCCGAACCCAGACCACAAACTTTTGCCCCTCATCCAGAGATGAGACTTTAGCCCAGAACTCTCCTCAAAATGTTCTCAAAATATTTCTATGTACTCTTATTGTCGCTTGAAAGCTCTGAGCTCTCCCACCTCCAGACGTGGGGTTACACCCAAAGCTGACTCCCCAACATCTTTCACACCATTCAGATATCTTATTAAACAAATATACATATCCATTCTATAACTCCCTTTACCCTTATTTGCTACTTAAGTAGTTTACATTCATCTCTATATGTCATCTACCACCAAAAAACATTCCTTTCCTTTTCCCTCCCTTCCCAACCCAGCTACCCAGAGTTCACTTGCAGGTTTGGTTTTTTTTTGTCGTCTCGTCGTCACTTTACTTCCGGATAGCCATAGGGAGAGAGTCTGTTTCATAACATTGACCTTCTGTCGCTGATCCGTAGCCATAATATTCAGGGAGTCCATGCACAACTCACAAACAACAGACAAAAAACCCCAATTGTTTTCTCTATTGCTTTGCTCTTTCCCTACCCCATCGGCAAGACTATAGCCCAGAACTCTTCATAAATCTATTTCTGTACTCTTATTGTCATTTTTAAGTTCTGAACCGCCCTGCCATCCGGGGTAGGATTACAAATACCCAACATAGACTCCCCACTCTCTTTCAAACTGTTCCCTGTTAAAATATCTCATTGAACTAGTACACATTTCCATACTATAAAGCCTTTTTTCCCCCCCAAGTTAACTGCTTTGCTTTACTTCCCCACACACTTCTAGCACATCCCAGAACTCATCTCAAATGTTTAATATATTTCAACGTCTGCTTGTTGTCGCTTTAGAGTTCCAAGATGCCTCGCCGTCATGAGTGAGACTGCAGTTCATCCTGTTCTTTTCCATTTCTAGTAGCTTTCCCATATGCAAAGTCACTTATTCCAGGGGGATATACACTTTTGTAGCCTCCGATTCTAAGTCTTATTACTGACCCACTCTTATATTCACATCAACAATCAAGGATCAAAAAAGAAAAAGCAGGAGGGTGCTCTCATGTCTTCATAATTTCAAAATTTATCAGTCCTGGTCCTGAAGCTCAAAACTCGCATCATTATTTCTTTGTATTGCCCAGTCCAAACTCTTTCTTCCATTATCTGAATTATAATAATAATAATTATAATAATTGTTAAAAATGCCCAATTTTGTAAATAGTCTTATTAAGCCATTTTAAAATATTTAAAAGTCAGAAAAATTTAAAATCTGGAAATTTAAAGGAACAAACGGCTCATTCCTCCACATCTTCCCGATCTCTTTCCCTCAATGGCAGCCGCCCCTTTAAGAAACTCTGAATTCTTACAGCCAAGGAGCCAAAACTCACGCTGCTAGCTTTACTTCTCTGGGTCCTTCCCCCATCACTCTTGCACCCCGTAGCAAGCCATAATCTCTGTGGTTTTCACGGAAGCAGGGAATGAGACAGGTTAAAGTTTTCATTCTTTGGTAATGTCATTGTTGCTTCTTTTAAAAAACTCGTTCGGCAGCGCTTGTGCCTCTCCTGCGGCATCCCTCTGGATCCGTCGTCAAGGTCCTTTGACCCCCTGATGCCTGCTGCTCTCCCATCCGGGCAGAGCAGAGCTGCACACCAGTTGTGGGGTCCCCTTCGGACCGCTTCTGGACCCCCTGTACCGGGGGGTGGGTCTTTAGCCACCTTCAGGTGACAAAAGAGGCGGCTGGATTCCAGCGGGAGGCAGCCCAGGGCTGCTCCATTACGGAGCTTCAATCCGAGCTGCCACTCGCGTCCACCATTCGAGCGGAAGGGCAGAGATATACTTTCTAATGTTCACTTCCATCACTGTGAAATCTGTTAGGAAGATTTGTTTATAAATTAATGGCACAAAGCTAAACATATTTCTGGTCCAGTCTTTTTCAGTGTGTACTCAGAAGTAAGTTGTTGTGATGTGGCTTCATGTCATTTCTGACTTCTAGTGACCCTAAAGGAAACCTATCAGTGTTTTGTTGGCAAGATTTGTTCAGAGGGGGTTTGTCTTTGTCTTCCTCTGAGAGTAAGACAGTGTGACTTGCACAAGGTGCCAGTGCAATGTTCTGGACTTCTGTAAAAATGTTGTGTTTATTAGATATATTCAGGTAAGGTATGGCTATGTATAGTAAATTTAAAGAGGCATGGGTGAGAGTACAGAATGTCTGGGGTGACTGGTAATTGGTTGAATGTTTGATGGAATTTTAAAAAGGCTGGTATATATGACAGAGTCTGAGAGTGAGAGATACAAGGCTATCAAAGTTAAGAATATGAATTAGGTATGTTAGGAGCGTTCATCTGGGTCAGAGACAGATATTAGACTCAGGTCAGTTAGCTAAGGTCAGCAATATGAATGAGAAATACTTAGAGTCAGTCAGGTTTTAAATGCATCAAATAGTCTGCACGTTGTCAAATTATTTTTATACTATCAACTTGTATCTCTGAGAATGCTACATAAGGGTTATTGGAATGCTTGATTTCAGACACATGGCATCTTTGGAGGCAGCAGCATAGCTCAAGGGTGGTGGTACCCAGTTGTGGAATTAGATGAATAGTGTCTTTCACAGGAACCATGAGGACATCTAGAAGGCCTCCATGTTTGATGCCATAGTGATGAGACAGGAAGAGGCCCCTGCAGTTGGTGGCAGTGGTTGGCCAGGTAGACAACCATCACGCATTCAGATATCTACATTGATACCCAATCTAACATGGCTGAGCAAATGGAACAGTACTGGGGTGGAGACAGTGCTTCACTTGTAAGTTTCCAAAGAAATGGACCCAGGCCATCCAAGCTACTATATAGAAAACGAACAGAAGAAAAATGCACTGATAAGATAAGGAAATGAGTCACTTGTTACAAAGCATCGCATAGCATATAGCACTGGGGAAAAAATGACAAGCCAATCCATATACATTACAAATACATTTTCATTTGCCTTTTATGTTTCATTAGGCAGGTTCAGTGATACTGGCACTCTCCTTATCATGGTCAATACAGTACATCTTGAGCTTCTCTGGCCAGATCACTGCACTGTAATCTCTTGATTTAAGGTAGGGACTACTGATTGGGTGATATTGTGTCATGATGTCACCTTCACCTTCCTTCTTCTTCTTTTCCCTTTTTTTTAACATGAGGGGAATTCTACAGCTGGTCCTAGCAACTGTTTGCCAAATCTTTAAAACAATGCATTTGTTTTATTAGATTTTGTTTTTCTTTTCTTTCCCTTTTAAATATTGCTCAGACTTCAAAAATTTGGCTTGGGTGCTGAACAAGCTTTTTTGTGTGTGTCCCCAAACTGGTTTGTCCTTCTAAAATCTGAGCAGGGGGTGATCAGTTAGAATACTTTTGAAATGTTATTTAATCATCCCAATTACTACCTTTGAATCACAGAAAGCAAGAAAGAATTATGCAGGGATGTACTCCCATACTCAGCCTGAATTTATGATACCAGAGAAAATGTGTACACAGATCTCTGTGAGGACATGTTTATGTGAATAATCTATATTTGGGTCATGTACAGTGCAGGCTGTACCTTCTGAGTTTTTGGCTTGCGTCAGACAAATCTTTACCTGCTCCTGTAAAGGAATACTAAGAAGCGTTTGTGTACATTTTATGCTCATCAGAATTGACAGCTGTTTTTTTTCCCTATTTGCAAATAGGTTGGCTTGCAACAGTGAAAACAACAGACATCTTAAAAACCAGTGTGTAGTGCATTGCACATACAAGAACCAGTTCACAATTTCACCATTTTTATCTGATCTTTTGCTATAGACCTTGATGATTTGCAGCAAAATGACCTGGGAGTAAGCTGACAGCTCTATCTGTGATGGCTTATTCACACATAGAAATTGCCACATAATATTACACTAATTGACAGGTAAACGTGGGCTGTCATTTAAGGACTGAAATATAGAGGAATTGCAAGAAGTAAGATTAGCTCAACAGATCATGACCCTGGAGAATGGTCTGAGAATTGGACTGCAACTCTGGAGATCAGGATTCAACCCCCCCCCCAGCCATGGAAGCCCATGGGGTGACCTTGGGCAAGTCACACTCACTCAGCCCCAGAGGAAGGCAAAGGCAAGCCACCTCTGAACAAATCCTCCCAAGAAAATCCCATGATAGGTTTGCCTTAGGGTCACCATAAGTCAGAAACGACTTGAAGGCACACAGTACACAGTAACACTCACATCTCTGCCACTCCAGTCACCCAAGAGGGTTTCTCACATGAAGTATGTATTGACAGACCTGCCTGGGAAGTCCTGATCACTTCTGGGCTCTGAACCACATTACCTACCTGGCTGTAGGAATGGTAGTGCTGGTGAGGAGAGACGTGTGTGAGTGTGTGTGTGTGTGTGTGTGAGAGAGAGAGAGAGAGAAATCAGACTGCTACTAAGAGATAAAAAGAGGGAGAAAAGAAAAGAGCCACCCTCGGACTCTGCGCAATTCACAGCAGGACAGGAACAGTGGGGGCCTAGTTTGGCCTTGGAGGTCTCCTGGTAGTAGTAAACATTGTGATGTTGCACCTTTCTCATCAGTCACAACCAGCCCAACTTCTTTGTTGTGAGCGTAGAAAGGAGGAAGAGGGGGGAAGAAAAAGAGAATGTAATACACCTTTAAGACTATCCTGTTTTTATTTTAGCTTGAGCTTTCATGGATATAAACCCACTTCTCCAGATGCAGTACAGAGTGATATTCAGGCCTCTGGATATAAAGCATATTTGCACAGTTGTGTGAGTGGGATGAAAGGTAATAGGATCCACAAAGATGTTGTGAGCATCTGCCTGTCTGTCTGTCTGTCTCTTTCTCTCTCTGTCTCTCTCACACACATATCACTACCCCTTCCCATGGACAGGTGCTGCTACCCAGAGCCTGCCATTGCCATTTTCCTTCCTGTTTCTTCCCCGCTTCCTTTCCTCTGCATAGTGTTCCCCAGTGAGATAAGAGGCAGGGCTCCTGTCCCTTTAAAGACTGTGTTGTTACCCTGTTTACTGGGGGTCCCGGGAGGGACACCTCTATGCGCTCTCAATTAACTAAGTTTGGGGGAATTAGCTAGAGCACAAGTTAGCAATGCGAGAGGCAGGGCAACGCAGCGGTATCTTTTACCCAGTGTCTACGGGGTCAGGCCAAGTTCAAGAAGCAAACCAAGTTATAAGAATAATTGAGATTTTTATTAAATACAACAAACAGTGTATGCAACACACTCACACAAGTAACTAAGGAAAATAAAGGTTGGAGTGGTATAGAGGGATTTTGAGAGGGATTGTTGAATTGGGTGATACGACACCTGTCCTGAAGATTGAGTTCATTGGTATGGAGTCTCAGTATGTGGGACTGAGGGGACAGCTCGCCAAACAAAGTGGCAGCAAGGCTGGATGGAAGTCTGGAGCGATCTGAAGAAGGTCTCGGAATCAGGGGTTTTTATAGGGAGAAATGTAACTGCAGGCTATTCCGTACTTGGGGAAAACAATGAGTTTCAGGTGCAAGACAAAGCTTTGGAAAGGTCAAAATTTAGCATGATTGAGTTAGGTCTGAATTGACAAAGAGGTAGACAGTATACAATTGCTCAGTGCTTGGCAGTTGAGTATTCAGCTTGCCCAGTTGCCTGCTTGGGGCAGGGAGTCCTTTGTAAACAGTGTGCATACATAATGAGGGTGTTTGCAGAGAGGTCTCCTAAAGCGGTGATCTGGATATTTCTGGCCTGCCTGTATTGTCTTGGGATACTGCAACGTTTGATGGCCGAGCCTAGTTCTGTGCTTGTCCGGGGGCCTCACAAACATGTGGAGAGGGATGGTGGAAGAGAGCCAAATTATTGATATCAAAATTATATCTAGCAGCCCCAAATCCGGGCTAGCAAATGCAGTAACAGTGTACAAGATGGAATTGCAGCAGATTGCCTTTTCTACACAACCATTAAAGGGACAGGAACCCTGTCTTTTATTTCTCTGGGCACACATGCCTCTGCAGCTTCTCTTAACCTCACTAGTTCTCTTCCACTGTCTCAGCACTCTTCTCCATCTCCTTGCCCTTCTATTTTCCTGTCATTCAGGACACCAAGAAGGAAAAGTCCCATTTACTAGCAACTGCACCTCTGGGCATTTACAGAATGCTTTTCCTTAATTGAATGTCCCAGAAGTGAACTGGAATGTAAGTTTGCAAAGGCACAATAGTTTGGTGTGGCGGGGGGGGGAGGCAGGGGGGATATAGGATATAGAAAGAAATGGCTGCTTGAAGCTCTGAAAAGGCCACAAAAACTCACTGTCCAGCTTCTGCTAGCCATAGGGGAACTTCCCCATTTTCTAAAAACAAAAGGAGGAGTTTGAACATGCCATTTGTGGTGGTGGTGGTAGTAGTGGTTGAGCAGCAGAGCTGGCTGTCAGAGGGAGGATCAGTCAAGTGGTGCCAGGGCAAAATGAAGGTGTTGCCCCCCTATAAGAATTCTGCCCTTTCTGATGAAATTTTCCTTCAGTCTTCCAATTTCTAGCATTGCAGAAACTGAGACACTGAAAATCATTCACACCCAGAAATCTTGTATTTGCTGAGTTCACAATCCTCTGGTAACCTGTTGTTGCTGTGTACCTTTCAGTTGTTTTTGAATTATGGGGACCCTAAGGCAAGCCTATCACAGTGTTTTCTTGGCCAGATTTGTTCAGCAGGGGGTTGCCTTTTCCCTCCCCTGAAGCTGAGAGTGTGTGACTTGTCCAAGGTCACTAGTGGCTTTCCAGGTCCAACCAAGGATTCAACTCCCTGTCTCCACAGTCATAGTCCCAACTGCTACACTACTCTGGCTCTCCAACTTTGCTGACCCCTTTTCTTTGGGTGCCTAAAATCTATTTCTAAACGATCAACTGTAGCTTTCAATTGCTGCAATGCTAGAAATATGGGGACTGAAGGAAAATTTAATGGCGGGCAGAATTATTATTTGGGAGTGATGCCCTCATTTTCCCTTTCCCTTTAGTGTCACCCTTTGGGAGAGTGGACTTAAAAAGAATAATGATGACCTGTGTAGTCCAAAATTGTATTCACACAATTGCCAACCAATCATAACCCATAAGCAGGGTATGAGTGTAATACCCCTCCTCACTGAAACTGATATATGGTACCATCTTGCCTTTGATAGTACAGGTCAAATACAGGTGTCTTGACTGGTAGCCTTTGATGGCTCTCATCTCCATTTCAAGCTTTCCAGTTGACAATTCTTCCTTCCTTCTTGTGAAAATGATTTTCACTGCCTGTGGGCTCTGTGAAGTTGTCCTTCCTTTTCTATGCCCTGAATCTCAACACTCAGTGCCAGTGGTGGATTCCATCTATTAGAGTCACAAGAATGAAAGCTTGTTCTTATCAACTTTCTCCACACCATATATAATTGTACATATCCAGAGGGAGGGAAGAACCTGAAATACTTCAAAGGTGGGCTTCGGCAGCTCACGTTATGGGAATGTGTGATTGAGAGAGAAAACCTACATATATAAGAGAAAACAGAGAGTGTAAATACACAAGCACACAAAGAGTTTATGAAGCGGGACAAACATTTTGTGATTTGTCATGTTCCCCACCAAAAAAAAGTGTCCTCCTTGCTCCCATTCTGAAAGCCAATTTTATCAGAAGCATGGAGTATGGTAATCAAAGTATATGTACGGATGATGTAAAGCAAGGTTGCTGGAGTGTATTGTTTGGAATTAAATGGCAATGGAATGCAGTACCATCTGCGACAGTTCATTTAGAGCAGAAATGTATGATAGAGATCCTTCAAGGCAGCAGCAAGCAGTCTTAATGCAATCATCTCTGCATCATTGCTGAATAGATTAACACCTGTGGGGAGACTATTGTCTGTATGCAGACCCTGATGAACAGACCTGAACTTTTTGATAAGTCACCATTCATCAGAGCCAGCAAAAAAATCCTGAAGGCAAGAAAAAAATTGAAAAGCAAATTGTTCACTCTCATGCCACTCAGACAAAAAGCTAGAAAAGAACTCAAGGCCATTCAAGTTATTTTGGTACCTGAAGCAGAGGATTCCTCAGGGACTGCGGCAACATCTGTAAGAGGAAAGATTACAATGTTCAGGAGTTTGTTTTTCGTTTAAAAAAAAGAAAGAAAAATATAGCATGAGAATAGTGTGTAAAATTATGCATGACATGGAGGACAGATTGCATTCTCTTTCTGTTTTAGTAGTAGTCATCTATAAAATTGGATGATGGCAGATACAGAACAGACAGAACAATGTAATTAATGCATACCATGTAGTTAAATATGTCATTCTTTACCACAAGGTGTTACAATGGCCACAAACTTCACAACATTAAAAGGGACAAATTCATAGCAGATAAGGTTACTAGTCCTCAAGGCTATATATTATCTCCAGTTATACATGTCATATGCTTCTGAATATGGCCTAAATACCCTGAAGGCAATAGATCCCATCTGATCTTAGAAACTAAGCAGGGTCAGCCCTGATTAATACTTGGATGGGAGACCACCAATGAATACCAGGTGCTGTGGGCTATATTTCAGAGGAAGGAACCGGCAAAGCTGAGTATTTTTTACCTAAGAAAACCCTATCAAATTCATGGGGTTGCCATAAGTTGACAGACAATTTGAAGGCAGGCAGGCACGCACACACACACACACACACACACGCTTCTGAATACCAGAACAAAAGCGGAAGGGTATTATTATACTCATTCCCTGCTTGTTGGCTTCTGGCTACAAACTGCAGAAATAGAATGTGAGTAAAATAGGTTTCAGTATGATCGAGCAGACCTCTTATTGTGTACTTTTGGAGCTTACTCCCTGGTAAGTGTGCCTAGAACTGCAGCCTTGAGTTGAAATATGTGTTTTGTTTGCTTTTGTGGGGAGTTTATTTTAACATTTCATAATCCTGTCTTGGATATTTTGTCTTTATTAGGAAAAAAATGTTGCCACACACAACTTTTATTGCAAAGAGCTGAAGGAGAAAAATACACATTTGAGACAGCATGGTGTCTCTTTTAGATTCCCTTGATGAGAGCGATCTGTGGATGTCTTTCCCAGTGATATCATTTTAGAAAGGAAGTTCCAAGTTGCACATCTGTATATCCATAAAATCAGTTCTAGTGATTTTATACTGATTAATTGTATCATATTTGCTCTTGTGTTTCTGTTTCTTTCCAGACAGAGATGGATCATGTAAATGAATTCAGACAAGGGCCAAAATCCAAATAATGGTTGATTTTATGTGAGAGAGACATTCAGCTTCATATTTCTTTAAATCGTAGACATGCTTAGGGCACCAGGATTGAAGTATTTTGGTAGAAGTCCAAGAATATGCTAACAAACTTAAAAATGAACAGTGGTTATCAAAATGTTGGATTTTCTTTTCATTTTTAACTACCGGACCAATTAGAACATTACCTATTTTTGAACCACTTCATCTATTAAGTTTAAAACAAATACGCAGATTATCAAAATCCCAGTATAAGTAGTTTTAAGGTAGAGAAAGAACTGCACAATAACTTTGTAAAAGCTGCTGAAGATTAGTAGGCCATACATAATACTTAGTTTAAAAAACTTTAAAAAAAAAACCAGCCACAGGTTTCAGACAGTTCAAATTGGTCCATATTAATTAATCATCCAGTCTTAGATCAGACTGTTATATTCATTAGATTAAGAAAATGAATTGCTTATCTTTCAGATGATTAATCAAGAAGATCAATCAAGCTTAACTAGATCAATAAAATTTCCATATAATCTTTCAGTTCAACCAATGAATCCTGAGCTCTTTTATTTAATAGGAAGCGTCTCTGTCTTACTTTACATATAGGACTACATCTACAAGTCTGCTGTCTTAGTTTAAAGCCTAGGTCATTGCCACTGAGGTACCTGGATTTTCTGTTTAGATTTAATATAATGTGCTCTATCAAAGTTTCAAGACTGTCAATATTCTGATGTTTCAATAATAATTGCTGGAATTTATAAGACAGCACTTCATATATACCCCCTTAGAATGCTATAATCCTTCAACATAGGCCCATATTATGATCCACCAGCTTCATGTGAGTCCATAGTTGAAGTGAGATTTGAACTGAGGACTTCTAGCATCCTAGCTGAATGTATTGTGCTATCTCTAACAACAAAACCTGTGAAGTCTACCAGCTTTATCCTCATTTTATAGATGGTAGCTGTGAAATTAAATAAGATCACTTGGTGAGAGCACTACTGAAGTGGCACATGAAGAGGAAACCTGATGCTTCTTCGGGATTTGCCCTGTCTTACTGAATAGACTAATACAGTACTGAGGAATGCAGTGACCAGAGATGTCAGAGTAACCATATGTGTCCAGTTCAATGTTGTCACCCCCACTCCTCAAACACTGAAATATCTTCAAACATTTGCACTCTTTTTTTATAGTTTCCCTTCCCTCTCTTCCCCCACATGGGAGAATTGGTGCCCTGTCACTGGTGACTAAGCACATTGGAAGGCATTCTTTGCATATTTGATTGCCACGCTTTCAACTGTAGCACATACTTCATTCTACTTTTAACCTGCTGTTTTATCCTGTTTTTCTACACTTTACAGTCTTCTGAAGTTTCTTCTTGCTGTTCTGCAAAGAAGAGATTTTGTGCATTTGCATTACTTTTCCAAATATTTTTGTCATAACTTTTATTTCCAATAATAAAACCATAATTCCAATTTTGAAAGGATTTTCTGAGTTTTCCATCCTAAATGGATTGATAATGCATAGTGAAAATGACTCCTGCTTTTATATGGCCCCAAAGGAAAAAGTTACGACAATCTCTCAAACAGGGCAAGCAAGAATAGGTTGTGATGGTTGGATCTCTCCTCAGGGGCACACCACCGCAATGGGCCCACTGTCAAGTGCCCTACCTCATTTGCTCTTGCTTTTCACCACCATTTCCAGCTACTTGCATTCCTCCCTCTGGTAAACAAGGTGGGGCAGGATAAAGGAACCTCTCCCACTGTCACTTGTCCACCAGGATCTCTCAAGAGATATATAATGGTGGTGAGGAGCAGCAACAGTGCAAGCAGAGGACAGTAAGGAGGAAATGGCTCTGCACTGAGAGAGGACCTTTCAAAACACCGCTCACAAGTCAGCTGGAACCTGGGCTGAGTCTACACCGCATATGGCAGAGGAGAACAACAATGGGGCTAGCATAGGTTCACCTTTCAGAATCCAGACCTCACGTCTGTCTGATGCCTTCCTGATGAAACGCATGCCATCTTCCCCACCTCCCATTTCTTTACTAGCAGTGAATGTTTCAATGGGTGTGTGTTTTTCCAGCCACAACTGCATAACTTCTGATCCACCAAGCCAAATGGAGCCTCACTAGCTGTGAATGGCTTATGTCTCTGGTAATATTTAGAGAAGATGGGAATTGATGTGTGGGCGTGCATTTCAGAATAGACATGGTTATGCCCCTGGATTATTTCTGGCTAACTCATTCCTTCTTCATGCAGTGAAATTGACCTGTACCCTGGACTGGTAGATGAAAGGCACAATTCATTTAATATTTGTTAATAGGCAAGGAGGCACTTCAACTTCTGTGGATATCACTGTTTTTGCTCCTCCTAATAACTAACTTAGGTGATGGGTGCCAATTGGTATGTATCCAAATTGAAGAAGACTGTGGAAAAAAGCTCAGTGAGGAGTGAGGTTGATCAGTGATGGAGGAATGTTCAGTGTCTTTTGGAAAAGAAAATTGAAAGGGTGTGTGTGCTGAGATCAAGTAGAATATCTTGGAGGAGAATATGGCTGGCTCTAAACCAGGATCACTCTGGTACAAGATGAGGGGGTCTACCGTAGTATTTTGCTTCAAGCTTTCCTTGTACATCTCTTAATTACGTTAGTATTTAATAAAGCACTTTATTGCAGCAGGCATAATATCAGGGGTTTACAAATTTATTATTCCCAATAGCACAATGCCCTTCTTCTTTCTGCACAGGAGAAATAGTTCCACCTCTGCATGAAAGAATTAACAGATATAAATTGCACAACAGAAATGGCAATCATGAAAAACCAGTAAGAGAATATTTATCTTTCTGGAGACCCCACCATAGAGCTGGAACTTGCAGTTTTTCAAGGAAATGGTGTGTGGTCCAGGGCCATATATCTTTAATTTTATCTTCCTCAGTTAGCAGCATGCAGGAGGCTAGGACACAGGAAAAGGTCAAAAGATGTAGCAGTTACCAGTTCTGACTAGCACACCAGCCTTGCGAAGTTCCTGTACAAGCTGACATTGACGTTTTCACAGAAATGTTTGACTACTATGTACAGAAAGTAAACCCTACATAATTTCATCCTTATATTTTGTGATGGTTGATGACAATTTTCTGTCAGCCACTAGTTACATTACTAGGGGCACAGATCTCTTTCAGCATACAGAAATGTTTTGGGATGAACATACATGCATACAAACAATTGCTTTCCTCACTGTAACAGCCCAACTGGTGGATTTCAAAGTAACTATGGCCATTTCCACACTACACTGTTATAGTGCTATTATTCCACTTTCAACCTCCTGTGGAATTCTGGGGTTTGTAGTTTACTGAGGCCAAAGAGCTCTCTGGCTGAGAGTTCTAAATACCCTTCCCTAAACTCCAAACCCCAGGATTCCATAGGAGGTTGAAAGTGGAATAATAGCACTCTAACAGTGTAGTGTGGAAATGGCCCCAATCTCACAGGATTGACTGGGACGTGCAACCTTCTACAACCATACTGACTTGAACATTTAACCCGCTATAATTGGGGGAACACGTCCCCCCCCCGCCAAGCAAAAGCTCTCAGAGACTCCTCTCCCCTTCAGCTGTACTTCAGACCCCGCCCGAAGAAGAGCCACCGTCTTTCCCGCTGGCGGCCCTTAATTGCGGGATTTAGCGCCGCCGTTTAAAAAAGAACAGCCTGGATTTGGTCTTTCGTCGCCGCGGCTTCCTCAGGCCAGCTGTCAGCCAAAGCGCAGGGGCAACTCACTTGATTCCGGAAGGAGGGATGGCGGGAGGAAGAGAGGGGAGGGAGAAAGAAAAAAAACCGGCTCAGGGCAGCGCCCGGAGAGACGCGCTCGGGGGGTTTGCTTGGCCCAGGTCGAACCCTCCCTCCCTCGCTTCCCTCCACAGACCGCCTGGCAACCCGGTTCAGGAGGGAGAAGCCGCTCGCTCAACGCAGAAGGCGCGGGGCGCTCGCTTTCGGAATGGGCGGCTCCGCCTGGGAGGGAGGCAGGGCCCGCCCCTCCCCTTGGGTGGAGGAGGTGAAATAGAGGCGGGCCATGTGGCTAGGGATCGCCCGGAGGAGCGTCCTAGGCCAGGTAGAGGGACGGGAGCCTCCTGCGCCCTAGTGCTGGGCGGGTGTGAGCCGCGGGCCGGGCGAGGCGCTCCTGTGCGTTCCCCCGCTTCTTGCGCACCGCCGCCGCCGCCGCGCCTTCCCTCCTCATGGCCACCCGGGTGCTGAACATGAGCGCCCGCTTAGGGCCCGAGGAGCCCGTCTTCGCGCAGCTCAAGCCCGTGCTGGGGGAGCAGAGAAGGGCCCCTCTTCCCCGGGCCGGAGGACATCAAGCCGCCCCCGGCGCCCCCGCAGCAACAGGAGGCGGCAGGTGGAGGGGCTGCCGCGGCCAGGATCCCCGGAGAGGAGATGGTGCAGGTAAGCCGGGGCGACCGCTTTGCCTTCCGCTTGGCGTGCGTGTCCCAGCCGGAGTCCAGTCGGAAAGCGGTTTCTGGGCATGGGCAGAGCGCGGTTAACACCGTGTCTTGGGGAGAGGGCCGGTTTCGCAGGCTGTGTCCGTTTCTGAGCCGCGGGACTTTCCTCGGGCACCCCCGCCCTTGGGTGGGGCTGGTCGGGCTGGGCGAGGGAGCGGTGGCTGCCCGGCAGGGAGGGAACCCAGAGCGGGAGCGGGCGAGCGGTGGGCGCTGACTCGCTGGGCAGGGCGGCGCGGAGAGGCGAGAGCCCCACCCTGGGCGGCCAGAGGCGGCCGAAGTTCCCCGCGTCGGAAGGAGTCCCTTCAGCCTGAGGAAGAGTCAGGGATGTGCTGGTGAGGGTGTCGCTCGGGCGGGTCCCCGGCGCCAAGGTGATCATCCCTCCCGAGTCCCGCTGCCCCCTCTCCGAACAACCGCGACTTTTGTGCCGGGCGGTTTGCAAGGGCGGTGTGGGCGCGCGCGCAGGCACGCTTCCTCCAGGCCGGGCGCGTGGCTGCGGGCGGGATACGCGGCGGCGGCGGCGGCGGCACCGAGGAACAGTTATTGCGAGACCTCTGGAGCGCTTAGTAGCCGGGCCCAGGAAGGGGGAATCCTTTTTCTTTTTCCTCCTGCGGCCGCCTGGAAAACCACAGGCGCGGGCAGTGGTACCGGCCGCCGCCTCCGCCCGGCAGCTCCTGAGGAACTCGCGGACTTCACAGTTGCCATTCCTCCCGAGCCCGGCGGAGCGCCGACGGATTTACCCACCTCCGCAAACGCAGCGCCAGCTCGCCTCAGAGAACACGACAACCCCCCCCCGGGACACACACACACACACAAAAAGGCGCCACTTTCGTAAAGGGTCCTGGGTTCTGGCGGGGCCTGGTGGCCAAGGCTTGTTTCGCGCTCCTCGGGGAGCGGCGCGGGGGAGGTTTCAGCCGGACCGTCCCTAAATCGAGGGCTGCGCCCACCCCGCCTTCTGGGTTCGCCCTCCCGGCTGACTTCCCGGCAGCGAGTGGGCAAAAGGGTGGCTGGGTGGGCGGGTGAGGGAAAACTGGCCCCGGGACGCGTGTTGAAAGCTACAGCTGCCACCTTAGGCACTTGCTCAGCTTCAGAATTAGGGGACTGCCTGTCCCTCTCGCCCACGCACCGTCATTTTAGATGGGCTGCCGGGGAGGCGGGCGGGAGAGAACCTCTGGGGACGACTTTGGCCCGTCCCAGAAAACGGGTTGGAAACAGCTCCACATGCAAACAGCTGGAAGAGCTAAAATGGGAAAGCGCAAACCACAATGTGACTCTCTCCCCCCTTCTTCTTCTTTTTAAATATACAAACGGTTTTAATTTGAAACTATTTCCAGTCCCGAGTGGCTCTCTTGGAGCGTTTTCTTATATGGGCTTTTTAAATGATGTACATTTTGCTTGGGATTCCCCCTCTCTTCTCCCCCCCCTTTGTCCCGTCCAAACACAGGGCCGCTGTCCGTGTGTAACGCGAGTGGAAAAACCCACCAGTGGAGCTAAACAAAGCCGTGTTTCAGCTCCATGCAATGCGAGGGAAATATAAACTCGATGTGCCCACGAATCTTATTAAAATGGTTCAACCGTTGAACAGGGAAGTGCGGGGAAGGCAGGGAGAAAGGGGCAAAATTCAACAAGTAAGGAAGGCGGTTTGGTTTCAGCGATACTCTTCCCCCCCCCATGTATGGAAGTGTTTCTGTCATCAAAGCAAGCAACGTTGGGGTTGTAAACAAGATCTGGAAAAAAGTCGCTTGGCATGTTAGGGCAGATCGAGAGCACAGACAAGAGGGCTGCTGTTCCTCTTTTCTGGGGAGAGCTTTCTGGTGGTGACCGTGGCTTCGGAGACACTGTGAAAATAAACTATTTCTCCAATGTTCTGTTTGTCAGCAGACCCTCACTTGAGAGTGCTATGGAAAGGGTTCTGGCATGAATAGACTCCTTACAGAGCAGGGGGGAATGTAGCATTTGCTCTCTGTAGAGTACATGATAAATGTTTTACTGATGACTGTGCCTGTAATGTATCGGGCTGTTTCCACCCACAGATTCCCTCGCACTGCTTAGCTAGTTAAATGATCCCCCCTCCCACCTTGTAGGTAATTAAAGATACCTTCTAGGATAGAGACGTACGTATTCGAATATGTTTGTTGATGCCGTAACATTGGAAAACCTTTGCTTCGCTGAAGGGACAGGTGAATGCTTCATAAAGCTCTTGAAATTCAGAGGCCTGCAACTAATGAACATGTTTGGGGCAAAGGCTGGCAAAGTTACATTTATTGGGGTACAATTCCCAGAACTCCCCAGTCAGCGTGGCCACTGGCTGTGCTGGTTGAGAGATTCTGGGAGTTGTTTCCAAGGACAGCCAGCATGGTCTAGTGGTTTGAGTGCTGGTCTGCGACTCTGAAGACCAGGATCCAAATCTCTCCTTGGCCATAGAAACCCACTGGGTGACCTTGGCCAAGTCACATTCTCTCACCCTCAGAGGAGAGCAAAGTCAAGCCTCCTCCAAATAAATCTTGCCAAGAAGACCCCATGATAGGATTGCCTTAGGGTTGCCATAAGTCTGAAACAACTTAAAGGCACACAACAACAATGATGTAGTTAAGCTCTGCTTTCAGGTACAAGTTAGTTGCATTTGTTTTGCGTGTTACCAATTCTGACTGCCAAGTAGATCTTCACCGGCAATACTGAATTTAAGATCCTTTCTATGCAAATTGTCCTTCCACCAAATTCTTTTGCCAAATGAAAAAATATACATGTGTGTGTATCTTAAAAAGAATCCTTATACCTCACGTTTGGCACAATCCAATATTTAACATTTAGCATTTAACGTAACTGAAAGCTATGATACAGAGTTTGGGCATGACATAAGGCCTTAAGGTAAGAAACCTGTTCCCTATGAACCTGTTTATAAAAAAGAATAACTAGAAAATTGGCAGGAAGATTCCTAACTAGATTTCTGTGTGCCAAGAATTGTTTTGTATGGAGGTCATGCTGAACTACCACTTGTAATCTGAAATGGTACTGGTTGATTATGGTCTGTTGCTAAACTTTGCCCATTATCTGGAAATAGCCACATTGATTTTAGGATGAGATGGGAGTCTTGGTATTCTTCAGGAAGTGGGCTTGGAAGTCGTGAAATTCGAAGCTCCTAATTGGCTTGTTTCATAGTATTTGTACACAGCGTTGTTTTCCTTCTGCAAGAACAAGATTCAGAAAATCTTTTTTAAAAAAACAAACCTGAAATTGCTCCCAATTGCCACATAAGAGTCCAAGAAGATGCACATAAATTTACTTAAATGGATGCAGTTCATTCTGCATTTTTTCAGTTTACTGTACACACTAGTCTTCCTTCTTCGTAAAATCACTTTTGAATTTTTTTCAAACGCTCGAGTAGCCTATTGTTTACTATACCTTAATTCTTAATGAGGCAAATGAACAGAAAGCTTGCGTATGTGAAAGCCCTTATTAAAACCACGTCACTAACATTTTAATTATAACTCTGATGACATGATATATTTGATGTGAACTACTGTAAACACTTCTCTATATAGCTGTAACATTGCAGTCAGCCAGTCGGCAGACTTTGAAGTATGAGCAAAAGATTTTATTAAACATTTTCATTTGGACTTTTGTTACTGTGTTAAGACATTTTTTTATTATCTATTGCTATTTATTATTTTAAAAAGTATTATTTTGGTCCTATTCAACTGATCCCCCCTCCTTTAAAGTACTAATTGTCAAAAATGCAGATGGCACAATCTACCCAAAATGAACATTTCTAATCCTCCTTTATCTCAACAGGAGAATTAAGCACATGCTTAAATTACTCCTATTGAAATCGGCAAGACATTAGAGTGCTGTATTTTGGCTGGATTAAATCTACAATTTTCTTGCAGTGTTCTTGGCTAACATAATTTGATACCTCAGTCCTAAATAATTTCTTGGAAATAAATCCAGTTGATTTTACAGAGACTTTTCAAACATATGAATGTATTTAGGCTCAGAATTTAGTTTGTTTTTGGGCTCAATCTCATATATTTTTTCTTATTGCTGAGGCTTAATCCAGAAATAGAGGAAAAGTGCCCTTGGCGAGGTTCAGGAAGATACATTTCTCAGCCCTGGGAAATACCACATAGCCAAGATTAAGAAGAATGACTTCCAGGCTAGGGTAAACCAGAGGGTAGTTTTTGTACAGACTGGCACTTTTTTTCCCTGGAAGCCTGTCAGACATGAGGGTGCTAGGGTTTCTTTCCTTGTATAATCTGTTGGAATCCCTTGCTATTAGTTGCATAGAAATAATTTTCTCTTTCTTTTTCTTTTACCAATTCGTTCTCATTCAGGCACGATGTGAAATGGAGAAATACCTGACAGCCCAGCTTCCTCCTGTCCCAGAACACAAAAAGTACCGACGAGACAGTGCCTCCGTTGTTGATCAGTTCTTCACCAACAGTGAAGGGGTGCCTTACAGTGTAAACATGAATCTGTACCTTCCTGACATTACCCAGCTGCGAACGGGCCTGTACAAGTCACAGAGGCCCCCAGTTACCCACATCAAGACAGAACCCGTTACTGCCTTCAGCCACCAGAGTGAGACAGCTCCTCCAGCCCCCAACCACACCCAGGTACTTCCAGAGTTTACAAGCATCTTCAATTCCCATCAGGCTCCAGACATGAACAATCTATTCATCAAACAGGAGCTCCCCACTCCTGATATTCACCTTTCCATCTCTGCCCCCCAGCAAGGCCAACTGTACCAGCTCCTGAGCTCTCCGGATTTAGACATACCAAACCCAACTACGCAAGCTGCAGTTATGGACTCCCTCAATAATGTTTCTATGTCATCTGCCATGGCAGGCCTTAATACGTTGTCCTCTGCTATGCCACAGACGACAATGAAACCGTTCCATGGGCTCCCTCAGTGCACATACACTATGCCAAATCAGTACCTTCAGCAACAAGCCACTTACTTTCCTCCTTCTCCCCCAAGTTCAGAGCCTGGAAGTCCAGATAGACAAGTGGAAATGATGCAGAATTTAACCCCTCCTCCCTCTTATGCTGCTACAATTGCTTCCAAGTTGGCAATTCACAATACCAGTTTGCCCCCAAATATTGCAATGAATTCACCACCTGTCCAAGCTGTCAGATACAACAGGAAGAGTAACCCAGACTTGGAGAAGAGACGGATTCATTTCTGTGATTATCCTGGTAAGTCTGATGTGGCAGGGGAAAGTATGTTGTTGTTCAGTTACAGATGTGGCTTAGTGGTAATTACATTTTGAATCATTAACAGTGGTACCACCACAAAACTAAAACTTCAAAAAAAAATCCACACACAAAGAATCCAGGTAGCGTCATTCTAGAATTGCTGCAGGTGCTTCTTTTGTTCTACTCTGCAAGCTAAACATAAATTTGTAGAGGACTTATTTGGAAGATACCACACAGTAGCAGAATGCTAGTTAGGCATACCGAAAATGTGTGCGTTAAAGAAAAAAAACCCTCCTGCCCTTAGGTCATGTAATTCAACAAAACTTTGGTCTGTTATGGGAAACTGTGTTCAGCAAACTACTAGGACTGGCCTTGTAAAGTAGTTTACATGGTAGAACTGTTCTGGAATTGTATTGCTTTATGCAGGTGCAGAATTGTTTGTTTCAACGTCCCCTTCCTGAAAAAAGCAATCTCTCAACATAGAAAATTAACTTGGAAAAGTCTAGGCTATAATATCCCTGGGGTATTTTCTAAGCAAATATTTAAAATATCAGGAGCAGAGGGTTTTATTAAATTATTCTCTTTCCCATGCTCCTTCAATGTGAAGTGACATACTCAAAGTCCATATGGACCATTTTATTAAACATGACTTAAGTCATTAGATTGACCCAGATCTATTATGAGCTTGGTGGCTTCCCCATCCTGATGCCTTCCTCCTTGGATGTTTGACCGCAAGTTCCATATTCTCTAGCCATGGTGGCTGGGATGATTTGAGTTCTGGTCCAACATGACTGGAGGACATCAATATGGAGAAGGCTGGCTTAGGCTGCTGGGGAGAGACAGTGGCTTGAGAGGACAATTTGTTCTTTTTCTCATACAGTGAGTGGGGATGGGGAATATGTCCCCTTCCAGATTTTGGACTGCAATGTCATTCGTCCCTGACCAGCATACATAATGTTGAGGGATTGCAGGAACTGCACTCCAACATTCTGACTGGAAGAAAGCTACCTGACCTGCTGCCAAGCTCTCATTCTTTACTTTTTGCAGAAAATCCTATATGTGTGTCCAGGGTGTGTGTGTGTGCGCGCGTGCATGCGCACGCACACAAACACCTTCAAGTCACTTTTCAACTTATGGTGACCTTATGAATTTCATAAAGTTTTCTTAGGCAAGGAATACTCAGGTGTTTTTGCCAGTTTCTTCCTCTGAAGTAACAGCCTACATCATCTGGCATTCATTGGTGGCCTCCCATCCCATCCAACTACTAACCAGGGCTGATGCTTCTTAGCTTCCAAGATCAGAGAGGATCTAGTGCCTTTGGAGTATTTAAGCCCTATTCAGAAACATAGGGCTTCTAAAACCAGAGGTAATATATAGCTATGAGGGCTAGTAACCTTTGTATCCATTGTCCCATCGCATATAAGCAGTCCTTATATTATTACAAACTCTATCTTCTTCCCAAGGTGTTGTGGATGGTAATGGTATGAGGCTGATGTCATGGATGGGAGCCTCTGCAGGGGCACCTGATAAAGCTGTAGATGTCCTCCTGTGGCCCAGGCTCTTGGGATAGCATTTCCCAGTCTAAATTACAATACAGGAGGGGTAGGGGGATTTTTGGACTTCGGCTCTCAGTAGCTCAGTCCAGGATGACAAATGGCACAGGGTTATGGGAGCCATAGTCCAAATCTGGAGGAGAAAAGGTTCCCATCTGTTACAGAGACCTGTCCCCCAAATTCACAGAATTGTCTTTAGATATAGTAACACTGCTAACAATACAATATGAAAGGGTAGTGTGCATTTCTAATTCCTTACTGTATATCTGCAAATAGTATATTGTATCTGTTTCTTTAAAGCCAATTTTGCCTTGCTGTTGAAAGCATTGTTTAGCTATATTGGAAGAAGTGGAAATGAAGAAAGTAACATAAAGTCCTGTAGAAATAATAATGTATGTAATTTAACTCACATATTTACAAAGAAACTGATACTGAATTGAAGAAGTTTTAGGTGTGGCTATGTGTGAGAGATATATTTATGTATGTATGTATGTGTGTATATGGACTTATCCTCTGTATGCCAGTACTAGGAGCTGTCCTTTGCTCTTAACGGAGAGTGGAATATTCTATACGACATACCAGAGTTTTGAATAACTTTCTTAAAATAAAACAGTGCTATCAATTAGAGCTACCAGTAATATTTTGGTGATCTTGCTGAATCTTAATTCTTTCTAGGCAGAAATTCTTCCAAACCCTGATTTCTCCTTTCTTTCTTTTTGTGTGTCTTAGGTTGTCAAAAAGTGTATACAAAGTCTTCCCACTTAAAAGCTCACCTGCGAACCCATACTGGTATGTGTTTACTATGTTTCTAACTATAAATATAAAATGGTCATCCTTCTTTCTCTGCTTTGCTTGAAAGGCTTCACTTGGTTTGCTTCAAGCTGAGAGTTATAAATCAGCTAAACAGAGTGGTTAATAAAATGAAAACTGACACTTTTGAACGTCTTAAAATAAAGAGGTTTAATTTGGGCAGAAATAAATACCCTTCTTTAAAGCCCTATCATTCTCTCCCTCCTCCTTAAACATTTTACAAGGAAATTATGCTGTGATTTGGTAGAGGTTGTTCTTCTGTTTTGCTGTGTGTTCTTTTTGGTTTTTGTTCCATATACATACAGTGAAGTCATTTGGCTTAACTAAGTTAAGGCTACAGTGGGCTTACCTCTGAGTAGACAGCTGTAGGATTGCACTGTAAAACTTGGAAGTCCTTTTCTGTTTGGTAAAAATAAGATTCCTAAAAAGTTGTGTTTTGGTTTTTTTTAATAGAGGCTGCTAAATGTCTACTTCTCTAGTAATAAACATTGGCAAAAATATTTTAAAGATCATTTGTCTTGTATTGTGAACTCTGCTTACTCATGCGTTCAAATTTGAGTAACTGTTTCAAGTGTATGGTAAAGTCAGTTGTGAACTACGTGCATGTTTTAAATTACCGTATTAAAATCAGTTCTGAGTTATATGAATCTTCATTCAGCTATGGTTAGTTGGTTTTTGCATTGGTCTTTTCACTAGCTCAGACAGTATAGTTTTTATGGTTTGCACTCTCTCTCTGTTGATTAAGGAAGAGGATTTTTAATGGTCCAAAGTGTTGAGGAAGTTGTGTAGATCTTAATTGTCAAGGTTTCTTAGGCACTGTTGGTCCACCTTGTACAATTAAAATATTTTGTCTAAGGAAGCGTATTGAAGAAGAGTCATGTCTTATTGCTTGAGTATATGCTTGCACGTAATACATTGTACATTTAGTCCCACACATCTCCTGGTAGGACTGGAGAAGACTTCTGCCCAAAATGGGTTAATGATCTAATTGATGTATGTCTTCTTATAAGACATAACATCTAAACATATTTTTAAAGACTGCTTATGGCATAGAAATTACTATAGAGTTTTACAGTTGTCCTGCTGAACACATATCTGGAATATGCAGTATAAGCTCTAGATGTTACTTATGTATGCATCTAAGCATTTTGCTTTTTTAAAACAGAACTGCTTTATTTTGGTAGTTTGTATGCACTAGGCTTGTGGCTGAACTGATTTCCTTGTCATTGTAAAGAGTAAAAAATCTGGATAATTAAGCAAAGATCTGAGACTTATTTCATCTACAAAACAAGGACTTGCATTCAGGGACTGCTCTTTGTTGAAAGGCTGAATATCTCCAGGCAAAAGTGTTACTATGGAAATGCAGTTTTGATAAATCAAGTAGTTATCTCTAAAAGAAACAGCAAAAAAGCACCCAAATTTTAAAAGCAATCATTGTAAAACAAAAATTCTTAAACTGTTTGCAATGTGAATACAAAGTGCTCCCCTAACAGAAATTGCTGCCTACTGTATTTTTCCTCCATGATGTACTAATGGGGGTCTTGCCTTTTTCCAAGTGAGTCTTTTTTGGGTGGGTGACAACTGCTGAAATTCTGATGTATGTGTGTGTATGCGCTCAAGTATGCATGCACACATACATGCACACACACACACAGATCATTCATTTGCTCCCAAAAGAGTGAGCAAGTGCAGAACTACCTGTTCTCAGAAAAGTATGTCCAATTTTGCACATGTGCCTTCATGTTGCCTATTGACTTATTGTGTCCCCATGTATTTCAAAGATTTTCTTACATAAAAAATACTCAAGAGGTGATTTTTTCCAGTTCCTTCCTCTGAAATGCTACCTGCAGTGCCTAGCATTCATTGGTGGTCTCCCTCCAAGTTCTAACCAGGGCTGACTTTACTTAGCTTCTAAGGTCAAGCACAATCTGGTGCCTTTACATAGAGAGTAAATAACTCTGCTCTACCTCCTAACTGTAAAGTTGGGCTAGGGAATGTGTGCTCCCTCAGTGTTGTTAGACAGCAAATCATGTGGGATGATGGGAATTTCAGTCCAGCAACATTGGAAAGGCCTCACATTTTCCACTACTACTTTAATATAACTTCTCTTAATTAGAAGAGTAAAACATACCACTTTGTGCTTCATGCAGAGTACCTCAACAATCCTCAAAGCCTGCCTCATGCTGGATTGCCAGGTGGCCTAGCTCAGTTTCATTTCATGGGAGGGTAAATTGTGGCCCTCATGATGATGTTACACTTTTAACACCTGTCAGCCCAGCCATCATGGTCAGGTCAGGTATGTTGGGGCTTATAATAAAACAGTATTTGGGGACTACACGTTTGTCTCTGTTGTCATAAAGCAGAAAGGAGAAATTATCTTTCTAAGTGTATATGGAACAGTTGAATATGAAGTTAACTCCTTAAATTATTTTTTTCTTTAAGCCTAGGCTAGTTAGGTGTGGCATAGGTCACTCCATAAACTATTAAATAAAATACCTAAAAAAGGTGCTGCTAATCCATGATTACTGTCAATTCTTGGATGACGAATACAGTAACCAACAGTTTCTCTATTGGTATAAGCTTTCCTGTAAATTGTTGTTTGCAGGATATAAATCTGTTGACAAACTTGACATTTCACTGTTATGATAGAAAAGGCTAAGATTTGAAAAACTAAAACATTATTTTTAATAATATGTTTGCCTAGTTGAGTAGCAGAAAGTATTCTCAGATATACAATTTACATTTTAAAGTATATTATTTATAATATGCCTTGTACCTTATATCTGTGTCTGTAGTAAAGTAACTTTGCTGCATTGCTGCACTTCCTTAACTGAAGTTTTTGATGTAAGTACAAAAAAAGCATCTCCACACATAATGGCACTATGCAAATATTCGCAGAACAATAGCAAAAATATGTTTTGTTGCTACCAATGAAGCATGTGGCATAAGTAATAAAGTGAATGTATACAAAGTCATTGTTTGAATGTGTTATGTGACAAGAAGGCTATGAGAAAAACAGCACACCTTAATTATGAAGCTTAATTCATTTCTGCAAAATGTGCTTTCATTCTGTGTGTTCATTTGGCTTCTTCTTCTTCTTTTTCCTTACAAAATCTGGTATTTGTGAACACTATAGCTTGAGAGCTTTAATATATGTAGGTCATGAAATGCTGGTTATTAAAGTTTTGTGTGATACTCTTTCCAATCCCCTTAGGGGTTTAACAGACCTGTTTATCTGGCTCAACTTGTTCTGTAGTATCTATGGAGGACCACTAGTTGTTTTCTCTCTTCCTAGCAATCCATCTTAACCCGATTCTTATCCACCTTTCTCGGCAATCTGTCACTTAAAAATACCAGAAAAAAACAAAAGCAAGCCTGCAGCAGCAATGAACATTTTGAGAAGTCAAAACAAGACGGTATACCTCTTCCTTTGTATAAGAAAGCCCGTGCCTTTTTCATAGTATTTATTTAGAAACCTGTCTCCACCTGAATGGCTTTCAATGAGTTTAATGACATTCTTTTCAGAGCAAACTTGAAGGCAGCAGCAGTGGTGAGAGGTGGAATGTGGGCAGCAGCAACAGCGTGTCTTTCCATTCAGATAGGAACAAGCTGGCAGGATTTATAAATGGCAAGAAATAAAGAAATTGGCAAAGGACCATAAAAAAAATGTACAGCTCATTTGGGGTGTGGGAGTGGTAGGAATGGACTTTGAGATAGCATAGTTGGCAATATACAGAGTAGAGTTGCTGGCTTCAGTTGAATGGTTTCTGTAGCTGAACCTCTAATGGAAACTTCATCTGTAGATGTGCACAGGTACAATTCTGTTTTATCTCTGGTGCTGTGAAAAGCTTCATACCCATTTCTGCAGATCACTTAAGTGCACTGGAGCGGGCCAGGGCATTTTTCCTCCAGTTAATTGGCAGCTCTAATAGGACTAGCAGCTAGGCTTTAGCAGTCATATATCAGGATACAGTGATTTGAAACTCACTTTTATTTAACAGGATTGCTAAGCAGGTTACTCTAATGGTGATTTCTTCATAATTATGAAATTATCTTTCTCAAAACTAAATCATCATTAACACTTATGGATAGCACTTTGATTAAGGCAGTGTAGTGTGTTGGGGAGAGTGCTGGTTTTGGATCAGTTTGTGTCCCTACTCTGTCAGGTAATTTGGTCAGTGACTTTTGTCCAGTCATTGTTTCTTGATGGGCAGCAATCCTATGCACGTTCTACTTGGTAGTTATCCCCACTAAATACAGTGGGACTTGATTCAGAGTAAGCATTCATAAAAATAACCTTATTGTAAAGAATTAAATGAAATAATCCCATCTTTAACATTCTGAGCTGCTAAGGAGATCTGATGAAAACATATCGGTACTGAAAAATACTAAAGCTGATTTTGATGAATATGGCCATATACAGAAGATGACAGGGCTTCTGTACCTTTGTAGTGGTATACAGAGGGAATTTTGGCTGTTATACTTTGAATGCCTCTAGAGAAAGTGCAAGAGACCTGCTCTTTTCTGCTTCTGACCGCTTCAGTTCTGTCAGGTATAAGCAAGCCCTGCCACTAGCAAACTGTAGAAAACCTGAAGCTTATTAATTTGCTCAAAATGTAAATCTTGATCTGGTTTAGTACCTGAAAGCTACAGTTGTTCCCAAGGGCTGGTGGGACTTGGAAAATATGGTGTTCAAGTCCACGTTAAGCCACAGACATGTTAGAATCATCAGTCCTAAGTCTTCTAATAGCAGGGGTTTGAAAAACTACCTTTTTGGAAGAGATTACGACTCCCAGAATCCTACAATCTTTGGGATTCTGGGAACTGTAGTAAACAAGCAAACAAATGTTTTATATGCTCTGCTTAACATCTTATATACTAATGGTGCTATATACATGCTTGTATAACTAATGTTCTATAAGAACAAAACTTAGGAACATGTGGCTTTCCAAGTAGTTTGACTTACTGTTTTCTCAGTCCCTTACCATTCACTCTTTGATCGGAATTGTGGGCAAAACAAAATCTTGGAGATCAGAGGTCCTCCCCCCAGTCTTTGAAAGATGTCTGATTTTCATCTTTTATTCTAACTAAAGATAAAATATCTTTTTTAAAAAAACCAGAAACCTGCAATGAGAGCTTTCCTCTCTTGGGAAGCATGGGAATAAAATGAGTTTCATAAGTGGCATTATGCAATCATCATAATTACGACAAAAATACCTGTTATAGGCTGTAGTACCATAAACCTTCAGCAATTTGGCATTATCAGTTCAGTGCCTGACTTGACCTTGCTTGCCAGAAGCCAATAAAAAGTAGTTAATTATATATTTTTTAAATAAATAGTTAACTTTTCTGCCCTGGTATTTGTACATTTAAATATATATCTATACACACACACACATATATGTATGTGTGTGTGTATATATATATATATATATATATATACACACACACACACACACATATACATATACATACACATACACATATACAAATGCAACTGATGTATTTAGCAGTAGTGCTAAATAGATTGCCAGTACTTATGCCAACTTTGATTTCTGAAAAGTGTCAGTCAAACTGCTTGGAACAGTATCTTCCAGGCCCAGGCCTGTATTACTTGTTATCCTCCAGATATTGTTGAACTGCAACTCCCAACATCTCTCAAATATGCTGGGTGGGTCTGATAGGAATTGTAAAATGGCAGCCTCAAGAGAACTTCTTGATTGACACCAGCTCTAAGTTGAGTACTGCCTGCTTTCCACTTTGTAGGGGTCTAGCCTCTAAAATACTCTTCCCTTGAAGTGTTAAGGAGGCAACAAAAAGTAGGCTTGTTGAACTGACTGCACAGCTAGTGGAAAGGTCACTAGTCAAAACATACTACTAGTGCATCTTGCTCCATCATGATCTCCCCATCTCTGGTGTAAGCAGAGTCTGGAAATGTTGCTACTTAACCTGCAACTCCCAAGTCTTCCTATGCTAATTGGGGGATTGTGGAAGTTGTAGTCTAAAAAAGTACTTTTTCTAATCTCTTGACGTGAAACCGTTTATTCCTCCTGTGCTGCTGAACGCTGTAAGAAGGCAGTCTGTACATGTTCAAAAACTCATTGCTTTGTTTGTTGCAGGTCTAAAGCTGCAGTCCAGTAGTTATTCTTCTGAGGGTTAGTTTCATAGCTTGTATTGAGATATCTTTCTGGATAGACATGGATTGGGTTGCACTGTAGAACTTTGTTTTAAGTGAGGAATTAGAGATGTTGGGTGCGTTCTGCTTGCCTCCCTGCAAGCTATTGTCTGCTGTCATGAAAGATGTTCTTCAGCAGCCTCTTGGTTTTCCCTACACAGAGAGAGCTTCTGAGCAGACATGTCCCTTGGTCACATGCCTGCTTTGCCATTAATAGGCCTCCAGTTAATGCTAGAAACTATTTTCATCTATCTATAGATATAGCTTGTATTTGCTGCTGGAGAGAAATGGATGCCCCTGAATACTTCAAGGGAAGTGGCATCTTCTGTAACAAGATGCACACAATCCAGCCTTTTTTTTTTTTTTTTAATGAGGGCAGGGCAATCTAAAATGTCTCCTTCTCCCTGACACTCTTAGATTAATTTGGGGGGTTTGTAGCCAGTTGATCTTTAAAACCTTGAAAGGAAATTATGATCAAGAACCAGTACTGAGCGAAAAGAGTTGGACAGGTGCTAGAATCGTACCTATTTTATTGCTTTATTTTGCTCTCAACATTCTGTGAAGTGGCTCAGATGCAGAATCTGTCTAGATGATTCTTCTTATTCCCAGTTCTGGCTATCCCAAAGTCACTCTTGCTTTACAGCTGAGCAGGAGTTGAGATTGGTTTTTTTTTAAATTTTATTACTACACCCATTTGACCCCCCTCCCATCAAGCATAGCTACTGACTTTGATGCCTGGGGATTTTGGTAGTCCATTAGGGTTAATTTTCCTGATTTTGACTGAGCAGTAATTTGAATCTGGTTTTTTCCAAGACCAGTATTTCAATTTATTTCTAAAACGAGTGTAAGTAGTAAAACGTATTTTTATGGGTAAAAGCCTTGCAGCTTTAATTCATGTGCTAAATACATATATGAATTTAAACACTGAATGCCAGAATGTGGGTCAGGGAGGGAAGAATCTCTCCTGTTGATTTTTTTTATAAAAAACACTTTCTTTTCAGTACTCTTTGTTCTCCACTTGCTTTGATCTGCTTTGCAGCTTATTCTTTCTCTCACAACTACTGTCTTCCTTACCCTTATTATCCTGTTGTTTTTCTTGTTGCTGCTTTTCTCCGTTGCTTCCTCTTTCTCTTTTTTGCTCATTTGTGGTGTGTTGAATGGCACAACAAAAAGGGGCTGTACAGAGACACACTTAAGGTTTTGAATTGGGGGCCTAAGTTGTAGTTATCTGTCCTGCTACCTATGACTGTAACCTCTCTTCTCTGTGCTCCCACCTTCCACGGTGCAAGGCAGGGGAGTAGCTCAGAGTCAGGCACGTGGCAAGAAGATTCACAACATACTCACCGAGACAACAATCCTGTTGGATTTTCGTCCTGTTTTATTTATCAAAGGCTCAAGGGATCATGAATAGCATGTATGTAGAGAACATGGACATGAAGCAATGAGTATATCTCAGTTATCATCTTGGAATCAGCAACAGCATCTAAGTGCTAATGTGCTAAGACAATTAGTTAGAAGGGGCTAATGTTATGAATGTGTCCATAGAACTTTAAAAACATGAGTAGGAAATATGCCTGGCAGCAACTATTCCTCAGTTGTGAATTAGATTCCTTAGAGGAGAGGATAATTTCTTGATGCTAAAGCCAAAGGAAGAACATATGCATGAGTTTCCTAATTGATCATACAATATTCTGAAATCAGAATGTCAATGGACAGCTGTAGCTTTTTGTTAATTTTAGCTCAGGGATGGCTGACTGGGCAAGATTCAGCCACTCAAGGTATTTTTAAAAAATAGGTGGCTTTGCCAAATTTGAATCCTTGTCTGGTAAAACATTGGCCTGCCATCAAGTGCCACCAGAAAAATGTTTTCAAGTTGCAAAATAGCTTATCCAGTAAATGATCCATCATTCTTTGTGACTTTTGTCTGAAGATATATTTGTGTTCAGACTTTATATGGTGTCATATATACCACATAATCTTGAAGTTCTTAGGATTGGCTAGCAACACCTTTATTAGAAACCCCTACCAGTTAGTGGTACAGGTGGGAGTGGATGAGGAGCAGTTGTTGCAGCCAAAAATGTATTATGAGCTCCAGACCAGTACTGCCTGGAAGATAAAATAGCCACCAAGAATTCAGAAATGGTCCATCCCTGTGTTTGCTTAGTTTTCCTTTCTCATTTGTATCCAGTTACTAACTTAGAAACCAATGTTTTTGTTTTGGGAATAGAAGGCTTATCGAGCCATTCATGTAGATCATTCTTACTCGCCAACACAGATTGAACAGTGCCAGCTATAATGTGGCTGGTGTTTTTGTTTTGCCTTTAGTTCTTAAAACCAACCAAAAATTGTTTTTAATTAAGTGCCTGATACACCTCCTGTGAACATGTCACTTGCTCTCTCAGAGGGATTAAGTAAGCTTCAGTTCCAGGATATTTGATGACTGATAAGGAATACTATTGCTAGCTGTCCACACAGTTCATTGTGAAAACACCTTGCAACAACCCCCCCCCCAAATCCAGCTTTTGCGTCACAGGAATTGCCAGCAACTAACACTGTTCCATTATTTGATAGGGAGCTTCTTAATTGTAGCTAATATTTGAAGCGTTCTTTGGACAGTAGCCAACCTATAGTGTAATCAGAGCTCAGAAGAGTTACTATTTTGGACTGTGACTCCCTGTCTTGACCAGGCTGAGCATCATAAACTAAAGAAGTGTTCTTCCAGGTTCTGGTTGTGGAGTGCATGGTGTTGTTGCCTGTCTGCTTGCCAATCTGCACTTTGCACTGAAGGGAAACAATACTAGAAACAATTAAAGTAGTCAGATTATTGGTTGCTCCCTTAGGAGAAAAATTCCCAAAGCCTCTAGATAGTAACATTTATATTAGGGCTAGCTGAATAGTACTGTGAGCCACTGTGATAGAGTGTTGGGCTACGACTCTGGGAGACCAGGATTTGAATCCCTGCTGGACTCATGGAAACCGATTGGATGACCCTGGTCAAGTCACACTCTCTTGGCCTTAGAGGAAGGCAAAGGCAAACTTGCTCTGAACAAATCTTGACGAGAAAACCCTGTGATAAGTTTGCCTTAGGGCAGAGTTTTCCAAACTTTTCATATTGGTGACATGTTTTTTAGACATGCATCATTTTGCGACACAGTAATTCAGTAAATGGAGGCAGCCCTTCTGCTGCCACTGCTGGGGTCCTCCTTGGCCTGTGACAGTAGCAAGGGTGGAAGAGGCAGCCTCTTTACACGGGCTCGGCCTGCGGCGGCAGCAGAACAGGCAGCCCCTCCACCTTTTATGTTCACTTGACACACCTACACACTGCAGCCGACATGCTAATGTGTCATGACGCACAGTTTGGAAAGCTCTGCCTTAGGGTCTCTATAGGTCAGAAACAACTTGATGGCACACAGCAACAAAATAGTGCCATAAAGTAATGAACAAGTCTTTAAGTTCTCCAGTGCTGTTCATCAGATTAGATATTTGTCCTAAATGTGGAATTGGGCAGACAGAACAGGATTATTTCACTATGTTCAAGACAGATTTCAGTATTCATAAAAAATGCTATAATGGCCGCTCGCCCATTAACATAAAAATAAAATAAAGCATATGATAGTTACTTAAATCTGTCCCAGACCAAATTGAACATTAATGTATGGAGATATGTACAGCCGTGGAGAGGAAGAGAACAGAAGTAAAAAAAAAAAAAAAACACGCACACACAAAGCAGTTTTGTTGTTAGCTGTCATCAAGTTCAACTTACAGCAGTTCTATAAATGTGAAATCTCCCAAGTCACCCTGTCTCTGCAGCCCTGTGAGACTCAGGGCTGTGGTTGCCTTGATGGGGTCCATCTATCTGTAATGCATTCTTCTTCTTGTCCTACTTTCTTCTACCTTACCAAGTATTATTGCTTTTTCTAGTGAGTCACGTCTTTTCATAATATGTCCAAAGTATGGCAGTCTCAGTTTAGTCATCTTGGGTTCTGGGAAGAATTCAGGCTTGATCTACTCCAGGACCCATTTATTTGTCTTCTTCTTTTTTTTTAAGCAGTTCACAATATCCATAGACTTTTTCCCCAGCAGCACATGCATTATTACATATTAGTAAAGTTAGTGGTCCATTGGCTGAAGGACATGCAACTTCCTCGTTTCCCAAATGAACTTCCACCACTGTCTTCATTTTTGTTTCAATAGAAAAATTCCTCTCTTGGAGGAGCAAATATGGTTCTCTCCCAAAGCACACACAAATCACCAGTAAAATGTTGCGATGACACAACAGTGGGCTCAGTGTCTCTAGTGAGTGGATGTTCTGGGCATGGAGAAACATTTAATCAGGCCTTTTAGTGCTCACAGTGTACAGTTTTCAAAATGCCAGCTAGGTGATACCTGGCTTTTGCAAGCTTCCTGTCCTGTCAGATTCAATAAATATATGCACATGCAGTAAATACTGATAAAAGATGTAGTCAGTCTTCAAATGGAACTTGTGATGCCTAGATCAAAGTAGGATTTGAGCATTAAGGTTCTTGTTGTGTCAAACTCAGAGAATTAGTAGTCTCTGAAGCTAACTCTATAAACACCCATATTAAAACTGGAAGGGGAGTGCTGGGGTGATGGCTTTTAGCCTAGAAGTGCCATCTTTGAAGCTTGAAGTGTGAGAATGGCAGAGCGCAGCTGAGCAGCTGTGGAACCCATACCATATACAAGGAAAACTTACTCCCTGTATATAGGACATATAAATACACATGCCAGATGGTGTGGATTTATTACAGATCCTCTTTTTAAAATTTGACAGTCTTTTGTTTTTGTGTGACTGGTGGAAGAGAGTACATCTGCTATAATGTTATAAGACTGCTCCTGCCTGTGGCAATTTTCTGCTTTCCATTCAAAGATGGGCTTTTCACTGGACAACTCCTCATAAAACATAGAATTTCAAGTGGGAGAAGAAAAGCTCTGTATGTTTTTGACATAACAGAAGGAACTCAACGTGGCCAGGAGTAGCAGAAATTTGAAATAAAACCCTCTCAGGAGTAAAGGGCATCATGATGCAGCATTTTACCGTAGAGCACTGTCCTCTCTGTACCTCATCTGTGAAATAGAAATAATAATGGTTTACTGACTTGAAAGAACTTGTAAAATCAGTGGCAATTAATCGCTTCTATGTCAGTGGCATAAAGAATCTACTTTGGGTTTTTGGACTGACTTTAAAGGAACCATCCAAACCGCGGAATCTGTTTTGAAGACAAGATTAAGAACCTTGGATAGTTCTTTAACCATCAATCTATAACCAGAGCAAATGACCACTCCACTTCCATGGAAGCTACTTTTGGTAAAATGCTGCTGTTTAAGTTTAAAAATAAACATGGAAGAAAAAGCAGGAGATAGCCAGGAAAGGAAAGGAAAGATAAAAAAGAGGAGGACTAAGGTGTAGTATGAGATACTCTCCTTTGCTAACACCAGTGAAGAAGGGAGATCTTTATAGATCTGATCTCAAAATTGCCACCTTCTGACTCTTCTAAGTAGTTAGCAATCTGTTGTGAATTAACTGTAAGCTACTCCAGTAACCTTTTTGGCTAAAGGATGGGGAATATCTGTTGGTCTGAGACAGAGGAGGTTGCCACTTTAACTATAGTTTCATCAGAAGAAATTGGGTGGCAAGAATACTTAAACTTTCCATCTACTACCTGTACTTGGGCCTTTACTGTATTTTTCTGAATAATTGACAACCATAACAAGAAAGAAGGGCATCCTAGTATCCTGGTAACTAAGATATCTGAATACATTTTGGGTCTGAGAAGCTAGCGCTTCATGGATGCTAAAATTACTTTTCCAGATGGCCCTGATTTTTAAAAGTCCTTTTCCTGTCTTACAGATAATGCTGCCAACTTAAGTATATGGTGGATTACACTAAGGATTTGTCACATTTATATCTAGACAGTTCTTCAAGGAATTCAGGCTATGATATGTGAAACCCTTCCATTTTATGCTTGCAAGAATTCTGTGAGGTGGATTAGGGAGACAGATTATTTATTGTTCATTTGTTAACTTACTGGGTGTATAATCCACCTGTCTCCCCAAAATGAGATACAAGGTGGCAAGTCAGTAAGTGACTTGCCCATGGCTAACCAATGAGTTTCATGGCTGAAAGGATTTGAAAACAAATATCCTCAGTCAGATACTGTTTCTTAACTACAATGTTAGTGATGTGTCTGGGAAATTTTTCAGCTACTACCTCATATAATCCTCTCCCCTGCAAAAAAGGGAAAAAAAGGAAATGCTTTTTTTTAAATTTTTTTTTTTTAAGCATTTCAACTAGATCTGAAACCTATCAGATGTAGTGAGGGTAGTTTCCTGGCCTTAAGAATCTTGGTCTTAGTAAGGTCATTGCTTCCTGCCAGTTCTTGGGTATAAAACTAAATTATAAGACAAAATGCTACCTTGTGATAAGATTGCTGTTCTTGCTCCTACTAGGCTCTATCCATTTTAATCATATATAACGAGGCCAATGGTGGATCTAGATTCCCTGATCTCTGTTCCATGGCAGCCCTCTAGTACCCTGAAGTACTGCACACATGGTGTGATCAGCTAGATTTTGGGATCTCCCAAAATCTAGTAATCTTCCATACATGCAGTTCTTTCTGTCCATAGAATTCTATCCTGCTTCTAAAACCTTTTTCTGTCTTGGACAGCAGAAAGGGCTGCCAAACAGTGCCTGATTATATAGGATAACAAAGAAATCAGTGGAAGATATATAAAACAACCCAGTAAGACTGGGCTCTTGACTGTCCTGAGAGATAGAGTTCAGTTAAATGATCTAATGGATTATTCATCTCCTAACTGGTGATCTTTTGGAAAGGAAGGCTGATTGTTCTCTTTCTTGTGATACAACTCTTTCCCACCTCCCTCCTATTTTATCTTCACAATAGTTCTGTGAGGTAGGCCAAACCAAAGTACAGTAAGAGGCCCAAAGCCGGCCAGAGGAAACCAGAACTAGGTTCTTCAACACTGGGCTCTACATCACTCTGAATCTGAATGGTACATACCATACTTGCGCTTGGCTCACAATAATTAAACAATAATAGCTATTATTTCAGAAAGACCTGAAAATTAGTCACTCTGAAACTATTCTGTGTTACAATAGGAATAAAAGTAAAAAACAAAAACTAGAAGACAAATCTAAAAACCAGTCACATATATTAGTGTGTCAACAACTAGTGTGTCAGTAAGAGAAATTCTTTAAAAAACAGAAAGAGAGAGAAGAGAATCCACATATATGTCCTGATTTAATGAGTGTCATAGATAGGTAGCAATAAGGGGAAAAGATGAAGTCATTAAAGAATTGTTGCCTTAGTATAAAGTCATAGCTTACTGCGTATTCTTGGGTGTAAAACTAAATTTAGGAGGAGAGATGGTGATATGTTGAGGAATAGGCAACCAGAAGAAGATGAAGACCAAGGAAAAGAACAGATACTGCACAAGTGAGTCAGTTACACTCAGCTGCTTCCTCTCCCTGAAGAACACAGTGTACTGTCTAGGAAAGGTAGTGCAAACTTGCCTTTATCAATAGAATAAACTTCCCCTTTATCTGTCCTTGCAGGTTAGTAAATTATCATTTTGTTGAACTGTTTGTAGAAGTATGTGGCTTTGCGTGCTTGGACTTGTTTTGTTACAAACTCTTTTGAGTCTTTCCTTTCTTACTCCCCTAGAAAATAAAACTCCACCCTATGAATCTATTTTAAAACATGTTCTTTTTTAAGTTTAAAAAGAAAACACAGTGCTAACCATACACTAGGAATAACAGCATTGAGTCCTGGCCTGGAGTTGCACGCATGGTCTGGCAGTCAATTGCAGAGTGGAGCAAAGACAAGCAAATGTTTGTGTTCTGTTCCACCCAAGGCAGAAGATGGAAGAGTCCAAAACATTTGATATTATAATCTAGCATGCAGCCAGGTGCTGCACCAAGAGTTTAAACCTTGAAATCCTAATATAATTTTATTGATGTTAATATGTGTGAGAATTATAATGAATCAGTGAAAGGTATTCCCTATCACTTTAGAGGTATTCCTTGTATATTTGTAAAAATCTCTGCAACAGCCCTACGGTGCTGGCCAGTACTGTTCTCATATTGTGGTGGTGGAGGAAGAGGATAAGAGGGCTGGAGCTTTGAAACTGTAAGCCTGGTGGATTGCTTCAGCCAGTGAACTTATCAATGAGGTGGGATTTAAATCAGGTACATCTGAATTGCCGTCGGTTTCTCAGGGTTTAGAAACTAGGTTGTCATATACTAGTAATGGGAAAACTGTATGTTTTGGACTGTAACAGTAGCCACACAGAATTAAAACTTTATGTATGTGTTCGTTTGTCCAGATCTGAGGAGCTAAACATTTAATCTGTTTGAAATGAGGTATGGGATTGCACAACAGCTACCTTGCCATTAATTCCACACGCATCTAGGGCTCTTTACAGAGTGGCATAAACAAGACACAACTCTCAAGTATATTCCAGAGCTTGGAAAAGTTGGTGGGAGTTGTGAATGGAAACATCAGAAGGGACAAAGGTTCCCTGTCTCATCATAAGACATTTCTCCTGTTGCCTAAAGATGAAGCCTTAATTTTGAACCACTATCTTTTTGAATAATTGAATGTACTGCTTCTTTTTAAAACAGAACCTCCCTCAACAGGGGCCTGAATCTCTGTTCCCTAATGCCCTACATATATTTTAGGCTACAGTTCTCATCATCTCTGACCATTGGCCATACTGATTGGAGGGTAGTGGGACCCACAGTTCAAAAGTATGGTCATTATATGGGAGGATGTGGTCATTTGAAGAGTTATTTTAGACTACACTTTTCAGCTAATGTGCTTATGTTGGCTGGGGATTCTGGGAGCTGCATTCTAAAATAAAATCTACTTGGGGCAGAGGCCTGAATCTTATTCATGTTTCTCTGTAAAGTGCTCTATGAGGGATATGTGTGCAGAATTAATGTGACCATGCTTCATTTCAAATAGATCAAATGTTTAACTCCTTGTGGCTGAACAAATAAACACATGAAGCAAGGTTTAAATAAATTATTAGGACGATGGAATCTGGAGAGAAGCTGTGATTAAAGGTGGAGTCTTTTTCTAGTCCCTTCAATGCCCTATTCCCATTACTCTTCCTCCAAGTACCTGATTCCCCCTATCTTCAGTTCCAACTTCCAAGTTTTCATTTGTGCCAAAAATACTAAGCAAACAAACACACACCCTATTCCTTCTCCAAATAACCTTCCTCAAAGACACAATACATGCTTCAACATTATGTAGATAAGTGTTTATATTCACAAGCCAATATTTCTGGTGGCAGAACTCTTTTCTTCTTCTATTGGTAGAATTCTAGCACCCATGACAACATCCATTGTTGATAAAACAACATCCTAGCAGAAAATATGGTATCATTTTCAGGGCAAAGTATGTAGCATATTTTTAGGCTATCTCAGCATGGTTGAGGAGCTGAAACTGAGCACAGCCGGTACCATGGCACCAAGAAGATATATTTATGGGCTGTATGATTGGATACTGTGTGAAGATGGACAATCTGGACTTGGGGCACTGTACTGTGCCTCATTTATCTCAATGATACATCAAACAAAGGATTTATGTTATCTGTAGCACCAGTAGTTGCTCAATAAATAGATCTAGATGACAATGATTATTATTTTTTCCCCATTCCCTTTTCTTATCTTGTATTGTGTGGTCTTGTTCTAAACTGTTTCCAAGCTAAATGTTGGTGTTCAACTAACAATTTTACATAAATGTATTCCACAAGCTTTCCAAGCTTTTACTAAAATAATAATAAAAAGACCCTCCTTGCCAGAAGGGATGCGTATGGTGTTTTCAACGACTTAAAATGTTTTTTGTGATTGATTCAAGCCTAACAAAATATTTGAAATCTGTGAGATTGGACGAAGATGATGCAAAAATCAAATTAAAGTTATAAGGGGGGAAGAGGTCCTGTTGAAACATAACTTAAAAGGAAAGCAGTTCTGTTTTCCCAGAAGTGATGTGTATAATATTTCTGGCTTGGGAAGAAAGAGACAGAGTGTTGCTGCTTAGCCAAAACTTGGTACCAGCTTCCTCCATGCTGTTTTAGTTGAACAGTGTTGACATTTTAGCAAATCCTGTGGAAGCTGCTCTGAAGTAGAGGAGTTCTGCTGGTGTTTAAGGAGTTTTTTTTCTTTAAAAAAAACCTTTTTACAGTGAAATATCTGTTTTAATGTAGAGTCCATGTACCAGAAACAGAGTTCCAGCACAGTTGTATTTGATGACCAGTGGCATTCTTGGGTTTCACAACCTCTCAATGTTCATTCTAAATTTCTGGAGGAGAATCAACTATTTTCTGAAACTTTGCAGCTTCTGTATTTTGTGCAGTCATTAAGCTAAGCGACTCTTGCATTGCTATGTAACCCATAGACAGCGGGAATAAAGGGTACAGTGTCTCCTTGCTTTTAGAGCAAATAAATCTTGTTAACCTCGGATTCCTCTGCTCCATAAAGCTCACCATAGCAAAGAAATGGAATAAGTTTTAAAATAACTTGAAGCAATTCTTGCTCTGGAACGTGGGCCAAATTTTTCTCTCAGCTAAATGACTGAGAAGTATGTGGAAATGTGTGAGAGCGATACTGCCAAAGCATGTTTTCCTGCTCTATCACACAATTCTTCATTGCTCCCATACTTTATGTTTACCTTTCAAGCGCACAGAATTGAGAGGATAGAATACTGTTGCTTTCTAAAACGTGGTGGCACGTGCATCTGTTGTTCATTGGATCCTGTTGTGGAGTTAACCCCATTTAGATACTCGATATTTCTTCCTCTTCCTGAGTACAAAAGTAATTCTGCACGTTGTAGTAATTGGGAGTCTGTATGTCCTACATTTTGAACCTTTGAAACAATCACTTAGCCCTCTGCCTCTTTTTTTGTGTAGTTTCAGCGTCATGGCAGGCCTGGTTTTTCTGCTGGGCAAGTTGAGGTGGTAGCCTTAAGCAGTGATTTTGGGTATAATGAAAGAGTCGCTTATTATTCATTTCATTTATTTCCAGCATCCAGAAGGGATAAGAGATTGGCTTTTCTGCCAAATCAGCTTTATCAACCTTGATACCATGTGTTGTGTCTAGGAGGATGAGTTGTCATATGCTAAGGCTGGCCCTAGCAGTAGGCAGTGGTGTTTTTTTTTGGAAGAATTCTCTCTTGTTCATGTTCCCTGAGGCCTTGCCTGTAGTCCTTCAGTTTTATAATTTATAATCATCAGCACAATTATAAAACCTATGTATCTTCACGGGTTTGAACTGTATAGCAGGAATTTCTTTCAAAACTGAAGTTTGTACAGTCAGCACTCCACATTTGTAGGTTTAACATTATGGATTTGATCATTTGTCAGTTTCTCAGCCCAAACTCTGTTTTTCCAGAGGCACCTACTCTCTCAGTGGCCATGATCAGGCTGTGCAGCCCTTTAAAGACCTACTTCTGATCCTCCTCTTCCTCCTCCACCAGCTGTTGCCTGGCCAACTAGGGATGCCTTGCACCCCAGTTTCTCAGTGTCACAAACTCTCTCCCGATGCCCCTCCACACTCAAGGAATGAGATAGACAAGGAAGTATAGGGCCACCATCCCAACCCACCCATTTACCCTCTCCCTTCCCTGGCCTGGTTTAGACCCTGGATGCCCACTATCCCCACCATGCTCTAGTCCCTTTCCCACAGACACACACACACACATTTTGATCTTTGTGGTTTTTCTACTTTTGTGATGGTCCTGAGCCCCTAGCTCCAGCAAATGTGGAGGGCCTTTATGATAAGATCAGCCTTATGATAATCCCCTTGAAGATAATGTAACATAACATATTGTAATGTAACATAATGTAACTAATAACACTCCAAGAAATAGCCATGTTAGTCCCTTGTACCATAAAAAGGATGAAGGGACAGGGACTACAAAAAGAAAAAGAAATGTGGCAACACCTTTGAAACTAACTAGATTTTATTTTAGCACGAGTTTTTGTGGATATAAACCCACTTCTTCAGATGCAGTACTGACCAGTATTGAGGCCACTTAATCTTTATGGATCCTATTACATTCTGTCCCACTCCCACAATTATATAATATGCTTTATATCTGAGGCCTTAATAATAGTTGGTACTGTATCTGAAGAAGCGGATTTATACCCACAAAGGCTCATGCTAAGATAAAGACTAGTAAAATCATTATCTCTGTCTGTAATTAGTGGTGTTTGCTTGTTCTTTTTTCCCATTAGTGGAGAGAGGGGGAAGCTAAAATGGTTTCTTGGGGCATTTTGATATATGTCTCAGTGTTACTTTATTTAGAATTGTTGGAAAGGAACTCCAGTGAGTGATGTGTGTAAAAGTGCAACACGTTTGAGTTGGTTAAAAATTATTTTCCAGTGTTAATGATAATAAATAGCTTTTTGGTAGTTTATAATGATCAAGGATGATGTTACAATATGTCTGCTTGCTTGCTTGCTTTTTTTTAGAAACACTCCAAGTTACTTTGAAGTAACCTCAATCACAGTACCTGGTAATCAATGTCCAAACTATCTCTGTTGTAGGAGGGGAAATCCAGAGGGGCATTTTCTGGAACTCTGTGCCCTCAATGTCCACCCACTTGGCTATAAGTCTGTAAATACTGTGAAAAAATTACAGTATTTCAGGTTTAAATAATTTATTATTTAAAATAATTTGTTATTTAAAACACCTCAAATGACTAGCCCTACTATTCTATTTTAGAGTAGGAAAAAACATAACACAAATATTCCTCCTTCCCCAAAATATTTTTGAAAATGTTTGCTAGAATGGGAGGAAACCTGGAAACAGGGGGAAAAAATGTCCCCCTTGAGAGTATTCATTTTGCTGCAAGAAAAGATTTTTCCATGATATATTTTGATTGGTATTTACCATAATAAGGTGGAAAAAAATGCATTCTTGGTTGTTTTCAGTTTTTAGGCTTGAATCTTTTACAGGCTTACCTGTAAGTAAGCCCCACTGAATCCAATCATGCTTATTTCTAAGTAAACACATGAAATTGCAGTGTTAGAAATTCAGATCAGTCAAAACTGATTTCTCAGTAGATTTTATAGGGTTTTTTGCCCCCATAGAAAGCAGCTAGCACAGTTTGGATTACCCATTTGTGGCTGCTTCTGTGATTACATGGCATTGTAAAATAATTTCAGGAACGTGCTCATATTCTTTGGTATATTGGTAAGGAGAAAGGATGGGAAGAAATAGGAGCTTGAAGTCACAGTGGTGCAATAAGTATTTAAGAGGTACAGTAGCACAGTTGTTTCCAACAGACACTGCCTGGTAAGAAGCAATTCTTCACTGATTGGGTTAATCAGAGCCTGACCGTGGAGATCCACAGCAAAATTACCTCCACAGGACAGTGCCTCAGTCAGAGACCTGGGGTGGGAGTCTCAGCAGATGGGTCCTCCTTAGTCTTAAATGCTGCAATTCTGCATCTAAAGATGTTTATGTTTAAAAGTCAGAAAGTAAACATACCTCTGCTATAAAAAGTTTAAGAAAACACTACTGTGGCCTTACAAAATGCTGTAAGAGTTCTTTCCTGTCCGAAAGGAACCTGGACAATGTTGCTAACTTATTTGAAGTGTTGTTGTACTTAACTGTTCTGTAAGAAGGCAAATCAACAGATCTTGCTGAAACAGATTTTCAAGCAACGTTATATAGATTAATTGTGTTTTATGTGGCAGTATGTGTCACTGTTGTAAGGATGTAACCATATCAGACAGTCCTCCCTCCATATTTGCAGACTTGACCTTTGTGAATTTGATTATTCATGAGGCACATGCTTGCCTCTCCCTTTCATTTTCCTCCTCTTACCCCTCACATTTTTCACCCCAGACTTGCAAAGCTTCAGTTTTAAATAGAGCTTTTTCTCTTTTGGGTGAGCAAAGCCCCCTCCCGTTGTTGAAGGTGTGGCCTCTCTTAAGATTTACATTAAATTTAAATTTAAGAGAAAACTATTATAAAATGTTGCATAGATGGTATATGATGACAGAGAGATTACAAAAAATTATAAAGAATGGAAATTCAAAATGCTGGAAGTGCAGAGAAAAAAAGGGAACATTTTATCATTTTATCATATGTAAAAAGGCAAAGAAATTTTGAAAAGAAATACATGACGAAATTCAAAAAATATTCAAAATGAATTTTGAAATGACACCTGAATTATATTTATTGAATATAATATAATAAATATAATAAAACCAAAGGTGGAAATTAGAAAGCATAAAAAATAATGTTATATTTAGTTACAGTAGCTAGATTAACATATGCTCAACATTGGAAACAAGATATTAAAATAAATTTAAATGAGTGGAAATTAAAGATTATGGATATGATGAAGATGGAAAAATTGTCAAATGTATTAAAGAACAAATCCATTCAACAATTTTATAGGGAATGGAGCAAAATAAAAGAGTGGCTACAGTTGTAAAGCTAATGATTACAATGATATAATTTGATAAAAAATGGTAAAAATGTATTGACTGGTTAAAAGATAAATTATGACTGTTACGCCAGAGATTCTATGTATAGTGGATTGGACTCCTTGTATTGTATTGTATTGTATTTTTTGTTTGATTCAGCTGGGCAAAACTGAAGAAGAAAACTTGTTATGGGAGTTGGAGGGGGAACATTTAGAAGAAACGTCCCCATTTTATACTTTCTTTTAGAAATTTTAATAAAAATATTTTAAAAAGAAAGAAAGAAAGAAAATGTGGCCTCTCTGCCATATGGTTGCGCATTTTGCTCTGTATTGTCTACTGATTTCTCAAGATGACTGCCAGAAGTAATTAGAACTCCAGAACTCCCCTTAGACAGAGAAAAGTACCAGTAAGCCTTTTAGGTTGTTTCTTTCTCCCCTGCCCCCCTGCACCCAATGTAGGGCCAGAGGCAGAGAAATGGGAGGGGCCCTTACCCTTGCAAATATGGAGTGTCTACTGTAAATGAGTATAGTTGTTGAAATATATTAGATGGTCTCTTTGATGTTTGGTTCTAAGATGCTAGCTGCAGTTGCTCCATAAATGGACATTGGGTACTTGTTGAATGTCACAGAGTCTAGGAAACCATTCTGAGCAGCTGTCATATACAGCAAGACAATAATTTAGAGAAATCACGCAAGACAGAGAGATCTAGGACAATAGGATTCTTTACTGTTGTACTGCATAAGTTGTTTTCCATCTCTCCACAAGACCCTCTTCAATATTCACATCTGCTGTTGGTTTCTTTTTCCTTTTGCCCCAGTTCCCTAACCACACATTGCTGTGTGCAAGTCCCATTGAACAATATTGGATATTCTTCAGAGAAAATGCACACAAGAGTATGCTGTGAATATGTCAGTACATTTCTGCATATCCATTGCCTAGCATCCTTTCCCCCATTCTTCTCTTCCACTTTCGTTGTCTCCTTTCCCTGTGTTGAAGTTAAGATTGCAAGCTCTGTAGGATAGGGGTCTGTCCCATCTGTTTTTCTCTACAGATGAATAGGTTGGTATGGCATATTTTTTATGTGTGCCTATGTACACTTATGCTCTACATAGATTGTGATTAGAAGCATAAGAATCTGTTCTATACCAAGTCAGCTATGTTGCTGTCTAGAGTTTCCAGCCTGGGTCTTTCCCAATCTAACATTAAGATGTTGGAGATTGAATCTGGTGTATTTGCATGTTAAATTGAAGGGGCAGAGAAAGTGGCATATGTAAGTAGTCATGGAGCAGTGATGGAGGATGGTTCTTCAGTAAAAGTAAGCCAGTGTCTTGATGCATTGAACTAGACAGAGTGCTGTGTATGTGCACTCTTAAGTGATGAGAAACAGCATTCACTCAAACGGGGTAAGAGGAAATGAACCTGCTTCTGGGATATTCTGCTGTAGACTCCAAGTGGGGCTCACCCAGGACGGCATGTTAATTCAAAACATTTCCTCTGGCTAGAAAGCTACTATGTTAGGTTCTAGCCTAGCTTTTTCATTCCCTTCTTGATGATTTTTTTTTTTTTGTGAAGGGGGAATTGTTTGTCTAGATGTGATATTCACTATCACGCGAGCCTCCCACCTGCAAACTATAATGGTATAGCCTAGAAGGAGATTCACCACCACAGTATACTATCATTATTTATATCCTACCTTTTCCCAAGATTCGGACTCAAGGTGGCTTACATAATAAATTGATTGCAATTAAAAACATAGAAAAAGCAACACTGAAACTGAATTAAACTAGGAAGCATATTAAAAACAGAGTAACTCATATACTGCTTGTATTATACCTGGCATGATAGTCACTTAACTTACAGAGATTCTGAGAATCATGACAGATAAGCATTTCAAGAGAATGTTTGTGGGACGCTGTGTCTTTACTATGCAACAGTAAGCTACAGATATTGTCCTCCCAGTGTATCTTTATATGGATGGTGTTTAGCCACAGTAGTTTCTCAATTCTCAATGAATGGCCTCATTCGTACTTATGAGGAAAATCTTTTTCCCTGGCCCAGCTTTCTATGAATACTCTTCTCATCAACATAGTTATGAATTTTATAGGTATGCTTAAAATATCCCACTTAGGATACTAAATTAAATGACCGTATATTTAGCTATCTGTGACAACATGTTCCAAACTGACTGTGTGAAGCTCTGCAATTAAATCTATATTGGGCACTTACATAAATCTGTGGTCAAAATTTCAGAGGTGTTAAGTATCGTATGTTCCAGTTGAAGTCACTGGGAATTTCAGGTACTTGTCACCTCAAAATAGCTGCCTCATTATGCTGCTAACTCTAAGCCACCAATCTGAAACATTTTGGGTGTGATTCTCAGAAAAATACACTTTATGCATTGGCCACATCAGTCAGACAACCGGGCTTTAATCTATTACTGCATCATCAGTTTGTCTTCCTGAGAACATTTTCAACTTCCAATATATCCAAACAAGTCGCTAGAAATTTTAGAAGTCATAAAATGCACAAAGGCCTTTGAGTGATATGGGGTGTGTGTGTGTGTGTGTGTGTGTGTGTGTCGACGCAGTTCTGTGCTTTCCTTCTTAGCTTCTGATTACATAAATTTTTCTGCTTTTGTTAACTTTTCACGGCTGCCTTTCTTTACAGATAAAGGGAGGGCAGCGTGAGAACCTGGGGCTGCATATGGCCCCGTCAAGGCTGCTTTTTTCCAGCCCTCACCCTCTCCAGGTTCTCTGGACTTTCTTTTCTGGGATAGGAAAAAGAAGGAATTCATGTTCCTGGAAACAAGTTTGCAGGCTCCCACTTCTCTAAAAAACAAACAAACTTTTTTCCAAAACCAGAAGTAGGTTCCTGGCTATATCCACTTAGGGGCTGGTTCTTATTTATCTCTTTTGTCATTTATTTTTATATTTTTGGCAGTCCGTGCAGTCTTGGTAGAGTTAACTGCCCCCTGGACACACAACTTCAGTTGCTTGAGTGTGCTCTAGATCATATTCAGCAAAGGTACAGCTGCCAAGATGGAGAATATAAACACAAAGGCCACAATCCAGGCAAACTTTCTTTGTAACTAACTCCCAGTGAAGCTTTGAAATAAGCCACATCTAATTTAAGTCCTGCTACTTTCACTGGGGCTTAAAGTTAGCTGTGATTTGGCTTGTTTCACTGGTTTCAGTGAAATTTAGTTAAAATAGCTTTCAGCTGGATCATGACTTTCTGACACACATACTTCTGTTTCAATATTGAATTGTTTTTCCTTTTAGAGTATAAATAATCCTGCCCCTTATTTGCTCCTGCCTTCTTTAGACTTTATCTCCTCAGTTTTTGCAGAAATGACCATAATTTTTCAGTCAAAACGTGATTTCTTTGGAACAATATTTGTAATGTTCAAGCAAACTGTGGGGAGGGTTGCGTGATGACTATTATAGCTGTTTGCCTATGAGCCAGATTTTCAGAATTAGTCTTCTATGCTTGCCTTTGAGGCAGCCCTGTAAAAGTGTTGCTATTGTGTTTGTAGGACAAATGAGGAGACTAAAACTTTAGTTTTTTGGGGGGACTTTGCAGTTCAAACTTCATGGAGTCCACAGAATAAGCTTTCAGTCTGTTGCTTCAGCCCTACTCTCTACTTCATTTAGGGTGTATCATCATTTGCAGTTGTGATTACTTTGAATTTAGATTAGGATTGTGAAGCAGTCTTGTTAAATTGCTCTGTCTAGATGTCTCAGTGGATTGAGGAAGCTCATTAACACCTAGAGATTTCTCACTTCTTGTACAACAGAACATGAGAGAATTTACCTTCTTCTTGACTCCCCCGCCACAAGACTATTAAGTGGCCTAGAGAGGGTGAGGAAACAGCAAGTGATCACCCAGCTATGTCCCTGTATGTAAACGCAGAATAATGAAGGCTTCCTTCAGGACCTGCTCAGTGGTCCTTGTGAATGACATTGTCATTCTACATTTGGCTATGGAAATATAGCCATGTGATTGTTAGTGGCCCAAGGAGGTCTAAGAGACAGCTAACCAGAAGTGCTAAGGGGTGCCTTTATGGAAAGAAAAAGTAATCTTGTACAAGAGGACATCTGCAGTTGTATATTGGACTTTGGCTTGCATATGTCAACAATAGGATGCCATTATCATATTTAGAGCCTAATCACGTGACACATCAGGTTGTATATAGGCCTTCCAGGACCCATGCCCAGCCATTTTGAATCTGTCTGCCCTACAACCTACCTGCCCCATATTGTTTTAAGACATATAAGAGATTGCTCTGGGCATATGCTGGTTGCCCATCTGTGCAGTCAGAATGATTTTTTTCTTAGTCATTGTTGCTTGTTTTCTCACTTTCTTCATGGACTTCTGTTGTGCATTTTCTGTATAGTGGTAGGACATGTGCAGTTGATAGAGTAGTTATGCAGTTCTTTTTTGTTGGCTCATCACACTGGTTGGGTGTGAATGTGAAGTAGAAGGAGAATCTGGAGCACCCTACATTGTTAAGAGGCCATGCTGGGGGTGGAACTGGAAGGATGATGTGAAGTGGGCTATATCTTCCAGTTTGGACAACCACAAGATTGGCATGCCTTTGACTGCCTGCTAGCAGGGATTGGCTAATCCCTTGGTGACCATGGCCCCTTTTGGTCAAGGCATCTTTCTGTGGCCCAGACCTGCTTGGCAGGGCCTGTGTAGCCCTTTCAGCATAGGGGCTCCCCCACTCCCTTCACATGGTATTAATTCCTGTTATGCATTAACAAATAGAAGTTGTGCACTAATATTTTCTCCATGAGTTTTTTGTGTCTTCCTGGGTGCAGTTGTATTTCACCTATTTCTCCTTGAACTTCGCTTGCCCCTCTTATTATGCTCAGGCCACTCCATCTGTTTCTGGCTATCATGCCTTGACTTGTAGACTTCTCAAAGAAATTCATTGGACTTCTGGATGGATCCAGCAGGGTGGTTCTTGTGTTCTTTTATGAATTAATTACTTGTGCTGGAGTAAATGTAGCCATAATTGCATGTGGCTATTTAAGCTGTCTTCAGTTGTATAGGACCTGCTGCATCATAATATTTTCCCATGCTATTTTAGTAATTTATTTTATATTTATAATCCATACTATATAATATGCTCTTGGGGTGGCATGCAATAAAATCAGTTTAATGGATTTAAAGAACAAATGTTAAAAAAAATTGACTAAATGTCACAAGTCCCAGGTCATGTTGGAGAAGCAGACTGTTCAGCTTCTTCTAACACCCTTGTTGTGTCCCAGTTTCAACATGACCAGAAGTTTCTGGGGTTATATATGCAAACCGTGCTGGAAGAAAGAGCACCATGTAGTTCCTGCAACATCAAGAGAGTACCTGCAAGCCATCCTACAGATGGAAAATGAGGTGGTAGAATTCTAGACTGCCTCACAGTAGATTGCAAGTAGAGTGTTACGTTACTGAATGCTCTTTCATGCATCATGCTCTCTACCTCGAGTCAAATTTTGGTACGTAAAAGGCTAACATTGTTTGCTCCTAGATGTGCTAAATTGCTACAAATTGGAAGCTTTAAAAAAAAAAACCCAGTTTGATTGGAATCCTGCCTCTGGCACTTGAATGAGGGCTGACTGACTAGCTGTTTTTGTGCCTTTTTAATGTTTCCAGGAGAGAAGCCATATAAATGCACGTGGGAAGGATGTGACTGGAGATTTGCTCGCTCCGATGAATTGACCCGCCACTACAGGAAGCACACAGGGGCCAAACCTTTCCAGTGTCCTGTGTGCAGTCGCAGCTTCTCTCGGTCTGACCACTTGGCTCTGCACATGAAGAGACATCAGAACTAGGCCGAACTTGTCGATGAGGCTGTTGGTATCTATGCAACTTTCTGGTGACTCAAGCATATACATTCAATTAGAATTAGCTAAATGTTTGTGTATGAACGCTCCATTTTAAAACAGGAAAAAAGAATAAAAGAAACTGGAATTGTATATTTTGTATATTTATGAGGAAACAGGAAAGACACTGTGTTGCAATACTTGGATTGTTTCACCAATTTACAGCCATGTGGCTTATTCTTCATGTATTTGATTTTAGTTTCCCCATCAGGTTTCATCTCAGGGTTGTCTCCCCTGTTATATATTTTGCAGATATGGATTTGTCATTTCCATGTGTTCATCTGCAAAAATGCGTTGTCAGAATTATTCATGCTTCCAGCTTCTATGCAGATCCTTGAAGCTGTTTGCCAGACTTGGGACCTTCACACATTTGTCTAGGACCTGAGATTTTGTAGTTAGTGGCTATGTTTACACTGTGTTTTCACCCAAGAATTATGCCTTAATAAGAAGGTGAACTATTAGTGGAATGATATTTACAGCCTTTCTCTCCTGCTTTGCCCTTCCTTGTACATGAGTGAGTAAGCCAGCCAGTGTTTATTGTGTCCAAACAGGCTAGGATCACAGACAGATTTTTTTTAACCAGTGTCTATTTTTGGTTCACTAATCCTGGTTTATATGGGTGCAATAAATTGTAATCCCTAGTTTGGATGTCATACATAGAGTACTCTTTGCTGGTTGGCTTACCCTTCTACAAAGGGAAGGACGATGCAGAAGCAAATGGGCCCTACACACTTGGTCGGATTCAGGCCTGTGAAACCAACATTCATGGCTTAAAACAGGATGGGCAATTTGTGTTCCCTGCACCTTTCTGGATTTCATTGCGAAGCATTCCTCATTGTTATAGTGATGTGCACTGAAGTCTAGCAGCTTCTAGAGAGTCTCAAGTTGCCTACTCCTTGCGTACTGTGATGTGTGAATTCAACCATACCACTCAATGGATTATGAAAAGTCAAATATTTTCTTATGTGTGAATTCTCAAATGACTTAGGACATACGTACAGTACTGATGTAACCTGAATGCTAATTCATGTTCCCAAGGGACTCAGCACTTTTTGTGATAAAGGCCATACCAAGTCTATATCCCCAGAAAACTTTGGAAGAAATGGCAGTTAATTGGTATAAAAGACATCATAAATTTGTCATATAGATATGCCCTAGCTTATGTCTGCAAAACCACAACACAGGAAGCATGTGTCTCAATCTAAGTATTATGTCTCAGAAGCTCTAGTATCTATATTTTTAGTGTGCTGACTGAAACACTCTTACTGTAGTGAGCAGTGTTTAAGAAGATACAATTTAATTTGAATTTACAGGCTAATGAATCTAGAGGACAAGCCACAATTTTATTTTCTGCCAGAATTTTACTGGATGTTTCAATACATGTGTTTTATTTTTTTTTCTGTGGAGATGAAATATATATAGACAAATTCATAAATAGCCATAGAACAAAATGTTCTGTATGTTGCATGTTTGCTATGACAAAGATTTTGTAAATATGCAAATCGGCTTTTAATGTTTTATGACCATTTTTTTTTCTAGAAATCAACTGGGAAAAGTAGCAGGCATCTTACAACTGTTTAATATGGCACATCTAAAATCCAGCCATTTTCAAATACCTCTCAAAATGGTACCACCATAGTTTGATAATCAGATAGCCCTTCAAACACTTTCTTCAAATAGGTGTGATGCACTGAAATATTCAAAACAAGATCAAGGGGTTTTTCCCCCCTAAATGTTTAAAAGGACAAAATATTTGAAAAATAGAGACTGTTAAGTAACTGTCAGAAGCTAAAATAACAAGGTTGGCTATGATACATAATGCTAAACCTCTTACTATAAGCTAAACTTAATATTGCTTTAAAAAGAAGGATTTAGAATGTGGTTTTAGAAAAGCAAAAACACTAAGCTGGTTCAACACTAGCACAATCTAATTCCATGCGGATTTCCTCCCCCCTCTCCACATTCAGCTGTACCACAGCCAGGGCCCTGTAGATGTAGACCATTCAAAGAAGCTGCAGTTACATGGACCCACTGTTTGGGGGTTGGATGAGGAAAGAGCTAGTAGTCAAATGCATCCTATCAGATTAAAAACACAGCATTGTTTGTGTATGCAATTCCCTGCCCCGTCCAGTGATACCTTGTGCTGAAACCTTCTATGTATTTATCGATGTAATATGTATAGTTGGATCTGGGAGATGTGTAGCTTTCCAAAAGGTAAAGAATATTGTAATTTTAAATAATTTCTGTAATTAAAATATAAACAGTTTTTTTTAAAAAAAAATTGCTGTGCATATAAGTTGTAACACCAAGAGAGAAAATTCTCTTTGGTGGAATTTAGCTCAAATTGTCCCAGTTCAAGTTGGGTCAAGAGTCCAGGTGGCAGATTTATGCACATATTTAACGTCCTTGCCTGTCTTACCACACCTCTACACCTGTTCCTCTAAGTATTTCTACTGAAATTGATAGAAAAACACTACAGTTTTGAATGCGTCTTCTTATGTATAAGGACAGACAAATCCAGAGCTTGGGCAAGTTATTGCTTTGGACTATAATACCATAGCTATTGGCCAAGATTGTTGAACAATTCTGCTGGTCTTAGTTCAAAATATAGGCAAATTCTGCAGCAGAGCCACAGCCATGATGTCATGACTATACTCCATCTTCTGATCCGACTCTGGAACCCGACCTTAAAATCCAGCCATCTACATGGAGGGATTGAGTGATGCTAAACTGGCAAGCATGGTGCTGAAGGAAGATGCATCCAGCCCCCTCCTACCAGCAAGCCACGGTGCATCAAGGAGTTGCAACAGGGTCCATGCTTCTTCCCATTGCATTGTGGCTCATTGGCAGAATGGGCAGGGCATGTCATCCATCAGCACTCCATTCACCAGCACCACAGACCTCCACCCCTTGTTGTGGCTTGATGGACTGCAAGGTGGGTTTCAAGAGTATTTACAACTATAGCAAGAGTACCACAAGCATAAATAGGAATAGAAAACAGTTACAAGGTGGTAAATCTAACAACATAATAACTGATTAACAGGATGCCAGCCATAATTTCCAAGCTCTGTAGAAATCCATGGTTGTGGTTCCATGTGATGCTTAGCATAGACACATTAAGATGGTGATAAAGGCAGCTATAAAATTGTCAAAAGGCAGAATAAAATGATGAACTGCAAACCAGTGCTGAAATAGTAATTAATTAAGACAAAAGTGCTCAGTGTGTTTTAACATTTTGCCTTTAAGGATAATACTGCTTCCCATTCTCATGTTTCAAAATGATCCCTCAGAGTTCTGTTTAAAGTGTAAATCAAAATCATACCTTTTCAGCATAAGATTTTATAGATTACAAGAAATTTCAGAGGCAGAAATAGCGAAGAAGTGGCAGAACAACAGAATGAAGCAGTTAATGAGACGTTTAAGAACAAGGACTGTTGAGAGTAAAGAAAGCAAGAAGCAACTCCCACTTTGTTCAGTGAGGCTGACTCCCTAGTATTTAGGATTAATATATCCCAGTTCATAGTAGCTGGAAACAATTTTGCGGGTTTGAAACAGACAAACCTTGCTATTTCTGGGTTTGGTGATCACAGTGAATGATTTTTCTCTTTGGAATCAGTGACACTCCTCACACACAGAAAAACTGGGCTGTAGGTGATTATCTTATGAATTCTTTTCTTCTCTCTCCCCATTCTGTTCATAGAACAGAATCAATCTTCTTGAATATGGGCACTCTCAAGTCTCATGTAATATCTAGTAAGCCAAAACTAATGGCCTTTTTATAAATTGTTGTGCTTTTGTTATTTTTATTTCCCTTATTAAAGATCAGGATCACATATATGCCCTTTAATTCTCTAAAGACAATTCTGTTTGTCTAGGGCATATTGACTGGACATTTTAGTGAATACAGTACACAATTAGAGAACCAGTACTCTGAAAGCGCACTTTCTTATCTAACTTTGAGAATGTGTTGAATCACATTCCTTGAAGACCTGTGGTCAAAACACACTGAAACATTCTTATTCAGTTCCGTAGTTCTCCATATGGCACTGGGTTGAAGATGTGTCACATATGAATACCAGAATTTTCATATGTGTACTGCAAGCACTGCTGGCTTCAGTTGTCAGACAGGAATGAGGCAGAACTAGAGTCACAGGCATTTTGGCATAAATACTGAAGATCCTCATTAAGGATGGATCAAAGAAATTGTGGCCTTTCAGGCACCCAGAATTAAGTCAAAGGATAAGAGCTGTGTTTTCACATGTTCTGCATTCTGTATGTCTTTTGTCACAGAACATTTGAACTAGGAGTATGGACTTCAGCTCCCATTAACTCTACACAATATGGCTGATGGTAAGGTATTATTGGAGTTAGACCACAAAACATCTGGAGGACCAAAGATTCCTATCTACTGTGCTATACCTTGCAAAGTTATAGCAGAGGATTATAGAACATGCTTTAGGAGTGAGACTCTTGGACAGGACTGATGGGTGTCACTGTTGCCCCAGTGAATTCCAATCAATATTCCTGCATTTTACAGGGAAAGATCAGTAACAGGAAAGGCATACAGAAAGCTGCCTTCCTTGAAGCTTGATTGCCATTCTTGGTTTTCTCATTGATAAGCCTCTTGTTATATTTCTGAGGAGAGGTCTACAGAAAATAGAAAATTGAAGTCTTACCCTTCATTGCCAATCAGGGATTTGGCCTGTGGTATTTTAACTCCCAGCCAGCATAGTGTAGTAGTTTGAGCACTGGACGATTAGCCTGGAGAGGAGTGTTCAATTCCTCATTCAGCCCTGGAAACCCACTGGGTGACCTTGGGTGCATTGTGTGCTCTCAGCCCTAGAAAAGCTCATGATAGGTTTTCCTTAAGTTTGCCGTAAGTAGGAAATGACTAGAAGGCACACAACAGCAAAAACATAAAAGGGTGTAAACAAGAGCCCAGTTGCATAATATGGTCAGATGATTCTTCAGCACACCTAAGCAATCCATGCACACACAGGTTGAGATGCTGATAGAATCAACTTGCATGGCAAGCTCTAAATATGAAGAAATATGCCTTCTTAGAAACTCTGGCTCAGACTTGTTAAAAATCCTCTGTTCATTTGTTCCTTGCAGTGCTATCTTAAGAGAGGTAGGGAATTTTTGGCTCTCTTGCTGATTTGGATTAGGGCTCCCATAATCTTTTAACACATTGGCTAAGCTGGCAAGCAGTTCTGGGAGCTGAAATGTAAAACATCTGGAAGGCCAGTGGTTCTTCATCTCTGACTCAGCAGTAAGTCCCCACTGTGGTCAATGGGGCATATGCCCACGTGGCTTATGTAGAGGATTATAGGTGTAGCCACTCCAGGATGTACTTAATTGTAGGATCTGATGCTCCCACCACTGATCTCATACTAAGTATGGTCTGGGAATATGATGGGGCTGGAAAGGAGTGATAGCCAAATGGGCTTGTATTTTGCAGGGTGGTGGTGGTGGAAGGAGGTGGTGGTTTCTAATGCTGTACGCAGAGCTGTGCTGGAACAAAGCAAGAAGCTCAGAAGCCCTTTCACATGCTGGCAGGGCCTTTCTGTGTACAGCTCTGAGCTGTCACTGAGCTGTACTATCATGCTGTTAACCAAAGGGTAGAAATTAAAGTAAATGAACAACATGCCAAAAAAGAGAAAAATCTCAAAGCAAAACTTTGTTCAGGCTATCTTGCCTCATTTATTTATTTTTGTGGTATATGGTAGAAATTTTTAGAACACAATTTTCCATAAACTTGATAAATTAATGTTGTTTGTTATAGCTTTTTTTTTTTAGCATTGCTCTGAATTGTAAATAAATTATGGAAAAAGATGTACATTTTTTTTATAAAGCTTCAAATGTTTAATCCTGGAAACACTCAAGCATATCTTGGTTGCTGTTTTGCTGCTTTATCCCCAACCCCCCTCTTTTTCTCTCCTTGTCCATATTTTTGTATGGTGATATATCCTATGCAAATGACTGAGCAAACAGCTATATTGTTGTTAAGATTGAAATGGTTTATATATAAAAAGACAATTTTTTGACAATAAAAAAGTGCCTAAAAGCATTCCACTGTTATGTGTATGGAAATGTGGTCAATGTTCTGATAATATTCTCAGTTCATCAGCCTGGGGTGCAGAGATTAGCAACTGTGGCCCTTCATATTTTTTGCCTTACATCTTCCATCAGTTTCTGCCAGCATAGTCAAAAGAGGAGGGACTATGGGAGTTGTAGTGCAAAACATCTGAAGAGCCACCATTCTCCATTTCTTCTGTTAAGGGGTCTCTAGTTCTTTAACTGTGTGTCTGTGTTAAAGGAGTAATTGTCAAACACAGCTGGGACATACCAACAGCCATGTGCAGTTGAACTTTCTTGTGAGCCCAAGGTATCCATGTACAGCTCATACATTCAGCTAGCTTTAGAAACATTTTTGCTGCCTCAGCTTGTGAAATATGGTAGCATTCCATTGCACTGGAGTCTGCAACAGTTCCAGATTTGTATTCTTGATGACAAAACACATTTCTCCCAGACCCAACACTATTATATGCGTGAATGGTAAAGTCACATTTGCCTGCATTCTATCATATATATGGGTTGTTGTTTGCTACTTTTATGAAATAAACTTCACTTTCATGGGGTAGTGCTCTTCTTCATGTTGAGTAAAACAAGATATGCTCATCTCTCCCATCCACCAAGGAGATAATCATGCACATGAAGGTGTTCCATATCAAGGTCTGATGAATGTCCCCCCCCATTAATAGAAATTTCAATAGATTGTCTGCTTTTTACACAATAAGCTCTATAAGAAAGCTAGGAGGAAGGCATGGCATGAACAGAAATGCCATCTGAGATAACAGAAGGATAGGAAACCACCTTAAATTAATGCATCTGGTTCATCCTGGTTTACTGTAGAGATAAGAAATGGATTGTCTTCCAGATGTTATTGAATTGCAACTCCCATTGTCCCTCAGCATTGGCTGAACTATCAAAGGCTGATGAGACTTCTCATCTAAAAAAGATTAGTTTTTCCACACATTCCCTGTCCCTGGTCCAGCAGTAGGTCAACACAATTTCAAACAGGAATCCTCAGACATCCTAGAGATGTCAGGGGCTGATCTTGGGAATTTTTGAATCCAATACATGCTGTCATCGAGCTGTAGCCCTTTTCATTTTTTTCTAGAAGTGAATAATTGTGTGTGGTTGATTCAGTTTGATTCAAAATTGCAAGCTATTGATATAGATCAGCTGCTGCATCCCTATAGAAGTCATTGCTCTTAATTTGTCATTTTCCAACCAGAAGAAGGTCAATCAAAATCATGGAAACATCAGACACTCCTGTTTTCTCAGATGAATTGCCCTGAGACATAATGACTGGCAGTATCCAGTCTGATACATGAATGGACATAATCTTTCAGCAAATGGAATCTGACAACCTCAGCCTAATCTCAATGCCTGTGTTCATGTCAAGGAAGGTATGCTAGTCCCAAGTTGCTTGGCAGTACTAAGAATCGCCACTAAGACAAAATAGGAGAAAACTCATAATCTCTCTGAAGAACAGTTTTTGACTTCTGCTCATGTCTCTCCTAACATAATAGTACTCACTGTAATTGCTAATAATATTAGTCAGACCTTGGACTGAGTGTACCACCTGTGACTTTGCAAACTGTCTATGCCTTAAGCAACAGGTGCAAGAATGGATGATGGAATGATGCAAACCGAATGTATTCATCACTTGCCATCTTAAGATGGCACTACTCCATTTGTTCTCTTTGACTCACAAAACATTTTGTGCTGCCAAAGCCATCAGTTCTGTGGGACAGTTTTTTTGTGGGCTCCATATTGGAATATTGTGGATTAAATTGTATATTTCAGGCCTGGATACCAGATGGCTGAGTGTTTTCCTCATCTCATTGGTGGCACATGATGCCAAGGGGATTTCCATTCTGTAGTCATGGGATTTTAGCTGTTCTTACTTAGCAGTCGTTCTTCTAACAGTTGTTTTAATATGATCCTTCACAGGATGAAGGATTTTTCCATATTCAGGAATGCCGTAAACGACTCTGTCATGTTTTTAATGCATTCTTTAGCTAGTAACAGAACATATCTTGGAACCCTATGTAAAAGCTGGCCATTTTTCAGCTAGGTTTTATCATCTCAAGAGTTGGCAGTTTCCACATTTTGTTGAGTTTCCTTACCCCATCAAGAAAAAAACTGCATGTGAATCTCCTAAACTTTTGTGATGGCAGAATAACTGTGAAGTTTCTCTTATTTGTTGGAGGTGATAAACTTGTTCATTTCTATTAACCAGAATGAGATACTGAGTAGGATCCAAATGCCTACTTTTGGCAATAGGCATGCCTCATGAGATTAGATCTGAGGGATGATTGCTACTAAACCAGGATCCTCCATTCATACATGCAATTACAGATTAGCTTATGAGTTCCCACAGATATTGTGTTTCCAGCAGAAGGAAGTAAGGTGCCAAGCTAGGCCATGCACAAAAGTGAAATCCATAGGCTTCTTACTTCAAAACATGAATTTTGCCAAGATCTGCTTCATTGTAATGGGAGTCCTAAGATCCACCAACCAAAACCCAGTATAAAAAAGTGTCTATGTACATGTGTATAGAGTATGTACAGATGAATATACCTGTGAGCACACACTCAGCACAGGAATGGGTTTTCAGCACCAAAATAGAGCTTATAGTTCTATCATTCAGAATCAACCTATTGTTTTCCCTTCCCCTGAAGCCTTTCTGTTTCAATAGACTAACTGACGCTGTAATCCTAAAAATACATATGTCAGAGTAAGCTATACTGAGTAGGAGTACTGAGTAAATACACGTAGGGCTACACTGCATGGGGTAGGGGAAAGAGGAAGGCTTTTAATTGTAACTTGTTAACAACCTTGATTAAAAAAAAAACCTTGGAGACCCCCCATTCCTTTTTTCACATGCAAGTAATCTCCCATTTTACTCCTCCTGCATACACACACAAACTTTGATACCAAGCAGCCAATGGTAGATCAAAACTCTCTTGCATTTTTTCTGTTGTTCAAGAATTGAGAGACAGAAATCCTTGTTGACCTGCTACATGTCACCCAGAGATCTTGCGAAGACCCTTGTATTGGGTCTGTTTCAACAAATGTGAACAGATATTTGAAATAAAACAGGAAGACTAAATGTATATTTTCCGATCTTTGTTTGAAATTAGTGGGTCATAAAACTTCTAACTTTGGTTGGATTGTGTTCTAAAAAAAATAAGTTCAAACTAAATGTGATATTTTCCTTGCACTAAATGGGCATGTTAAAAAAAGGCAAATAGCAGCAGCTGTTTTGAGAATGATATATGTGATTATGACTGAGATCACAGCTGGTGGGGAAGCAGAGCTTAACCCCTTTCTCCCCTGCTGCAGTTATTGGTGTCAGTGGGGAATTTTCTTTCAATTCAAACTGTAGCTTCAAAAAAATTATTCTCACCAGGATGACAGAGAGAAGGGAAATGTTTGAAATCCTTCCCTACCTATCAGCAACTCCTCAAGATGTGGTTCTGTTTGAATTTTTAATGGATATATTAAATATATTTGGCATCCCTCTGCACAATGTTAACACAAATTTAAAATCTATAGTGTGGGCAAATATGAGAGGTTCAAATAGATTTCTCAAAGTAATCAAATTGGCAAGGCAGAAGCTGAACAACAACCCATCCCATGCCTGCTCACCCACCCACAAGATCTAGCAGAGAAAGAAATAAGCTTAGCTCTTTTTTAAAATTATATATAAAGTTATCTTTTCTTACAATTTCTTGTGCATAATCAAATATATGATTTAATCAAATGATCTAATGGAGAAGAAAGAAGAAAGAGAATGGCTGCAGACTAGAGTGAGGCAGGAAGATAACTGGGTATGGAAAAGCAAACAAATAGGAAATTGGAAAATCAACGACCAAAAATGTTGCTAAGAGTAACATAAAGCACTAGACTTTCTCGTATAACTGTCATTCCATATATGGAAGCTTCCCTATCCCATCTTTGTTATGAAGATGGGATTCAGATCTTCTCGTCCTTCTAAAAAAGTTTGTACAAATGCTAAATGCCTTTGGGTTGTTAGGGGAATGGACTTACTTCATCTTTGAAATATTAACAGCAGCAATCAAATGAAATGTGAGCATTTTGTAGAGGACATACCGTGCCTCCGGATGTTTCAGCTAATTTCTGTGATATAAAAGGGCTTTTCAGTAGCCTCAAAGAAGCAAATTCTTACAAAGAGGAGAGAAACCTGATTATCAAATGATGTTAGCTGGTACCATCTGCAAATACATTAGTTACGGTGATTGCAAATGTTATTTTGTCTGAGCTGGGAGGCAGGGACTATGCATGTTTGGAGCATTATGCCTGGCAACTGCTTGAGACCTAACCTGTTTGTGTCTGCTTTAATTTTGGACTTTAATTCCTTTTATAGTAAGGATTCTAATGAACACCTCTAATTAAACTATGCACATGCCCTTGACTTCACCCAGAGCAGCAATTCACAAAATATGTGCCGCAATGAAGCAATTAAGGAGGCATAACTGGGAGTAAGTCCTATTGAACTCTACTGGGCACAGGTGTATAGGATTGCACTAGAAGCACTGTGAGCCCAAATGAAATGCCCACCCACAGAAAAAAGCTACCTGCTCATCACTGGACACACATCAATGGTAAGTGAAGTCAGTGGGGCAGTGAATACATTTTGGATATTAGCTGGAACTAATAACAACATGGATGGTTAGATCTTTCTGTATAATTCCTAAAGCCTCCTTGCAGCACAGAAGAGAGATCGAACTGATTGGAGATAAAGGCAGCACAAAAGCTAGTTTGCTGGCGTGGGGGCTGTATTTTACCCATCATCGCTATGCATAGAGGCACTAGCCAGGGACCAGATCTCATTTGATCTTGGAAGCTAAGCAGGGTCAGTTCTGCTTAGTGCTTGGATGGGAGACCACCAACAAATGCCAGGTGCTGTAGGCTACATTTCAGAGGAAAGAACTGGCAAAACCACCTCTGAGTATGTCTTCCTTAAGAAAACCATATGAAATTTGTGGGGTCACCATAAATCAACAGGCAATTGAAGGCGCACATACACACACTAAATATGAGCCCTCCTTTGTGTTTATACTTTCTAAAGGTAAATCCCTAAGTGTAATTCTGTGTTAGCTACATCAGAAACACCAGGCAAGGGAATATAAAAAGACCAGGGTGGAAGACTAACAGAACTGAGCTTTGATTTAAATGCTAAGTTAATAAGAGTTGTGTTACAGTTTAGTTTCATTGCACTCCTTTCACACTGCCTTATTCATGATTACCTCTCGTTGAACTGTGACTAATTACATTTGCTCTACATTGCCCGTCATTGTTCTTAATTAGGGTCAGTGTTGACTTTTAAATCACACTTCACATACACAAAATTTTGAGACTAATTACAATGTCTGCAATTTTTTTTTAAAAAAAATCTAATCGAATATTAACATGGATTCCCAAGGTAAACAGAATGTGAAATCTGGGTATGAAATGGATTTGCAAACTAGTTAAGAGGAAAGCTAGTTAGGATTAACCATGGAGTACAGTCAGGTCTCTACATTTGCAGATTTGCCTTTCACAGATTATTGCGAGTTTCTTTGACCCCTGCTCCCCACATCTCATGAGCTTTTTTGCTGGGGCAACCTTCCCTGTCAGCAGCTCTGATCAGACCATGCAGCCCTCTAAAAACCTATCTCTGGTACTCTTCCTTGTCCACTAGCCACTGTCTCTCCAGCTAAGGATGGTTCGTAGCCCAATTTCTTTACACTACAAACCCTTTCCCGATGCCCCCCACTCACTAAAGGGAGGAAGTATAGGGCCATCATGCCAACCTACTCTCCTTGTCCATCTCCTTTTTCTGACCTGGTTTGGACCTTGGGTACTTGTTCTTCCCACTGTGCCTTAGCCCCCTTCCCACAGAAACACACTCACACATTTTGATGTTTGTGATTTTCCCACTTTTAAGAGGATCCTGTGCCCCAACCCTAGAGTTCCACCATGCCAATGGGCACAGCCAATTGTAGTGCTAAATGTTGATTGAGGATGACAAAGCTAAGGAGGTGGCTCGTATACAGGAAAGAATGGGCAGATAGTACACCTGACTCCTCTTAGCCAGGTAGGGATCAGATATAGATGTCCGTTGGGCCAGTGGGATACAAAGCTGGGAAAAGTACGAGGAAAAATTGCCCTTGTATGAGACTTCTTCCATTCTTAGTTGTACCACAGGCCAGAGACTGATAAAATTGGTGTGTGCAGAACAAAAAGTACCACAGCTAACTTGGTAAAACTCAATAGGTAGCAGAGCTTGGAAAAGGTACTTTTTTTTTTTTTACTACAGTTCCCAGAATGACCCAGCCAGCATTGGTCAGGCTAGCCTAGTGGTTCCTTTGCATTCACAGCAAACATTTAATTAGAAGGTATGTGTGTGTGTGTGTGTGTGTGTGTAGATAAATAACTAGAAACATTTCAAAACAAACGGAAAAGAAAAACAAACATATTAAAAAAGAAAAGATAGACAAAGATAAAGATTAGCATTGACTTCTGACTCTCCTGACAATGGTTATTCATTTTCCTATATAAGATAATATCTCTGATTATATACTATTCATTTACTTCTTCAACTTAACCCAACCTACTGACATTGAATTAGAAGTTGTAGTGATGTGCAAGGTTTCAGCCGATGCACCAAAGACAGAGTTCTGGTCAAAATCAGAACCTTCAGGGAAACTAGTTCATCTGACAAGCTCTGACCCCTGTAATAATGACTTCCTGCTGAGACTTCCTTCCTGGTCTGAGCAAAATGTAGAGAGTTGCTCTCAACATCTCTGCCTCCAGTTTTGGTCTGCCGTTGATTGCTTAGCAGTTTATCTCACAGAAGGTCAATTTTTCTCCAAAGCAAAGATTAACACCTGGGCTGTAACACACCAGTTCTCTTGCTCCAACATTTTTCCAATGATTTGTGGTGGGTGGGTTTTTGTGGAGGTCTCATAAAGTAAAATGGATTATTAAAGATTCTACTATGATCTGTCCACTAAGATACACAGGCTTTCTATCCAAGTTGCCAAACCTCAGTTTGGCACTCAGGCACTCCTGAACTAATTGAAAGGAAGGGCAGAATGAAGAAAATAGTTTTAGTCCCATTGTTTCAGGGGGTACCCTGTTCCCTCACAAAAGCTGGACTCCTGCCAGGAAAAAAAGAAAAAGAAAGAGGAAAAGAAAAAAGAAAAAGAAAGCTAGGCAATGGAGCATTTTTAATTATCAGTACTGAGCCGGGGTAAATGGCTTCTGCTGACACTTATGAGGACTAGAACAACAGGTTGAAAATGGGAGGAGAGTGCTCAACTGTGTAGACTCCATGTAGAACATAGAAAGAATTTCCTTTTTAAAAGGGAAAGAGAAGGAGCAGCCTCTTTGAAGCCCATAGTTTTATGAGAGCTTCGTCCTTGGGAGCTGAACAGTAAAGATGACTCAAGCCGCTTCAGGCTCTGCAAAATTACTACCAACGAAAAGTTGAGTAGTAGCTTTATCGTGAAGTTGGAGTGGCCATTAAAACTTCAAAGGCATTTGTGTTACTTGAGCTTTACCTGTCATAGTGAAGAATATTTACGATAGGAAGATTTGGTACCTTTTAATAGTTAACAGGGTGATATTAATGTGAAGTCTTGGGTGCTAGAAGGTGCAGTGAGGAAAGAGATTTAGGGTCCCCACCCCCATTCTATTGTTACATGATTTAAATCCTTGGAAAACCATCCAACAAAACCCAAGTGAGAATGTAAAAATCCATGAAGAAATCAAGAAATGTTTTGTACTCTTTAGTGGCATTGTACAACCTGGTTCCTTGGGCAGTTGTCAAGGCCCAATACAGATGTCCTCTCCCCTTACACTTTAATGAATATTCTGGGGCACTGTGGGAAATTAAAAGGAAAGGTTCCAGGCTCAGAATCTGGTGCTGTTTGGAGCAGAGCTACTGCCGCCAACCCGTCTCCCTACTGCCAGGTAAAGCTGCCAAAACCTCCTGGTCAGATTTTGGAACACTTACTTTTTTGTGCTATGGCTCCCAGAAATTCTCCAACCAGCATGTGTGTGTACTGGCTTTGCTAGCGGGAGATTCTGGTAACTGTATTCCCAAAAGGTTAACTTTCCTAAGGCCTGTTGCTGATTATAGGCGGAGCCACACCATGACATTTTACTACAGGGCTGCTCAAACTGGATATGAAATCCGTTTTGTTCAATAGCCCTGCCTAGGCATTAAAGGAAATGACATGTGTGCTTCACGCGGGAAGGAGACAGAGGGACCTATAACAGTCTTGTCCCTAATATCCCTTCCAGGCTGGACATAACAAAGGTCTGAGGCAGAAGAAATGTGTGGGGCTGAGCTTGTTTCCAGCTGAAGACCTCTAAGCCTTCTCTCACTTATAAATAAGATTTCCTGATCTTCTGATACATGAGGCTTCCCCCATTTCAATTAACTACAATTCAATTCTTACTGTCATAATGGTTGGCTTTTAGAATATAAGGTGCCTCTCTAGACTAACCTTTCTCAATCATTTTACTCTGGAGGAAGCTTTGAAATAATTTTCACATCTCAGGAGTTCCTAGCATAAAATTGTTACATCTACAGCTCAAAAAAGTTTGTTTCTTTAAAGTTACAATCTCTCACTGCATCCCTAGAAATCTTTCATGGAATCCTAAGATTCTAGGGTTGAGAAAGGCTGCTCTAGACAGAGGGGTCCTGACAATAATAGTGTTCTGTTCCCATAGTCAGAACTGCGGTTGATGTCTCTCATTACCCGGAATATTGCAAGTTTTGTTCTCCTTTGTGAAGTCCACATCAGTGCCATGAGCACCACTCCTCTGACTTTTTTGAAGGGTCACGTTTGGAAACAGGTAGCTGAACCAGCTCACAGATTTGGTGTGAGCTGGTCCAGTTCACACACCATCCATCCCATGCTCACATTGTGCATGTGTTTATCTGCCACATCCCTGTTATTAAACCACCTGTTTTTAAAAACAAATCTTTTTAAGTACCTCAAAAGCTTTTCCATCTATGTTTGTTTTAATATTTAATATTTAAACAATTAAATATTGTATTTAATCATCTCCACTCACCACTATTCTAGAAAGGCTGTGATCAGAAATAGGGTTATTTATAGTATATTTTGTCTTTAAAAAGGTTAGCATTATGGCATTATATAGCTATTTCTACCCATAAATGCTATAATAATTTTTAATAATACATTCTGTAATAGGTACTTTAAGGTATCATTTTAGGGCAGAATGCCTTAAAGTCACATATGGTGACCCCTATGAATTTGATAGGGTTTTCTTAGGCAAGGAATACTCCAAGTGGTATTGTCAGTTCCTTCCTCTGAAACAGAACCTACTGTACCTGGTATTCATTTGTTGGCAGCTTCCCATCCAAGGACTAATCAGGGCTGACCCTGCTTAATTTCCAAAATCAGATGGGCTTTGGTGCCTTTACCGTATTAGAGCTTCTTAGGGACAGAGTGCCATAACACTATAGAGTGCTACCATGTTAATTTTTAAACTGTTTAAAAAACAAAAACCTTTCCACCATTAATCGCATGAACAGCAAGTTTTTGAAAAAAGCCTATGGAAAAGGAAACAAATGAGAGAGACTGCATTATAAAGATACAGAGTTGTAGCACTCTTTCACTTAAGTAGTGTTTTGCTACTATTTTAATATACATGTTTTAAAGCTTATGAGCAGGAAGGGGTTTTAGTGCTACTAAAAAGATTGATGCATGCCATAAAGATTGCCCACCACAAGGCTATACTGAGACCATTTCCGCACTAGACTGTTGTAGCACTGCTATTCTACTTTCAACATCCTATGGAATCCTGGGGTTTGCAGTTTTGAGAGGGGCCAGAAACTGCAAACCCCTGGATTCCATAGGATGTTGAAAGTAGAATAGCAGTGCTACAACAGTCTAGTGAGGAAATGGTTTGAATGTGTATTGAGGTATGGTGTATTGACCTGCCTGCTCACCCATGTTCAAACCATGTTTCTTACCCCTCATGTACTTCAATGAGATATTTTAATCCCCTCAGTGCATGTTTGTTTTGCAGAACATACACAGAATTAGCTATAGCATAGGCCATCGTATGACATGACCACCTGCACAGTTGTAAACAGTACCCAAATAATATCCCCAAGTTCTAGCTTTTTGCATGCATATTTTTTTTCTTACTAACAAACAAAACAAAACAAAAAATGTCCTAAAAATTTATTGACTGTTGCCATGATTTTGGATTATTATTATTTTTGTCTAATGTAATATTTTAAAGCATACACCAAAAATCCCATGTTGTTTTTCAGCAAACTATAACACAATGAAACAGAAGTGAGGAACTCTGGCCAATTGGCACCCGTTTGGAGAAATGTTCTTCCTTTGTAAGGGGCACAGGAATTCACTGTGATGGTTGAGAAACAGAGGGTATGTTTCATTTCATTTTGTTTTCTCTAATTTAAGTTTTATTCCATCTTTTGTTTTCTGACTCTGACTGTTTTGGATGGAATACACTTGATTCTGCACACACAGAAACATTCCTTTAGACACAGAACATTTTTATACTGTATCTGGCAATACACTGTAACTCATATTGAGGTTAGAAAATACTGCATAAATCATAATAAAATTTCTTCATCTTTGTGCATAATGGTTAAAAGGGATGCAAGAGTAGTAGTTATACCTTTATAGTCCTTCTAGAAAATCTCAAAATGGCGGACAAGGACCTTTGGGAAAATATGTGAGGATTGAGTTGCGGTTATTCCACAGCCACTGCCTCATTTGGGAGAAGCTTATGTGGAAGTAAGCAGTGCTGCCTATAGACAGACCCGCTCTTGTATCTGCGTACACTTCTGTTTGGTAGGCAAGTCATTCACTAGAAGAGACTCCTGCGAAGAATTCATGAAGTCAAGAACTTCTGCTGCATTTCCACGCAGAGCAGAGCTAGGAAAGTGTCTGGGCCTCTAGATACAGTATTGTCAGAATGCAGCTCCCACCAAGCCACATTGTTTGGCTCTGCTGGCTAGGCCTAGTGTTGACAGGTCTTCAAAACAGCGTTAAGGGACAGTCGAAATTCATGATATGTTAGTTATTAACAAGTTTGTGTTCTACCTGAATACCAAAGGCAGGGACTGATTTCAATTAACTTACTTATCTATTTCTCTGTAAAATTAACATATGACCCAGACTGATAAATTAAATTAAATTAAATTAAGCACACAATTCTGTCTTTATGAAAGGCTCACACCCCCAAATATAAGATTTTTTGGCATCTCATTCAGGCTGAATAAAAGGAAAAGATTTCCCACCCTCAAATAGGGGACATCCCTTGTAATAAGGGACACTTACCAGTCCCATAAGGCCCTAAATACCCTAAAGGCATCAGAGCCTATCTGATCTTGGAAGCTAAGTAGGGTCAGCCTTGGTTAGTACTTGGATGGGAGACCACCAAGTACCAGGTGCTATAGGCTATATTTTAGAAGAAGAAACTGGTAAAACCACCTCTGAGGGCTTGTATGATTCAAGGATACCGGACACAGCAACCTTACTTACCCAAAAGAAGCTGATGGGCAAGGCCAAAAGTGTGTGTGTGTGTGTGTGTATATATATATGTATATATATTTTAAAAATTATTGGTTTGTTCTACCATGGTTCTATTCCATTTAGCTTCACCTTTGGGACAGACTGTCCAATTAATCTTAATAATGACCCTGGTTTCTAGAGTTACGAGAGGGGAAAAAGCTTTGCCCTCTTTTGTTTGCATTTGTAAGATTAAACACATCCACTCTCCCCCCACCCACACACCTAGATACTGTAGCCAAGATCCTGCATCAGGAGACATATCTGTATCATGTAGCTACCTTCGTAGCAATGACTATTGGAACTACCCCACAAAACTCCTTGTAAGTACCCCCAACATGGCCATTCCCATGTTATTGGAGAATGTGTGTGTGTTGCGGGGGGGGGGATGACCAGTTATTTTTCCATACCAGGACACACTACAACAGGCAACTGCTGAGAGCTCTGGCAGTCCTTGCAGACTGCATGCAGACAAGATTCTTGCAGTGCATTCAGCTGCAAGAACATAGCATGACATACCATCCCTTTTCATACCACTCTTTCTAATAACATGGTAATGGCTGTGCTGGGGGAGCGATGCTGCTTACAAGGTAACTATTGGGCAGGTTTTGGTCACTGTTTGGTCAGAATGGAATTACGACCTACACAACAAAAGTGAGTTGTGGTGGCATTAAGTCTGACTTATGCCGTCCACTAACATGATGTCAACCTGTATTTTTAATTATTCCAAACTGCCCTGGGTCCTACTTTGATTAAACGTAGTACACAATATTTTAATTAAAAAAAAAACAAGACTTCTAAGTCAATATTTGGTTTGTTAACCATAATTTCTAAGAAGGCATTGCAGGTGGTGGTAGGGGAACTGTAGCCTAACGTCTTTCCCAGGTAAACCTAGGATTGTTAAAATACAGAAGAAGATTAGCTGAAAAAATAATCAGCATGGCTTCTGCAAAAGACAATACTGATCTCACAATCCTGTAGATTTCTATTGAGAATCAGTAAACAACACGTGAATATGGATAATGTGGTACAGACTACGCTCTTGAATATCAGAAAAACATTTGAAAAGTTTCTCACCAAAGCTCCTTAGTGGAAAAAAAATCACTAAATAAGCAGATGGGCCTTTTTATTGTTCAGTGACTGCTCAAAAACAGAAAGCAGATGGCTGGGAACTGTCAAATTAACAAGTGTATGCTGCTCATGTAAAGCACCATATTTGCAGATGGCTCTATGTAAATAAATGATAATAATAATTGGAATGAATGGACAGTTTTTCCTCAATGCAGAGAAATGACATGGGGTTTCTTCCAAGATTTTGTATTGGGAAGGGTCAGTTCTGTTCAGTTTAGTCATAAATGGGTTGGATCCAGGTAGCAAAAGACACCATATTCTTCAGGATGGTGAAAACCGAAGAAGCTTGTACAGAGTTTCAAGGGATCCCTTCAGATGGATAAACAGACAACAAAATGGCTGATGAATTACAAAGAAATAAGTATATAACACACACTTCAATATATCTATATACTAATAAGAATCTGAGCTCTGGAGATCTTGGATTTCTGGAGAACTCAGTGAGAATTTGAACTCAGAGCATGGGGGGGAACAAAATCAATTTCTTGTAAGAGATAATTCAGAAAGAGGTTGACAATAAAGCAGCCAAAGTTGTAATATCAACAAATAAAGTTATAGATACATTTGAATATTATACACAGTTCTTGCTGTTCTGTATAAAAAAAGAATACCATACATTAGGAAACAAGATGAACAAATAAAACAGGAAGGAGTAAACTTTTAACGGTATGTTTTTAAAAATCTGTGTCCACTATATTTGTTCAAGGTCCAGCAGAGCAGGAGAAAAGATGGTGGGGTGGCTGCAATCAGAGCTTACAATGGTAATTTTGTGGATTACGATTTCCAGATCCCTCCTGCTGGTAGGCACGCTGGTGATGGAGGTTCTGGGAACTACATTCCAAAAATAACTTTTCTAAGCTGTGGTGGCAATAATATATCATTAGAATCTTGTCAGGGCTGGTCCTACCATTAGGCAGAGGGAGCTGCTGCCTCAAATGGCAGATTTTCAGGAGCGGAGTGGACAGAGCTGTGTGTGCCATTTGACCTGCTCCATCACCCTAAAACTGGACTGCTACTCTCAGATGTAAAAGAGCACACAATCCTGTTGCAAAAGTTGAAATACAGTTCAGCTATTGTTCTGATGGCCTTTAGTACATGAAATGGGAGAGGGACAGGCCATCTTGATCTTTGTCAAAAGCACCAACATTTATTGGATCAGCCCTGGAATCTGTGTTTCCAAATTTATCCAAGGGATAAGGATAATACACAGAGAAGAAAATGAAAATGCAGTTTTGTGCTCTCACCAAGCTGCAGTTTAAGTTCAAAGACATACAACTGTCGCAAGTTCCTCTCATATATTCAAAAGGCATTCACAGCATAGCTCAGTTTGCAAGAATGGGCAAGGACTTTCTCCATAAGAAACAGCAAAGTTGTTGAACCACTTCTTAGCTATCACAAGAGAGAAAGCAGCAACAGTGCTTGAAGGCCAAACTTGATATTAAGGACTGTGTTCTCTTATCTAAGCTAAGTCTCAACTCGGAGCAGATAAAGAATAACTAATCACAATTGGAGCATTTCTCCAAACCTAGCAACCCATTCAACAACTTCTTACTATGCCTATAAATCACTAGATGATAAGAAGACTTGCCCTCATAAGGTCTGGCTAAAAAAGAATCAATAGAGGTTACTATTATGAGCTCCATTTACAATGGAAATCACTGAGGCTGTATGGAAATAAATCAAACAGTAAGGATGAATAGGTTGTAATTTTTCTGATTAACAAATGTTTTGCTTGTCACGAGGTCTTAAGAACTGCTCTTGGAATTTTAAAGGACTAAAACAGGTTTCAGAAAGTGTATATTTGCACTAGAGAGTTAAACACACACACACACATACACACACACTGAAGGTACACAGACACACCAAATGGGATATTGTCTTGAAATATCTTTTGCACACAAAATAACCAGTTTAAAAAAAAACTGGAAGAAATCACAAAAGGTTGCTATAGAAATGTATCCCAAACAACTAATTATACATCGTTCTAACTGAAATTTAAAAATATATAGAAGGAACACTTTACCCTTGAAGCATCTAAAAGTTTGCAAACAGAAACCCCCTGGCTGCAATCCAAAGCAAATTTAGGGGCAATTTATATTTCATTAGAATCAAAGCTTTTCCTTAGATGTACCACTTTATACTGCAGAGCGTTGTTTTCTTTCCATGTTTTTCTTTGGTGGGAGAAACCTTTCCCATTAAAAACTTACATGGCAGAAAAAAGGATTCAGCCTAGCTTCTCTTCTGATTTTTTTTTTTGGTGTCTTTTTTTTTTGTCTGTGTTCTTGATCTTTAGTCCAAAAGAGTACATTCCAGGAGAATCTGGACAATTACACTCTACTGAGAATATAAACTGATCCTTGCTGGGAACTTCATCTAATTGAAAACAAAGGGATTCAGTCCTGAGGAAATATAATAGGGTTTCTAGTTGGTTAACCTGCTAGGTTATTCCTTAGAAATACTATAACCAAGGATAGGCACAGCAAATATGGCTGGGAAGCTACTTTTCACAATGAAAATGAATGAGTAATTCACAAGTGTATGCTAAGAGGTGTGCTATATCCTGAAATGATATAATTGCTGAAGAATTACTGGCAAATGTCAACATGTTAGAACATAAATGTTTGCACAGTTGCATTATCAGTGAAGTGTTTCCTCCAGGTTTGACCATTAAAGAAGAATGATGAAGCCTAGCAAAGGAGGGGGAGGGTTGTTAACACCCTTACTCCCCCATGTACCTCTTGCCTCTGCCACCAGGAATGAAAATTACAAAAGACAGCAACCACAGCAGACCAGGAGAAGAAGGACCTGATTAAGTCAGGCTGAAGTCCCATGTTATATCAAGCTTAAGAAGACCTATAGCTTCAAGTAAAATGTGAAATTTAGTAGTGTTGTCCTCCTTCTTGTTTTGTATTTACAGATTCATCAAAATCTGAGACCCTACATTATGGCATACTTAGGTTGGGTGTAAAGTCAACATTGCTTGTGAGAGACTAACATCTGGTTAGTACAGCAGCCACTTCCTTTTAGGTCTGCCATGGCAAAGAGATTCTGGAGCAGAGTGGCAGCGTGAACCTCTGTGGACTGGGAGTGGGACTTGTATATACACTTTTGCCTCTCTTGTCTGTTTTATGTTAAAAAAAATCCTAGAATTAGTGTGATATAGTGATTAGAGTGTTGGACTACAACTCTGGAGACCAGGGTTCAAATCCCTGCTCAGCCATGGAAACCCACTGGGTGACCTTGAGCAAGTCACACTCTCTCAACCTCAGCCTCTCTGAAAAAATCTCAGCAGGAAAACCCTGTGATAGGGTTGCCCTAAGTCAGAAATAACTTGAAGGCACACAACAACTAGAAAGCAAAATCCTTTCTTTTTATATTGTTCTTAGAACTTTGGTATACAAGAAAAAAAATAATTTCCCAAAGTTTAGGTACTTGCTTGCTCTTTCCCAATGTGATATCACTATTCTATCTAAAAATATAACATTATTGGGAAATCACTTTGTTCTTTCTTATTTACAAACGTCTTTTCAAATTCTGCAAAACAGTAGAGCACATCCTGAATTGCAGGAGTGGCAAGTGTTGACAGACACTGAAAATTAGTTGCTTACCTCAGTTTTGGTCATTAAAGATTACAAACTTCTAGAAACTGTCTGCTTTTTCATCTGTCACTCATCTAACTAAACACAAAGTCATTTAACATTGTATAATGAGGCACCTAATTTTTACATCACCATCAGCAGTAGCAACACATAACACACCTTTGCAAATACTGTAAAGATATATGTTTTGAATGAAAACATACAAGTAATTCAATTAAAAACCTCATTAAAAACAGAACAATAAAAAAAATGTGCAATGCCTGACTACTTAAAATTCCCCTTTGTTTTAAAAAAAGTCAACTTAAAAGCCAAAAGTATTTTTTCAAAAATGCCTACCAGTGGAAGAACAGTAAAGCCACCAACCCACTGCAGCCTTCCTTTTCAGAGAGTTCAAGAACCCAGGAACAACCACTGATGGCCAAAGCAGGCGTTAATCTAAAGATGTAGCTTGTGGCGGTATCTTCTCCATTTTCCTCCACAATAAATGTATAGGACCCAACCCAGATCAAGACCCAGCTCGCAGGAGTAGGGTGAGCACCTTAATGGAGTTACTTGAGCCAACCCACTGTCACTGAACAGCCAGTTTTCTATAGGAGTTCATAGTCCTTCTAATAACTTAGTTGCAAACCATGTAGAGCTTTCAAGGTAACTAAAAGAATTCTGAATTCTGCTTAGGAACCAGGGTAGTTGGTACGAAACTGGTGTTAACATGTTCCACTTGCTTGACTCTCACAAGGAACTGATAGCTGTATTCTTCACCAGCTGAACCTTGTGAACTGTCTCCAAAAAGCAGCCCCATATGGAGCCATTGCAGCAGTCTAACCTGGATGCAACTAATTCATGGATTTGTGGTCAGATTTGCCTTAGAAGGTAGAATCAAACCTAACAAATCCACAGAACATAATGAAAGGCACTACACAACAGTGATGCCATTTGTGTCTCCATAGATAATGGTGACTCTATCACTAGAACCAAAAGAATTTACCGTGCTTCCACTTTTCAAATAGGTCTACTCTAGCTGGGATTAACAGTTAGATTTAGGGTGGGGTCTTTCAATAAGTGAAACCTTCACTCAAATGCCAGTTGCATACCCTCATTGAGATTAGCCAGTTTCCACATCCAGATTACCTTTGTCTGACCTACAACACCTCTGCATAAGCTTCAGCTTTGGAGGCCATGACTCTGTGAGCTTGGGTGTCCATTTACAATCCAACGGTTACTCATTTTGGCATCTACTGGGATATCGCAAGAAATTCTGAGGTGTCATAAGAAAATAAAACAAACAAAAAGTATTTTGGCTGCTTGTGAGAGGTTAGCAATTTACAGATTGGCCCCATCTAAGAACTCTGTCATACTACATAAATATGGCATGATATTCCACCTTCGCTGCTATGACTGCATCCTGTAGAATCTGTGGGTTTGAAGAATGGTCAGAAGCACTAGAATTGCTCTCTGGATGATAATGCTAACGTCCTTCTCTAAACTGTAAATCTCAGAATTCCATGGGATGTTGCCATGGCAATGAATGTGGAAATAGTGTTATAATTGTGAAGTGTGGAAGGGCCCCAACTCTCAAATATCTGTGAGATCAACTCTCTACTGGGATGAGTGCAAATACTGAATGAAATGAAATGAAAAAAAAAATAGTACTGTGTTGTAGGCTCAGAAGCTTTTCCAAATGTCAGGAATCTGACCACACAAATCATTTTCTTTGACCTTCTGGCCATCAAAGGCTAAAACCTTTCTCCTCTTCCCATGGCTCCAACAACAATATATTGGTGTCAGCTGTGGCTTTACTTGCAAACACCACCTATAGAACAGTATCTCTTGCCAAGGCCCTGAGTGAGAAAGGGTGAGCTAATGTCCATACCTCCATGGCCCTGAGTGAAGTCAACTAGGCCTCCTCATATGTGTTATTTACAAGGCCAATCCCAAAAGGTTGGGTGATGCAATTGCCTCAGTAGATGTTGAGAGGCAGTGGCAAGGAATTAGATTTATATACTATTCAGCCTGCCTTGCACCATTCCAGCTAGCCTGCTATCTCTAGGTGTAATGAAGGACACTATTCCATGTCAAGGTATTAGCAAAAAGTTCAATTGCCCACCCATCCAGCTTTTGTATCTAAAATAGTGGTGGTGGTGGGGGGGTGCCATCTGGTTCTTCAGTTCAGGCGACAAAATGTCTTCACCAGCCTTGCCCAAATATAGGCCAAACAAACTGACAACCCATCAACTGCCATATAGTTTGCCCTTCAGACTTCTGTACCAGTGTGATTGTATTGTAGTTAAGTGAGTGCTGCTAGAATAAACACTCATAAAAATGGAAAAAAACCCAGTTCTGTTTCTGTTTTTGTATAAGGCCTGTCTAGAAGATTTAATGGCTCCTTTGGGAACATGAAACTTACCCTCTTCTTTGTCACGGTGACTTCAGAACAAAAAGCTAGGACAGATATAATCCACCTAGTTTAAAACAGAGACAGGTCCAACAAGCTCTGCACAGCATTGGGATAGTGTTGCTCAGCTTTTGCTGACAGAAAATTTGACACTTAAAAGAGCATAGCCTTACTTAAATTAGGCTTTTACCTTTGAGGAAGACAGAAAAAGCCTGTTTAGCATTTCCACCATTTTTTTTTTTAAGTCAGAGGTATTTCACACACACCCCATCAACAGGGGCAGTGGGTATGTGGACATGCTTGCATGTTCCCAGAGTATGTATAGCATAATTTGAGATGCTTACAGAATGAAAAAAAAAATGTGTCATTTCAGCATTCCATACCCCTCTCGTAATGGGACAATTCAGCGTGGCCGTTTCAGCGCTGACACGTTAACATGGGGTGCTCAACTGTACTGAATGAAGACGTAATAATGGGAAGCCAGAGGAGCCTAACATACTGAAAGGGGCAGTGAAATGGAAAATAGGGGGTTGTTCATAGAAGAGCAGAGAGTTGCACTCGGGAGTTTACAAAACGTAAAGTGAGAAGAAAGCTCAATGAATCCAGTGTGTGTGTGTGTGTGTGTGTGTGTGAAGATAATGAAAGGGAGAAAAGGGGGTTGTGTATGGAAGAGTAGGGGGTTGCCTTCAGGTGTTTACTTGGAAGTAAAATGTGCAGCATGAGGAAAGGCCAGTAAGTCCCAGATGTGCGTATGGGAGCGGGGAGATTTCCAAAGAAAGGTGGGTTTAAATGTTTCTTTTTAAAATAATGTCAACAGGTTCATCAAACCTCTGGAGTTGCTTCATGAGTGTTTACACAGAAAGAAGTGTCACACCAAATTCAAATTAGGGATGGGAGGAAGGTGGAAAGAAAAGAAAGTGCGCCTGGAGTTTCTTAGAACCCGAAGTTAGGCGTGTGGTGTAGGCATGAAAGATTGGCTCTGAGTTAATTCAGAGGAAAGTGAGGGGACTCCTTCCTACACTGAAGCCAGCATGGGAGAAGAGAAGGTTGCCTTCAGGATTTTACTCAGAAATAAAATGTGTAGAGTTGAGTGAGAGTCTTGTTTTATCACTAATAAAAGGACTCTTTCAGTGGGCTCTCAAGGCCCACTTGCAACTGTCAGTTGTCCAGCTATGTTGAACTGGCCACCCTGAACTGTCAGAGCTGAAATAGCCATGCTGAATTGTCCTAGGCTCTGTCCCTCTCTACCCATCTTTATAGCAGTAGATTTCATAGACTGGGCATACATGGATATGTTTGTACAAGGGGCACACATGAATATGCCAAAATTTAATTAATTAATGCCCCACCTTTCTTTTTATACAGGATCTAAGGGAGCTTCCAAAGATTTAAAAAACAGAGTACAGTTTAAAAAAATTATTCATACAAAAGTTAAAAAACAACAAATACCAGTTTAGTTTAAAAAACATAAGATTAAAACAAAATGGAATTTATATATAGTAATAAAGATGAAATTGATACAAAAATTAAAAGTTTAAAAATAATTCTCATATTACATCATAGGTGCATATATCCTTGCTCCACCACATGTACAAGATTTCTCATTAGGTATATAGAGGTAGCTCTGACTTGCATACAACTGCAAAGGAAAAAAAGGGGTGATTACATCATAGTATGCACTGTGTCATATTAGGGGAAAGAGCAATTATTTTAATTTAATTTAATTTAATTAATTTAATTCCACTTTTTCAGAGTTCAGGACTCAAGGAAGTTTACAAATGATTTTAAAAATTCACAAAATACAAAAGTTAAAAATTGATCAAACTAGCAAAATAAAATAACCAGTTAAAAGCATAAACTGTAAACACGCAAAAGCATAACAAAAACAACTAATTATGAAAACAGCACATTGTACAAGGCCTCTAACGACCTTTAGGGTCGCTCCATAAACTGCAAACCCCAGGATTCCATAGGATGTTGAAAGTGGAATAATAGCACTATAACAGCCTGTGTGGAAATGGCCTCAGTCTAATCTGATGGCAGCCCCTGAGAAGGCTCTCTCCTGTGTTTCCATAGGAAGTACCTGTGAGACTGGTGGGAGAGAGAGAAGGGTCTCTCCAGCAGATCTCAAAATACATGCAAGTTTGCCAGATGGTAGTAACATTGGAGGGAAAGATTGGACATTAACTGAAATGCAAAATGAATGGGATGGCAATATGGTTTTGGTCATAACACTCAGCTGGAGAGTGACATGAAATATTAGTGGTGCCTTAAAACACAAGACTTACATTCAAAATGTATTTGAACACAGCATTAAGAAATACTATCTCATACCCTCATACAATAACAACAGTTTATGTACAAAGGCACTTTTAAACAACATGATAAACAACCATCCACATTATGAAATTTCACTGACACTAATGCTAGTGGTAGCAGTTGTGGTAACAGCAGCACTCGCAGCAGCAGATGACAGAATGAGATTGTATGATATTAACTGCAAAACATTCTGCATCTGTTTCTTTAGTAGGGGACATGTACGTATGTAAACTCCCTCTGAGTATTGTTGCCAGTAACAAAGCAACTATCACACACCTATCTTAAAAAAAATTATTTGACGGAAGATGGTGGGATACAGGCGAAGGGAATTCAACTCTTCAAAAATTGATGTTTAAGTCTGTAAACAGTTTTTTTAAATTGCTCGTTTAACAATGGTTAATACACAACTTTAGCAACACACGCGACTGAAAGAGCAACCTCACCTGTTCAAATGCAGCTTTGTATTCCCTCCGTGGCAACGTATTCAATGCTTGTCAAGCGTTAGATATCTATCAAGGCACACACGTTTACCTTTTGCCACAGGAAGTCTATTTCTGTGGACTGTTATTAAAGCTCCTAACATTTCTTTGAGACTTTTTGTTTGTTCTTAACCATATGAAAAGATCAAGCAGGCATGCTGCTCTTTTTCACCCCACAAAGTTATTCATGTTCCCACATGCTGAACCCTGGGCTTTTGGAGTGAGGAGATGTTGGGTGTGATTGGGATGCTAACTTTTGAATTCACAGAGATCACCCAACGCTTTCAGAGATGACCTACTTGTGGCATTGCCCCTTATTTCATGGCAGGACTTCTTTTTCTTCAACAGCTGCAGCATTGGCAGGACTTCAGTGGGGGAAGAATTCCTCATTACTGCATCTTGATACTGGAGAAAAGGGCCTGGTTTCCAGTTGTTAACGGCACAGGAGATCTGCTATGCACAAAAGAAGGGAATGACAGAGTCTCTACATTTTGCAGACAAAAAATGGACCACCACACCATGTTCTTAAACAACACAGCATGCAATTGTAGATTACGGGAAGCTTCAGAATTTTGACAAGAGGCTTCCAGAATCCCCTAGCCAGTGCAGCCATTGGACCTGCTGGGAACTGTAGTCCAAGCTCAGGTTGGCAAATTTCTTGGTAGACCTTTCTCACTAAAAGTTACTTTGATTTTCCCCATTACCAGCCTTCCTCCACAATATGCAATTGCTCAGGTGCACTGGGATCCACCTCAGGACTAACAATATATATAATTTGCAATGATTTTAGCAACTATATGACTTTATTTATACAAAAAATAAATTTCAAGTGCACAGAGGGGTGGTGGAGAAGAAAATTGTGGTAGATGTAACAGAACATGCAGAGAGGAGATTTAAGCCTTCTGTCTCCAGCCATTATTTTTAACACCCCTGCAGCACCCAACCATTAGCACTACAAGAGAGAAAAAATCTTGTGGATTTGTGCTTTTGTAAAAACAGCACATACCCTAGAACCTGCCCCAAAATCCTTTCTAGCAAAAGGGTACCCTCAACAGGCGAGCTCGTGTGGGAAAGATGAGGAGAAAGTTTTAAGACCACTGGACTAGATATTGAAAGCTATGTTCTTTCTGTCTCTCTCTCCTCTCTCTCTCTTGTCTGTCTTTCCTAATGCTTTTTTGCTGTCTCCAGACTTTCTTTTATTTACACCCCTGCTCCACACACTGGCCATTTGCTGGGAAAGCCTGAGCACTTTCCTAACTGGCAGGCAACTGCAGGGTAATTTCAGCCTCTGATTAGAGTACAAACAAGAAAATAGTGGCTCTTTGGCACCGATCTACCTAATGCTTGCCTAGACCTTTGTTTCCTCTGTTTACCAACACAGTCCCAGAGTCAACAGAAACATGACCCTTCATTAACTTGTCTCAGACTGGCTGCTATTAAAAAAGGAAAAGAAAAGAAGGCTAATGGATGTGGGGGATAACCAGAGTAGCGAGATCAAATTCTCCTAAAGGATATTTATACCATGTGAGACAAGAGCTTTGAGATATTTAGGTATCAATTTGGAGGCAGTGGGGTGGGTGAGTGGAAGAGTGAAAACACAGTGGCCCTTCAAGGGCCTTTGCAATGATGATCGCAGGTAGGAAAGCCATTATGGTCTATGACAAATTGTATCTTTTGTTCAGAAATATTGTGTGCTGAAAATTACAAGTAAAAGAAAATGGGGCGGCGGGGGGAATACAGGAATGGTGTTGGAGACAAAGCACTAATTTCTTTGACCTGTCATCTGTTTGAGGCATTTCTTCATACCTGTAACTTGATCTCCTGAATGTGGTAAAGATATATTTAGTAATGGCTGATCCATTAGCAATTGATAATTTGTATGCTTGTGTCAGAGATCCATCGGGGAATAAATATAGGTCTAGAGGGAACAGGAACAGTCATGGTCACCTAGAAAGAGCAAGAACATAAGGCAGCAAGGAATGCTGGTTTGGGTTCATCTGGGTGAGAGTGCCTTAAATCAGCAGCATTTCCACTAAGGAGCTGTCAGTCTTCTTTGTAAAGGACTCTGTATTTATAGTCTGGGCTATATAAACAAACAAACAAACAAACAAACAAACTGGTGTATATACACCTAAAGAATACTAGATGTCAAAGGTGATACAAGATATTTTGGTGCCTGAGGCAAAGGAAGTCAAGATTTCAGGTACAAGAACTGACTGGACTGTCATTGGAAACTTACTTCATTCCTAGCAATGGGCCAACGTGCTCCACTACATCCAAGGTCAGACAGCTAGTTTAGAGGGTACAAGAAATGCTGTATAGTACATAGCATTTGCCCTCCATGAAAGAAGAATGCTGGGGAGCTTCTAGAAGAAAGAGTGGGTGGCTGCCCCACCCCTCCATCTGCCACCTGAGATGGCTGCCTTGCCCTACCTAATGGAAAGACAGATCCTCCTGGACATCATTTAGTTTTGTGGGAACTGGTAGCTGTGGAAAACCATTTAAGCATGCCATCAACATGAAAATGTGTATGTGGTTAAAAAATAATAAAGATTTTTCTACACTAGGAAACATACTGTGTGATATGGCTTGAGACACTATATTATCCTGGCTGGTGCTGGCTTTTTTTTTTACACAAATGTGTCAGGCCTTTCACCAAACACTTCAGAGGTGCCTAAGGACACACCAAGGTCACTCTTTTGTTCTGAGTGTGCATGCCAGCAACTATTGGCAACTACTATTGTGTACCATTAAGCGCCTGTTGAAGCAGGTGCAGCAGGATAAAATGAACAAAATAAAGGTACACTTTTGACTGAATGATATAATTTACTGCACTTCACTAATAAGGAAATATCCACACAATTTAATTTATATTTTTGTGTTTGATAAAATTGTCTTCTGTGCATTTCTTGAAAAAAATGGAGACTCCACATGTCCATCCATTCAATGAGCCAATTTTTCACTATTTTAAACCGGTTTTGATATTTATCCATACACTTTTGCCTCCATGAAACAATTTGTTGTATTGATTGTGTTTCCTATGAATAATCACACATTGATCCTATTTCCTAAATCGTCCCAAATTGTTTTTATTGTTAATTTTATAAATGTGTTCATTTATAAAATTGTCATCTTACCCATTCACCAGTGCAGAAACTGAATTTCTTTCTTCCTCTCTACATTATTCCTAGCCAACTATTTTACTTTGTGCTTTTTCCTACAGAAAATAAGAGAATAAGAAAAGAACATTAATACTCCAATTGCTTTTTCACTTTTACTGGTTACTTCTTTCTGATATTTAGGTTTCATTAATCCATTCTCTGCTTTTAATTCTTAACTCATCTGTTTTTATTGCATAAATGTTTTCTCAAACCTTATTCAATAATGTTTAGCAGCAGAGTGATCCATGTGTTTGGACTACTCATACAGAAATGAACTGAGAAGAGTTTGAGGCCACAGGCCTATACCTAAATTTTATGTCCCTATCCACAAGCTGAAAACTGAAACACAATGCAAATGTCTGCCACCTCTCCATTTGGGGAGCTGGGGTAGGGCATCTGCTTTGTTTAGAGAGCACCTTGATCCTTGACATCTCTAGGTGAGGCTAGGATAAGTCATATCTAAAACCCTGCAGAGTTGCTACAAGTAAGTTTAGCTTAGTTTTCTCTAATTGCGTACCCAACCAATATTATAGAAGTAGAAATTATAGCACAACACATCCAGGGCTGCCAGACTGAGAAAGCGGTTACCACTAGTGGTTACCAATTTTGAGTCCTCAGATATTGTTGGACTGCAACACCCTTCACAATCAGCACAGGGTTGAAGTGCTTATATTTATGGTTCAACAACATCTGTGGGTCAAAGGTTGGAAACCCCTTCTGTACATGGTACTGAGATAAATGGATCACTGCCCTGAATCAATAATCAGATCTAGTGCGGCTGACTATCTTTCTGTTTCTTCCCATTTGCAAAAACCTGAGGGGAAGAGGCTGCAAACAAAAGTTGTGTGGACATATGCAGGCATTTCCAAAGGCATCCCTGAAAGGGATAGGCAACATAAATTAAAGACAGTTTGAAAGGAATATATGCCACCCTCCTTGCAGCTAATGACCTTCCTGAAGCATAAGAGGAGCTGCTGGTAGAAGAAGCAGAATGGTCAACTAGATAGACTTTGGACTTATCCAGGAAGGAAATCCTTGTATTTGTCCAGCTAGCTAGCTAGCTTGCTAATCTATCTATTTATCCACACACACACACACACACACACATCTAGTACCCTATGGACAAAGATTTGGATGTTGCATAAATTACTGAAAACAGAGACCTCCCCGGTGCTTTTGTTATGGCCCCGCACACCCCCCAAGACTGATATGGTTTAATTGGCAATATTATTTAACTGGCACTACATTAACTGGCACTGATATAAAAAGGAAACCTGAGGTGACTGGAAGGTCAAGCTGAAAAGAGGAAAATTACTGACTGTAAATGTGAGATTGCAAGGCAGGTCAGCCACACCCCCTCCTAGATGAAAATGAAGTCATTGTCAGTCAGATTACAAGGCAGCTCTGGAGACAATAGGCTTACACTGAAGCTGGACAACGCTGTGCAGAAAGGGGAAGTTCCCACCAAATTGCAATTGTTCTAACCCTGATTCCTCACATCTGGATGTTTCCCTACTTTGTCTTCCCAACCTCTCCACAATACAGAGGTATTATGACAACCATTACCCCTTTGTCACATAAACACTAAGATCATTAACTCCATTGAGACCTCATTGTTCGTGATACAACTCCCATTGTCCACTTGGCTGGGAGAGCAATTTGCACCCATACCTGTAGAGTAGACTTTGGATATAAAACCCCTTGATTTCAAGCAGTCAGTGCAGTCTCTCAACTTACCGAACACCACACTGTCTGTTTTATTCCTGGACAAGAACTGTACTTAGGTGCCCACCTAAGCAACATTGCCACTTTTTTTCACTCCTCTCCAGACCAGTAATTATCACCCAAACCTCAAAAGTCCTCTAACCACAACTTTCTTCCCTTCTGTCTTCAGTTAGTTCTTGTGTGAATGTGTGAGCGTTTGGATCTTTCGCATGTGTATGTGAATCTTTCAATAAAACACATTTTTAGTTTATATTTTGGATTCTCTGGCTGGTTCTTTCCTGCAAGATCCTGTAAACATTAGTGGAAAGATCTCATTAAGTTACCCAACCTCACAGGCCTCCTAATTTTGAACTAATTAATTCCCCTCTGTCATGTGGAGGTACTGGCATTGCAGGTGGACCCCTGAATCACCCATGTTTTGGGGTAACACTTTAGTTAGCTCTGATGGGTGCCTGTAAGGTACCACCAGTATTTCAGAGATATCTAGCAATCAAAATATCGCCCTTCCGGTCGCATGGCGGGCGTGAGCGGCAGCTCAGAAAGAAGCTGCGCAATGGCGCAGCTCCAAGCAGCCACCCGCTGGATTCCAGCCGCTTTTTCGTACGACCAGAAGCGGCCAAACACCTCTCTGGTAAGAGGGGTGTGGGAGAGATCTGAAGGGGACCCCTGTAACTGGTGCTGGCTCTACCCGGCTGGGGGAGCCGAAAACACCAGGGGGTCGAAGGACCATGACGGAGCCAGTGGGATTGTTGCCTGAGCGGCACAAGCACCGCCATCGACTTTTAACCAAGAAACTTATTTGAAATAACAAGTAAGAAAACATGTACCTGCTCTGGTCTTTGCTTTTGAAAATATCACATCTGGAATGGGTGTGCAGCGGTGCGCAGGAGCATAGGAATGGAAGGACCCAGAGGGATGTGAGTGTGTCGTGGTGGAGAGTTCTTTTAAGGAGCGGCTGCTTTAAAAGAAATGGCTAAGAGGCTTTTTTGCTTTTCTATTGATGGCTGAGAGTTCGTCTTAAAGAGGCAGCTGTTTTTAAAGAAATGGCTTAAAGGCTTTTTATTAAAGGGCTGGTACCAGGCTAAAAAACAAGACTGAACTTTACAAGATTGAATAAACCCCATTAGGACATTGAGCTCTTTATTTTTACAGATTATTTTGGTTGATCTGAAAGGATTGTTGTTTTGGCTTCTTGACTCTGGATTTCTGATCTGGAAGACTACTTTGGGCAGCAGGTATCGGGCAGTGCTTTTTTCTTTTTTTGGCTTCTGTTGTTGGAGACTGTTTCCTAACTTTCTCCCCCACCCCCGAGTTTGGACTGGTGAGACTGGTGAACCTGTGCTGGAACGTCATTCAAGCAAATATCCTCACCTTCAGGGACGGAACTACTTGGATTTTAAGCTTCTATGAGAGTACAGTAATCTTCAGAAATGAAACTCTGGGTAGTGAAGTTCCAGATGGGAGGGGAGAATGGGAGGTGGAGTGGCACAGGGTTCTGAATTAGACAAAGTGGTAATACTTTAACAATGTCAATTAAGCTTACATTTCATAGATATGTGGTCATTAATATAACATTGTGATATTGTTAAAGGGGGGATGGTGAATAGGGAATAAGTATGGAAGTGGGAAACAAGACATTTTTAAAATAATGGAGTTTAGGGCAGGGGATGGATTTGATATGTTCCTGTTGTTTGAGACTTGTTTGCCAATTTTTTTTCCTGAGTCTGGATTGTTGAGACTGCCGAGCCTGTGCTGGAAGGTCACTTAAGCAAAACATCCTCACTCCCTGGGATGAAGCAGCTTGGAATTTAAGCAGCAATGATAATACAGAGATTCTTTGGAAATGAATGTCCGGGCAGTAAAGTTCCAGATGGGAGAGTGGAATGGGAGATGATATGGTGCACAGGGCTCTGAATTAGATAAAATGGCTATGTACTTTGGCAATATCAATTAAGCTTGCATTTTTGATGGATATATTTTCATTAATACAGACATTGTGATATTGTTAAAGGGTGGATGGGTGAATAGGACACAGGTGGAGGTGGGAAGCAAGACATTTTCAATATAATGAAATGCAGGGCAAGAAGAAGAGTGACTGTAACAGTAACAATAGCTCAGACTGCCAGATATACATAGACGTGTTTTAAAAATTTTAAGATTTCATCTTATAAATGTTGGAGGACTTAATTTAAGAAAAGATAGCAGAATTTAAAAGAGACAAGTAGAGAAATGAGAATAAATTGAAATTTGTTGAGTAGAGAAAGGCAGAATGGCCAATAACGAGTGATAGCTGGGAACTGTCAAGGGAAAATGACTGTATTTTGATTGTGGAAATGGGGAGAGGGGAAAGCATGTTCCAACATTTGAGATGAACATTGTATTGTGATACATAAATGTAATATGTGGAGTGTGTTTTGAGAAGTGAAGACCAGAACAGAGTGGAAGATCAGAAACATTTCATGTAAAACTACAGGTTAAAGAAAGTTTTGTATCTGTGAAATTTAATAAAATTATAATAAAAAAAATCAAAATAGACATAGCATTGTAAACTCATTGAGCTAGATATTACACAACTAAAAATAAATGCCTACACCCATTTAAACACACACACACACACACACCAAAACTAGACAAACTGGCTGTTAAGCTACCTGTATAGTTCCGTGTGTTCATTAGAGATTCTACCTTTATCATGATTGGCATGCAGATCAAAGCTTTTAAAAGAATCATAAATAAAACAAGATGTGCAATGGTATCTTTGGAAATAGGCTATTCAGGTGATAATTTTAAAAGATAAAATGGCTTGAGCAGATTTTTTTAAGTTAAAAAAAAGAACACATTCATAAAAGGTGATGACAGAATTGATTCTTGAGCAATTACTCACTGGAGGAGATTGATACAGGTCTGTTATTGTGAGTCAAGGTTGTGCAGCTGACTTAACACAAATGGATTTTGACTGAATAATTTTTGTGTGAATAACTGCTAGCAATGAGAATGAGAAAATAACTATTTTGTGTTTGTGTGTACTTATATTCTGGTTCAGGTTACTCTCTAGAATTAGAACCTGGTTACCCTCATGGTATTGCCTCAGCTCACTTGGCTAGAGTATATGTTAATATACACTCATGCTTAAGCTTTTTATCCTAAAGGAATTATATCTAGTTCTACTGCCATGGTAATATGCATGTATTAACAGGTCCTGTTACTAACTGGTTAGCATTTCATTTTTGGCCTAGAAGATAATGGAAAAGAAGATGAGATGGCCAAATTGTTCTTGGACTGCACTACAAGAACTGCAAAGGGGTGTGTGTGTATGGCTAATGCTCCAAAGTGTAAAATCTGCACTTCTGCACATGGAAACTAGTGTGTCTGCCAGAATTGTTCTAGCCTGTCATTCTCTCTAATGCACCAGTTTTGTTGTACAAGCAGTTTAAAATTTCTCTGTCCCTCTCCCACAACAGAATTCAATTGTGGAACTTCCCCTACGGATATCTGAAGAACAATTTTACAATATCATTCACTGTATGTGTGTGTGCATGTGTGAATGCTATTATATTTTTTCTTACTTAGCATGTTAACAGGTTTAAAAGATTTAAAACACTTTTAAAACTACATGCACAAACATTCTGGTATAAATTAGTGAAGTCCAAAAGCTTTAATAAATAAGATGTATTTTTACTTGGTGCCTTAATGAAGCCAGTGTTGGCACCAAGCAAGCATCTTAGGCGAGCACTTTCCACAACTGGGGTGCTATAGGTCTTCTCTCACACATCCTCACACAATGTATTAACCTCATTAGTGGGACAGAGGAAGCCTCCAAGGAGACCACAATTCTCAGGCTCTACATATGGGGAGGGACACTTTCTCAAGTACTGATGTCCCACTGAGGGCATTGGAGGTCATCTCAAGGACTTTGAGTTCAGACCGGAAGTGTATTGACAGCCAATACAATTCTTTAAGACTGGCTGTGCATGATGTCTGTATGGTATCCCAGTCAGCAATTGAGCTGCTGTGTTTTGCACAAGTTCAAGTTTCTCAGTCACCTTCAAGGTCTTTGTCTTCCCAGATCCATGATCAGAATGATTATTTCATATTCCTTGGCAATGAATGTATGAATCATTCAATGGTAAAATTCATTTTCCCTTAGTATTTAATTGAGCATTGTCTCAAATGTTCATTGAGCAATGGGATGATTTATAAATATCTTGAAGAAATAAATCAAATATGTGGTGGGCACTGAGAGAACCACCTTCTTGTGAGATGATGCAAAACAGAAGTGGTTGGAATTCTACAAGTTTAAAAAAAAAATCTGTCCAGTTTTACCTGCTTCATGTTTGCTATCAGCTAGGAGCTTTCAGTGGGAATTCAATAGTTAAAATTTTGCAGCAACTGAAAAATTCATGGCCATACAGGAATCCCTAAATCAGCCTCATAAAAAAGGGGCTTCATTAACATAGGATCACATTTAAGATCAGGTAAAGGAATGGTCTCTGTTCCTTAATGTTTTCTTTTATTACCCTCAATGTTATTCTAAATGTGTTTATCTGGGAGCAGGGGAAATCCTACTGAATTCAGTGGGACATACTTCCAAGGATGTCTGCCTAGGATTGCAGTGGATTATGCCACTGATTTAGGCTCTGAGAAAAGGCAACCATTTTATTTTGCATTTCTCTTTCTTTCAGTGGTGATATTTTCCTTAAACTGTAGATGTTAAATGGTGGCAAACTCAACTTCCCTGGCAACACAACAACTCTCTGCTAAATTGAGTCTCCGAACAAAGAACATGCCTAGAAAGACAACAAAAACTGCAATTCCATACATTCCAGGGTATTTCTCATTCAAATCTCCTCATCACCTAGGTGCTTGCAGGAATCACCTGGAAGACACATGTTCAGACCCTCCAGTAGTATGGATTGGTCAGTTTTGGGTTTTAGTTTCCCTCTCTGGAGGCTTTCCAATCATTATAGGCATGCCTTTACTAAGAAAGAAAGAAAGAAAGAAAGAAAGAAAGAAAGAAAGAAAGAAAGAAAGAAAGAAACCATTACTCTTTCTTTGCTTCCATATGACTGACAAATACTCAATACTAGGCTAAGGTATGTTACAGGCTAACATGTGGGTTATGCTACATCTTTAAGTTACTTGTTGTTGTTGTATGCCTTCAAGTTGGCCATTTCTGCATGACATTGCTGTCTTGTGATGGGGATATGTTGCCGCTGGTCAGTGAGTCGTGCTTTTGCAGGACATCATCATGGTCCTGCTGCCAACGTGTCTTCACCCATCGCAATCACGGGTTGTTCCGTAGCTGGAAAAAATCCAGTAATGACCCTGATCGCATGACGCTCCTGTCGCTGGCAGCCATGCAAAAGGGAGGAGGTGTGATCTAAGAGCTTCCTTCCCCAGTGCAGCATGGGAAGTGGCTGGCTGCAATGTGGAAGGAAGGCACCCGTTGCTTGTGCTACTCTTCCACAGGCAGCCAGCCAGGTGCAGAGGGGAGTGTTTGCATCATGATACCATCCTGCCAGTGGCATTGCTGGGATCGCAATGGGACCACGACAAAGATGGGTAAGGTGCAGAAATGGCCATTATTTCCAACTTATGGCAACCCTAAGGTGAAGCTATCACAGGGTTTTCTGGGGCTGAGAGTGTGTGATGTGCCCAAGGTCACCCAGTGGGTTTCCATGGCTAAATAGGGAATTGCACCCTGTTCTCCAGGATCATAATCCAATGCTCAAACCACTACATCATGCTGGCTCTTGTAAACTAGATTTGTCAGTATCCCACCATTCTTTTGGTATGGAGAGAAAGTGAGTTCTAGTTAACTAGAGCTTGTTTTCTGTGTTTCCTTTCACTTTCCAAAACAACTGACCATTTCTCTATTTCTTTTCATGTCTTTTAAAAATGTACTCACCTGGAAACTGTGATAGGTTACAGTCTTTTTGTTTAGATTGAAGCTTGGTCTCCTTAACAGACTGCTTGGCAAATGTACTGATCTGAAGTCTAGGGCATTTAAAGTAATCTCTGGCAAAGGACTCCAGCTTTCCCCTCAAAAAGCCATAAGTCAGAATTCCCAGATGTCTAGGTTATAAGTTATTATTTATTCACCCTGAGTTACTAAATCCAAGAGCAGTAGCAACCTACCTCTAAAGAACAGAGACTATGGGTATCCTGCAGAATCTCCTACCACACAGGATTGGAGATATAAATGTATCATTTGCCATAGTTATTATATCATTGTTTTAATTAAAAAGGGTGCCCTCTGTGCCTGAAGCTGCCTCTCAGAAGGCCCTTGTGCCTTTTCTCATGAAAATTCAGCTTTCTGAAGAAGTCTCTGCAACACCCCCTGAGTCTCAATATAATTTTGGTTAGAGTCCTGCTAGTCCATTTGTACCAATAATTTTTTAGATGTACTTTGTTTTAATCAGTAGCAAGCCACGCTGGGTACTGTGCTGGAAGAAAGACAGAATATTAATCAATTAACCAATTTCTGAAAAAGTTGTCTTTTATTAGCTGAAAAGCCAAATTCGTTTCAGTCTTAAGACCTACTGTTAAGAGCTTCTTGAAGGGGCCATATAAAGGGAAATCACAGAAAGCCAGTAGAAAAATGCATGACATTTTATTACATAAAATCATTGCAAAAATATATATATATGGGGTAGATATGTTGGCCATGCAACCAAATGCAACAACATCCAAAATCCACAAGCAATGATACTTTTACTGGGGCCAATTCCACAGCATGAAATACATTCTGCAAGCTTTGAAGCTTCATCAGCTTCTTCATCAGGCAAAGATGCTAAAAGTCATACAGAAGAAGATGACATTATCACCATTTTGGTCCTATATGATTTTTAAATATTTGTCTGATGAAGAAGCTACTGAAGCTTTGAAAGTTTCCATGGTATATTTTTGTACTTTGGAGTTGACCCCAATAAAGGTATTGCTGCTTGTGGACATAAAATCGTTGCTATACTTGTAGTAACTGCTGCCAACAAATAGTTTTGGAGTTCCTGGCTGAGAAGTGTCTACAGTTTTAAGTGGGCATGTACTGGCCTTAGGCAATGTGCAAATATAACAATGATTCTGTGTAAGATCATCATACATCTGCCCTTTTCAGCTTTTTTTTGATATCACTTCTTCAAGAAGGCCTTAAGAATACCCACGGGCTGAAACACCTTAGGCTTTTTAGCTAATGCAAGACCATTTTTTCAGTATCTTGAAAAAAATGCTTTCGTTCAGCCACTCAGCACCATTCACTTGCATGTTCTCACCATGTGCAGAACTAGCAAATGGTAAGTACATTTTTTGCTATCAGACAGTTTCATAACTTTGTACAAATGAAGTCTGTCACTGGCAGAAGACTCCTGCTCTTTGAGATAAATGTATGACCCTTCTTTCCTTCCTTCCTTCCTTCCTTCCTTCCTTCCTTCCTTCCTTCCTTCCTTCCTTCCTTCCTTCCTTCCTTCCTTCCTAACTGTAGAAGTTCTATTTTCTTCAAGCCCCCTGTGAGGACATCATGGACCCTTGGGGGTCTGCAGACCCCAAAGCCCTTTCTGCAACTCACCTTTTTGTGGAGTTGGGGTGCTGGGATCACGCAAGCAGCCTCTTGCGAGAGACTCTCACATCCCCATTGCTTCAGCTCCGCAGCTGCTGCCTGCTAGCGAGCAGGTAGCGTGAGAGCCCCTCCTCTTTCTTCTGCAGCACGCCCTGGTATTTTCCCAGGCTGTGCTGGGGCAGGAAGCACGAGTGCGGCAGCTCTGGAGCTCCGCACGCACGGTAAATGTGCATGGGGCCCCGGAGCGATGTACAATCGCGCACCATTTTCGGCTCAAAGCCGAAAATGAAATAGTGCGCAATCAGTGCCTGCCAGCCCCTGGAGCGTTGTGCGATTGTGAGTGCATCGTGTGGACTGCTCCTCACAATTGTGCAATGCTCCAGGGGCCCTTTCGCATGGCAAATGCCGTGCAAAAAGGGCCCAAGTTAAGAACTGCAGATCTATAGCATATACTGTTATATTTGCCAGTCTGCTTCTCAGTTATGAGACATCAGGGATTCTAATACAGCTTCCAAAAACTGTCCAGAAGAGTTAATGAAAAACCTGGTCAAACTCAACCAATTAGTTCCCTATTTTACAGATGCGGAACACTAAGGCTCCCAGAGAATGCATTATGTCAAGGTCAGCCGTGACACAGCGCATTTTTTCCCATGCAGTTTTGCTTGCTCTTGTTAAAGTATTGAGTGGACAAACTTCAGGCCCCAATTGCAGCCCCCTGTGTGACCCTCAGCCCCTTTGGACTCTCTGGACTATTCTTTTTCTAGAGAAAAAGAAAAAAAAGATGGCATAAATTCCCATTCCAGGAAGCATCCAGGAATAGCAATTTATTGTTTAAAAAAGTTACAGTGCCTTCTACCCCACTAACCATTACAAATACCAGTTTTTCAGTACCAGAAGTGGGCTTCTGATGTTTTCTGAATTTTTTGGGAGGGGGGCACAGTGCCTGTGGCCCCCAGAGTGTCATAGGGACAAAAATGTGGCTCTCAGACCGACTCTAGTTGATCATCCCTGCAGTAGAAGCTTTTTTTCCATTCTCTCAATTTTTAATGACTTTAATTCTAAATACAACTTGTATACTTATTGTGTTTGGTGATAACACAAGCAAGTATGAAAGGAACTTCTAGCAAGACAGACCATATTTAAAGACCAAAGACCAGAACTAGACTGTGGCACCAGTGAGCCTTTGACACAGGTCTCCCATTTTAAAGGCTAACTTGCCAACCCTTGTTGCTTGCTTTTCATGGAAATATTCTAAGTCAAGCTGTCCAACCTGATGGTGTTTAGATAACTAGAACTGGAACCACCAACCAGCATTGACAAGGATAAGGAAGGTATAGTACAAGATGCCAGGAAGGGGCTGGGATGGAGGATGCTATTCTAACATTAAGGACAAATGAAAGCTCTGGGTGTGTCTACCTATGCAACTGTGTATTTGGTTGTTGTTGTTTCTTTCTTTCTTTTTTCTCTTGAGGATAAATAGGTGGAAATTTTCCTCTAATTTGATCTTTTCATCCCTTCAGTGTGTGGGTGGTTTGACGCTATGCCAACTTGTACCAAGAGCTGGCTAGAGTGTTGCAGATAAAAAGAAGAAGAAGAAGAAAAAGAAAGAGTTTCAACATGGTAAAACACGTCTGAAGTTGCTGAATTGGTCTGGGAAAGCTGGTTGTGGCTGTAAGCAGTAGTATGACAAGTAGAACTGTACTGGAAAACTCAAGGTTAAATTGATTCTGTATGCATGCCACTGGCTTGAATGCTTTCCCAGTTCTCAGCACTTTTATTACACCTCAAAAATAATTACGCAAAGTTGTTTGCACCTCACGTGGCAAAATTCTAGCCAGGCAAATTTTTACATAAGAAAAGTCCTCCAGTGCTTGCAGGCCTCTGAAAGATTTGTTCAAATAGCTGATACCTGTAGATCTGTAGATTCAGTCCTGTATGATTTTCTATTTCTATCCCCATAATTATAGAAGACAGATGTGACATATATAGAGCTAGGAAGAGCTGGAGATCACCTAGTTGTGTTCAATTTGGACATACCCTTTTCTTTTTGACTAAACATTTTAGAGTTGGTACCAGTTACTTTAGGGCCCAATATACCTCTACTCTTTAAGCAGAGTAAGCTTTATTTTGAAGAAAAAACAAAAACAAAAAATGCATAGTGTAAAGGATGAATGTCTTAACAAGCACTTCACAAGCCTACTAGTGCTACTTGTTGGGACCCACATTAGCTTGAATAATGATGGTGAAAGGACATGGAGGGTTTTCACACTCGCTACCACAATGAAAAGAGGGAAACGGATAGAGAAAGGGGAAAAGTGAAAGAGAAATTGGAAAACAGAATGAAAAGATCAGTGGTCATGCTAGCTGAAGAATTTTAGGAGTTCTGTTCCATACATTCATTTAACTTATAAATCATTTCCATAATCTGGAAATAGATATATCTAGAAATAATATAATAATAGTGTGTTCTATATCCATAAGTTGGGTCTTAAGGCGGTTCCCAACCTGTAAGTCCATTGATACAGAAGATTAGGGGGAACTGAATTGGTTGTACAAAGATATGATATGTTGCTGCCTAAACTGAAGAGCAAATGGTGTTCCCGAAACTCATCCACATACAGAAACAGAATGGAACTTATCACTTAGTGTATCTTCTACCGCGCTTGAAGCATTAGGCTAGCTCAGTCCATGCAGGTCAGACCACATGACTCAGACAGTTCTACCCTCCAGCACTTTGCCATGATTTCCATACCTCCATCTGCATCTGCTGCCAGAAGATGCTGCCTCTCTCTTCCCTTGTGACAGGGCCAACTTCCTATCTGTTAAGCACTTGTGGCAAGTATGTTAGAAAGCCGTGAGTGTACCATAGTCACAACCTCCATGTGACCACTGTTTAAATGTTACCTTTGTCTTTATCCCATGTTTACTTGCCAAAACTTACAGCCAGCCCTAGTGACTCAGAACAAGCTTCTTTGAAAAGAAAAGCTGCTGTCAGTGGTAATATGAAGAGGTTTGTCTAACTGACACAGAAGTGAATGTCATGTCTCTCTGTATTTCCAGTCATCCTCAAAGTATAAAAAGGATTCTTCTAGCTCAAATGTAAGCATGTCAGGAGCTAGGAACAAGCTACTCAACCCTGTTTCCTGTACTCAGTTTTCAAACATGTTGTTTTTGAAAAGCCTTCTTATAATGTATCCTCTGACTTAAATATGTCTTACTGTTTGCAGAAAATGAAAGGAGCAGGTAATCTCAGAATAAAAACCATAGAAACATAAACAGAACATTTAACCACCATTTCTGCAGTGAGCATTTTTATGTCTGATAATATGAAATGATTTTCTTTTTATTCCAACCGTGGAATAATGACACCAGACACAGAAGGTTGGGTTAAATAAGGGCCATTTTATTTAACCTAAAGCCTATTTAAGCTGTGTTGGCCTGGAAATGGTGCAAGGAGGGGAACAACTTGATGTGAGTCCAGCTGAAGCCAGATGCCACCCCTTGAATACCTCCTCAGCCTTCCTTTGGGTGAAACAACTGAGTCCCTAGGCCTGAGCCAGTTGCTCCATAGCCAACCATAACTGGAAGGTAAACTCAAGGAACTCCCACCCAAGTCACATGACCCTACAAGTGACAGCCTGGATCCCACCACACTGCTAGGCAGCATATTCCACTGCTAAACAGCTCTGACCATCAAGAAGTTCCTCCTGAGGTTCAGGTGGAATCTCTTTTCCTGTAATTTGAATCCATTGCTCCTTGCCCTAGTCTCTGGAGAAGTGGAAAACAAGCCTGATCCCTCTTTGATATGACATCATTTCAAATATTTAAACATGGCTATCACATCCCTTCTTAACCTTCTCTTCTGTAGACTAAACATACCCAGCTCCCTCAACCACTCTTCATTGGACATGGCTTCCCCATTTTGGTTGCCTTCCTCCGGACATGTTCCAGCTTGACAATATCCTTCTTGAAATGAGGTGTCCAGAACTGGACACTATCTCAGATAAAGTCTGACCAAAGCACAATACAGTGGTACTATTACTTTCCTTGATCTAGACACTTGTTACTGCGGTCCAGGCCTACCCGGAGATAGCACTCGATATCTCTTTGATATCAAACAATTCGGCTTTCCTCTGCCACCCCGCTCCACGTGTTTGTGAGGCCTCCAAACAAGCACGTAAACAGGCACGGCCGATAATTGTTGTACATTCCATTCTCCACCCAGGCAGGCCAGATAAAGCTGGTTCGTCACTTCAGGGACCTCTCCGGCAAACACCTCATTGCATATGCGCGATACTAACAAAGGCTCCCTGCCCCAAGCAGGTAACTTCCGCATTTGCATACTGGCTACACTATTGTTAATTCGGCTCCAAGTCAATCATGTCTCCAAGTCTGACCTTTCCAAAGCTTTGTCCTGCTCCTCAAACGCATTGTTCTCACCGAGTAAGGTATGGCCTGCAGTCACAATTCACCCTATAAAATCCCCTGATTCCGAGACCTTCCTCGGATTGCTCTGGACTTCCATCCCGCCTTGCTGCCACTTTGCCCAGCGAGCCTTCCCCTCAGTACCGGTAACTGAGACTGTTCAATCCCGGATCGCTTGGACCACTCTGCCACACCGAATTTCTTCACTGCACCCCAACTTCGCTCTCAAGGTCCAGGACTACGAGACAGGTGTCGTATCACCCATTTCCCTCTAAAAATCCCTATTCAAGTCAATCTCTGATTCTTTAGTAAGCTGTGTGACTGTGGTGTCTTTAATATTTGTCTGTACTTAATAAAACATCATTCTTGCTATTTGAAACCATCTGACTGCTTGACTGACCTGACCCCGTAGACACTGGGTTGCAAGATCCTGCTAAGTTACCCTGCCTCTTGCTAGCTTTAGTGAGTGCTCCAGCTAATTTCCCCCAAAGTTGTGTTGTTGTTTGGTTACTTAGGTGTCCCTCCCAGGACGCCCAGAGATCAGTTTAACACACTATACTTCTATTGATGCATCCAAGAATCACATTGGCTTTCTTGGCTGCTGCATCACACTGCTGACTCATGTTCAGCTTGTAGTCCACTAAGACTCCTAGATCTCTTTCACATGTATTGTTGTCCAGCCAGGCATCTCCCATTCTATATTTGTACATCTCATTCTTTCTGCCCAAGTGCAGGACCTTACATTTCTCTCTGTTGAAATTCATTTTGTTAGCTTTGGCCCAGCTCTCCAATCTGTTAAGGTCATTTTGAATTTAGATCCTGTCTTCTGGGACATTAGCAACTCCTCCCAATTTGGAATCATCTGCAAATTTGACTAGCATGGCCTCTATTCCTTCATTTAAGTCATTGGCCTTTTCCACACGGGGTTTTTGAAACGGTGCAGTCCGTCCTCCAAGGAGGAGGTCTGCACCTCAGACCGGACTGGGTTGAACCTATTTAACATAGATCCACACCTCAGTCCAGTCTGGAATGACTCCAACTGGTCCTCCAGTGTGCTTTTGAAAGACCTGATTTTTCCGGTCTTTCAAAAGCACGGAGCATGCCACTGTGAGCCTGCTCCCTTATGCAGATTCACAGGCTCGCACCAATGCGCACCTGCAATCTGCCCTGGGGTGGGCTTTAGGCTGGCGAGCTTCAGCGGTTGTTTGAGACCCTCAACCAACCAGAAACCGCCATTTGGGACACTGGAGCAGTGCGTATTGACAAGCATGCACTGCTCCAGAGCGCCGTGAACTGGACCGGGGAGCCGAAAGTTTCGGTGAATAGCGGTGCGGGGTGATTTCCTTGCTTGGTGTGGAAAAGGCCATTGATAAAGATGTTGAATAGCACTGGGCCCAGGACAGAACCTTGTGACACCCTACTAGTTGCTTCTCTCCAGTGAAGAGAAGCCACTGATCAGCACCTGTTGAGTTCAATCAGGCCATTTCTGCATGATGATGCTCTTCCATGTCATCTTGCTGCAGTCTTGGGTCCAGAAGGAAGCACGCCAGTAAAGCTCCTCTCTGCACCTGCTCAGTCCATACAGAAGAGAATGTAATGGCGCAACATCTTCCTTCCGCAGCACAGCCGAGCTTTTTCCATTGCTGCGCTATGTAAGGAAGCATTGCCAGTGCGCTTCTGCATGGCCAGAAGTGATGGGACCGCCACATGATCACAGACGTAAAACTGATTTTTTCCATTTTCCAAAAACTGTGCAAGTGTGACACTCTGCTACAGGATGGCAGCGGGACGGTGATGGCATCATGTGGAACCATGACCTGCCAACCGCTGCCATCCTGTGGCAGAAACGAGACTGTGATATCGTGCAGAAAGGGCCTCAGTCAACAAATTACAAATCCACCTAACAGTAGCACTGTCTAGCCTACATTTTACTAGCTTTGCAAGAATGTCATGGAGAACTTTGTCAAAGGCCTTACTGAAATCAAGATATGCTACATCCATAGCATTCCCTTCATCTATCAAGCTTGTGACTCTATCATAAAAAGAGATAAGATTAGTCTGACATGACTTGTTTTCGAGAAACCCATTGTGACGAACCTGATGGGAGGGGTTCTTAACAGAGCCTCCTTGGCAATTGAGAGTGTTTAAGCTGATTGGATGGTGAAATGGAACCTTGGATAGCCCAGGGGAGGGGCTGGTGGAAAGAGGAAAATAATGAATTTTAACTATCTGGAGAGTGTTTGAAGAGGAGTGTGATTTGTGGTGTGTTTGAGGGAGGTTTGAAGTGTTAAAGAACTCTGTGGGAGAGAGAACTGAGAAATTGGGTGTACAAAAGATAGTGAATGAATTGAAAAAGATAGAGAGAGAGAAGAATGGTGTGCTGTTTATAAAGATTTAGATACAAAACACATTTAAAGCAACAGTGTTGCAATAAATGTTTGATGTTCTGTATTCCTTAAAACAGTGTCACAGAGTCTTATTTTGAATCCTGGAATATACATGCTACCAATAATATCATCTTGACCTTAGTGCCAACAGTACCACAGTCTTATAAATCACTGCTGATCCTTACATCTAGGAGAAGGGCAGATTTAGGGAAGGCAGTAAAGGGGGAGAGTCCTGAAACGAAGAAACCAAGAGGGGACAAAAGTGAGAAAGGGACTGCGTTCTCAGAGAGGGAGAAAGGAGGCAGACCCATTTGTCCTGGCCCTGGCTTGATTCAGAGATCTCCCAGGCTGTTCAGACCTGAACACAAAGAGGTGTCAGGCTTGGCAGGCCTTGAGTGCAAAGCTTGGGTGCACCTTTTGCACTCGGCACTGATGGATGGTGGGGTTTTTTTTGTGCACTTTACACTCATATTGATTTTTAGTGATCACAGGATTGCTCTCTAAATACCATATTTTCTGGCATATAAGATGTACTTTCCCCCCTGAATAACATTTAAACATTTCCCTGAATAACATTCCCTGAATAACATTTAAAAATGGGGCATGTCTTATATGCTGGTGCGTCTTATAAGATGGCAAATATCCCCCTCCCTTTCCTATGCATTTTGCCTCTGTGTGAGTTCTCAGCACCCAGGCAAAATGTATAGGAGAGGGAGGGAGAGCTCTAGGGGGCTAAAGGAGTGCTCCTGCAAGGCTTTCTTCACCTCTCCTTCCCTTCCATTTTGCCTTGGTACAGTTCTAAGCACTGGGACAAATGCATGGGGGAACTCTGGAAGGGAAAAAGAAAGCTCCTAGGAACTTTCCCCCGCCCTCTTTCCCTTCCATTTTGCATTGGGAAGTGAAAGGAGGTAGTTCCAGAGGGGGGAAAAGAACATTCATGCAGCTTTCTTTTTGCCCCTCCGGAGCTCCTTCCTTTCACTTCCTGTGCAAAAAGGAAGAGAAGGGGGGATGGGGGAAGCCTAGTGCAGGACCTCTTTTTGCCACTTAGAGCTCTCCCTCCATTTCCTATGCATTTTGCCCGGGAGCAGAGAACTCCTGCAAGGCAAAATGGAAGGAAGGGGGGAGCCATGCTATTTTTTAAAAAACTATTTTTCCCCCAGAAAGTGAAATTTAAAAATGGGGTGTGTCTTATACACTGGTGCATCTTATATGCCGGCAAATACAGTGATAACAAACTGTTTGTTTAATGATCTGCTCTAGAATTATAGCCCAATATAGAAATGAAGGTATAATTTTGACCCTACATAATTTGAGGCACAAAATCCCACCATAAATCATAGAACTGGACCCAAGTAACTCTATTCAAGGTAGCACATTTGCTAATTTGTGGAAATATTAGCACCTAAGCTTTCAGTGCTCATGATACCTGAACCTCAAACATAGGCCCTTTCTGCATGAGGTGAGGGAATCACTCTGTGCCATTACCTACCGCTTCTTCTGGGGTCCGAAGCAACGCGGACTGTCCCTGAAGCCCTTCCGCAGGGCTCCTCCTTGGTCCAGGGCGAATTGGAGCAGTGCGAGGTCTGTAAATCCGCACTGCTCTGGCTTCCAAAATGGCGGCTTCCGGCTTCCAAAATGGCAGCTGCCGGTTGGTCGTGGGTCCCGAACAATCGCTGAAGCTTGCCATGCCTAAAGCCCGCCCTCCACAGATCACAGGCTCGTATTGGTGCAAGTCTGCGAATCTGCACAAGGGAGCAGGAACGCAATGGCACGTTCCAGGAAAACAAAGACTTGTTTTTTTGCGGTCTTTAGAAAACATGCTGTAGGACCACTTGGGGTCATTTTGGAGCGGACTGAGGTGTGGATCTCCGGTAAGTAATCTGCTCCTAGTCCGCTCCAAGGTGCAGACGACCTCCGTGAGAGGACACACTGCCCCATTCTAATTGCGTGATGCGGAAAGGGCCATAATTTACTCTCTCCCACTTTGAAATAAAAACCAGTATCATTTTTTTCCTGGTGCTGTAAAAGCTGAACCTGTATTCTTCCTCTCATGAATTTGTTCAGGGCATGTAGTTTTTGAGAGAGAGCGCATGAGAGAGATATGACAAACATTTCTATGAGTGGTGAGGAGTGCATTTTGTGGTCTGTTCCTCCAGTAATTAAGGGCCAATGAATGATTGCAATTTTGTGATTATGTCATTGGACCACACCCCACCAGTGATGCTTTTCACTCTGGGAGGAAAGCTTCTTTTGACATGAAGGGAAATGTCTCTTCTAGAGAGAAAGTTTGTTTGTTCAGAACTTTATAGCCTACCATTTGTTGTATTTTGTACTCCCTATATACTTACAACAAGCCAGACATGACATTACCATAGTACATCTACACTATGAAACAAGTGATAGTGAAAACACAGCATATAAAAGCCCCAAACAGGACTCACTGTCTAAAATATAACATGACCCAGACAGGCAAAAGTATGATGGAAGGGTTGAGAAATAAAAAACAGTGGAGAGAAATTTACTTCACAGGACAAAGTATTCCACAGTCTGTCTATAGCTCCTGGGAAGACCCTTTCTTCTATTGTGAGTAATAAGTAGACAGCAGTGGCAGTTCCTCTGACTCTAGTTAGGTCCACTGTTGTGTGCATTCAAGTAGATTCCAAATTAATGGTGAGCCTGTTTTTTTGGCAAAATTTATGCAGAGAATATTCACCATTGCCTTCTTCTAAGACTGAGAGAGTATGACTTGCCCAAGATCACTCACTACGCTTCCATGAGTGGGATTTTGGACCCTATTCTAACATTCAAGCCACTACATCACAGTGTCTCTACCAGGGTCTGTAGCTGGAAGAAAAATATATCTATATGTATCTAAACCAGAGATGGGAATCTGTGGGTGCAGTCCTCTTGGACCACTGCAAGCCCCATACTAGCCCTGTCTAAAGAAACTATAAGTGCTGACAATACCACTTCTGGTTTTTGTGATTAGTTTTTTTAAGCCAAGATAAGTTGCATGAGGTTTACCACATTTTCTAGGACAACTACATCCCCTAGAAGCTTCTGAAAGCACAATTCTTTATCCTCTCATTTTGGAGGGCCAGGGGAGCTGTCACTGACATCAGAGCCACCAGTCTCCATTGGTATGTGGCCTGTGGGCTACATAATTCCTACCTCTAATCTAATGCTCTCAATTCTTAACTAAAATCTTCCAAATTGTTTCAAAAATTGACTATAGCATGCACTAGCTGATTGTCCTCTTTGAACAGATGAGGATACAAGGGTGTCTCCTAAATCTGTCCTTCTCTGGGCACATCAGCACTAGATCCTAGCTTGGTATTAGCCCAAAAGCTAGCGAGAACTGGCCCAGAGCTACAGGTAGCAACTTCATTAAATTTGGCTTGTAATTTTAGAGTCAACCAATTGACTGAATGTTGAGAAGTTCCAAGGATGCAGTGGTTTTTCAGGCTTGGTTCCCTTTGGAAGGGGTCACTTCAGGTTCATTCATTTTGTTATCCTTATATTTATTTACAAAATGTACATGGTGAGCTGAGGTAGAAGCACACTGTTTAAACCCTTTGTCACAGACCCCTAAATCCCATCATCCTTATCTGGGAGCTGGAAAGTCTAGCTTTTACTTTGTTTTTCAGGTACTTTCTATCATTCAGTAAATGGGTTTAGTACCCACAGAAGCATAGTGCCTGATATTCCTGTCAAGTTCAGATATTGCCATGGGGCTTCCTTCATAGCCCTATTCACAGACATATGAGAGGAAAGCTGAAGTAGTGACAAGGCCAAGACTTGGAAGCAGAGGTCTCTCACCTGTTACCTGTTATTATTGCCATGTGCTGTCAAGTAGAACTTTGATGTATGGCAATGCCATGAATGTAAGACCACCAAGAAATCCTGTTATTAACTGCTCTGCTCAGGTCTTGCAAACTCAGGGGCATGGCCTCCTTGATTCACTTAATCCATTTGTAATGCAGTTTCTTCTTTCTCTACTGCCTTTGACTTTTCTCAGAACTGTCTCATTGTCTTTTCAATGAGTTATGCTTTCTCCCAATATGCCTAATTCAGGCTTAATTTCTTCCATTCTAGGAGAAAGGCAGGGTGTAAATTCAATAAATAAAAATAAATAAAATAAATTGCTCTAGGACCCATTTATTTGTCTTTTGGCAGGCCATGGTATCTGTAGAGCTCTTCTCTAGCATTACATTTCAAATTATTTGGGTTTTTTCCCCCTGTCAGTTTCCTTTTTGGGTCAGCCTTTGCATCCGTACATAGCAACTGTAAATATTGTGGTATATATGATCCTATTTTTGCACTTGAGGATTTTTTTCTATCCCCGCTCCAGAACTGCCCTTCCAAGTTAGTCTTCTTCTGATTTTTTGACTATGATTTCCATTTTGATTCATGAGTGAGCCAAAGCATAGAAAACATTTAGATCTCTTTGCTATCTACTTTAAGAAGCATTCTGAAACTTTACCCGGTCCAAAGAACTTCAGCCAGATTGCTGATTGGGCTTTATTTAGGAAGCACACAACTCTCTTATTGCAACAGCTCCACTGGGTGCTGATCTGTTTTCAGGCACAATTCAATGTGCTGGTTATGATTTATAAAGACCTATACTATAAAGGTTACGTCCAGGTTATCTTCCATATGTGCCTGCTCACGTTTTGAGATGGGGAAGCTCTTTTCTCTGTCTTGCCACTCTCACAGGTCCACCGGGTAATAACATAAGAGAGAGCCTTCTTTGTGACTGCTCCCAGATGCTGAAATACCTTTTTTGGAGAGGTTAGACTAGTGCCTTCCTTGCTGTCAAATGTAGGCAGGTGAAGATCTTTTGATTCTGGCAGGCTTTTGAGAGCTCAGGGGGAAAGGGCATTTCATAGTGTGCAGTATTGTTTCCAGTGGTTGTCTTGTATATATCTTTTTAACTGCCATCTTTTAATGCTTTTAATTCTATTGATAGTTTGTGTATTTTTAACTTTTGTGTGCTGTGATTTTTTTAGCTGTATCTGTTTTAATATTTGCAAGCCACCTTGTGTCCTGGAATGGAATTAAATGGAATAATAACTCTCTCAGCCTCAAAGGAAGGCAGGGACAAATCTTTTCTGAACAAATTCTGTCATGAAAAAACTCTGATAGATTGGCCTTAGGGTCAACATAAGTCAGAAATAACTTGCAGGCACAAAACAACAGCAACAATAATAGTTATGTAGGACTTCTGTAGTCATGATTTTTGTTTTCTTAATAATCTGTTGCAATCCTACTTTTGCACTTTCTTTCTTAATTATCACTCCCCTCCTTTTTTGCGGGGGGAAGTGGTTTATAACCTGGCAAAGAAGTTCAAAAGGAGTTGGGGCAAAGTTAATTCACTGCTGTCATGACTAACATTGAGAAGTATTTTTTTTCAGCTTTTATACTGTGCTCTATCAATTCTAAACCCCTTTCCACACTACATTCTTACAGCGCGATTATTCCACTTTCAACATCCTATGGAATCCTGGGGTTTGCAGTTTTGGGAGGGGCCGGCCCAAAACTCCAAACCCCAGGATTCCATAGGATGTTGAAAGTGGAATAATCGCGCTGTAAGAATGTAGTGTGGAAATGGGCTAAGACTTTGAGTGATGAAAAACAATGGCAAGCCAATGAAGAAAGTAATACAACTAGTAAGAATAACAGCAGCAAGTTTCTGTTTAAACACTACAATTTTAAACCTTTGGTATTTTAATACTTTTTATTAACTATGAATCCACTTGATTGAAAAACAAGCTATATGTCCTATAAATAAATAAATAAATAAATAAATAAAGGTATTGTGTGTTTCACACATACACAAACATCTCATTGTACTGTTACCCTGATCTCTGGGGGTCCCGGGAGGGACACCTAAACAACCAAACAACAACACAACTTTGGGGAAAATTAGCTGGAGCACTCACTAAAGCTAGCAAGAGGCAGGGTAACTTAGCAGGATCTTGCAACCCAGTGTCTACGGGGTCAGGTCAGTCAAGCAGTCAGACGGTTTCAAATAGCAAGAATGATGTTTTATTAAGTACAGACAAATATTAAAGACACCACAGTCACACAGCTTACTAAAGAATCAGAGATTGACTTGAAACAGGGATTTTTAGAGGGAAATGGGTGATACGACACCTGTCTCATAGTCCTGGACCTTGAGAGCGAAGTTGGGGTGCAGTGAAGAAACTCGGTGTGGCAGAGTGGTCCGAGTGATCCGGGGTTGAGCAGTCTCAGTTACTGGAACTGAGGGGAAGGCTCGTGGGCAAAGCAGCAGCAAGGCAGTCTGGAACTCCGGAGCGATCCAAGGAAGGTCTCAGAATCAGGGGTTTTTATAGGGTGAATTGTGACTGCAGGCCATACCTTACTCGGTGAGAACAATGCGTTTTGGGTGTGGGACAAAGCCTTGGAAAGGTCAGAGTTTAGCATGATTGACTTAGAGCCGAATTAACAATAGTGTCGCCAGTATGCAAATGTGGAGCACTTAGTACAGCTTTGTCAGGTTGTCTGCTGGGGTAGGGAGCCTTTGTTAGTATCACGCATATGCAATGAGGTGTTTGCCGGAGAGGTCCCTGAAGTGACAAACCGGGGGTGGAGAATGGAATGTCCAGCAATTGTCGGCCATGCCTGTTTATGTGCTTGTCCGGAGGCCTCACAAACACGTGGAGCTGGGTGGCAGAGGAAAACCGAATTGTTTGATATCAAAGAGATATCGAGTGCTCTTTCCGGGTAGGCCTGGATTGCAGTAACAATACAGCATACTTGCATATGGGTGTAAGAGAGACACAATAGTATAATGTTTTACTACAGCTGCTGCCTTGTGCCTTTCCCAGTAGCTGAATCTCTGTTCAGCCATTAAATGATGGTGATGACGATGACGATGACGACGATGACAATGACGATTTCTGAATTGTTGTTGTTCTTGTGTGCCTTCAAATATGCTGCTGGTAAATGTGTAGGAGCAAATCAAGTCATTTTGAGGGGTCACACTGGCAATTCCAGTGAGAAATCATTCACCTTAGAGCCACTCTGAAGATGATATCTCAGAAGATATATCAGAGAATCTACCCCAGCTGTAAGATACTGAAGTTTCTTCAACTGTTTTCTGCATGATAAAGACATATTAGAACAGCAGTTATCACTTGATTATCTAAAGGTGTGGAACCGCTAGCAAGAATCAGCTGTCACATAGCCATATCGTTCTTTTTTATCACCTTACTTATCATCACAGGCAATTATCAACAAAGGTAGACAAGCTAGGAGATGATAAGCCAGCCCACATGTTTGCTGTCCTCAAAAACAGCTCTGGGAATGAACTTTCCCTTACTCTTAGAAGCATTCAGATCTAATAATGAGTCACAATATTCACAATCCCATCTGCAAACCAGAGTTATGATTGCATTCCTTCCTATTCATTTTCATTTCTAGTCTTCACCTAGACAAATATTATTTTTCCTCCAGTAACAGAAATATTTGTGCCCAACCAACAATTATTTTCCATCTTCCTCAAATGGGTCACAGTTCTCTCCAGCTATTGGGCCAGTACCACAGGGCCATAGGGGCTGGGAGACTGGTTTTCTCATTGGACCTCTTCATATGAAAAAGAAACAAGTATAACAAAAAGTACACAAGGAACGTTCTGCTTAATATCTCAGTAAGAAGTAAGCATGCCTTTTCTTTCCTTTGTGACAGCCAGTGAGTGCTAAGGTCCAGGAGTGATTGTTAAAGACTTGTTACTTATGTTTCTTTCTTTTTTTCAAATTAAATGGAAAGTTAGTATGTGTAATGGCTAAAGGACCTCATTTCGAACTGGCACATTAGGGTTCAAATTGTGATCATCTTCCACAATCTTTTTTTTTTAATTCCTCCAACTTGCACATGAGCGGACAACTTAAAAAGCAGAAAAAAACCTTCCCAGAGCCCATGTTTTTTTAACCTCCATGTACTAGATTAGATGTCTTGATGGAGACATCTTCCAGCTATACATTCTCCACAAGTCTGTATTACTTGACAATCAAGAAGGTAGGGGGTCTATAATTACGCAAATTACACATCTTATGTTTAATGTATCAAGTAGTTCAATGTTGCTTGTTCTTGCATCAAGATAGCATGATCATGGTCAGAAGAATACCATGCACTGAATGAAATTGTAAGGCAGACAGTGAAGAATTGTTTCTTTATTGCCTTCTCCATTCTGGAGTCAGGTTTAAGATGAGCGCCAGTCTGTAGTCAGCTTCATTCTGGGTCTTTCTCCATTGGCCTGGACTTCTTGGGAAACCAATGAACCAGTGCTCTGCCCCCAAGTAAAGGACGGTTAGGAATTCCTAATTCATTGATGGACAAAGGAGTCAACATGATTGCCATTATGGCAAGGAGCAGGCATGTAGCTAAGGAGGAAGGGGGAAGAGGAGCAAAATGAATTCATTGCCCCTCCAGATGAAAATCCTGTCCTGCCTAAAACTGTCCTTCAGCCCTCAACTTTCTAGCACAGTACAGACACTGAAAATAATTCATACCTAGAATTCTTATATTTGCTGTGTTTGAAATTCATTTATAATGATGCCTGCTGCTTTTCTTTGCATGTCTAACCTGGATTTCTAAATACTCAACTGAAGTTTTATGTTACTGCAATGCCTGTATTTTGCCTGCCTGTAGCTACACCCCTGTCAAGGGGAAAGGGTACCCAAATCATACACTGAGGAATGAATCTGTTCATGGGCACAGATAAATGATTAATGGGTTTGTAGAGCTAAACAAGAAGGATTAAATGGACTAAATTGGAAGAGGGCATAGCTAGCTTGTTAGTGCCCTTGTTAGTGCATCCTATGAAGCAACATTTTGTTGGCAGTCTTATTTGGACACAAACAAACCAAGGCATGATCAAATCAATACCTTTAACAGGTTGGACTTCTTAGATTTTATGTTTTTGCACTTTTGCTTTGGTTCTTCACCACAAGAGGTTTGGCTCTGGGTCTGGCTCAGTTTCCTGTATCTTGTTTTCAGTTGCTTTTCTGATATGAAGGCACTGGATTTCCAGAGACCAGGTCCGGTGGTCTTTTCTCATCAGCCCGGAGGAAATGTTCTATGACACATCAGCCTCTGTCCCTTCTTTCAATGTAAGCTATGATGACTAACAAAAATTTCCTGAGTCACAGGTAGTGCAACGTTCTTTTGTTTTCTAACATGTACTTTCTTCTGTAAAAGAATTTAAATATAACCTGGTAATGAGGGGGTTCTTTTGGTCAGGTTTTCATATTCTAGCTTACTCAACAAAATAATAATTACATAAATGAGCTTAAAAGTCTCACAAGGGGCTGGTTGGTACATGTTAAGGTGCTACCAAATTTTCTCTAAGAGATGGTCTTCAGGCTAATGTATGTCTATGACTGAGCAGACATAATTTCACATGGACATGATATGTATACACATACATATCACAACAATTACAGTTGTAGCTCCAAGGCCTGACAAAGTAGTTGTCATTATAGTTTTGACAAGTAACTAGTATTTTCCTGTTTCTCAAGACCAACAAAATAGTTAATTCTTAGTTACTTTAAAAACCCATTCAAATGTTATAAGACTTTGGCCTTTGGTGCAAAAGACACGCTTTTCCCATCCATATCATTTTCCCCTCAACATCCACAGCATGAAAACTGATGCAATGTACCACTTGAACCACATGAAATTATTCTACCATAATTTAGTGAAGCCACACCCCCATAACTATAAAAGTAACTAAAAATGACAGTTGTGCTACAAAAAGAAGTGAAGATGCAATCATAATGTAAAACTGGTCTAGATTTTTTAAAAACTGGGAAAAAGGAATTAATTACAAATAGTTGTTATATGATTTGTTAAAGTTAAGTAGTTATTGTGAGCTCTGCTAACTAGTGCTTGTTCTAAACTTGATCAGATTTATCAGATTTATCTGTTAAATACGTTACAACAACGTTGTCAGGATCATTTCTAGAACTGTGCTATATTTCATCCCCATTGACAATGACAAACAGGGCTGGCCCTACCATTAGGCAGGTGGAGGAAACTATTTCTGATGGTATGGTATGGAGGACAGCAGTAGTAGTCACTCAGTTATTCTTCTGGAGTCCTACGCCTTTCCCCTTTCTTGGAGGACAAGTAGTATGTTGCCTCCAGGAGTTATGGAGGACCCTATGCCATTGCCAATGTTGCAGTTATGTTCAGCTTCCAATTCAGTAAGCTTTTGGAGAGGGGAGTCATGTTGTATTGGTCCAAAGTAGCAAAATACTTCAGGCTGGCCCTCCCTTTAATTGGCATCCTCATCCTCCTGACAGGCCTGTAAGATTGTGAGCCCCTTCCATGTTTCAAGTTTAGCCATGATGAAGTCTTGTACCATTAGGTGGACATTGATGAGTACAGGCAAGACATGCAGGAGATGTCATGGTTTTCACTTTATCTTTAGGTGTCACATCAGTTTCATGGCATGGCATCCACATCTGGCACAAATTCTGATGGACAGTGGTTTAAATTGAGTTTTATACTTCATACTCAATTTTAAACATGTGTAAGATTTCAATATATTTTGTTATTTAAAAAAAAGATTTCCATTGTGAAACCATCTGTATTAGGAAGTAAGATATAAAACTTTAGAAAGAGAGCAGTCAAGCACTGAGGAAAAAGATACTGAAGTGACACATACATATGAGGACTTAGAAATTTATCTAATTTTCAGTGCAGAGCCTCTGGAGATTGTAATTTATGTTATCGTACTGTACCTGTCTATAGAGCTCCAGTTCCATTCAGCATTACATTTGGATCTTGGCACTACTCCAGAGCTCTTGAGATTGCAAGATAAAATCCTACATATCTGGAAAAGTACGAAACAACAGTGTTTACCCAGCAAGAGATACCAATCGGTGACATCAGCCAGAGAACTGGAAACATTTCTCATCTAGGGAGACCAGTACAAGTCAGTTCTTGTAAGACATGCTTACCCAAACTATTGCAATTGGACTCAGAGAGAAAAATTATATCACCCAGACAAAATTTCATTGGTTGATATTTAATCTAGCAGCATTTCCAAGTGCAATGAATAGATGTGAAGCCGTTTTCTTGGATCATTGTGCACCTGGTGCTAGAAGGAAGCACCCTCCAAAAAGGAGATGATCTTATAACAACAGAGTTACAGGGCTCCTAACACACAAAGACCTCAGCAGGATAGAATTGTGTCTATGACAGGCACCAGTGGGAGGGAATAATGGTATATGCATACCATAAATGTCATCAATAATTTAGGATGTACCTCCAGGACAATTTAGAAGGGGAAATTGTACCATGGATGGGAAAACAAGTAAGCGCTATTACGGCGGAGGAATCAGGTGCTGAATGATATGAAATGAAACAGAAATGAAGCTCCTGATAGCTTAAATTGCTGGTCAACATTTCCGTGACCAGGAACCCATTCAGACAAAATAATTATAGTGTTACATTCCATTTTAACCACCACAGTTCAATTCTATGGAAATTTGGGGTTTGTGGTTGAAGAAGGATCATTTAGAATTCTCAACCAGAGAACCTCACCAAACTACAAATTCCAGGATTCCACAGGATGGAACAATGGTAGTTAAAGTGAATAATACCACTACAGTTGTGTACAGTGTTACTGATTCCAGGCAAGGAATAGAATGCTTTATATCTTACTGTTTATGCAGAGCAAAGCAGCATGACTCAGGCAGGTGCAAGATATAGTATATTTGTTAAAAACAGTAATTCACACTTGTTTGTAGTTTTCCAGATACATAGGATGTTATTGCTGGTGTCTCAGTACATTTTTCCCCTCCTGAAGATTTCTTTTTTTTGGTGGGGAACAGTACCTTTCCAAAATGTGGGTTTCCCATGTCTGCTGATACCCAGGGTTTGCCCCAAGATACTTTGCTGTCTGAAGCAAAGCATCAAATTCTGTCCCTCTCCCACCAAGTTAAGATACATACTCATCTAAAGATGCGCACATACCACCCCCATGCTTCTTGTACATTTGGTCTGTGGTATTATATAGTTTAGTCATTAGGAGAGCAAATTCCCAGCCAAAGCTTCATCAGAAAACCTGTCCCATTCTGCTTCTTCAAATCTAGGAGTATAATTGCATTTTATTCTAATCATGCAATATCCATATTGTTCTAATTATGCACATTTAGCAGATTAATTGTTGCATATTTAATTCCACTGTGTTTCAACCTTCATGCCAGTTTTTGTAGTTACAACTGCTCTGGGAGACCCAATAGAGAGTAATGTTGGAAGAAGGAGAGCCAACCTGAAATCTCTGTTTGGGTGTGGAGTTTGTCATGTGACCTTGGACCACTCCTACCTCTCAGCAAACTTAGTTTATAGGCTCCTCCCTCACATCTTGCAGTCACACTGCTCAATCATTCTTCTCTCCCTTCTTTGGCGGTTGTTAAACAGATGCATGATGGCCATTTTTAAAAGTGCTTTAGTTGTCCAGTCCTGAATGGTTGGACTAGATAGCCCTTCCAACCTTATGATTCTACAAAGCAGCCCTCCACCAGCTCTCCCTTCCCTCATGCCTGAAAGGAAGTTGTGGACTTGTTTCTTGCAGGACAATTTCACAGAAGAATGCCTCCACCTTTTTGTCCCCATCTCAGCTCCTACAAAGGCTAGAGACTTATTTTTTAAAAAAACTATGAAAGCTTAGTATCCATCTCACAGGATGGTCCAAATGGGTACAGTGTGGCATATCTAGATTCTGGGTAAAAATCCAGCCAAAATGGGGGTATGGCAACCTTGTCCCCTCTCACTTATGCCAGCTTTGACTTGGCATGGGAAATTTACCTAATATTGCTTTCACTTAGAGAAAAATTTCAAAGTTCCACTGGATAATGGGTGGAAGAAAATGCTAGCACCACATGCTCATGAGAACATGAGTCTTCAATTTTGCGTATTGAAACATGGAATTTTGTACGATTGGAATACAGCCATGCTAAACGGCCTCGGTCAATTCGTAAAATGGATATTTTGGTATTCAAAGTCTAATAACGTTAATGAAATTAGACTTCCAATGTGAATTTCATTACCTGAAATTTACTATAACAGATTTAACAGATTTAAGGACAATTTAAGATTGCAAAATGTTTAATATGTAGAGGTGTTTTTTTTTAAAATTGCTTTGCTATTGCTATTTTGAGGAGTGGAAAATCCAGGGCCTTCCAAATATTGCTGGATTTCAAACCCCATTTGTCCTAGACAATGTAGCCATGAGGCATGATGAGAGTTGTAGTTATTATTATTTATTATTATCCTTTATTTATGTAGCACCATCCATGTACATCCGTGCCTTACAAATTTAAAATACAACAGTTATCATAAATACATAATAAAAGGAAGATATACAATGAAAAGGATCCCGGGTATATGGAATTACAACCAGTACAACATAACATTACTATAATGCCAATAAAATACAATATCTAAATAACAATAAAACTAGTCCAATGTTCCAAAGATTTCAGAAAACAAGAAAGTTTTCAATTTAAATAATACACATCTGGAAGTCCATGGGCTTCCTACCCATATCACGTAGATTTTCTTCTTTGCTTTTTCACTTGTCTGGCTTGTTTGCCCTCATTACTATTTAATCCAACAGGTACATTTCAATTAGGACCTTTTTCTTCAACATAATTATAACACTATGGTTCTACTTTAACTGCCTTTGCTGCATCCTATGGAATCCTGGAATCCTAAGCTGAAGGAGGTGCATTTAGAATTCCTTGCCGGGGTCTCCTCTAGTTCCTCAGACCAAACTAAAAACCCAGGATTACATAAGATGCAGCTATAGCAGTTAAAATGGAATCATAGTGCTATAACTGTGTAACGGTAAAGGGTCTTCTACGTCATGTACACATCCAACAAAATTGCTTGTGTGGCCAGAACCAGTAGGAGGAAGCAACAATGTGAGCAATGATGTTGAGAGCAATAATAGCAAAAGAGAGAGAGAGAGAGAGAGCTCGATCACACCTAGGCCCAGAAGCAAATGAAAGACCCTCCCTCCGTAAGCCAGAAGGCAGGGAACCAGGGAATTTTTGGTTGATCTTTTACTTGTAAGCACCATGTACAGTGATGGAGCTGTATAAATAAATGATAATAATAACACAAAAAGGCAGAACATTCTATCAGAACAGTGGGACAGTGGGTGCTTCCAGACAGATGGCTCTAGCACTACCAGTCAAAAGGTGTGATGCAACTTGCTCCATCCTTTTGCCCCTGAACAGATTCTCTGGGCTAAGAGAAAAGACAGAAGAAGAAAAAGGAAAACATGGGAGGGTTGCAAGGGAAAAGCAAGGACCACCCATAATTTTCTGTGAACATGGCAGGGAAATGGCACTATAAAAGTCTTCCTTGAAAACACCCTGGGCTTGCAATGAGTGCCAAAAATTTTAAAAACCCACCCCAAACAGGAGTCACTTTTGACACTTACGAAAACAAACATAAAATGACGTAAGTTGTTTCAGCTTGCCATAATTCGCACCCTTTTCATTTTGTAACAAAATTCTCCCACATCATTTTAGGATTATCTCCACAGACAAAATGGATGAAGTCTGAGCTTTAATTGTCACAGCACAAAAAGTTACAGTTATGTGATCCCCAAAAGTTACTACTATAGTTAAGCCTTTGATTTTTTAAAAGGTGATAAGCCACTTACCTGCAGTATAAAACACCCATAACAAATGACACTACACCCTGTACCTATAAAAGTAACTAAAGCCATTATAGGTACATTTGCAACTTGTTGCTTGTAACTAATTACTTCTATGCTCTGAGGATCATACCAGCTTATGAATCACTGTCATGACCTGTGGTGGATGTTTCATGTTAACAGGTGTGTTTTCAGCTTGAATCCTTAGTATCAAGATTCTGAGGAATGTCTTCATTCAGCACAGCACATATTAGCATGAACCAATTAAAGCCACAAATCTTTGGGAAGATCTCAGTTGAAGTGGAGGAGGACTATCTGTTGATATTTTATTTTATCACCCAGTGAGCTGTTGTGTGCCTTTGGCAGCTAAGGTTGCTTTTGCTGTAGGAAAAAAAATTACATTAATATTGACTTGATTGCTTGATAAAAGCAAGGCTACAAAAGAATATTGCAAAACCTCAGAGGTCTGGCATGTTTTTCTATGTGGGTGGAAAAGTGTGTTGTAGCCAAGCAAGAATGAATCATGAGGCTGTAACATAAAGGAAAATAAAATACTAGAAGATATAGTTTTTAAAAAAAGACGACAGCTAAAATAACAAAGTTCATAGGCCTTTGCATGTATATGCAACATAAAGAACTTGGTATAATAATAGTACAAGATGAGAAGAACATGTCTTTAGTAACAATGTGCTCTTTCTTTCCTGTTTTTTTCTAAATGAATTGGTGTATGATTTGAAATTGATTTGCTTTTCACAAACATAAGTAAATACTGTAAAAGAAAATATACTCCAAGCTAAGCAGAGAATGCTCTAGAAGGACCCTAGCATTTGGAATCACGTGGCCCTCTCACACGCCTTAAAAGTTCTAGCAGTCTGAGACAGCATAGCTAATGGTGAGGAATGCTGGGAGTCCAACCATATCCAGAGGGTTGTGTCATTCCTACCGATGGTCTACTTTTTGTGTATTTGCAGCATTGTTGAAGTTACCTAGATCAAAGTTTGAAAATGTTACTTCCTTGGATTACAGCTCCCTGAATCCCCCATCCAGTATGGGAGCAGCCATGCTGGTTGGGCAATCTTGTTGTCCAAAGAAGTCATCTTTCCAGGCTCTTGGCCAGACTGGTGCCTGAATGATCGACCACAGGGAGCTCCATGTAAGCTTTCTGAACTTTCAAAGAAAGAAAGGGAGGAGAGGGATTCACAAGAAAAGCCCATCTGGATCAGGGTAAAGACCAATTTAGGTCACCATTCTGTTCCCACAGTGGCCATCTGGATGGTTTTTGGGGAAGTTCAGAAGCAGGATATGAGCACAACAGTGTTCTTCTGCTTCTGCTTCACCGCAACCAGTCCAATCCTGCCTCTGATACCAGAGATAGTATTTACAGATCTTAGAATAAGAGAATCTTAGAGATGGAAGGGACCACAAGGGTAATCTAATCCAACCGCCTGCCATACAGGAATACACAACTAAGCATACCTGAAAATATGCCCATCCAATCTCTGTATAAAAACTTCCAAAGATGGAGAATGACTCTGTGTGTCATGGCAAACCTTTGAATTTCACATGGTTTTCATAGTCAAGAAATCACTCTGAGGTGATTTGCCATTTCCTTCCTTTGGTATTCCTTGGCAGTCTCTCATCCAGTTACCAACTGGCCTGACCATATTTAGTTTCCAAGATCAGGTGGGACCTGGGGTTTTCAGGATATTTAGGCCCTACTCTATTAGTCTTTGAAAGCGTTATCCTCTATGCATTTGTCTAAGCACCTTTCATAATCAATGAATGACATAAATCTATATAAATTAAGTTTCTGTCTCTCTCTGTTTGCTACCACATCATGTGAAAATGGCTGGATGGATTTTCATCAGATTGAAAGGGACACCCACTTCTTTTTTGAGCAGAGTGGCATAACATTTGGAAGATTTTGATAAGATGAGTTCAAAAAATGTTTTTAAATAAAATTAGATAGCTATGTGATTATATAGCTGGGGTTTTTTTTGTTTTTTGTTTTGTTATTCCATCACATATACATGGCTAGGTGGGTTTTTGACAAATTTGGAGAAGAAGTTGTGGTGTACACACAATTGTGGTGTACACACAATTCACCAAGGAAAGGGAATCGCAATTATTTTTTAAATTCATAGAGTGCTGTGTTTCAGGGTTGATCAAGAGAAATCTACTCTCTTAAGGAAAGCAAAGACTGATGTGCAATCTGAAGAATGTTTGAGCACTCCAAGAGGTAGGCATCAACCTTCCCAAACAGTTGAAATGGAATTATTCTTAATGACAGCTAGTTTTCTCCTGATCCAATGCTGGGAGCTACAGCTAGTTATGAAAGAAAACTTGCCAAGTTTAAAAGAGAGTCTCCCATGGCTTCTTGTGTGTGTGCGTAGGAGGTAAGAATTAGATGCCCACATCCTGTGCATGGGTTCCCTCAAGCAAACGTGTTGAGAACCAAGGAAAGGCTGATCGTTTGTCCATCAGCATTGCAAGTGAAACAAAATGGCATTGATTGTATGGTTGTGACAGCTGCAAGAGATGGCATCAAGTGGAGGGGGGCAGGGGTTGGCACTGGATTCTATAAACTCATGGTATTACAGTATTCTTTCAGTTGCTTGCCCCCTCTACCTTCTAACTGGGATACTTCTCAGCCCAGAAGACACAAGTCAGAGAAGGTGATTCTTTCTATAATGCTCTTTAGTCCCACACGATTACTCTGTGCCAATTTATCTGAGACCATTTCCTCACGGGGTCATCGCTGTAGATTACTGCATTGTAGCGTCATATTGTTCTGCATGTGGGAGCGAAGTAGTGCTATGTTATTTTCAGTGGTTCTGCATGAAATAAGCTGTTAGTGTGCCGCCATGTATTGAGAAACGCAGCATTTGAAAACCAGAAAAAATCCAATTCACATTCTGACATCCAATCAACATCAGTTTTTTGTAGTGATGCAGAAACGTAAAACCCTATCAGTGTACATACACATCTGTCACTCTGCTTATGTTTTCCTGTAAGGCCAGAAGTTCAGCCAATCAGGGCCGCTGGGGCTGGGTGAGGGGGAGCCAGGGGAGTGATTAGTGATGAGGCAGTATGGATTCATGAACTCTCATTCCTCCATGTTATTTAAACCAGCCATGAGATGCCGCTAAACGCTTCTGGCATCTTGTGTGGAAATGGCCTGAGTCTTGCCTGGGTCTGTGGACATAAACCCAAGCCAAAGGCTCACCATGTGGGGGCAGTTATACCAACAGCACAAGCAACACAAACTATTGCTTCACGTGTACCAGAGCCATAAAATATAGTTCAGGAGGCACATTCAAATCGCCTTTGAAAACTCAGAGAGAATTTGGAGTCCTAGGGCTCATATTATCTCAATTACCTGGTCCAGCTGCCCTACAAAAACAAGTGAAATTATAATATTACCAGTTTCCTGTTTGCTTATTATTTTGAAAAATATTTATATTGTGCTCTCTATTCAGATATCTCAGGACAGTGATTTCTGATTTCATACTAAGGGAACTAGTTAGAAGTTAGAATGTCCTCTTTTTTAGTTGTTGCTGCAATACTTTTAGTTCTTTTGAACCAAAGATGAAAGTGTTAACTGAGCAGTAGAGAGTGTTGTGTGAGGAGGGAGAGAGAGAGAAACAGGGAGAGAGTGAGTTAAAAGGTAGCAATGGATACCAGAATAAATGAGCATGAGCTGTCAATGCACAAGTTGAGGGTTGAGATCAGAACATTCTAACCATCAGAGGAATGAAATTCTAGACCATTCCCCCTAAAGCAATTGTGGGAGGGAAGGAACTCATTCATTTTATGCTGAACAGTATTACAGGAAGACTTTTCATCTTGTACTTGGCTGAAAAATGGATTGGTGGAGGTAGGGGCTTGGCAGGAGACCCCTGTTGTTTGAGGTAACTTGAGTATCAGACAATATAATTAATTAAAAATGTTAATTATATATTTTCTTGGGAATGAGGATCAAGAGAATACTACTTCTTTCATGTGCAGAGTCAGCATGATTACCATGTTTCTGTAAACAGTGATATATTATCTATGTATCTAGATTTAGATCTAGATATATTCTCAGATTAGACTGGCTACTGCCTACAGTTCGTATACCACCACCACCACCACCACCCCTCACCTGAAGAGCAGGAGTGGGGAAACCTTGACTTTCTCAGTGTCTTGAACTACAGCTTCCATCATCCATTACCATTTTGACTATGTTAGCAGAAGCTTGTAGGGTCTAAAATCCAAAACATCTGCAGGTCCAAATATTCCCCACCCTTGTTGTGGACTATGAACTGGACAGTTTGCTTGAGCTGATGTGCGTATGTTTTGCATTAAGTGGTTCTTAGCCCCACAACCCCCCTCTAACATGGTGTTTTCAGTAGTCCCACCTGCTCTTGGTTTGTGGGTTATATAACCTGGCAGCAGTTGGTGATATGACCTAATTTCCTAGAGATGTCTAAGTACAGAATATTTGAACTCACTGCTGGGGATTGTTCTGCTGGATGATCTTCAGGTCAAGATGCCAATTCTTCTGTTCTTTAATTCTATGGGCCTTTGGCATACGGAAACAGACTCATGTTTGCCTTAGGTATGTGCTCTGTGGGGAGCCAATGTAATCTTTCTCTGGCAATTGGATGATAAAGGTGTTTCCAAATGCATGTTTGAATCCTGCACACTTTACATTTTTATGTGCTCTTAACAGAGTAAACACATGTTATGTTAAAGGTCAAGTTTAGAGCTCAGGTCAGTATTTTATCTCATCAGACCATAACATATCTTATTCCTCCTAACTATGATAACATATCATATTCCTCCTAAAAGCAAACAGAATTTTCATTGAAATAGGGCCTCTGAAAAACACTGAGGAACAGATCAGCAGGTTGGAAGCAGAGCTGCAAAAGTTACTTTTTAAGACTTACACCTCCCCAGTACTCCATTTAGCATGGCCTGTAGCCATGCTGGCTTCTGAATTTGGGAAGCTGTAATCCCCAAAATTATTATTATAACAAGCTTTGGCTACAGGATTTGCAAAAGTCTTCTGAAATTTGAAACTACCAGAACACCAAAAGAGAGCAACAGCTCTAAGCAGCTCCACAATGACTGAATGTGTTCAGCTGACACCAGGGCCCTTTCCACACCTTACCTTTTTTTGGCGCTGGGGTGCGGGGATCACGCGAGCAGCCTCCAGCAAGAGGATCTTGCGTTCCTGCTGCTTCAGCTTCTCACAAGCTGCCTGCTCCCAAGCAGGTAGTGCGAGAGCCCCGCCTTTTCCTTCCGCGCTGGGGCATGAAGCGCGACCGCCACAGCTCCGGAGGTGCTGCACGCATGGCAAGTGCACGTGGGAGGTGCTGCACACATGGCAAGTGCATGTGGAGCAATGAGTGATCGCGCCCCATTTTCGGCTCAAAGCCGAAAATGAAAAAGTGTGCGAGGGGCACCTGCTCTATCCTGGAGCGACATGCGATTGTGAGTGTGTCATGCAGATCGCTCCTCACAACTGCGCGATGCTTGAGGGACCCTTTCACATGGCAAATGCTGTGCGGAAAGGGCCCAGGACTCACCAAATGTTGAATATCGATTGGAAAAGAAAAACAGAAGGCCAGCAGAAATGGAGTGGAAACTGAATTGGCTTACCTTAGAAACAGCTTATGGTATTCCAGGAAAAAGCAAGGGAAATAACAATTATTTCCGTAGAGAAGAGGAGAAACATCCCATTTTACATAAACTTTCACTTGCTGTTTTTGTTGTTGTAATGTCTTGAGAATGGTCATGTCATTTAAGCATGGTTTCAGGAAGGATTGATAAGACTTTAGACCTTGGTGCTATATAAGTCTGGTGCTTACTTTTGGTGCTCCTACTTTAGTATCTGCAGGTTAGTGGATATTTTACGGTTTTGATGAGTTATAGGAATCATGCTGCCCTTCTGACACTCATCAGCCCTAGCCAGCATAGCCAGTGATGCTCGGAGTTACCATCCAACAACATCTGGAGGGCCGCATGATTCCCACCCTTGCGCTAAATATTTTTGACCCCCTTTCAGGCTGAAAAAGTGCCTGTAAAAAATTAATAAAACTTTCAGAAACAGGGTTGAAAATGACTAGGTGCTCTTTCACATTGCACAATTACAGTACTTTGATGCCATTTTAAATGTTTCAACTGCTTCCTAAGAAATCTTGTACCCTCTATCAGTGGTTTAGATAACTGGAGGACAGATTTCAGGTTTCTATTTTTTTTTCTAGATTCTCCCTGAGATCCACCAACAGGAGTTAAGTATAACATGGTGTCATGGGGGACAGAGTCAGCATGAGTTACCTCCTGAACTCCATAAATCATGCACTGTCTCTAATTCTGCTTTATGTCACTCCTTTTCTATTAATTTCCCAGTGCCAGCTTGATCCTGAGTCTGGCTATTTCCGCACTAAACTGTCATAGCGCTATTATTCCACTTTCAACATCCTATGGAATCATGGGGTTTGCAGTTTGGGGGGGCACGGCCAGCCAGCCCCTCCCTAACCTGTAAACCCCAGGATTCCATAGGATGTTGAAAGTGGAATAACAGTGCTTTAACAATTTAGTGCCAAAATGGCCTCTGATAGACTTAGCATTTATTGAGAAGTTGGAAGTACATAGTTACAACTGAATAATTATTTGTAATTAATTCAGTGAAGGCATAACTACATTTCATTTGGGCTATAACATAATGAGAGAAAATGCCAGTTCTTCTGCTGTGTAGCTGTAAATTTTTAGTTGCTTTTATAATTACAAGAGTGTAGCCTCACTAAACAGTGCAAGGATAATGTTATATGATGAAAGACAGTCTTGCATTGTTCCTCGTGCTGTTGTCTCATGGTTTGGTATGGATGCTGAAGTGATGAAGGAGAATGTTTCAGTATCACAGGCCAGCTAACTGTGACACTGATTTTTTTTTAAAAAAGTAACTCAAAAGAAAAATTTTCATTTCTTTCTAAGAAATAGAAAACGTATTAAAACACAATTATATCTGTAATTAGCTAGTTTGTGGGGGCTTGGAATTAGGACGGTATCTAATCATTCTTAAAAAGTAACATTCCAAAAAGCTATACTTAAAAGTCCAGATTCAACAGCAACATATTGTCCATACCAACACCCTTTTTGAACCACATGTATTCTATCAGAAGCATCATCAAATTCAAAGAATCATCAAGTGAATATTTGGCAGTCTACTTTTAGAAGTTGGAAGAAACACAGTGGAATCCACCTACTTTCTTCTCTCCCCACTCCCCTTTTCAGCAGCTGAAAACTGGTTGCTAACTTCTCTGTCAACAAATAATAGTGCCTGCATTCTTCATAGGCATGGGGATGATTGTTGACCATACTTGTATTATACCATATGAGGTGAATATTTCCTCATAAACAGACCGGGGGCATTCTGATCTTTGGCATGGTGGAGAACACGTTAGCGGAAGAGGGTGGGGGTGCACTTGTGCAGTGATCATGATAAGATTACAGAAAAGTACATTTTTCTGCATGCTTCAACTTTGTCTTCAGAATGTGATGAACTGAAAACAGCTATTAATTTTTGAAAAACAGCATTGTGAAGACAGCTTTAATTTATAGAGCTATGTCTTTTACTGCCTCTCTCAGCTGAATTGTACGTGTTTACTCACCTACAGCATGTGAATAAAAATGTTCTTAACTTAATCAGATGATGGAGCTTGTCTTTAATTTAACAGGGGATGCCATTTCTAAATGCCATGCATTAGGGTAAAATTCTGCTGGAGCCAGAAAATAGTACGCTGAAGGAGACCCGCCCCCATGAGCAAAGGTGCTTGTGTGTGCACTAGTATACCAAATTGCAATCTAGTTTGTGCTTTACTTTTCTAGTTATGCTTGCAGGAAGTAGTGAAAATGTGAACTTTTCATCTTCAGTCTGAAACAGTGTAATCTATTCTGAGATCTCATGATCCTATAACCAATGGTGTAATGGTAAAGTGCAGACACTTATCATGATAGTGCCCGTAACCATGCCTATATGGAGAGTGAAAAAATACAAACAGCTGGTTGATTCCTATCCACAAACCAGTTCTAGCAGTCAGTATTCATCACCATTGGCGGCAGGCTTTTTGCACAGTTAATAGCTCTTAATTGCCCATTCAGCTTCCTTCCCATACTTTGCATAATAACAGGGATAGCTCTCAACAATACGTTGTTGCTGAGAAAGTCTATATTCCTACCAACTATTGTAATGACTGTGGCTGAACTCAGAAGGGAAAAGAGAAGCTTGTGGGGATGGCATCATCTCTGATAAACAAAAGCCATAGACACTTAGATCTTGCAAGCCCTGGCTCCACTACAGCAAAAACTACCACGGGATAGGCAACTTCCCTAAGGGCCACGTCTGTTCTGCACCTCAGATTGTCAGGAAAAGGCTATCCCATGCCTTGAGATTTCAAGGCTGAAATTTTAGTCTCGGGGCAACCTCTTTAGATGTCACAGGGTGCAGCCCTTAGTGATGGCATGAAGTGTGGTACACTGAGCCTCAACCACAGTTGTAACCGAGCACACCATTCACATGAAAAAAGAGGAAGTACAACAAATGAGGAAAACACATGCGTTTTTCAAGGCAGTGCTCTCACCCTGAGATTCTTCCCCTTTGCTCCGAGGATCAGAGAAGAGAAGACTGGCTCTGAGATCTAGGAACCTGATCTGTATCCTCTATTTTTGTCTGCCGCAAACCCACGCTTTTCAGCAGAATAACAGCAGCCTGATCTTCCAGGGCAGTGACAGACGCTTCAGGCCTACCCCCTGCCCCAGGGCCTGTTTCAGGCCTGTGGGGGCATTATCTCAAACCCAGAAAAAAATAAGGTACTACAACTTGTAGATCTGACCTTGTCTGCAACCTGTGAGTCAGTAAGTCATGAGTAATAAAACGATACCAGGTCAAAATGGACTTTTGCCTCTTGCAAACATTCTGCCTTATTTTACATGCTAACCAGCTTATATCCTTGCCAGTTCAATCTTTTAGATTCACATCTACTGTCAGATCCTGCAGTTCCTCAAACTAAAGCAGTGCACAGACAATGTACCTTTGCATCAGGATGAAATTTCCATAACTGAAAAATGAGAATTTCATGGATGGCATGACTCAACCGCCCACTTGGAGAGTTTGTGAACAAGAGCCTTTGTTAAGGGACAGATGATAACCAATTGTATGTGGGTGTGTGAACGGACACTGTTACAGAGGGGAAAAGAGAGCATCCATTTCCTTTTGTGGGTTCTCTTGCATAATATAATTGCTCTGATTTGAAATGTCAGCACTGTTCTGGCAGTGATGATGGAATTAGCACCCTTAGATTGGGTCAGAAGAATTGTTATATATTTCACATATAGCTAGCTTGCACACTGAATTGATTTCTTACTGAATTTCATCAATTAAAGTCACACTTATTGACATACCTCTTAGTGAATAAGCCCAAGTGAATACAGTGGGACTTAATTTAGAGGCAAGGTGCATACAGTTACACTGCTGGATGATGATGATGATCATAATCATAATTTTTATTTTTATTTTTTATTGTATTTATTTCAATTATTATTATTATTATTATTATTATTATTATTATTATTATTATTATTATTATTATTGATTAAAACGGGGCTGTTGGTGAAACAGGAAACAATTTAAAGTATAATACTAGTATTTATAGAAACTGCAGAAAGTGAATACTGTCTCAAAAGGCAGGACATACTGTAAAATAAGTATGTACACAGGATTGCAGTGCCAAACTGTTAACTTATTACTCATTGTTTCTTTTCTAATAATCATTCTGTTCCACAGTATATATTTTCTATCTTCTGCCAGTTGACATTGTCACTCATTTTAGCACATATCCTCCCCCATCACTCAGAGGACATCTAACTTCTGCCACTCTCCTTCACTTCCACCTGCAATATTATGAAGTCAGAAAAAAAAACCCAGCATTTTCTTAGGCCCCTGCATCATTTCACAGATGAAAACTGGGACATGGTCAAGCAACTTCAGTGTGGTCAAGATGGCAAAAGTCATTAAAGAAGAACAGATAACCTAAGCAGTTTAGTTCTGCCTGAGCCTACTGGGAAGAGCAAGACCCTGCCTGCTCTTTTCCTCTCTCCCCTGCTGTTTTGATTGAATGTAAACTACTTCTGGACTTCAAACTCACTTCAGCTAGAAGCCGAAAATGGTGCGCGATCGTGCATTGCTCCTGGGCCCCATGTGCACTTACCTGGCGTGCAAAGCCTCTGGAGCCGCGCCAGTTGCGCTTCCTGCCCTGGGGCAGCCTGGGAAGGTCCCAGGCTGCACAGCAGAAGGAAGAGGCGGGGCTCTCATACAAGCAGGCAGCTCGCGTGGAGCCTCAGGACCCTGGGTGCGAGCCCCTCTCGCTAGAGGCTGCTCGTGCGATCCCCGCACCCCAGCACCAGAAGAAGGTAAGGTGCAGAAAGTGCCTAAGAATCCACTAACAGTTCATACTATTGATTCTTAGACCACAATTACCAGAATCCATGAGCCGGAATGGTCTCCAGTTTGGAGTTCTGGGATTTATAATCCAACACCAAGGATTCAATTCCAAGGATTCAATGGGGCTATTCTAACTGGGACTAGGAACAGAATTTGGCCTCCCCCCCCCCATCACTGTCCTACATTCTGATCCAAGCAAGAAATTCTGGGATTTGTAGTTTGTAGAAATGCAACGAGAGGAACCATTTTACAGCAAATTTGGACTTAGTTACTCCCAAAATAACCTTTCCAAGCTCAACACAAACTGATGGGCTGAAAAAAACAATACTATAAAGCAAAATATAACTTCCCAGTACTCAAGGCTAGTCAAATTATTTTGGAACTTGAGACAGAACATCTCGCAAGTACTTCTCCTTTGGAACAAAAATAGCAATACATTAAATAATTAGACATTTGCTGCCCTTTTGTAACACTGAAAGCCTAAGGCAGGTATCTCATTTTGTCTAACAGTATAACCAGAACTGAGACCTCTTCAGGATGCCTATATCCACAAACCATTCAAACAACCCCTCCCTTTTGGCTTCAGGAGGAAACTTCTCATCAGGATTTCATCTCCTAAATTAAATACAAGATGGAAAATTTACATGCATGGCAACCCACAAGGCAAGCCTAAGATATTTTGCTGTCTGAGGCAACCTCCTCTGCATTAAGGTGTATAGTACCCAAAGCCATCTATGCTGTTTAAGTACATGAGGCTGAAAACCCAATAAAAGTATCTCCTTATTATAATCTCTGTTCATAAAAACACAATGACATTCAATGGTTGCTGATGGCTTCCATGTTAGTGGCTCAGTGAAGCTGCTCTTGGTTTGGATATCTGTTTTAACATTTGGACAAAAATGCCGTGTATTTACTATGCCATTAACGTGGAAACCACCAGGTACCATTGGGAGTTGTAAATTAATTTTCTGCCAATTTATGACACTCAAGAGATTAAAGCGGGCGGGGGGGAGGGGTTAAAGGCAGAATATCCCCTGCTCACCTACTTTGCCACTTCAGCCCAGATAAAGCAAAATTTATTATTTTATTTAAAAAAATAAAATAAAAAGGGCTCATGTTACAATTTAGATTAGACGCCATTCATTTGAGGACTCTGGCCATTGCTGCAGACTAAAGACAAACATTCCCAAAGAGCTCAAAAATTAATATGTGATGTGGTTTATTTCTTGGGAAAATGTGCCAACATGCCATTTACTTTAAAAGATTCTTGTTTATGAAGATTTTGGAAACATGGATTGATTGTCTTGTGATTAAACAATCGCTGCAAGCAATGCAAGTTTAATTAAACATGGGTTTTAATTGCATACTTTGCAGTTGGAGACGAAAAACCTGCAAGTTGCTTGGAAGTGTTTGTGTTTTGTGTCAAAACACAGACAATAATTACCAAGTAATGCAAAAAGGTTAAAATATGGGATGGCAGACTTTTTATATTCCTCCCCCACTCCTGGTGTAATTTTAAAAAATTATTCAGACTTAATTAACATAGTTAGATGAGACAAATCTGCTTTCATACTGACATGTGCCACTGCAGTAGCAGAAGAATGCATGCCACATTGTATCATCACAATTTAATGCCTTTTTAAAAAAGCGACAATGAATTTCAGTGCCTTCCTTCCAACTGAAACAAAAATGTAATCTCAACAGCAAAGCTGACATTTTTTGTACTAGAAATAAGATAGTAACATTCATTCTGCCCCAGTCAAAAATGTAGTTTGCTGGATTCATGGATTCTTGAATTTTTTAAAATAAAATATTGTTTTATTATAACAATGGAAAATAAGTACAAAATACTACGATATACTGGTATGTGTGTGTGTATAATTTTGTTATATAGGACAAATACTATCACAGTGGTTCTTAACCCTTTCTTTACCAGGGACCCCCTGTAAATATAATTTGTTGCCAAGTTCCCTCTTAACAAGCCAGGACATTTTTAGTCCTTTAAATCTGGGATTTTCCTCATTTTCCTGGATGAACAGCAACCCTACATGGACCTTCCGTGAGGGCTCTAAAGACCTCTAGCGATCCACAGACCCTAGGTTAAGAACTACTGTGCTATCCTGTGCTACCGACAGTGGTCATATCATAGAGTTTTCCTGGCAAGATTTGTTCAGAGAGGGTTTGCCATTGCCTTTCTGTTAGATGAGAGAGAGTGACTTGGCCAACATCACCCAATGGGCTTCCATGGCTGAGCAATGTTTACACTATAGTCTCCAGGTGGCTTTTAAAAATTTACAGTAGTAAAATTATATTATTTTTAGATAATTATTGTCATGTCCATAGGTTTATAGAAGCTAGGATTCTTTTTTAAAAAAGATGTTAGGTCTGGCACTTCTATATTCAGTCCTTCAGAACACATCTTTCTAAGCTGCCTGATGTTTGGGCATGGAGGGCTGTAAAAGATTTGTATTTAAGTTGTATTTTGAACAAACAGGTGCTAAGTTTTGCAGAATTTTTCCACAAAAGCATCTCCATTTAATGGTTAGCAGTATCTGCTCAAAAATGGGAATAACAATCTGAAAATTTCAACTTCAATGAGTTAGTTGAATATTAATCATGTTATCTTGGCTTTTATAAATAGCACTTTTCTCAGCACTGACAGTGGAGGCGCAACCTTTTGCATTTCTCTAGAACTGACCTTGAACTCAAACCATGGAGCCACTGCTTTTTCGCTGGTTTTCCAGGCCAATGGTCAACTAGTTGGCCAAGCCTCAAAGAATGATATATGTGGGGTATCAACAAAGTGGCCATGTTCTCAGCAACAGTTCGTGACTTCCTTGTCAGTGGGGGGTTCACAATCCCGCTCAGTAGGCCCTTACACTGGACATTCAAAAGTCCTGCAAATACTTCCTCTCCATGATACTATCATAGGCAGGTCCTTTTCCCTAGTGTTGGTTATAATCTAGATGTTTAGATGGTGACTGTGGAAATCAGAAGGTTTTCAAATGGATTCACGGAAAGAGGTGGTTTTGATGAAGGACTGCAAAGAAGTAACAGAGGTACCATCATGTTCTGAAAAGCAGTTTTGCCCCAGATAACTTTATTGGGTAATCTAAAAATACAGTAAATACATACTTATGTACCTACATACATACATGTTACATAACACTCCAAGAATGTGAAGACTTCTTTCTGTCCTGAATTCCACTAAAATGTCAACAATCCACACTGAGTGGGACTAACTTAAAAACTGAAGCTCTTAAGCTGGCTTAGGTCTCTAGGCTAAAGGTGATATGTAAGCAGGCATCAAAAGGAAATGGGCCCTACCTCCTGGAAACAAAAGATCCTCTCTACTGTTGCAAATATGGGGTTTTCAGTCGCTTTCTTATTGACTTTGGGTTGTGATAGAGCAAAGGTACCCTTGCTACAACACCTTAAAGATATTAAATTGTGGTCATTAAGGACCTCTAAGGAAATTAGAGTCTGCTTTTGTAATACCTTCATTGTGGAGGATATTGCCCATTTTGTTTTAGAATGTAGTGATTATTCTGATATTAGGGAAAGATCTCTTCCCACTGTTGACTAAAGTAACAGAGTAGTCACTCCTGGGTGGGGGAGAGGGGACAAACCTTGTGCTTTTTATCAAGTGATTGAAACAAATCTGTAATTTTTAAAATAATTGCTAAATTCTTGGCTTTGACCTTATACTTGTGTGCAAAGACCAGGTGATGTTTGTACTGTATTTGTATAACTGCTGTTTGTTAGTTACAATAAAACTATGACTGATTGACTGAAAGATTGGAAGGCAATTCTATCTGGAAAACTTTATCAAGTAGTCTAAAAATATAGTAAAGAAATACATGCATGCATGATTATTACGTGATATACCCCAAAAGAGGAAACATTTAAAAAGTGCATAAATTTGCATTAGGTATATTGTGGTATTGATCACAATGGAAGGCATCTATCTATCTATCTATCTATCTATCTATCTATCTATCAATCATCTATTGATTTAGAAGGAGGATTTGATAAGAACAAGTTTAAAAATGTTCTGCTTCTGGCATAGAATTTTTTAAATTTATTTATTTGTATCCCGCCTCTCCATATGGATCGAGGCGGCGAACAACTTACAAATAGCATGTATTTCGATACATTTCTATACATGCCCCCAACAAGCTGGGTACTCATTTTACCGACCTGCAAAAGGATGGAAGGCTGAGTCAACCTTGGAGCCCGGCAGGATCGAACTCACAACCTTGTGGCTTGCAGTACTGGCATTTAACCACTGCACCACCAGGGCTCCTTATTACAGAAATGTAGAGTTGGAAGAGACCACAGGGGCCATCCAGTCCAAACCCCTGCCATGCAGGAACACCCTCAAAGCACTCCCGACAGATGGCCATCCAGCCTGTGCTTAAAAACCTCCAAGGAAGGAGACTCCACTACACTCTGAGGCAGCCTATTCCACTGCCGGACAGCCCTGACTGTCAGGAAGTTCTTCCTGAGGTTCAGGTGGAATCTCCTTTCCTGCAGCTTGAATCCATTGCTCCTTGTCCTGGTCTCTGGAGCAGCAGAAAACAAGCCCTCTCCTTCCTCTATGTGGCATCCCTTCAAATATTTAAACATGGCTATCATGTCCCCTCTTAACCTTCTCTTCTGCAGACCAAACATACCCAGCTCTTTAAGTCTATCCTCATAGGGCATGGCTTCCAGGCCCCTCACCATTTTGGTCGCCCTCCTCTGGACTTGCTCCAGCTTGACCATGTCCTTCTTGAATTGGGGTGCCCAGAACTGGACACAGGATTCAAGATGAGGTCTAACCAAAGCAGAGTAGAGTGGTACCAGTACCACCCTCGATCTAGACACCATACTCCTATTGATGCAGCTGAGAACTGCATTGGCTTTCTTGGCTGCCGCATCACCCTGCTGACTCATGTTCAGCTTGTGGTCTATTAAGACTCCTAGATCCCTTTCACACGTACTGCTATCCAGCCACGTGTGCCCCATCCTATATTTCTGTATTCCATTTTTTCTACCTAAGTGTAGGACCTTACACTTCTCTCTGTTGAATTTCATTTTGTTAGCCTTGGCCCAGCTCTCCAATCTATCCAGGTCATTTTGAATTTTGATCCTGTCCTCAGGCGTATTAGCAACCCCTCCCAATTTGGTGTCATCTGCAGATTTGATGAGCATGCCCTCTATTCCTTCATCCAAGTCGTTGATAAAAATATTGAACAGCACTGGGCCCAGGACAGAACCCTGTGGCACCCTCCTAGTCACTTCTCTCCAGGATGAAAAGCAGTCATTCATGATCACCCTTTGGGTTCGGTCAGTCAACCAAATCCAAATTACAATTACAAATCCAACTAACAGTAGCCCTGTCCAGCACGCATTTCACTAGCTTCTTTGCAAGAATGTCATCGGGAACTTTGTCAAAGGCCTTACTGAAATTGAGATATGCTACATCCATCTTCTTTACTTGACAAGTTTCATCTGCCACAGTACCAGGGGCTCCCAGAAAAGGACTAGCAGTTGCACAATATACTAATCCTCTACTGGAGTTTGGACATAATAACTTTCTTTGTCTACAACTCCAGAATTTCCCCAATGGCTGGGGGAATTTTGTGAGGAAAATAGCGGGGGCGGGGGGAGAACTTTTCTTCCTCAGCAATTCACAGACACAGAAGTAGCTAGCAAAAAGAATATTATTTGTATCCTGGGTTGCAATTTTAGCTTAGGTGAGCTCATGGTGAGAACAAGTAGCTAGAAATAACATGGCCTGAGTTTGGATTCTTTGCAAAATGTTGTGGTTGCAGAGCAAGTACGCAGGGGCCCTCAGCAGATAAAGAGTTCATTGAAAACCGTTGCTAGAACAGAGTGGATAAACATATCACAAGGGTAGGCACTTTCATGCCCTTAAAATGCACTGCAACTTCTATCATCTCTCAATACTGATCATGAAATTTGGGGATGCTTGTGGTGATAGTCCCAAACAGCCAGAGAGTATCAAGTTGCCAACCCGATCTTGCAAGTGTTTGAAAGCCCTGCATATGATTCATTGACCTCAGTATAATTCAGGAAGCCTCTACTAGCTGATAACTAGAGGACATTGTAGAGCCTCTGCCAACACAGAAAAGTTGCTGAGAGGGCCATCTGAATTTCTGTTGGGCTTACAGGCATGTAATGTAAAAAAGATATGCATATTTTAAGACTGCAGCCCTAGGGATGGTTATAAAAGCACAGTAATTTAGTATACATAAATACCTTCTTTGCATTTGGTATGAACTTTCCCACCCAAGCTCTGTTGTCCTCCCACATCATGGAACTTCAAATAGAAATGAGGAAGAGAAGGTCATAGGGAGTTTACCTACATAGCTGCAAAGATACCTTCTGGGCTGGCAAGTCCCAGAGGTGTTGTAGAGAAGTGCAATTGCCTGCATTCTGAAGGGTATATAGGAGGCAGGTCTACTTCTCTTTCTGCTTTCTGAACAGTGAGGCTGCAAGTCTGAGTGAAAAAATGGATATGGGACAAAAAATCAAAGAGATTTTGGGGAAAAGGTGTTTAGGTTGAATTCCAGAAGATGGAAGAGGTCAATTAATAAAGAAGTTTTAGCAAATCATTCTGAACTGACAAAATTCTCAGATTAATAATGTCAGTGCTTTAATCAGAAAGGAAACTGAGATGTATTAGTAGATCTCAGACAGAATTGCAGTTGATCAGCAAAGAGATTTTGAGTCCCAATTGCCTAACAATAGCAAAAACTAGAAAGTGTTTCCCTCTCAGATTAGATTGGTGAAAAAGAACATTAGGTGTGTGTGTGTTGTGTATATGTGTGTAAGGATTTATGAACCAGACTGTGTTGATGATCATAAATTTCTGGAATGAACACATGATCAGAAGTACCCTTTTTGTTAATTTTTAGCAATCTTCAGCTACTATGTACTTTTGTACTTTGAAGCTGATTCTTGTTGCAGAACCTCAGGTGAATAATAATACTACACAGTAGTAACATCTAACATCCGCCAACCTATACAGTGGCATTTGTTTGGCTGGTGGAATTGGGTAGTTTAAATCAGGGATGGGCAAAGTGCACCTCCAGGACTGTTTTTGTGGCTTCCAGCAGTCACCAGAGATTTTTTTAAAATTGCATTTTTTTCTCAAAAAAAAGCTTCCAAAAGACTCTTGTATAACCATTACATACTATGTAGCACTGTAATTATGGTGTTAAGTAGTAGATTTCAGCCAGAGGCCCCACAGCCTACTTACCAGAAAGGGATGGCTTGGATTAACAGGGCCCGCTCCCCCACCAATTGGGAAGCGGCTGCCTGACATTCCCATTCCCTCCCCTGAGTGATCTCTAGCATGACAGGCACAAAAAGAACCCCTGTTGCAAACCCCCCTCATGCCAGAGATCACACACACAAGGGTGTGTGTGTGTTTGTGGGGGGGACATTACGTAGCTGCTTCTCGATTGAGAGGAGAACAGTTCCCCATCAATCACAGTGTCTGCTGCCTGGTGAGTAGGGATTGGGGGACTTTCACAGTCTCTGTGTAGCCCCTAAATTAGCAGCTACATAGGGATGGTGAATATGTAAAGTTATGAATGTGTAACTGCAGGTTACATATTTGTAACTGCCCAAAAGGAGTCTGGCCCTTTCTTGCTTCAAATTAAAGCCCCAAAATATTTCCCTAATAATCATAATAATTTTCTGGGAGCAGGTATGGTGCAGGTGTAGCTCTCCAAAGTCTCCTGGCGGTCTAATGTGGCCCCTTAGCCTTCCACAGTTGCTCACTTCTGGTTTAAAGGGCAATGTCAGAAACATTGTGGGGTCTGATACTGTACCGTCCTCCACGGCTCCTCCTGGAACAACTCACCAAAAACCGTAACACCACATTCTACGTAAAGAACAGATGAACGACATCTCCCCAAATCCCACAGCCAGCTCAGTCAATGGCCAAGCTGGATGGCAGATTCTGGGAGTTGTTTCCAAATGAGTAATCCTTCCAGACTCTGGAGGTGACTCAAAGAAGTAGGTCAGATCTTCAGTCCCTTTGTATCCTTGCACACAAGTCCCTTCCATGGTACCACTGACAGCACTGGCTACTAAGCAGAGTGGGAGAATCACAGTAGTCTTTTGGACATTTCTCCTGAGCTTACTCGTCTTCACTGGAGGATAGAGCTGTACATGGCCCTTGACCTTTTCTGCTCTGCCTCATATAGCAGATGCCCTCAGGTTTACTGAAAGATTGCCAATGTGAAGTAAAATCAAGCTGCCGGTCTAGTTCATTTCTGCACATGGAAGGGATGAACACTTGCAGGTGGCGTTGACCACTTTTTCCCCCTTGTTTCTCAGAATGTTTGTTCCTTTTACTCAATGCGGTCCTGTATCTCTCTTCTGTTTAGTAACCTTACACTCAAGCTGGCTTCTCCCTTAAATATTGGGGCTCTCTTGTCATCATGCTCCATTCTACCCTCCTAAGTCCTAGCTCTCATTCTTTCCTCTGCGGTCTCTGACCCATGCATCTGTATTCAGAAATGGGTTTCAGTGTGGCTTACTCTCAGAGACGTGTGTTTCACAGGCTTGAGCAACTTGTGATCCTCCAGATTTTGCACTGTAACTCTCACCATCCATTATCATTAGATTTACAGACTAGGGATGGTAGAAGTTGAAGACCAGCAACCTTCAGAGATCTACAGGGTACCCACTCTTGGTGTACAGAATTGCAACCCTTTCCCCTTTCATGCAACCAGACACAGTAGTGGGATGAATTATTAGACAATGGAAACTGGTTTGGTGAGAAGGTGGAATTTTTACTCAAGTAGTTCCTTGCCTTCTTGCACAATCCATACAGAAAGTCCCTCCACTATGAGGAATGTCAGCTTAATTTCCCCATATCAACCTGGGAGGGCCAGTAGCACCAGAAGCACCAGCAGCTACTCTGTCATATTTACCTTTGATCTTCACACCCTATTCAAAAACTTTGCATGACATCAAAGTTTATAGTAAGGATGATGTGACTTCAAAGGAAATGACAACCAGGCTGTTGCATAAAATGAATAGCAATTGGCAGGCATAATTTGAGAAGCAGCAAATGGGCTGGGTCAGGCACGACATAATCAATGATCAAAATGAGGGGGGAGGTTGTCATGTATTAATTAAACATTTTAAATAGTTTGTGTTACCTATGGTGACTTCTACCACTTGAGGATGTCTCTAGTCAGCTTTTCTCCAATCACCCCTATATTTATTAGGGTTGTAACTCAACCCACAGGGATGTATAAATATGTAAACTATTTCCCTTATAATTCAGTTCACTTCATACTCCATGCATTCCTTTGTAACCAGGTGTTGATTGCTCAGTAGTGTTATAACCCTTTTCCTCTCTGCTTCCCCTCCCATGTGTGAGTGTGTGTATGTGGAGAAAGAGAGAGAGAGACTTTGATGCATTTGCTGAAAACTGGAGTTAAATCCCAATTAGAGAGGGGAAATGAAACCTTGCACATTTGAAATACACTGGGGCCTAAATGACATCAACATGGTGAAGCCAACTTGCATGACACAATCACTACTTTATCTTGATCCAGCTGTTAAGATAAAAGGTGTTAAGCCTGCTAGTATTGTTTCTTTGTTTGTCCCTCCAGGAGATATTTGAGTTCAAAGAGAACCTAGATGAATACATTATCAGTGCCCCAAGAAACAAGTATCTCTTTCTGATCAGGTCTAGATGTTTTTAAAAAATGCAACTTTTGATCATCTCACTTATTTGCCTAGACACCAAAAGACATTAATCAATGCCTCTTTTAAGGCATTTGACTTTTTGGTGGGTACCAATCATGGTTGCCATTTCAGGACCATCCCAGGCCCTGAGGTTTCTGGCCCCAACCCTAAGACCTGAAGACAGCCCCCAGTGACACCATTCAATATTTTGCACTAAGTACCAACCATGGTAAGCTATATTTCAGAGGAAGGAACGGGCAAAACCACCTCTGAGTATTCCTTACCTAAGAAAACCCTATGAAATTCATGTGGTTGCCATAAGTTGACACAGCTTCTCATTCAAACGCACACATGCAAGTAGCATAGAACATCTTTCCCTGATTGAAAATTGAGACAGAAGTCTTGGCTAAAGGAGATGTTCCTAGACTAAGGTGAAATCTGAGGATTATTCCTTCTTACTTCTTTGGTAAGACAGAACACATAACCCAGACTGCTTGATTTTAGTCAGAAGGTAGATGCAGAGTAGAGCAGAGTGTGTGTCTTACCACCACGAGGACTGGGAGAGAAGGAAGAAGCTAATTAAGTAAAAACAAAGATACACCCCCAGTCTTTGCCAGTTGCAGTAACAAATCGATTGAGCCTCATGAAATTGTAGCAAGCTGCTGCCTTACTAGCTGAACTGAAGAGTTGCACACAACCCTTTCCTCTGAGCCCACCAGAATTGGAGGATTCAGACCCTCAGCTCCCTCCTGGAGATGACTCATAAAATGTGGAGACCTGGGGGTCAGGCCCTGAGATTTGACAGCCCCAGTGCTAACTCATCTTCCAAATCTTGGTTTGAGTTTAGAAGTAGTTTTACAGTGTGTTTTGTGAGGGATCAACTCAGGCAGAAGATTCCCCAGGGAAAACATTCCTGTTAAATATGGTGTATATCCAGAAGGAGTAGTGAGCTAAAGATTCTTCAGCAGTAGCAAAGCGGGGACAGCCATTTTATATGAGACAACGCTTGTCTTTTTTGTCACTAGTGCCTAATATAAGCCAATCACTTCAATGCACTACGCCATGGCTTAGGTAAATTCTGCTGGTCAGCCTCCAAGCACTGACCAGCACCATGCAGGACTAGGCAGCCCTTTGCTACCCCTTCCTCTGCCACCACTAAGAGATAATCTTTGGCTCTTCTCCCTTGTTTTCAATATGAGTAGCAGTAGATTGATCATGAGCTCAGCCTTCCTTCCCACCATATGAACCACCAGTGGTTCAAAATCTACCTGCTGTCCTGAGTTCTCTGCATCTCTCACTCTGTACATTGCACATCATTCTTCCCTCCTCCCCTTGTATATTGGTCAGGTTTCCAACCATTCTTCATGTCCTGCTGTACAATTGCTGTGTTTCCGGGGTGCAGAATGTATGGCTCTCTAGATCAAGGATAGGAATTGTATAATCCTCCAGATAGACTGGACTGCAACTTACAGTAGGCCAGGCCAGGCCAGCATAACCAATGGTGAAGAATGCTGGAATTTGCAGCCCAATAGTTCCCCCCTCCATGTTTTAGAGGCTGGCCAGTCAGTGTAACCAACCATGGGAGCTCCATCGAGCAACATCTGGAGGTCACACCTTTCCCATTGCTGCTGTATTTAAAATCAACATCATACAACACTGACCACTTGTGGGTTATTATACTCCCACTATCACCTTTCTGCTTTCAACAATGTAAAAGCTATCAGACCTCATGTTTAGAAGTTCTTTGAAGACACATTTGATATCACACTTACATTAAATCATGGTAAACATATTTTGGTTTTCTGCCTTGTTAACATAATAAGAACAGATAGACACAAGGAAATGAACAATAAAAAAATTAAGGGATTTTTTCAGTTTTGGAGTCTGCTGAAAACCTGAGAGACCAAAGGAAGTATTTTTGTTATATTTATTATTCAAGATGAACCAACATCTGTTTCCAATTTGCACTGATTATTGACACATCTGGCTGCTTGGCCTCAGGAACTACAAGTTGCTGTTTGTGGCATTATTTTCTGAATCAACTTCTCAGACCACCCGGAAAATAATACAGATGAGAAGTTGGTGATATCTGTAACAAGATTACCTTTTGGCATTAACCAGCAATTGTACTAATGGGGATTCTGTCATCTTGGGTTTTATAAATTATAGCAATACGTTCGTTTGACACCTGCAGGGAGAATGAGGATCTGTGGCCAAAGAGTTTATTATTTGACAGAGATGAATTGAAGTGGTTTGATAAAGGCTTCAAGTAGACCCTAGAAATCTAAGCAGTTGTTAAATATTTGACTTAACTGTTTGGCTTAACAAGACAAATTCCCTTGGTTGAAACAGAACTCAAGACAGATTCATTGCTCATTGTGCTGATTAAAGAGTTAAGGATACTCTTTAATATATGATTTGGTGCAGCATCTGTATTTATATTTATATTTTCCTATAGATAGCCATATGGCTATGACCACCTATATCTGTACTTCATATTTTTGATAAAAATGAGCAGTTCTAGGTCTGAGCTAAAGCTACTCACTGTTACTTAAGAATATTTTTGGCAGTGTCAAAAGAAGTTCCTTTTTAAAAAACATTTTTGGGTCAACACCTGTGGAACTTCCCCTGAACTGCAGCACTTACTGGAGGTCCCCAGCAGAGAATTCTAACTATCTAACCAAAATACATATTCCAGGATCCTAGAGGAAGGAACCATGGCAATGAAAGTGCTATCAAAGTTCTATAATGGTCTGGTATAGGTTTCAGGCTCTGGCTGGTGTCCTATTTGTGATTTATGCAGGTATAAGGCATACTATGCATGTGGTTTTTTTTTTTTTTTTTTACAATGCATGATATTCCTATCCAGCTGACAGTAACGTTTGCAGCATTGTACATGAACAACAACTGCATTTGTGGCAGTGCACTGAAGTGGGCAGCATATGAATGTGCATTCTTTCTGTGTATTGCCTCTGCATTGCCATTTCACAAAAGGTTATCAGTCATGCTCACTCATCACTGATCCACATAGGATGACTATAATGGTATTCAGCAAAGAGGCAACTTAATGCAATTCCTCTGATAGATAGTTACCATAGTGCTGAAGCAATGTTGGATCCCCACCTCTGCCTAGAGAGTTCCACTCTCTCCATATATATAGCCCATCCCATTTCATTGTACAGTCCTGCTGGAATATGACAAGACACTGCTTGGACATCTTTGTGACCTGATAGGGAATAAAAACTAAAACAGTCTCCTTTCTATATGCTTACACTGGCCACATCCTTCTGTGTACAAAAAACAGACAGGGGTGTGTAAACAAGCTGTATTGAGGGTATGGGGTAACCCCACGAAATCTCTCCTCCCTGCTGTTGCTCCAGCTTATAAACATACATAAAAACTGAGACAAATATCAGCTTTTAGAAGGTAAGATTAGGTGAGAAAGCAGCATATTTCTGTATATTGCCTGCTCCAGGCTGCTTTTTTAAAAACAGTAATGTGGCCAATCTATGGGTGCTTTTGAACCATGTCCTTGAAGTTACCTCCCATTTGACCTCTGAGGATTCTTCCCTAGGCCAGCCTTCCCCAACCTGGTGTCCTCCAGAGGTACTGAATGATAGCTAGCATCATTCTCAGTCAGAAATGTGTAAACTGGAGCATATGGAAGTTACCAGGTTGGTGAAGGCTGCTTGAGTACTGACATCAAATAGTGGTGACCACAGTAGCGAAAACCTGCACCTCGGGAACCATCACTTGGACTTCTCATGATAAATGTGCAGAGTGTCAGGCAACCCTTTGTTTGCATTTGCCTCAGTTGATTAGTTCTGTTCATTCATTCATTTTTGAAATGCATTCTACTTTATTTTCTCAGAGTCAAAAGTGAACGCAAATCATAGGGTTGATTTGTGCAAATGTCAGCAACCAAGAAGTGCCACTCTAGCAATTGATATCACAACTCGTGCTGTGATGATGATGCTAGAGTTGCATCCCCTTCTTGTCCTGGCTCCACTGAACCACTGACAGAAACCTTCAAAGCAGTGGGGTGATGCCACTGAAGGTAATAGGGAAAGGGTAAGATGAAAATTACAGCAGAAGCAGGGAATGTATTTTTTCTGTCAAAGGCTGCATTTCCTTGGGAGCAATCTGTTGGAATCCTCATTCTGGTAGCTGGTCATTGCTGGTGTTGGGTAGCGTCAGAGTTAAAAGTGGGTAGGACCACCCCATTTTTTGCCTTTCCCTCCCCTTCTCAGCTGAACAGGTTGTGAGGAGAGGCAGTCCACTCTTACCAGACTATCACTTAGAAGGGCTTTGAAAATCGGCCAAAGTCGACAAGTTGTTTACTACTGCCGTTTTATCTTGGGATTCACTAGCAATCAAATAAGTTTATGCTAGGCCTAGACTGGCTGAAGGATCATAAGTGCTAAATGCCAAAAATGGCAGAGTAAATGAGTTTGATTTTCAGAATGATGGTTAAACAAGAGCCAGCATGATATAGTGGTTTGAGCATTGAATTATGACCCTGGAGATCAGGGTTCAGTTCCTCACTCAGCCATGGAAACCCATTTGGGTGACTTTGGCCACATCACACATTCTCAGCCCCAGAAAACCCTGTGACAGGTTCACCTTGGGATTGCTGTAAATCAAAAACAACTTAAGGCAAACAAACAACGACAACATGTAGGAGTTTGAGAGCTGGATTAGGACTTTGAGAGATCAGAGTTTTAACCTCACTCTTCCATGGACATCACACTCTCTCAGCGTTGGAGGAAGGTCATGGCAAACCCCCTCTGAGATCTTGACTAGAATCTGTCAACAAATATTGCCCGCAGGTCGGTAAAATGAGTACCCAGCTTGTTGGGGGCAATTAGCTAAAATACATTGTAAACCGCTTAGATAACACTCAGTTGATAAGCGGTATAGAAATAAATGCTATTGCTATTATTGCTATAGGGTCTCCATAAGTTGGAAACAAAGGGAAAAAGCAACAACAAATTGGATACTAAGACAGATCCCACTAGGAAACTTTTGTGTGATTCATGTTGTGTAATACTGTTTTTACCTGGTGACTCTGATATAATGTTACTTTTATACTTTTAAATTTTAAAAAATGCCTACTTAGACTGGTAGTGTCTTATTGTTTCACTTCTAGCTGTGATTGGTTTTGAATAATGCAACAGGGCAAACATATACACATAATGAACAGAGACAAATCTGGCCTTGGCATATGGAAGACAGACTATATTTGATCATTAAACAGCTGTGCCACATTGAAAGGAAATGATCCTATTTGAAGACTGAAATAATTTTTAAAGTGCTCAGCCACATCTTAAAGACATTTGCATTTTACATGCAAATCTCTTTGTTAAATTCCCACAGTATAAAAATATCAAAATAGATTTGATGTGAATATAGAATTAAATGGCAACTCTCTCACAAACAAACTCTGGGGGAGAACAAATTCTAATGTACTTTCTTATCAGCTGAGTTCAAAGCAATAAAGACAGGAATGAAAGGATAGCAGTAGACAAAAGAGCTATGTTTTCATAATCCATAATGTATACAACAAGCTGGCATAAAGAGTTAGTTCATTAGGCCAATGAGCTGAGAACTCTGTGTTCTGACCAGCTAAACCCATGAAGATCTCAGACTAGGAGAGGAAAACTTTGGCCATCATGATGTTTAGGCCTATGACTTTCTTCAGCTTCACCCTCCATGGCCAATGACAAGGGATTTGGGGAGTTGTGGGTCAAAACATGGGGAAAGCCAAATGTCCCCTACCTGTTAGACAGAGATGCCATCAGAGTTTGGGAGTAACATCACAAGTAAAGACACAAAGTGTTGCCAGCATGAAAACTGGAGAGGGCTTTTGTATTTTCAATGATTGTGTTGAAGAGAGAATTTGAACAGATGTAGCTTGTCATGTTACCAGGTAGGTAACAAGCAACAGCTGCTGAAATTCCATCTTCTATGCAACCATTAAACAGGCAGGAGATCCAGTTTTTGCTCTGGCAACACTTTTGGGAGTAACAAGGGTGTGAGGGTTTTTTTGTTAAAAAAAGATAAATACTGATAAGTTTGTTAGACTTGGTGTAATAAAAATGTTTACTCATTATTCCTCAAATTTTACTTTAGGGGGTTCATTTTGTAGACCTGGTGGCATTTTTGTATTTTTTTAAAATCAATTCAGAACTCTCAAAAAAGTAATGATTTAACTTTTGAAGAAAAAAATAACAAGGAGCTAATAATGCCAGGGCTTGGAAAAGTTACTTTTGGGGGACAATGTTGTAAGGGTTCTAGTCTGTGACTAAGTCTTTGCAGGATTCTGCCTGCAAGGATCCTGGCCTTGACCCTGTTCTTTGCAGAATCCTGCCTAGTACATCAGACCCATCTGGCTGCCCAGATGTAGGGCAGCTGGAACAACTAGCAGCCAGCTAGATAAGGGCTGGCTTTACTCTGCAACCTTTGCTACAGTAACATGGTCTCCAGTGCTGCTTGTAGCCTTCTCATGACTCTCCAGGGGTCCTGACCCTGCTAACAGCTGACTCCTGGACTTAGACCTTTGGCCTGTTTTCTGGACTTGCTTCTGGCCCTGTGGACTCTTGTTACCCCATAGACTTCTACTGTCTTGAACCCTTGCTGTGTCCTGACCTTCTGCCTGTCTCTTGGACTTGCCTCCTGCCTTTGGCCCTGTGTACACATGTTGCCTGGAAGGATCCTGTTGCCTTGGATTCTTGTGTGCTTTGATCTCCTGCCTGTCTCCTGAACCCATTTCTTGCCTCTGTCCCCCTGGACTCTTGCTACCTGGAGGACTGCTACCTTGGACTCCTGTTATGCCCTGACCCTTAGCTTCCTAACCTAGTGTCTGTCCCTAGGCCCATCCTTGTGCCTTTCCTGGTCAACCCTTGCTGCCCACACCTTGCACCTTGACAAATGTCCATAATTACCAGTCTAGAAAATACACTGGCTATGGTGGATTCTGAGATTTTTTACTCCCCAACAGCAACTTTTCCAAGCACTGGTATGTGCTGTACACATGACATACACCCATAAACTGGACTGCTATCTTCAGGTGTGTTGAAGGAGTAGCTCATGGGCAGGTTGGAAGTAGGATTCATCTACCAATCCAGCTGGAGAAAGGTGCTATCCTTTGCCTCAGGCAGTAAATTGTTTTGGATTTGCCATAACTGGGGTGGGTTGATTTGAAGCAGAGAATCAACTGATGTCTGATAGGAGCAACACTCAAACTTTCTTCCTCACTGCAACTCTTTAACCCACCTCTGCCAAGACTAGAATTTGAGTGTGGAGAAAAGCTGTCTAGAGAGCAGGTTGTGGGGTAAGAGGAGGGCAGGCAGAAGAAGAGGGTTTGTGTTTAAAGACCCAGCTCTATCACCACCTCATCTAATTCCATGCTCCCTCTTGTTGTGTTTGCGAGTCACCAAAGCACTGCAAGAAAATTGATAGCTACTCAAGACAGAATTCTCCATTCATAACCTGGTTACCCTGATGCAGCAAGTTAACAGAGAACACCAGTCAATGGAATGAGGTAAACAAGCCACATTCCATACAAAGAAAACAAACACAGAAACAAATGTTATGTTGTTGTTGACAATACGTTTTGGATATTTGTGAAATTCTTTCTGTTTTCTGGATCACATGAGATTCATGTTGAATGTAGTCATCTGTTTTCTTCCAGTAGGTATATGGATATGGGAGGAAGGGGACATGAACCCACTACTGTTCTCTGGTTACTCTGAAATAAATGATAAGAACTCCTTTGGATCAATAAATATTACCTTTCTGTGCCTGAGCCATGCTTCTCATTTCATTACAGGAAAAAAAAAACTCTCTACTATACAATCTGATAAGATGCAAAATGTTATAATAATCACATTATCTTCTCAATCTCCAACTGCCAGTCCATGGGATGAGTGTGTTTGTATATCGACAGAATATGTCTATATGGGGCACCATGTTGCCCTTTGTAGTGGGCTATAAAATATCTTGAGCCTGCCCTGAAATAAGGAAACCATCAAATCCATAACAGCAGGCCTGGATGTCCCCCCCACACCGCACACCTTTTTTTAAAAAAAAAATTAGTTGCCGACAGCCTGACTCTTACTCTACCAGCAATTTGTCTTGACTAGGTTTGGCATCCACGTAGACTGGTTTGTAGCATCCAGAGCTCTGAGAGCTGCCTTTTGAAATACAGTGGCTATTATGGCTGGGGGATTCTAGGAGTTGTAGTACAAGGAGTAACTTTTCCAAGATCAAGTGGCATTTTGTGAAACTTTTGGTGAGATCTCCTTGGAAAACAGAGCAGCCAAGACACTTAAACCCAGTTAAATCTTTTCTTAAACAGTTTGATAAAGCTATATAAAAATGAACGATCCAAGTTCCTTTATAAGAACATGAAGGCTGCTAGCAGGCCATGGCTGCATGCCCATAATGCCTCATAAGGGCTGGGAAGGCGAGAGAATTACTACGTTCTTCAGAGACTAAAGGTATCTTATAAGGTCTTCCTATCTGATTGCAATCTGCATAGCCATGCCTCTCTCTTGTTGCGCTACACTCGCAAATCTATAATTCGTGACAGGAATGCAGTTTGGATTGCTTGCTATGTAAGCAGCTGCAGATTCTTCACATAACTTGGCGCATGTGATCCAACAGCTCACTATAACATTGCCCCTAAAAATAAAGTAACAAATGAACAGTGTGAGGAATTAACAGTATAGAGCGTGATTAGAATGTACGATCTGTTACCTCAGACTTCTTTTAATAAGATACGTTCTATAATTATGCCCCAAACAACAACAACAAAAATAACACCCTCGAGTTCTATTTTTGGACACCCTTGTGGTAGAATTCCTTTTGAAGTTTTTTTTTGTTGTTGTTGAAAAAAACAGTTTAAAATGTTTGGACCCTGAAGAAAATATTTAGGTATATGCAGTGTTATGAATGAGACCTATATTGTTACATCACCTACATAAGCACTAACTGATTTATACTCACTGCATGACTGACAATTGAAATTAAGCAAGTAATCAAATGAGAAATAAAAGGAATACAGGACTCCAGATGTCGTGGAAATCAGCAGTTCCCAAAATGTATGTGACTGGCAAGAGGACTGTTGAGGACCTTGAAAAAGAGACAAATGAATTAGCTGCAAGCTTTTGCAAGGCTACCCTTACATAAGGCTAGCCATGGTATCTCTACATGAGTCCCTGGATGAGATACAGATCTAATACTTAACATAAACCCATGGAAATCAATGGAACTAAAGTTAACCATGTTTTACTTAAGTTTCCTCAGTTACTGTACAATGGATCTAGTCTAACTACAGTGTGATCCAGACCTCTGCTCTAAGGCACATCAACCAGGCAATCCTATTCATTTCTAACTTAAATTCTGTTGATTTCACTGGGTCTGTTCTGACCTTGACTAAATTTGGATCCAACTGTATGATTTTTTTTTTAAAAAAAACTTTCTTCATATAATATTTCTGCCTGATTGTTAGAAAAATTGTCAAGTTTTAAGAGGAAGCTCTTTGGAGTATGGTGGGAGTGTTGTCTTTTCAAAGAAAACTTTGATTGAACACCTATTTTTGGCCACAAGCAAAGAAGGAAAAATATTACTTAATCTCACTTGAATGAAAGAGGATTAAAGGTTAAAAGCTTTAAAGACCTGAAAATGCATTAGCACCAGAACAGTAAATATAGTCCATGGAGATATGGAGAAATTAGCAAAACAAAAGTTAGAGAAGCAAACACACGTTATAAATGTCTTGGAATCTCTACAAATGTTTCCCCTTGGAATACACATTTATGTGTTGTGCTAAATATTCCTACATTTCTGCATTTCTAAAGTGGCACAAAGTGTGTGTGTGTGTGGGGGGGTATTACACTTCTCATCCATACTTTGACCTATACAGGTGAGAGCTAGTTGATATACATTGTGCACTTTGGGGGGGAAATTTACATGTTGAACATATGCAAGTTCAGAAAGTCTCCTTGTGGGGGACATTATGAACTCAAAGGAATGGTAATCAGAAGAGGCAACCTCTCCTCATAACAAAGAACATTTGGTCATAATATTTGTTCTCTTGCTCTGTCTTTCAAGTTATCATGGGTGTGGACCATGAATGGAATGATGCTCTTCTAACTTAGCTTGTAAAAATATTTTGTTCAGAATTGCTGTTGCTGGAAACTTGTCTGTTTTCAAAAAAACAAGATCTTCCATTTAATTTATATTCAAAGAAACGAGTGAAACAAACTCCCGCCAACTAGCTTAAATGTTAAGTTACCTTTTCTTCCTGTTTTTCTGTTTCCCATGTTGTCTGATCATTGTTCTTTTTTGATACTTCTCTTTTGAGATGCAGATGGGAGGTTAGGCTGAGTTACTATCTCTGAAGAGAAAAGGGAGGTAATATCTCCTGTAATGCTTTCAGCACAGGACTGAAAGAGAGTGTTGGTAAGTTCACTGGGTGAACTTAGGACAGTCACTGTCTTTCAGCCCAACCTATGTTACCTGGGTTGTTCTGAAGATAAGGATGGGGAGGACGGACATTACATCATCTTCAGCTCCTTACCAGAAAGACAGAGTGAAAGTAATGCTCTACAGGTGTAATAGGTGTGTAGGAAATCTTGCTACTTGAGGGAAAATCTTAGTTACTTTTGCTTAGAGTTGAGGGGTGTGTGTGTGTGTGTGCCTTCAAGTCACATGTTAGCATATGGTGACCTCATGAATTTCATAAGGTTTTCTTAGGCGAGGAATACTCAGAAGTGGTTTGCCATTGTTTTCCTTTGAGTATAGCTTACAGCACCTGATATTCTTCAGTGGTGTCCAATCCAGGGCCTAAACATATCAATAAAACTATGAAATTGACTGAATGCAAGCTGCTTCAGGTGTACCGTATTTGTTGCTTATTGGGACAGTCAGTAGCCAGTTTCTCCCTACTGTGAATTGGGATGGGGTTCAAAGATCTAATTTAGGCATGCTCAGGAGCTGGGCATGACCAGATCAACATTTTTCTTTTCAGTTTTGCAGACCCTGATGTTGTATGCTGTATTCCAAACTGTTGAAAGGATCTCAATTTAAAAAAGAACAGTGAAAAAACTCAGCTTGTGGTGAAACAGGGGAGGCTGCTGTTTGAAAAACAGGAGCTCAAAGCCCTGTTGGGCATATGGAACTAATTGTGCAGTTCTTTGGATCCCTGCCTCTGTTGGTTGGACATCTAAGGATGTAAACAGTTTGGTGTATATTTCATATTCTTCTGTAATGGGATGCAACATAGTCCATTTTGTTCCTTGATTGAATCTGTTAGATAAATATTGTTGGGGTCTTTTTTCTAAAAGAAGGAAAAGATAGTTGCTGAGAGGGACAGGAAGATTTTCAGAGATTATTTTTGTTTCTTTTAGAAGGTTGAATATATAGAAAGGAAGCACTTGAAATTCAGATTTAATTTTCAGATTCTAGTCTTGGCATATGCATGCATATTATTCAATAGCTGTTCATAACAACTGAGAGTATAAGTAGACCTCTGCTGGATCAGACCAGAGGCCTTTCTCATCCAGCACAGGATTCACAGAAATCTATAGACAGGACATGCAGTTACACCCTCCAGCTTGTGTTCACTGGAAACCAATGTACAAAGGAATACTGTATTGAATATATATCCATCCTAGCTACTAACCACTGATAGCCCTAACCTTCATGAATGCATCTGATTGACGTCTTAAACAGTTCAGGGAGTAGCCATCACCACACCTTGTGATAATGAATCTCAGTTTAACTGCTTTCTTCCATAGTGAAATTTTAATTGCTTTTGTTTATCTTGGAACTCCTTGTTGTTCCCAAATACCACCATTCCTATTATATGCAGCATAATTGGGACTTTTCCAGGCTAGCAGTTTGTGTTGATCTGCACTGTATCATTTAATGTTGTTTCTTGTTACTTCCTTGTCTAAATGCTCTCCTGATGTTTTTTTAAAAGACAGTGCTTGTGACATTTGATATGGATGTCTAAACCCCCTCTCAAATTTCCAGACCGTTGCAATCCAGTCATCTTCCATTTTTGCCCCCAAAATGCCTCCTTTAAATGTTCAATTTTTAAAACTGTTTTTTTTTAAAGTTCTCTTCAGAGTCTTGGTGTTAAATTACTAAACTGCTGAATTGTTACACACCAGTGACACAGTAGTGCTTGGGTGAGATCAGCTCTTCCCAGCAGTTACCAGTCTCCTATCCCATGGACTTAGCAAACTTTATTGACGGAAAGCTACTTCTCTGTTTCTTTGCAGTGAGGCTCACCCATAAGATTCCTGAGTTTCCATTGCCCCATTAGGAAACCATGCAGCCATTCATATTTCAGCAGCAAACCTTAACATTTTGTTTGTTTGTTTGTTTTGTTGTGTCCTTCAGATTTGTTTTTCTCCTTTATTACCCCTGGCTAAGAGATGTGTCTCTGCATGTGGGTGTGTAGGGAAGGTGATCATGGGTTGGAAGCATTGCAAAAGAGGGTGTCTTGTAAGTGGCAATAGAGAGGAAGAGAAGAGGGTGGGGGGTTGATCTTATCCAAGGACAACATTACTATAACTGAAAATCAATAATTTAGCAGTTTGACAATAGAATTGTACAGCGTTTGTTTAAAAAAAATTAATGGAGGCATTTTGGAGGCAGAGTGAGTTGCAAAGCACTTCTTGGAAGTAAGAAAAGGTTAGGAGATTGGAGATACCGTAACCTTCCGTATTCACTAACTCCTGCAAAAGTGGAAAAATCTCAAGAATCAAAATGTGTCTGTGGAAAGCGGGGCAAGGCAAAGTGAGGAGAGCAGGCACCCAGGGTCCAAATCAGATTAGGGAAAGGATAGGTTGGCATGGCATCTCTCTCACCCATCTCCTTCCTTGGGAGTGGAAGGTATTGAGAGAGGGTTTGTGGTGTTGAGAAATTGAACTGTGAGCTATCCTTAGCTAGCTAGGCATCACCTGATGAAGGAGTAGAAGTACCAGAGGTAGGTTTTCAAAGGACTTAATGGCATGATTTGCAGCTGTTGAGAGGGAAAGTTCCCTCAGAAAAGAAGCATCTGAGGTAGGGGGGCAGGGGTTGAAGAAACTTGCAAATAATCAAATCTGTGAAAGTCAAACCCATAAATGTGGAGAGCTGACTGTACTCAGATGCAACTTTGTAGCATGCATCATAACTGCGATGTCTATGAATGATCTGAAATGTGCCACATAACATCAGTTTTCTAAAAAGTCAATCTTCTGGTAGTTAAAAAAAATGGAAAAAGAGGGGAATGTGCCTCTGAAAATTCTTTGGGTCACAAAACACCATTTGGATCTCAGGGAGGGGAAGGAAGCAACAAGTACAGCATTGAAAATCTCCACAACCCAACATATTCGGATGAGCCCTGTATCATTTATAGCATAATGGTTCCCACTTCTGGGAGCAGCCTTAATTTTCCCCCCAATACTTCCTTCAGTGCCACAGGAAAATACCTAAAAATCAATTGGCCCCAAGAAAATGGCAGGCAAGACATACATAGGAGTGTCCACTATGCAGTCAATAACAGCACTGCAGATTTCCTGACTCTGAATTTTTTTAGGTGGCAGCTAGCTCCATTTGGTTAATCGGACTTTTGAGTAAACATGTGTAGGGTTGCAGTGCAAAAGTTTCTTATTCTGGCAAGCTTTAGATATATTTTAATATCCCTTCTCCTTGCAAATTTGTTTTGTTGTCTTTAGAACTTTCCCATCACTGATGTTTGTGTAACTGAGACTTCACTGTTGTAAGCTGCAATATAGAAATGATTTTAGGAATAACAAAGAAGCAAAGGAGCAAGTGTGTAAATATCTCAGAGAAAGCCTTTGGCTAAAGGAGCAATGAGAAGGATTTGACACACAATCCAGAGAAGATGCTATGCATGCAGAAATGGGTATGCAGAGCAGCCACACAGATTTATCCAGCTGATAGAGAGGACTGAAATGACAGTCGCATGCTCCTGCAAACCCACAGCAAGTACTCAGTCACTGGATATGGATATAGAATCCTTGTACCAGTTAATATATTCCTCCTCTATATGTCATCCTGCATCAAAAATGGATGGTGTTCATTGTTTCTAGGTAGGCTTAGTGCTATCATCTCTTTAATTTTTCCTCCTGTTGTTCTTGGTTAAACTAAACAGGTTAGGGCATAGTACTAAATCTTAGTGCTTCTTCTCACATAACTTTTTGAATGCAATATTATCAGAGGTGTGGAAAGTATTGTGCTGATGGTATTTTATCACCCTCTACCTTCAATGCACTTTTCAGGACTGGTCCTTCCATTGAACAGAATGAGATAGGTTAGAAGGCAAGAATAGCAGTCCCTTGGTTCTTCATTTTCCTGTTTTCCTTCATCAGAAGACAAAACTATGTGTCATACAGCCTGTCCTATTCTGTAAACTGTCCTGTTGCCTTCAGGCCCATTGGAGGGGGCTGTTCTATTGCCAATATTAAGCTGGCACTCCAATAAGCTTCTATAGTTTGTGCAACACAGAATGTAATGGTAAAATTCACTTCTAATTCAAATTTACTTCTCTTTTTTTAAAAACAGTTGAACGCTCTGTGTGTGCATGAGTGAGATGGGAGGCTACAAACTAGATCATGAACTGATACTCCTGGATTCTTCCAAGAGAGATAAATGACTCCTTTTTTTGCCATAAAAAGGCAAAATAGCCTTGGGGAGGGACAGCATGGGGTCCCCAGTCCACATTAGCCCACTGTACATCTAGCCATAAGACACACAAATGGCTGAAAAAGTTACTTCCTGGATTACAAATCCCAGAATCCCCCAAGCCAGATGGCTTGTCACTGGACTCCTACTCACACCAAGTCCAGTTAGCATGACCAATGGCCAGGTATGATGGGAGGTGTAGTACAATATGTGGAAGGCCACCACTTGCCAACCCCCGGAACTAAGACAAGACTTGTCCAGAATCTCTACAGGTTTTTACTTGCCTTTATGCATATCAAAGCTACAACCTTTGTGTCTGTGTGTGTGAACAAAAGCAGTAGGATTATCCTTGTCACAGAATAGAACTTCATGATGATATTCAGCTGTTCTCAACTTCTATAACCTTGGTTTTTCTGATTTCTAAATATATCCCATCAAGCAGACAAAGACAATCAATGGCTTTTCCTCTTGGCAGTGACAGATTTCTTCAAATGCAACTCTATTAATTTTTCATATATGTTACATTGGACGAATGAGAGAATACACAAAGCTTATCATAAGGTAGTTATTTTAACAGTGTCTGAACTTACTTTGAACTTTTTATTTTTACTAGAGCTCTCTCTATTGAGGAATTTGGGAGAGGGAGCACAGGGAAAAAGGCTATTTGTTTAAATTTAATTCAGAACAAAGTCTTAACACTTGGATACTACTTGTAAAGTTGCTGTCCAGCATTTCAAAACCTTGATGAGTGTTGGTAAAAACATTTGCTCAAGAAAACTGACACTTTTTACAAATAATGGCATCCCTTCTGCATGATCTTGCAAAGGAATGGGGAGTATATTGCTTTGCATTATAGTGAATATGAAGCAGCACCCATTCAATTTGTGTGCCTTCCAGTCATTTCTGACTTATGTGAAACTAAGGCAAATCTATCCTGGGATTTTCTTGGCAAGACTTGTTCAGAGGGGGTTTGCCTTTGCCTTCCCCTGAGGCTGAGGGATTTTAACTTGCCCAAGGTCATCCAGTGGGTTTCCATGGCTGAGTGGGGATTTGAACCTTGTTCTCCAACACTCAAATCACTACACCATGCTGGCTCTCACCATTCAATTAAGTGACTATATAAATCAATTATTCCTATATCTTAGGCCTCATGGAGCAGTGCTTATTACACATATTTTTGAATCTTCCAGTCAGCACAGAGCTGTAGGGAGCCAAGCATGCAGGAAGCTGAAGAAAATCCACATCAGATTAGGGCAAATATTGGATCTGAGCTGGGAAAGTTAATAACTTCTAGAGTCCCCCTAATGACTGGAGTATGTGGGAGACATAGTCCAAAAAATAATTCTCCCAGGCTCTGGCTATGTTAACACTGGGATGCAGATTCACAGTAGGAGGCAGATCAGATCAATGACAAGACTGAAGCAGTGGGATCTGTCCTACAAAGACTAGAATGTGGCTGTGAAAGGATGCTGATAAATGAAGGTGGCTGGAAAACAGGGAGACTTGCAGAAGGAAAAGGAAGGCAGCTTTCTGTTTTGATATTACAGCACTGTGCTCCAAGGAAGGGAAAGGTGTCTGTTAAATGTTACCTGGTCTCTTAAGGTAGGGCCATGCTTGTAGGCAGCAATTTTGGACAACGCATTGAATGGTTGAGCAAGCGAAATTTGGTGGCTCCATGTTTGTTGAACACAGCCATTCATATTGAATATAAGAAATCTTACTGTGTGCTCTTTGCTTTCAATTCTTGTAATTAACACAGTGCAACAGTGCAAATTCTCAAGAGATGTGTATAGTATTATACTTTACCTGATTAGTCTAATAAACTGACCGAATGTTTTTAACTTATGCATTATACTATAGCACAAATCTCTCTGAATGTGCCTTCAAATCACCTGCTGACTTATGGTGACCCCATGGATCTCATAGAGTTTTAGGCAAGGAATACTCAAGTGGTTTTGCCAGTTCCTTCCTCTGAAATACTAGCAGAATAACCTAGCTTTCCCTGATTTAGACACCACCCACTGCTCTTCCACTTCTTTCTACAAAGGTGCTTTTTGTATCCCTATCCCTGCCCATCCACTCACTGACCCAGGTAGTCTCCTTCTCCCCTCATTCACCTGCCCACCTAACTTGATTCTCTGCCTCTTCCATCACTCACCTGTGTTTCTGGATGTTGTTTCACTCCCTTGGAAACAAGTCCCCTTTCTCTTTTTTACCCACTTAATGTGATCTTTCTTTTGTCTTACCCATCAGAGGGGTTCTCAGTACTATGGGATTCTCCCCTTTTCTTTCTCTCTGGTCTTTCTTCTATTCCAGTGTTTTTAAACCTTTCTCTCTGCTTACTCCCCACCCACCTTGCGGGGTACCAAGACCATCCATCTCTTCCTATCTTTCTTGTTCCTTCTTTCTCTCTTTATTTTTGAAGGCTTTAGGCACTCTGCAGAGGAAGGCAGCAGTCATACCTTGAATGTTGTTTTCCCCAGTGCCTGTCAGTTCTGAGGTATGGGTGCAAGGGCTGTCTGGTACAGGACCAGGGCTGGGTCTAGGTACGGTCGCTAGGTCAGGAAGCTGAGGCTCAGGGCACAACAAGAGTCCAAGGCAGCAGTCCTCTGGGCAGCAAGAGTCCAGGAGACAGGCAGGAGGTCAGAGCACACAAGCTAGGTTTATGGGATGTTTATGGCAATTCATAATAATTCATAATTCTGGCTGAGAATTCTAAAGGCCCCTCCCTAAACTGTAAACTCCAGGATTCCATAGGAAGTTGAAAGTGGAATAATAGCACTATAACAGTATAGTGCAGAAATGGCCAGAGATTCAGTCAGTGCAACTATGTAATTGTACACATGACTGCTTGCAAGTTACACTGATTCAGATATACTCTCCAGAACTGTGTACAGGATTGTCTGTAATAGGGATAATCTTATTTCCTACTGCATGATAGAGAATGGGGAATGGCTCTTATGGGATGATGCCCAACTGAACCTCGTAGATGCCTCTTTTAAAAACAACAAAAACAACAATACTTTGAATGGAGTTGCTTCACCCATTCCGCTGCCAGTTATTAAGGCCACATCCAGTCATGCCTATGTCATTAGATGCCTTCACTATTAAGCTCTTAAGTTGCATGTGTGAATAAGCCACTAGAGACCTAACAGTACAGGTAGGACTTTGTAAGACAAAGACATGTTTTCTTACTGTTTTGTGAAAAGCTTCCAGTTTTTAGATGTTGAATATAAAACATTTCTTATTTTGATTGCTATTATTATTGTATCTTGAACCTTGGATGCAAGATGCTCCACATACTTGTAAATACACCAGGGATTCTAAATGTAGTCTCTTATGCTACCCCAAATGGCATTTGGAAGGGCTCACCTGGATTTGAAAATACTTAGTCATGACTATCTTAAGTCAAAGTGATGGGTGAGCTCTAAACATGAATAAATCTGGATGCAACCCACTGTAAGCTCATTGCAGAGGTAGTGGGATTTACTGTTATTCTTGGGGAGTTGCTACTGTTATTGCTTACATGGGTCTATAATAACCTTTCTGAGCTTGGGTGCCCTCCCAGTGTCAGCGTGGCCATTCTGCTTGGATGTTGTAGACCAGCGGTTCTCAACCTGTGGGTCGCGACCCCTTTGGGGATCGAATGACCCTTTCACAGGGGTCACCGCTCCTCTATCCTGCCCCACTCCCTTTTGAAACAAGGTCACTGATCATCCCGCCAAAAGCCAGCCCCTTCCTGTTATTTGGCGGCCTCACAGCCAATGGGAGGGCTGTTTCTGAGATCCCACGCTGGGAGGAGGGGAGAGTAGGCGGCTGTTGCTCCGGGCGGGGGGGGTGTTGCACCATTGGAAGAGCACTACCCCCTCCTCCTCACCGCCGCTGCCGTCTCGCCAGCAGCCTTTCTTGCTTGGGCCGCCTCCTCCTCTTGCTCCTCAGTGCAGCAGCCGAGCATGGGGGGCGGGCGGGCGGGCTCTGAAGTAGGACAGGGTGCCACCTTTTCCTCCCCCATGGAGCTGCCAAGACGAGCGAGCAAGCGCTGGGTAGGAAAGAAGGGCGACCGATCCTGCACCTGGAGTGAGAGCTGCAAAAATGCCCCGATCGGGTGCTGTTCGCATGGGCATTGAGCGGGGGCGGGGATGGGCGTGTCCATCTTCTGGGAAAGAGAGCTGAGGGTTGGAGCAGCTTCCAGGCAGCCCTGCGCTCTGTGTGGCTTGGTGGGCGGGCTGGGCGGCAGCCTGGCACGGGTCTCAGCCCTTTGGCGGAGGCGGGGAGCTTATCATACTACCCCAGGGATTCCTGGCCTGTAAGAGGAGTTTATTTCAGAACAAGGGGGATACCTCCTTTTCCTAGATGGGCAGTCTTCTCTCTCTCTTTCCAGCCTACTTTTGGAAACTTCTTGCTTGAATGTTGTGTTGCAGTTACTTGCCCTCTTCTTATTTGCCCACCCACCTACCCTCCTACCCAATGGTAGGCCCACCTTAGGGTCAACATAAGTCAGGAACAACTTGAAGGCACACACAAGAAGCTTGTGTAGTCCCCCGAGATGTAACTAGAAATAAATATTTCACAATATATATTTACGTATTCTTTTTGTGATTAATCACTATGCTTTAATTATGTTCAATTTGTAACAATGAAAATACATCCTGCATATCAGATATTTACGTTACGATTCATAACAGTAGCAAAATTACAGTTATGAAGTAGCAACGAAAATAATTTTATGGTTGGCGGTCACCACAACATGAGGAACTGTATTAAAGGGTTGCGGCATTAGGAAGGTTGAGAACCACTGAATGTAGACCAACACATTGGAAGGGCACCAGCCTGGAGAAGTCGCTTCTACAGCATGCCCTGTACACTGATGGTGCTTTATGAAGATGAAGGACCAGTATAATTGCATAGTTGCTGTTCTTTGCAATGATAGCACTTCAATGCAAGAAGCAGAATATTCCAGAAATGGTTGTATGGTTCTGCGGAACATTAAGTGAGGAGGAAAAAAGACTTCTAAAACAACAATTTTGTATTATTATGAGAGCTGCACAGCACTCAAACCGAAGTTTAAAATAACGGCTCTTGCAGCGTGACTATTAATTAGGGTCTTACAAGAAGAAAATGTAGTTTAGTTGTGTCATTGTGGATATGTCTTGTCTTTTCCCTCTAATACCAATATGATTTTGTTTTCAATCACCCTCTCTTTCCATATTATCACAAAACAGAATGGCTTTATTTTGAAACACATTGTATGTGAGTGGAATGTTTTTTATGATTACATGCACAGTTTTCTTGAAAAGCAAAATCCGATTGTTTGGAGCAGGAAAAAGCACCCAAAACGTTGATAAAACAGAATGAAGGCAAGTATTCTGAAGAGGAAAGCACCCCCCTCTTCTAAAGCTGTGTATCTTGGAAAACTTAGTCATAATCAAATCTTTTGTCTTGTTTATGCAAAAAATATTTAACATGAAGAATCCTGCAGAGCTTGTTTGATTTTCATAGCTCTCTTGGAGACAGAATGCAAAGCGGGGAGAGCTAACATAAACAACTACTGTAATTTGTGCAGGCATCTTTAAAACATTAATTTTCTCAAAGAATTGTGTTTTTTAATACTTTGTACTTTAGAACTATGCAGCTGCTATAAACCTTCTAACCTGAACATGAAAAGTTCTCTTCTCATTAAATATTACTGATTAGAAAAACATGGATATATGTGAGTTTCCTTGTGGAAACCTTGTATCAATCTAGCCTAGTGCAAGCTTGGTAATAGTAGATACAGCAGGAATATGGATGATGAAAGATGTAAAACAAAGACAGTAGGTATAGATAAAGATGATCTGTTCTCAGATTTACAGAGTAAATGCCAGAAAGATCAGCGGTGGCAATAAGGAAAAGGAGAAATATAAGCAAGTGACCTCTGGTAAACTAAAAAAACTATTGAGTTAGACACAAGAATTTATGGGAGTGGGAGATGTGCCGCCATACCTTTTTTTTTTTTAAGAATTCCTGGGAATTGTCTTTAAATGCACAGGTGCAGGGGGAGGTAAAACAACTCTAGCAGCAGCAACTATTCTGTACTTTACATCAAACTGCAAATCACCAGATTCTTTGATGTAAAATGTGACTGTTAAACTTGTCTATTACTATAAGCTGCACTCATGAGAAGAAGAACCAGATAACCGTTTGGAGGTCTGAAAGGGATTCATTTGACTGTTCCAGAATATCACAGCTAAGGACCATCTCCAGGTAAAAGGATGAATGCAGGCCTGAAGAGAGCTCATGATACTGGATCACTTCTTCTTCCTGAATGGCGAAGTGTGTTTCCATTTACAGTAGGAGTGGCCAACTTCTGTTCCTCCAGATGTTTCTGGATGGCAACTCCCATCCTCCCTTACCACTTGCTATGCTATAAAGGATGGAGGGAGTTGCAGATCAATCACATCTAGAGCACCACAAGCTGCTAACTCCTGACTTAATAGGGCCAGTTTCTTTTGGAGGAGAGTACTGAAGCCTTTACTGTATTTTCAAATATCTGTGTTTTTTAAACACACACACACACTATATATGCGTGTGTGTGTGTGTGTATATATATATACATACATACATATATACATACATACATATAATACACGCATACATGGGCGCCCCTGGTTGTGCCTAGGCTGTGGATATTGTAATTATAAACCACTGCCAGAGTGGCCAACAGTCATGAACAACGAGAGCCTGAAGGGCCACATATTTACCACCCCTGCACTAGTCTTTGTAGTAATAACCTTTTCTAATGATTATGTCAGGGAAAAGAGTTGCAGTCCAGCATTCTCTCTGGCACATTGGCTTTCTATGTGCCAGAAATTGTTCTGTCTGGAGAAGCATCCAGGTATGTGAATCTGCATTTGTCATCTGATAGTCTAGTCTGTTAGGTTTACTAAGCCAAAAGAACCAGGAGTAGGCTATGCCAGGAAGAGAAATCATGTGTAAATAGAGATTAAGCCCCCCTGCACTAAATTATCTTTCCTGTTTTAATATATATGAATAAATTGCTAGAATTTAATACCAGATAAGAAACTGGCAAAATCACCTCTGAATATTCCTTGCCTAAGAAAATCCTATGAAATTAATGAGGTCACTATGGCCCTTTCTGCACCAGCCTTTTAAAACCGTGCAGAGCGACCTCCAACGGAGGTCTTCTGCACCGTGGAGTGGACTGGGGCGAACTACTTTTTGGAACTGGTCGCGCAGCATCCTTTTAAAAAACTTCTTTTAAGAGGTTTTTTAAAAGTACAGAGTGCGCGACCCAGTGTTGCTCCATCGCTGTGCTCTGGTGCAGATTTGCAGGCGCGCGCTAGTGTGTGCCTGCAGATCTGCTGGGGGTGGGCTTTAGCCTGGTGAGCTTCTCCGGTTGGTGGAGGTTTTCCACCAACCGGAAGCCGCCATTTTGGATGCTGGAGCAGGGCGGAGCTAAGACGGACCCAAATGGACCCACCAAAAAGCCGGTGAGTAGCGGCAGGGAGCGTTTCCCTCGCTGCATGTAGAAAGGGCCTATAAGTCATCAGGTGACTTGAAGGCACATATATGCATACACACATGCAAGATGGTATGGCCATGTCACACTGTCACCCCATACTAAAATGGCATTGTTAACATGGCCCTTTCTGACCAGCACAGGTGTTCTCTTTTATTCACTTAAAATAAATATGAACAACACCACGAAGTCATAGACAGAAATGTACAAAAAGGTTTTGCTAAAATGCAATTAAACTGTCTAGAGAATTAGAAGTATTTATAACAAAAGCTGAGATCTTGCATTGTCAGACGTAGCTATTACAACAGAACTCTGTTGTCATAGCTACTTCTGCTGATGAGCTCCCCCACAAAAATCCTGTCTTGTAAGCCAGGCAGCACCCCAACTGAAGAGTTCTGAGGCCCTTCGGATTAGGGCAGCGGGAAATGACACAACTGCATTGATCTTCTGGTTGTGGGATGCACTGAGACAGGCAGTAAAGGAGACCTTGCAGGGTCCTGCTGCAACTGCTTCTCTCAACATACTGCACAACCGTGAGAATGCTGCAGTTGTCATTTTATAGTGCCCCAATCCACAATGAATCTGAGATCCTTTGGTTGGGACGCTGCTTGTCATATGAGGTAGGTTTCTGGGGTCATATTTGTAGCATAAATGTGAATCTTAAAAGTTATGAGATCATAAGTCCAGCTTACAGTCTCATAAATACTGAACAAGGTGCCAGCCAAATTCATTAAGAAGGCAAAAAATAAAAATCAGTGACAAAGCACATTTTGAAAAGCACTTGCAGTTAGTTCCTGTTGAAGCAGAAATGTTTTCACTTGCAAGAACAGCAAGGACTTCCACTCTATGTGATCTGGATGCAACATCTGGGCCACCTCAGATTGGTTGATTAATTGTGAGGAGGTTTCCCCATTTGCCAGAACCCCTACCCAGACAATCTGGGAGCCAGTTTTGACTGGGATGTGCCTGAGACAGCAGGCAAAGATTACAGTCTGGGATTTAAAACCTCTTCAGGGTCATGATTTCAGCTTTTTAACAAGAACAACAATTCTACATGAGAGAACCTGCCCTTCTTGTCTTCTTCTGGCAAGCAATTTGCCTAGTTCTTGGAGCTGGCTTTTGAGAATTGGACTGTCAGCTTAATGATGTGTGATCTGAGTTGCGTATGATGACTGGGAATGACCAGCTTCATGCACACCCAACTGCCAGGGTTCTCTTGCATTCTCTCCCACCAGGCAAGTAAAAGCTGTGTGACACAAAGCAACAAATGTTTATTGTTGTGTGCTTTCATATCTGACTGATGGTGATCCTAATGTGATGCTATCATGGAGTTTTCTTGGCAAGATTGGTTCAGAGGGGGCTTGCCATTGCCTTCCTCTGAGGTTGAGAGTGTGACTTGCCCAAGGTCACCCAGTGGGTTTCTATGGCTGAGTGGGGATTCAAACCCTGGTCTCCAGAATCATAGTCCAACACTCAAACCACTATACCACACTGCTCACTTAGCATCTAGCTAGTCATTACTCAGATTGTTTCTTTCCTCTAATTTTTTATAAGCAATTCTGGTTGTCAGGATCCAAGGCAGGGGCAGCAAGGACCATCTAGTACAGGCGCTGGGGCAGACACTAGGTCAGGAAGCTGAGGGTCAGGGCACAATAAGAGTCCAAGGTAGCAGTCCTCCAGGTAGCAAGAGTCTAGGAGACAGGCAGGAGGTCAGAGCACACAAGAGTCCAAGGCAACAGGCTCCTTCCAGGCAGCAGGCATACACAGGACCAGAGGCAGGTCCAAGAGACAGGCAGAAGGTCAGGGCACAGTACGGGGTTCAAAGCCTACCAGGTAACATGAGTCCACAGGGTCAGAGGCAGGTACAGAAAACTGGCTGAGGTCCAGGTCCAAGTCCAGGGGCCAGCTGTCAGCAGGGTCAAGACCACTGAAGAGCCAGGAGAGGCTACAAGCCAGGCCTGGAGACCATATTGCTGTGGCAGAGACTACAGAGCAAACCCAGCCCTTATGTAGCTGGCTGCTCCAGCTGTCCTGCATCAGAGCAGCCAACTGGGTCTGAGGTACTGGGCAAGATTCTGCAAAGAACAGGGTCAAGGCCAGGATCTTTGCAGGCAGTATCCCACAAGGACTTAGTCACAGACCTGAATGCTTACACTGGTTAACTATAAAACCTGTAGTCCCGTCACCCTCAATAAGACTCAGAACAGCTTACAAGTGGTTCTCTATTGGCTGGATTCATGCTGACAGTACCAAAAATTATTACGATCAAGGAAAAGTGTGTTTGGTTTCCCATAACCAAATGTTAAGTTATTCATGAAGATGTACATGTTGGCAAGCATCGACAATAACTTGTAAATGTTGACCGTGTCAGACAAATTGAGGGAATGTTGGCAAATGTATTTGTCTCAGAAGCATGATAGTCAGTGTTAAAACATTTACTTGCAAAGTGTGGAGAACTGTATATATCATTTTTCAAAAGGCCCTTCCCATGGTGTGAATGGCTTGAAGAGTTTTCCCAATATGCAATTGGTCAGAAGGATCTGATTAGTCTACTGGCTGTTGAAGTCACAGTGGTTCTTTACATGGCCTTGAGGGGACCTTTGGCTTGCTGTGATTCTTGGGCAAGGGGGAAATATTTTTGTCTTTCCTTTCTATCTGAAAGACAGTAAGTTCCCAAATCTCACCGGTATCTCTGTGGTTTTGGACCATATCTCTCCTGGCCTGGTACACTGGTTCGAGGAGGAGGACAGACTCCTTGTCTGCAGAAACCTATAGAAGATATTTTTATTGAGGAAGGGAACGCATTCACAAAATTAATTTGGGATTGCTGGTATTTAATTGCAAATGGTCCAAAGTATCCTACAGGCATTCAGGTATTATCTCCCAGCTGATCTTGAAAGCTAAGCACGGTCAGTCCTGGTTAGTAATTGGATGCAGGATTGCAAAGGAATACCAGGTGCTGTAGGTTACATTCAGCAAAAGGCAGTAGCAACATACCTCTTCAGTATCCTTTATCTAAGAGAACCCTGTGAAATTCTTGAAGTCATGTTAGTGGACAGGCAACTTAAAGTCTCTCCCCCCGCCCATCTCCCTCTCCACTGACTACCCCCTGCCTTAAACTCACACCTGGCATTGCCCCTTTCCAGCATATTGATCCCACATTCTACAGAGACTCATCTACAATGTGTGTTCTTTTTCTGTAGATCCTACCATTAGAAAAGCAAGTGATCTGTCTCAGGCAGGTGATGCAGGGATCAGCAATAGAAGTGCCCAGCCATTCTTCTGTTTTTGAGTTGTATGTGCTTTATGATCTCCAAAGCTAACCTGCTGGGCCAGGGGGGTGGGATGCCATTTACTCACCAGTGGTAAAGTCAGTTATGATTCCTCCCCTCCCATGCCAAATGTGGAACCTTCTCATTTGCTTCAGATGCTGCAATGGTTCTATATAAGCATTCAGTTAATTCTTTAATCTCCCATACACCAGAATAGGACACTTTAATCCTGCAGAGTCACATTTTTGTTGCAAATCCACTAAGAAGTGGATGTACAATGTAGACTAGTGATAGGGAAATTGTAGAATGTCTATGTTGTATAACTATTTCTGCACGGAGTCTGCCAGCTAAAATGTGACTGGAAGAACTAAAAGCATTGCAAAATCTATTTGTTTTATTTGCCTTTTAACTGAAAGATGCCTTTATTATATGCTGCTTTTCAAATGCAATCATTCCAATCATTTTAAACATTCATTTCAGATTTTATGAGCTTATCGTGTTCATATAGAATTGTGTGTTCTATTTCGTACAATATGTTGGGAGAGGGTGGTCTTGAACACTGAAAGTGCTGAAAGTTGGCTAAGGGATGCTTAAAACACAATATACACAGTGTCAACTACCTTATGTTTAAATGGTAGTGTTCCAGATCTCCAGTTCTTTGAAGCAAAGGCTGTAAATAAAGCAGGGGTTTTCCCCATATAGTTGCTGCACTTTTGCCAAACAAAATGGCACCCATTATTACTGACCAGATTATAAATGTCATTTGAGACCTTTGTTCATAAACAGTTCAAAATATGCTCTTTTCTCACATCAATGATATCCATTTTAGTGGCCTTCAGTAGCATCCTGCTGGTGCTATACATGGGCATAAATGTGTAACTTCTAGGATGTTGCAGAAGGAGGTATTCCTTCTGCAACATCCACACACACTCTGTGCAAAACAGCTTCACAGTGCTGGTGCATATCCTTATGTTCATTTAGTACCCAGTGGAGGACAGGAGACAAACAGGCAATGTCTGATTGTAGTTCTGCAGCCAAGAGACAGGAGAAGATGTCACTATGCTCCACTGGACTGGAGCTGCTTTCTGTATATGAAATATATTCTATGCCACATATCCCAGAAAGCCAAAGAAAACACATCTCTTGAAAACTGTCTCTGTAGCACACTTTCATCTATGAAATGGACTGCAGTCCATGAAAGCTTGGACCAAAATAAATGTGTCAGTCTTGAAATGACATAAGATCCCTGTTGGATTTTTTTTGCTGCAACAGACTAAATACAGCTCCCTCTTTGTAAATCCTCCTACTCTTCTTATGTTTGACAAGGGAACTTAACATTTCTTTGCAGTGTATTCATTGCTGACATCACTGACAATTAACAGTGCAGTAAGCTTTAATTAAGCATTGTTCCTGGTTACTGGTGAACAATGAACACACATAAATTGGCTTATGCAAATTGGCATCTAATCTAAATATCTAGTCATTTGACAGTAATACAACAGTGCCTTCTACCCTAGCACAAAGTAGTTTTCACAAACACTGTATTGATTCATTAGGTTCACCTTTCAACTGTGAAATATCCCCAAGGTTTCTGCATAGTTACTAAGCCAGTGACATGGAAATGGATTTTGCCAAGATCACAGCCAGGTAGAGAAGCTAAGAAAAATATTCAGCCTCTGTTAAATAGTTGGACCGGAGATTGTGTATCATGTAAGCATAATTTCACTTTATGCTTCTGTATGGGTTTTTGAGTTTTTTGGTCCCTGACTATGCAAAGACCAAAGCTCTCCCCGCCAACTCACTGGCCATTTGGTTGCTGGTGGAGAGTGGAAGGGATCAGAGAGGCATCTGGCTATGTTCTCATAGGTACAGACTGATGACATCATCTGTTGAGACCTCCGAAGGACCCCAGAAGATCTTAGCAGAAAATATCCTTGGTCTGCAACTGGCTATGGGGTGCTTTGGGTGGGTGGTAATAGTAGAGACATAGTGAGTCCCTAGGGGTGAGGAAAGGGAAGCCATAGCAGGGTTCCACATGTGGAACTGCTATACTACACTCATTCATGTAGAATATCAGCTTATGAGAGTTCAAGAGAGTTAGAAGCCACCTTGGATCCCACGCCAGGAGAAAGGCTGCAAACAAACAAACAAACAGACAGACAAAGGCACTATTTATGAGTGACTTGCAGTTACCTGGTTCTAAATGGTTCCCGAATTCCCAGTCATAGGTGTGCTGAAAAGAGCTAGAACAACAGCCTGTATCAAGTTTTTTGTAATATATCACCCCCACTGTCTTTGGGAACACTTAAGTCTTAGGCATTGTTTAAAACAAGTTACTTCAGTGCAAACACAAGTCCACCTCTGATGTTACGCACATCATGTTCCCCCACCTCTGATACTCGTGTACACAATTCAAGTATCTGCAGGAAGGGGGCATTTGCACAGCCATGTGGTGACTGCCCTGTGAGGAGGAATCTTGACAGCATGAGGTTCTAGCTAGGGATGGGAAAGAAGTGGTTGGTAATTGAGAGAGTGTTTTTTCTTTTTCTTTTTCATATAGCCCATGATCTGAGAGACTCTTGACAAAAATCTGTATGTCTGTCCCCTGAGGTGTTGTTGTCAGAAGGAAATCAGTCTCAGATTCTTCTACCCCTTTAGCTTTCTTAATTCATGAAAATAAATGCTCATGACAAAGAATGCATATATTATAAATGTAATACACTTTTGTCAATGGGAATACGTACAAAAACTGCATATATTAGGAAACTGTGTGCTGAAATATGTAAGAATTTCATGTAGGAAGGGGGTGATATCTGGTAAGGAATGTGCCTGGATCTTTATGAGACAACTGAAATGCAACAGAGGAAACTGTCAGATCTTCCATATCCCTACTTCCAGCTGATAATGGAAGCCTCAACATAGCTACCTGAGAGAGGAGCTCACTATACAATATTGAGGGCAGGGTTTCTCAGCGCAGCCTTGTTCCTCTTCCCTGTGTTTCCCTCTAACTGTTCATCTTACATGTTGTATATTAAATAATGCTTCAGTAGAGCATTATTTTCTTGTTGACCTAGCTGGAACCAGTTCTTCTGGCTGTCACTTACGGTCCCTAAACTCTGGTTAACAAAGAAACACTATTATGTATGCAAGCAGCAGTAGCTAGTCGCTTTGATGGCAGTAGAGTAGTGAATATACTCAGGGTCCTGGTCTGAACTGTAAAGGAACTAAGATACTGAACTCTATCCCCAAATCTAACCCCAGTCCCATGTCTTGGGGCTTTTTAGGTTACTTTGCCAGTATATAGTGCTATAGGAACTCCCACACAATCTCTTTACCCAAAGACCTATTCCTAGTTTTCCAGAACGCCTTTGGCAAAAGCTTAATTCTCCATTTGGAGCTGAAATAAGTTTGTATTCTTCACCTGCGCTCCCTTCTCTGCTTATTTTTTTGGGTCTCATTGGTGTTGCATTCTAGGTTGTAAATACTTTGGGTCTTCTCTCAATCCTTAAAAAGTGTCACTCAGATACACAGAGTTGGAACAGAATGAATTTTCTCACCAGATTTCTCTGAATAAGAGTATTAACTGTGGTATGGGCTGCCTTAAATTAAGGCATATCTGAAGGCAGCAGACCTCTTCTGATTTTGGAAGCCCAGCAGGGTCAGGCCTGGTTAATATTTGGATGGGAGATGACCAAAGAATATCAGGCATGATAGGTTGCATTTCAGAGGAAGGCAAACCATCTCTGAGTACTTCTTGTGTAAGAAAACCTTATGTCATTCATGAGTTTGCTATAAGTTAATGGGTGACTTGAAGGCACATATATGTGTGTGCACATGCATGCACACACACACTGTCCGGAATCTTGGATCTGTCAAAGAATATTATGTCTCAAGTTAGTGAATTGATAGATAGTCTTACTGACATTTTCTGAATGGCTAGAAAACACCTGAAAGGAGGCATGTTTTTTAGGTTTCCCTTTTCCACTCCTGAGTGACAATGATGTAATCTCAGTGTCTGTGAAAGGACATAAAGGGGGCAGACTGCAGCTCTTTAGCATAACACAGAGAAAGAGGTACAAAGGACTGATTTGGATGGAAGTGTATCTGTAAGTTAACAATTCTGAAATTTGATGTTGGCAGTGGATTTGGCTGTGAGTTGTCTTCTTTAAGCTGTGTCACCTCTGCTCAACCTGTTTATTTGTAAATCTGTACTATAATGTAAAGTGCTGATCAATCATCTCCTTTGGATAACTACCAGACACTTCACATTTCTTCACTTTTTGTTCTAGAAGGCATATTTATGAACATGTTTTCATAATTTGATATTTAGAGTGAAATCCCAAACATTTTAATGCAAGTTGGATTTTTAAAAAAACCTGTTGGCTTTGGTTTGGTTTGTATGGAATGTGGTATAAAACAAATGTTAGGGATTGTAGAGGCTACCACTCAAACTTTTATTCATTCAAATCATATGTGAAATCATCAATACCATCTTGGGCAGTGCTGAGTAGATTTCCTCACAAACTCATCCATCACAAGATGCCATAAGCTTCCATTATTCTTCATCCAAAAGAATCCAAAGCTGCAAAATCACGGTAGTCCTGCAGTATCTGACCTCATACAATTATTAAGTGCCACAATAGTGTGTGTCTTTTCAAGTCTGTTTAAATCAGGATCAGGGGAAGAAAGTTCACATAACTCTGGAACTTCACCCAGAGGCTTTTGTTTTATCTCACAAATTTATACCTCTCAGCTTTTTTAAAAATGTTTGTTGCTGATTATGTTAGTAGCTTTGAATTTTGGGGGGAAGATGTCACACACATATCTTAACCCAGCAAACAAACCAACAAGGTAAGAAAATCATATGAAGGTTGGCATCTTGTTAGTGAGTTCTGTGTCATAAGTGCCCTTTACCTGGACCTAACTCCATCTTTGGATGGTGGTCAGAGAGCTAATCTTTTGCCTTTGTGCTTCATCTGGAAACCTCCCATGCCCAGCAGCTGTCTCTGTCAAAAATGGCAACTGCTACTCCTTATTACCAGAGGAAACAGGAGGAAACTGGAAGGGTATTCAGACCATGCAGATCCAGCTACTCTCAGCTCCTTGGAGAAGGAAAGGCAAGTGCACTGAAAGCTGGATCTCATTTCTTCCCCCTCAGTCAAACTGAAAGCTGCCAGATGATAGGAGGATGTGGAACTGTGTGTGTGGAGCTATGTGCAGATGGAAGGTCTCAGTCAAAGTGTGTCTTTTCACTTTGTTATCATTTCAGTGACAGGGAAATGGAATAGTTAATTGATACTCTTTAAAATCTATAACATAACAATGTTGAAGATCACTACTATGTCCTGTTAGGCAACATAAAATTTCAACCCAGCACTGTCATGATAATCTTATGATTTTCTGCTGTTTTCATGATGTTTGTTGTTCTATATGTGATTTTAAACTGACCTAGAACGTTTTTTAATTGAAAGACTGTATGGAAAAATTTTAACTGAAGAAATCAATAAATTGACTGCAGTTTCACTTCCCCCTGCACCTGAGATGAAGCTTTCATTCTCTATACCTGTGTTTATGAAAGCTTTTTCCACTGAAGGCATATGCAAAGAAACCAGAACTGCATGTTTCGAAACAGATATCTGAAGTCACGCATTTAGTTTCTTAATATGCTTTTGTTGTAGGATTAACATAAAATGGATAGCAACCAAAACAAGGACACAGTGAAATAATAAACATTATGTGATGTACGAGCATGACTGTTGTATGTTCTGTGCCCTGTGTTGCAATGTATTATCAATCTACTATGTGCAGCAAGTTTGCATAGAGTTGCTAAACAGTTTAACGTGCTTTATTACACCACAAGCAGAAGGGTAGTCTGTGGTGCCCAAGTCTGTATCTCATTCCTCCCAAGTGATCTATAGAGCATCCTTCCCCCTCATCCCTCTCTCTTTTTTTTTTTACCATCTCAGGAATCTTAGCGCACTGTCTCAAGAGAACCCTCTCCTGTCTTACTAGCCTCTTAAAAACAATATTTTCTAATGAGTAATGGCAACCCTCCTTATTTCAACATGAAACTGCACTTTCCTATGGATGACAACCCACAATACACTGGTCAAGATCCTGCATTAGCTGACAGAATATGACACTCTCTCAAACATACCTATCTCTCCTCTTCTTCTCCATCCGCACACAAGGTACCTGGCAGCTGATGACCATTTAGTGGCCAGGAAGCAGGGTGGCTGGGCAAGGTATTTCTTTGCGCAGCCAGATACACAATAAAGATGGCATCCTCCTAGAATTCCCAGGGATCCTCCAGAGAACTGGAGAAGTGATGTTTTCTGTGTAGAGGCGTCTGCGGAAAGGCAGCCATATGCTGCCTGTCCACTTCCCACTCTGCCTACTTAATGACTACTGGGGGGGCATTGGCAACTGCTAGCTGGATATTGCTTGTGGAGGGTGATTGATACCTCCTTCCACAATGACTGGTAAAATGAAAAATGCAGGAGTAATACCTGCGTATGACACTAAAAAGATTCTGGCCATAGTCAGATTTTTGAGGTATCAAGCATAATATCCCCATGAGTTATGGCTGCCACAGACACGAAACTGATTATTTTATTATTGCATATAGACACAGGAATGTATATACACACATGCATAGAGTAATTATAATTTATGCTGGCTAGGTGATTTGAGGAACTGTACTACCAAAACAAACATACAAACCCCCAAATTTCTAAGTCAAAAGCTATTACTGAAGCTAGGTTAACAGAAGGATGATACTCAGAAGCTAGGGATAAAGTGGGGGGCTGTGGAATCCTGGGAACTGTAGTCCTTTCCAAGCTCTGTTCCACGAGCCAGTTGAAAGTAGCTCAGGGTTCACAGTAAGAGAACCTTTGTGGAGACAGTATACTTCGTGCTTCTTTACAGCTGCTGCACGTTCATGGTTAATGCAGTCTGTTAGGAAAGCTGGTGTGCTGCTACTGCTAAGGTCTCTTGTGCATCAAGCTTGACTGTTTTTAACTGACTTTAACTTTTTGATTAGTTTAATCACTGTTTAACTTTTTTTTTTTTTTTGGTGAATTTTAACTTTTTAAAAAAATTCTATAAGAAGCCGTCTTGATTTCTGAACTAGGAAAAAAGTGGGATATAATAGTAATAGTAGATGATGATGATAATGATGATAATGATAATAATAATTATAATAGGGGCCCACTTTACCCATATGGGCTGAAGGAAAAGGAAAAGCATCTTTTGTACCTTTGAGCTATAAAGCTAAACCTTGAATGTTCAGACTCAAAGCCTGAGACCTAGGTACATTATTTCTCTTGTGTCCTCCCACAAACTCATATTCTCTGGAGAGCTTCAAAAAGTTTTTTTTGGTGGGATGATAGTGGGGTGATTGGACTACTGTCTGAATCCAAGGGGAGTCAGTCAGCTGTAGTTAAAGACAAGAAAGTAAACTTTTCTTTTTTATTATTATTATTTTTTTTCATTTTCAAATACTAAAATACATTCAAACAATACAATCACATATAACAACAACAACACATTAATAAAAAGAAAACAAAAAGAAAAAATGAACACAATGCAACATACACTATCAATATATACAGTATCCACTTGATTTATCCAGTTTTTATAATACTTTGTTTTACTTACAGGATCCAGATTAAATCCTATTTGATCTGCCAATATATTTTTAATTCCATAGTACTCAGGCGATACAAATTTATACCTTTAGGAACAGGTTCAGATTTCTAATTGCACATTCATATACCTATTCAGTAAACTCACTCTTTTATTCAAACATCCACTGCAAATACTTTGTCTCTCCACTTTTCTTTAAGAAAACTATCAATGGTTTCCAAGTTTTTTCAAAATCCTCAATTTTCTTGTTACTTAGATAAATAGTTAGCTTATCCATAACCATCATATCCCATAAAGCTTTTTCCCATTGTCTTGCATAGGGATTTCCTTAGACTTCCAATACTTTGCAATAATATTCTAGCACAGGTTATCATATAAAAGAGAATCTTTCCATAGTTCTTCTCAATTTCATCACTTATAATATTCAACAAGAGACATTTCAGGAGTATTGTCCTATATTTTATTCCCAAAATTTTCTCATGTTTTCATGAATATGCTTCCAATATCTCTGTGCATAATTGCAAGTCCACCATTGGTGATAAAAGTTCCCCTTTTCAGTTTGGCACTTCCAAACATGTATCATTACACTTATACATCTTAGATAATCTCTCTGGTGAAAGATACCATCTCAAATGCATTTTATAAACGTTCTCGTGTAAACTTTGGCAGACTGAGTATTTCAGTTTCTCTGCCATGTTTTTCTGCCACTGCTCCAAACTTATCTCTCTCCCCCACATTCTGAGCCCATCAATCATTGGTTCCTTTACAACTTCTTCTTCAGTATACCACTCCAATAAATGCTGATAGATTATAGAGATCGTTCCTTTTGTTTTTTCAAAGATCACCAAATCAAACCAATTTTTCTCTATTAGGAAATCATTTAATCTCTTTTCAATCTTAAATTTCTACAAAGTTGTCGTGAAGTAACCAATGACAGTTCGGATTTTCCTTTCGTAGTTCCTCAAATTTGTTTTAACTTTTATATCTGTACCTTTTACAATCGATATATCCTCATACGTTAGCCATTTGCCAAGAAAACATTCTCACGCTTATAATAAGCTTCGTGAGGAGATATCCAAAGGGGTGTTTTCGGGTACAGTCTAAACTTATATTTATTTCATTTTTCAATATAGTTCTTCTTACAAAATGATTATTGAAATCTTGTAGTGGCACCCCTTTGAGAAACCCCAAATAGGCATGCCAACCAAAGGGCAATTGCGTCCCCTCAAGAGTCAAGAGTCTATGATCTTCCAATCTAATCCATTCCCTAAGCCAATCCAAACAGCAAGCCTGAAAATACAAGTTCAAATTGGGGAGTGCTAGTCCTCCTCGCTTCTTTTCATCACAGAGAATTTTAAATCTAACACGAGGTTTTTTCCCTTTCCAAATAAAATTTGCAAGGTCTTTTTGCCAAACTTTAAATATCGAATCGTTGTTTATAACCGCAATGTTCTGGAATAGAAAAATCATCTTAGGTGTGCCCCATCATCTTAAAAGCCGATATTCTGCCCAACAGAGAGAGGCTTTTATTCTCCCAACTCTTAAAATCTTCTTTTATCTTATTCCAGTTTTCTCATAGTTATTCTTAAATAAATCAGAGTTTTTATTAGTCAGGTGTATTCCTAGGTACTTCACCTTCTGTTTAACTTTAAAGCCAAATTTTTCTTCCAGTTGTTTAGTTTCATTTTTTGTATTAACTGAAAGTGAGTTTTACCTTCGTTAACCTTTAGGCCTGAAACAATTGAGAACATATCGAGTACAGTCATAAATCGGCCGATATTTTCTAGAGGGTATTCAATCGTCAGAACCACGTCATCGGCAAAAGCTCGTATCTTAAAGTCCAGACCCTTATCTGTGCAACTCCCTTCACTTCTTTATCTTCATTAAGCTTTAATATCAGGCTTTCCATACATATTAAAGTAAGGGAGATAGCTGCACAGCCTTGTCTAGTGCCTCTTTCGATTTCAAACATTTCTGATTGCTCTCCATTTATCAGAATGTGGGCATACTGATTTGTATATATGGTTTTGATAGCCATTATGCAGTTTTCCCCCATTCCCAACTTAGTTATCATTGCAAACATATACTGCCAATTCACCGTATCGAAAGCTTTTTCTTTTTTTATATCCAAGAACAACATAGCTAGTTTTCTACTTGGTTGCTTATCAAAAATGCTTCGATTATATCCAATATAAGTCTCATATTATGCTTTATTTGTCTATTTGGTAAAAATCCCTGTCTGATCTTCCGATATTATATCTTTCAACAATTTTTTCAACCTATTGGCGATTATCCACATGTACAATTTATAATCTGTGTTCAGTAGAGAAATTGGACGGTAATTCTTCGGAATCAAGGGATCTTGTTCGTCTTTCTGGATCAAGGTTATATAGGCCTGCTTCCATGATTCTGGTATCTTACCCTCCTTGATCTCATTCATCACCGCCTGAAGGTGCAGAATTAGTTCATCTTGCAATACCTCATAGTATTCAGAAGGTAATCCGTCAGGACCTGGAGCTTTATTCTTTTTCTGAAGTTTTATTGCTTCTACCAAATCCATCATCGAAATAAGTGCATTTAACTTGTTTCTCTGCTCTTCAGAGAATTCCTTCAGTTTTACCAAGGATATAAATTTATCGATATCTTCCTTATGGGTCTCTCTTCTCCAATAGGTCTCAGAAAACTGTACAAATACTTTCTTTATTTTCTCTGTCTGATGATAAACATGTGCTCCATCACGTATTTTCAGGATGGGTGGATTTCGTTTCCTATATCTTAATCTCAGGGTAGCCATTTTCCAGGTTTATTTGCCCATTCAAAATGCTTCTGCTTTCAGGCCTTCAACTTCCTACTTATTTCTTGCCATCATCAGCTCCAATTGTTTTTGCAATATCTTTATCTCATCTTTAATCTTTTTCTGAGAAGGATTAGACTGTAATTCCAATTCTTTTAGTTGGATTGTCTTCATCATCTGTTCCTTAATTTCTCCTTTCTTTTTTTCTTCATTAACACATCTTGTTGGATAAAGAAGCCTCTTATAACAGCCTTACTGGTATCCCATACTGTCTGCAAAGTAGTCTCTCCCACAACATTCTCCAGAAAGAAGTTATGCAGAGTTTCCTTTATTTTTACCACGGTCTTCTCATTTCTCAACAAAAAATCATTAAGTCGCCATCTATATTCAGTTCTCTTTTTTTTTGAATTCCATAACAATGGCATTATGGTCGGAAAAAGTACTAGGCTGAATTTCCATCGATTTAACTTGTGCACACAAAGATTTCGAGACAAAAACATATCTATACGCGAGAAGGACAGGTGAGGTTCTGAATAAAAAGTAAACCCTTGTGATTTTCCATAAAGAAATCTCCATAGGTCAGTTTTGTTTCTGTTTCTTGTATGAGTTTATCAAATGCTACCGGTAGTTTACCTTGATTCTTTACTTTCCTATCAGATTTCCTGTCCAACAATGGACAGGCTACCCCGTTCCAATCTCCCATCAGTATTATTTGGTCGTATTCTCTATCCGTAACTTGATCTTGCAGCTCTCTATAGAATTTCTCTTTTCTATTATGCGGCCCATATACTCCCACCAGCAGTAGTTTTTGAGCTTGCCAATCAATTTCAACAGCTACATAATGTCCCTGATCATCTCGAAAATCTCTTTTGATGGAATTCTTTCATTTGATACACAATACGACTCCACGCTTCTTCTCTTCCGGTAGTGAAGCATATTCTTTTCCAAATTTTCTATTTCTTAACAAATGCTCTTTACTTCGCCTTATTTTGACTTCTTGCAGACAATATCACATCAATTCTTTGTTTACCCAAGTAATGAAAAATTTTTCGTCTTTTTTCCGGGTGCACATATCCCTTTTATATTCCAGGACCAAATCTTCAAATCTGTCATTGTTGTACTCTTATGCACTTGAGTCATTTCTATCTGTAGGTGCTGATGTCAACTTAAGCCTCATTTGTTGTTCGGAGTCTCTTCTTACGTTTCTCTTTTTCATCTCATTTTGATTCTCTCCAGCTAAATCTTCTTGCAAAAAAGCCGTATTCTCTTTCATACCTTCCTCAGCTTCTGAGAATGATGGGATTCTGCACCTTGCCCTCCATCTTCTTCCTCCTGCTTCTTTCTCTTTTTAGAGATTTTTTCCATATCTTATTAGAAAATCTTTAGCTTCCTGTATTGAAGATATTACAAAGAGTTTTTTCTTGTAGCGAAACGTCACTCCCTCTAATCTGGCCCATCTATATTGGATTCCAATTCTACGAAGTTTAGAAGTTAGAAAATTATATTCTCGCCTCTTCAAAAGAATCCTTGCTGGTATATCTTTAAATACTTGTAACTTTTGTCCTCTTATCTCTAAACCTTTTCTATTATTTGCTTGAAGTATCTGATCCCTTATTGATTTTTGAACACAAGAGATCAGCACATCTCTCGGTGGCTCTTCTCTTCAATTGCGAGGGTGAATCCTGAAAATCTTATCGATTTCATAAGATCCAACATTTGAGAATCCATTTCAATTATGCTGACCAACTCAGGAATTAAGATCTGTCGAAGATTCTCCGAACTTTTCTCCTTCAATCCTCGCATTCTTCAAAGAATTTTCTCTCATTTTAAGTTCTAGTAGAGCCTCTTTCATCCATTTCTTTTTCGTGTTCCCAAGTTAATGTTGAACATTTTTCCTGAATTAATTTCAGCTCCTCCTCCATCTTATCAACTCTGACTATGTTCCTTTAACTTCTTCACAGAATATTAATTGTTTCTTTTATGTCCTTAAATTCCCTCTTAAAGTCAGATTTTATTTCGCTGCGCAAATCTTTCATATCTTTTCTCCATTTCTGATTTCAATTCTAACTGTTCCTTTCTCATTTGGGTCTGTTCTGCTCTCATTGATCTTAATTCTTCCAATATTAAGTTTTGTTCAGTCTGTTTAGGTGTCGCTGATACAGTTAGGATCAGTTTTTAACTTTTAGCATCAATAGACATTCTTCTTGGTTGCTTTGCCATTTTGGCTTTAGATCTTGTATCCATTCAATCAGACATCAAAGTCTGGCTTTTATCCTTTCTTATAGCAAAGTTTTCTAATCAGTCACAGAAAGAAAAATCTCTTTTTCAACCACCCAATGCCAATATCAGTGAACAATCAAATCATACACAATCAATATTTATATAGTTGTATAGTCTTAACCAAAAGCAATTCAGCACCATTCACTATTTCCTCCAATCTGTATATGTATATAAATATACACTCACACAACCATATGTATATACACAACACAGCCACACGCCCATATAAATACTTAGTTCTTTAAAGTAGGAATTAAATCTCCAAAGGTTAGATTATTTCCTCACGCTTAGCACACTCTTTCGAATCAAACTATTTCAAATAAGGTTCACTTTATTTAATCTGCTTGCCTATTTTTACTCTCATTTGGGTCTCAAATCCTAATGTCCAACTTTAATCTTCCTTCTTTCCACACCAAATCAGTTCAGTGTTGCTGTCTACCCCCCACGCGCACCGGCCTGTGCGCCGAACCAAGCCCCGTGCACCGACCCGTACGCTGAGTTTGCCCTCGCCGAACACTCACCACTTGCCTCCGCCAGTCCTTCTCTGCACACGGGTCGGCGCCTGAGCCACTCCGCGCACCGGCCTGTGTGCCGAAATTATCCCAAAAACACCTCCAGACAGCAAGCACAAGTCGCCGTTCCTTCTCTACGCCGCTCCCTCCCGTACACCGATCTGTGTGCCGAAATCTGCCCACGCCAAACACTCTCCTCTCGCCTCCGCCGATCCGGTGTACCAGGCGGGCCCCGCACACCGATCCGTACCGAATTTGCCCACCGATCTAGCCAAATTCGGCCAAACACTCGCCACTCGTCTCCACCGATCTTTCTCCGCTCACAGACTGGTGTGCCTGAATCCTCCCTCACGCACCGTAATCTGTGCGTCGAGGATATCACAAAAACCTCCACACCACAGGCACAGATGCCTCTCTTCAATATTAAAGGACTCCTCTCTCGGTTCGTCGCCCCCAAATTCCTCAGTTAATCCCACCTACAATCAAAATCTAAGTTCGAACTCTCATGCGACGAACTCCCCACCATCACAAAAAAGTTGAAGGGAGTTACCAAAGGTTTATCACGTTCACTCTCCCCCCAAAAGAGCAGGGATAGAGAGAGGTATTGAGTTCGTCTACTTGCTTTCCCTTCTACAGTTCAAACTCCACCTCTCCTTAAATCACCTGTTGCCATCTTAACATAACGCCGAAGAAAAAGAGATAAAAAGTTTTTCCCCCGCAGAGCAAAAATCGAAAAAACAAAAATCAAAAGATATTCCTCCTCTCAAGGAGTTCCAAATTCAAAAAGAGAGGGAAATAAAACGAAAAGAAAAACAAAAAGCAATTTTCTCTCTTTAATAAACAATCTTCCAAAGCTTACAGGGATTCCCGGAATCCTAGTGTCCCAAAAGCGCTGCCACCATTTCCAAAGAAAATAAAAAAAAAAGTGGATTAAAAAAAATAGATTATGCCCCTATTTGCAGATCTAAAGATACCTTTCCTGCCCAAAGTGGATCTCCCTACATCAGGATACTCAAGTGGCTTTAAAACTCCGCGACCAAGATGAGCTGTACAAATGTACAGCTACCTTCCACGACGATGGCTGCCATCCGACCTCCTCTCTCTCGGACGTGAAATGCTGACTCCTTCACTCTTGGGCGAGAAAGGAAACAGGTCTCCGCGGCCCCATTCGAGTTCTCCACTTTCCGGAGAACTTTTCGGAGGGATCTACTACAACTCTGATCCTCCACAATCGTGGAACGCGATGAATTCTCCCCGATACCCGAGAGAATCACCTACTCTTCGCCATTGCGGAACCGGAAGTCCCGAAAAGAAAGTAAACTTTTCAATGTCTTCCAACACAATATGAAAACCACCACGGTAAACCAAAAATAGGCTTTGGGAGAGTATTTGAAGATGACTTGGGTGATGATATGTTCACCAAATATGTAGGTATCTATATTTCCCTCTTCCTGTGGTGCAAAGAGTTGATGAACTGGAAAAATGCCTCATACATCCATGGCTTCCTTGGCTCAAAGATTTTTAATTCTAACAAGATAACAGAAAACAGATACAGTAGAAACTTTAGAATGTTGCTTACTGTTTTCTGCTTAAAAGGATATTAGATAAAACTGACTGAAGATTGTACCCCTAGAGTGAAATGTTAGGTAATATTAAAGAAAATTAAAGGTCTTATTAGCAGAAAAGACCTGTTATAGATAATGTTGTAGGCTTCTCACTACAATATGCCTATTAATAGAGTCAGCGTGGTGTAGTGATTTGACTACAATCCTGGAGGCTAGGTTTTGGCCATGGAAACCAACTGGGTGCACTTGGGTACATCACACACTCTTAACTCCTGGAAACCCCATTATAGGTTTGCCTTAGGGCTGCCACATGTTGGAAACCACTTGAAGGCAGACAACAACAGCAGCATATTTATTAATGTCAGTTGCTTTCATGGAAGAAAATTGTGTTAAGTGTCTGAATGAACTGCTTTTTAAATTTTACTACTGCTAAGGAAAGTCCAAAGTTGCACAACACCTATAGGAATGTGGAATGTGAGAAGCATGAATCAGCAGAAGCTAGACATAGGAAAACTAGAAATGGAACTTATAAAACATTACAATACTTGATGTGAGTGAGCTAAAGTGGACAAGAATGGGATATTTTGAGTCACATAATTACACAGTGTTTTAGTTGGGAAATGGAAATCTAAGAAGAAATGGGGTGGTATTAATAGTGAGGAGAGAGGTAGTAAAAAAAGCAGTCAAAGGATATAATGCAAAGTCTTACCAAATCATATCAATAAGTCTTCAGGGAAACTCATCAATATAACCGTAATCCAAGTTTATGTGCTGACTGCAGGAGCAGAAGAAGAAACTGAAAGATTCCATGCAGGAGTCCAGGAGGAAATTGATCACACACCAGAACAGGAGTTCTTGTTAATCATATGCAATTGGAATGTAAAAGTGGAAAAACAGAGCAGAATCAAGGATTGTAGAAAAATTTGGCCTGAGATTGAGAAGTGAAGCAAGAGAGTAACAAAATAAATTTTGTGAGGCTAACAAGTTTGTTCATTGCAAACATATTCTTTAAGCAACCCAAAAGGTGACTGTTTACATGGATATCTCTTGATGACAATATAGAAACCAGACTACATAATTAGAAGCAGAAGATGGAGAAGCTCCATTCCTTCTCCTCAGAAAAAAGAGCAGGAGCAGACTGTGGCAGAGAATACAAACTGCTAATATCAAAAATTAGTGCAAAGCTAAAGAAGAACACTAAACCAGTCATCATGCCAAAATACAACCTGAGGGACATTTCTGTAGAATTTAAAGGTAATGTATAAAACAGATTTGCAGTATTAAGCCTATCCAAATAAGAGCCAGAACTTTGGACTGAAGCCAGGGACATTGTCAGAGGGGAGTGCAAAAAACCCCTATCTCCAGGCAAAAAGAAAGAGAAGATTCGATGGATGACAGAAGAAACTCTCCAAGCAATTATGGACAGATGAGAAAAAAAGTAAAATGTGAGAGCAATAGAGTTAGAACTGTGAATGCAACTGTTCAAAAACTTGAGCACAGGGGCAAGGAAAACTACTGTAATGATCAATGCAGAGAAATGGAAAATGACAACAAAAAAGGAATAACAAGAGGCCCCATCTACAGGATCTGAGAAATCAAAGGGAAATTTAAACCAAGAACGGAGATGATCAGCAGGGGAACACATTACATGACCAAGTAGAATTAAAAAGGTGATGGAAGTAATACACTGAAGAATTATAGAAAGGACATGAAAGGATGGCAGATTCACTCAAGGAAGAACCATTTGAAGATGAACCTATAATTTTAGAATGTAAAGTGGAAGCTGCACTCAGGGCTCTTGGGAGAAATAAATCACCAGCAACAGGTAGATACCAATAGAGTTGTCTCAAACCACAGAGGCAGAATCTACTCTCGTTCTAACTAAAATCTGTCAACAAACATGTAAAACAATCAGTGCCTCATATTTTGGAAACAACATACATTTCAATATTAAAGAAAGGGGACACATGCTATTGCAGTAACTAGAGGACCATTGCGTTAATTTCCCCTACAAGCAAAGGGATGTTCAAAATTCTACAACAAGGACTTTTACCATATATGGAGAGAGAAATGCCAGATGTCCATGCTGGGTTCAGGAAAAGAAGGCACTAGGGATCATTTTGCAAACCCCATACTATATCTGTGGGTCTTTCACAATTAGCTAGGGGTGGTGTCATTGGCAGGTAGCGTGGGGAGGACATATAGGCTGGTGTACACCTTAGCATCCCTTTTGGTGAAGGGTAGGGCTCTGGAATAACCTCTTTAGGTCCTGAGACCTAGGGATAGGGAGAGAGTCTTCCCTTGAGGCAGGCCTGGAGCTTGCTCTCATTTATAGAGTCGTGGGAGATGGGGAGGAGTGCCTTGGGTTTACATTCTAGTTAATGACCATCAAGAAGTAATCCAATTGTTTGATCGCCCTCAGAGATGAGGCATTTTGCCTAAAGGAAGGTTGAGGAGGCTGTCAAGGGTTGACACCTGGCCTCAGCTGGACCCGCAGCAGGTTGCTGCTCCCTCTTGCTCCTTCTCAGATTCAACACAGATTACATTAGTTACAGGTCAAAAAAAGGACCCTTATTTAACTCAAGTTTCTGTGTCTGCTCTCATTGTTGCATAGTTGTTCATCAAATGCCAGATGTCCAAGCTGGGTTCAGGCAAGGAAGAGGCACTAGGGGATCATGTCACAAACATATGTTGGATGAAGGTGTGCACCAAAGAATTTCGGAAGAAAATCATCCTGTGCTTTATAGATTCTTTGGTTTCATAAATCAAAAAAGAATTTAGATTGCTATTCTTGAAATGTTGTTCAGTATTCAAATGAAAGAGTAACAATGACCTTTCAGCTTTCCAGAGTGATAAGATGGCAATTCCACATAATTTTCTTGAAATACTCAGTAGTGTCTTTTTACTTCTCCCAGTAGCCAGTGCAATTTCTTTTGCTTTAATTGATTAATTAAAATATTTTTACACCTGGACACTTCATCCTTATAGATACCTAGCTGCTCCACAAAGGTATGGTGGCTAATTAACCATAATTAACCATAAAAATGAACAAACAATAATGACAAAATTAATTCCACAAAAATAAAGGAAAACATATTGAACAACAGCGTTATCATCATTGGAGAGGAGGAGAAGAAACTAACATACCAGAAGAAGTTAACATACCAAAATTAAAATTGCCTTGGAAAATAGGCATGTATTCACCTTGTCCCACAATAATCTAACTGGGAAATAACAGGGTGCAGATCACTATGGTCAGGCTTTCTTCATCCAGAATAGCTCACAGCTGGTAAGCCAAGTGAAACTGGTAAAAGTCACTCCAAGCCACCAATGTCAGTGGTTCAAATAGTGTTACCCTTAAATGTATCTCTTCCAAATAGTACAGCTTGCATACCATTTTATGTTCACAGTCCAAAAAGAGTTAATTTCTCTAACTATGTCTCCAGAAGGAGACACAAGGTGAGACTTTTGAACATCTTACAAAACTTTTACTCTCTTCACTGTACTCCCATGTGCCTCCATAACTGGCTCTGGAGGGCTGGGAAATCCTCCAGAATAGGCTTTATTGAGTGTTTATTAAGTGCTGCTGAGAATGGAGAAGGGAAGAAAGAAACTTCTGCAGATAGAGAGTTAGGTGCAGCTGATAACATATATGAAAAAGGCTTGACTTCAACTGTCTGTCAGTCAATTAGTTAGTCTCTTATGGAGATATTCGTACTGTTAATATAAGGATTGGTTCCTGAAACATTACTGGACTCACAGAGGCTCTACGCAGTATGGTTAATGGGCTTTTGGTGTGTTGTATTCCAACAATATCTGGGTACCCAAGTTTGAGAATTACTGAGCTAGATACTTAAAATTTGGTACACACATAATCTAAGACACATTAGATGTTTGTATAACATTCCCTCATATATGGACAAGAGATGTCTTCCCAAATGGCTAAGGTGCTTGCACATAACTTTTGATATGCATGTAGCTCAGTACAAACCGCTTTCCATACACTGCTGAAAAAGAGATTTTGTTTGCATCTGAAGTTCAAAACCAGGATTACAAAATTTGTTTCATACTTGAGGTATGAACTTTCTGGTATAGAGCAAGCAAGCCATATACTGGCCAGGATGTGAGCCTGAGGAATGTTTATGGTCTCTTCCTACATCAGAGAACAACTTAGAAATGGGGAACTGACCCATCCAGTAGAGACACATATCTTGCTTACTATATGTAAATATCATGTGCCTGTGTCATAAAAATGCATCAGTAATTTTCCAGTAAAATAACCATTCATAGATGAAAGATGAAAAACATGTCTGCCTCCTGATGCAAAATAAATTTAGAGTATGGTTTCCTGTCAGAGGCTAGATAAATCCCAAAATTATGATCCGGTATATAAGAAGTCCCTGCTCTGTGTTCTAGTAGTGTATTTGATCTTAGACAGAGGCCTTTATAGATTTCAAAGGAAGAGGAGGGAATCAATGTACTGACATCAGGTCACCCAGGGCTTTAAAACAAGAATGATCATTTTATGAACTGACCTGTCACCCAAATTTAAGCAGTAGACAAATGCTACCAAAAAAGCACAGATCTTATGAATATTCAGAGATTGCTCTCCAGAGCAGGTTTACTGCTGTCTCTCTCCCTCTCTCTCAATACATACATTCCTCTTCACCTTTTTTGTAAATATAAAGTATCATCTGTCTATGATTTCCTTCCAACATGTACCTACTATTGTGAAACACCACCATAGCCTCCTTTCCTAGACACAGCGGCATTCCTTCAAAGTCACAAGTCTTCTGAGGTGATGCAAAAGGTGACTGACCACCTCAAGCAATGAACTCCAGACAGAGAATGAAGGCTGCCAAATCAGGTTTTGCTTACCTTTCTTGACCTCTGGCCCTGACAGCAGCACAATTGAAGAAAAGCTCATGAAACGTCACTGTGACAAACTTGGTTTCAGAAATGTAGGTGGCCAGAGAGTATGGTATGTTTCCAAACATGTTTGTTGTGGTTTATCCCAGGAAAGTACTCTCTGTTCAGAGAATAATTTGTAAGCAATGACATTCAGCAATTGGTATTTGGAGGGAATTGTGCAAGCTGACAGGTATCAGATTGTTATCTACCTTTTATGAACAGCAGCAGCAACAACATAGCACTATCAGTGTCTGCAGCACATTATGGAGGAACATGAATAGATGAATGAGATGCATGCAACAAAGAATAAAAGCATGTCCCTGCTAGATCATATATCAAGAATGTTCTATCACTGGATCATTTAGCAGGGATCTTCTTCTTTCAGTGACCAGTCAGATACTTCCAAAAAAAAAAAAAAAACCACACAAAAAAAACAACCTCACATGTGAGGCATGAAGTGAGAAGTTGCATGCTACTCTTTGTACCCTTCCCACTTATGCCTTGAATATGATGCTTCCATTTAGCTACCATGACCAAAAAATCATTTGATCAGAGTATGAAAGTTATATTTTTAGATTACAGCTCTCAAATACCCCCCACTAGCATGGCCAACGGCCATGTAAAAAGCAATTTTCTAAATTGCTCTGCCTTTGATAGATTTTTCCTGGGTGAATTTGCCTCATCCTCTTTCAAAGCCATTTGAAGAAGAGGTCATTACCCCCATCTTGTGGCAGAGAAAGCCATATGTATTGAATAAGGACACATGGTCTGTTCTCTGCCACTTCCATTGTCTGCCATTTCTAATGCTGTGCTTCAAGTTCTAGCTTCATGAAAAAAGGAGAGGATTCCCACTTCCAGCTTTTGCAACACATAACCCTCCCTGCCCCAACACAACTGAAGTCAAAAGTCCCAAATATTTTGCTTGTTTCTCTCAGAGAGTGAGTCCAGACAGAGGGTTATGAGGTCTACACATCAAAATGTCCTATGCAGCTATTCCGTTTTTCTTTTTTGTGGGAAGAAAAGATGAAAGGATAAAAAAAAAATCATCTTCTGTTACCAGAAGAAGGTAAACCATTCCCTAGATATTTTAGCTGCTACCTGAGATCAACTTGTATATTGGCACATAAACATAGTGCCTTCAGTCATAAGTGTGGTCTGCTCCAAAGGAAAAATAAAGCTGCCCTGGAATTTTCCACTGTTTAGGAAGTGGTCAGTATGACATATGAGCAACTATCCTGCTCCTTACTAAAAAAATGAATGCAGAATGTACAAAGACCCCCTTATTCCAGTCCATCACTGGACAAACTACTGTAGTACTTGCTATTTTAGGGACCTTCTTTCATGTTCAAAATTATTTCAACCTTGGAGGATTTTCCCATAATATCGCCCTATTGTCTGATCTTCCCACATTATGAAAGGTCTTTTTCTTCTTAACTTGCCAATCCTGTGGTTGCCTGATGTGAACACTTGTGTAAGACTAATCGTCTATGAAAACATTTATTTATCCCCAAGACATTTTTTTCTCTTCCTAAGAAAAGAGGCAAAAAACAAAGAGCGGGGACCCTGGTATTGTTTTTAAAATAGGGGGCTCCAAACTAACAGGCAAGTCATTATGAATTTTGAATGTATGATTTTAGAAAACAAGTAAGAACACAAAATACAGTGAATAATAATAATACTAATATAGATCTGGCATGGTGCACTGAACTATGACGCTGCAGATGAGGGTTCAAATCCACACTCTACCTGGAAACCCACTGGCTGACCATGGGCAAGTCATACTCTCTCAGACTCAAAGGAAGACAAAAGCACCCCCCCCAACCAAATCTTGCCAAGAAAACCCCATGGCAGGTTCACCTTAAGAGTGCCATAAGCCAGAAACAACTTGAAAGTACACAACAAGCAACAGTAACTTAACCCTCCTCCTCCTCCCCACCACCACCACCACCAACTAAAGCAGGTAACATGACAATGACAAACTACTAAATGAGATATACAAAATTGTTTATAGCGTACAATTGATATATCAAGGAATAGTAAAAATATATAAGACCTTACTAAGTGAACACAGAGATGACTATAAATTAGGGCACTTCTTATTGGTAGTTCCTCAGGGAGATCAACCATACCTGAGTCTTAGTAGTTCTTATCCTTGGTGCCAGATCATGGGAGGTTCAGACTTATGAGCCTAGTTTGAGGGCAGTTTGATACCTCTGCCCTCCTGTTCCATGGTCCATGACAAGGAGGCATCTAGAAGAAGGGTAAGCAGACATCCCTGGACATAGCAGTCCATAACTGGGGCACTGAGAAGTGCTGGTAACCAAAGTTTGTGAAAATACTCCTTAGGATCACAACTCTCAGAATCTAATATTGGCAGTGTGTCTACATCTGGAATACTGGCTGGAATCCTGTTGCAGAGTTACAAATGTATAATCTAGATTCATGCACTTGTAACTGTTTGGCATTCATAATGCTCAAGTATTCCATTGTTTAGGAGATGTGTAGGGACCATGAAAGTTCCCCAGTCTCCACTTACTGGGAAGCAGCCACTGTGATTGACAGGAGTCTATTCTGCTGTCACTCAAGAAGCAGCTGACTGATGTCTCCCCCACTTGCATGAGTGATCTCTAGTGTGAGGGGGAATTATGATAGGAATTCTGCTTCTGCCTGTAGCAGAGGGGTGGGGGCATTCATCACCTGCTTCATGAGCATCAGTAGAATGGAACCCCATTGATTACAGTGGTGCATTCTCAGTAAGTGGTGATTGGGAAGGTCAGGCTGAGTACCAAACAGTTGTAGCATAGCTGAGTAACCATGTGGTTACAAATTCGTAACTCCCCAACAAGTTTCTGGCCATTGTGTATAGTTCTTGTCACCACACCTAGGAAGGATATTGTAGAGATGGGAAAGTGGTGGATAAGGGAATGACCAAAATGATCAGGTGACTGAAGCAATTCCTCTGTGAGGAAAAGTTTCAGTGTTTGGGTTGTTCAGCACTTGGTAGATGTGCATAATGATATGCATTGGGAGGAGGGGGGAAGAAAGTGAACATGCAAACTTTTTTTTAAAAAGCTGAATGATGGGAGATCAAGGGCAGATAAAAGTATGATTTTATGCAGAGCATGGTTAAACTGCAGAATATACTACTCAGGAAGGGGTGAGTACTGCCATCTTTCATAGCTTTAAAGGAGATTGGATGTGACTATCAGGGTTACCAACCATAGTGTCTATTTATTATCTCTAGTAAGCCTGTATATATCAGTTGCTATGGCACACAAGAGAGGATGCTATTCTGTTCATGTTCTGGTTGACCACTCTCAGAGCAGCATGTTGACACAGGAAGAACTTTGGTTGGATTCAGCATAGATTTTATTACAGTATGTTCATATGTTTCGTTAAAGTACCTGTGTTGAGTCTAGTAAGCCCAATGCTGGAACTACAGAAGTCTATAAGGCAGGGGTGGGCAACTGTGAATGGGGTAGGGGGCATATCCCTCCCCAGGCAGACCACATAGCCACTCCTCACTCAGTCAGAGGCAACAAGAACTGGAAGAATCCTGAGAATGTTTGTATGGGAAAGGGGGCATTGAAATCAGGGGAGAACAAGGAGAATCTGTCAGGGTCCAAGGCATGGGCAGCAAGGGCCAACCGGTATAGGCACCAGGACTGGGCCAAGGGACAGGTGCTAAGTCAGGAAGCTGAGGGTCAGGGCACAACAAGAGTCCAAGGCAGCAGTCCTCCAGGTAGCAAGAGTCCAGGAGGCCAGAAGCAAGTCCGGTAGACAGGAGGAGGTCAGAGCACACGAGAGTCCAAGGTAACAGGATCCTTCCAGGGAACAGGCATATACAGGACCAGAGGCAGGAGGTAGGTCCTAGAGACAGACAGAAGGTCAGGGCACAGTAAGGGTTCAAGACAGTAGAAGCCTGCAAGGTAACAAAAGTCCACAGGGCCAGAGGTGAGAGGCAGGTCCAGAAAACAGGCCAAGGTCTAAGTCCAGGGGTCAGCTGTCAGCACCACTAGCAAGTCAGGATTGGTTACAGGCAGCACTGAAGACCATATTGCTGTGGCAAAGGCTGCAGAGTAACCCTAGCCCTTATTTAGCTGGCTGCTGGCTGCTCCAGCTGCCCTGGGGAAGATTCTGCAAAGAACAGGGCCAAGGCCAGCATTGTTGCAGGCAGAATCCTGCAAAGACTTAGTCACAGAACCAAACCCTTACAGAATCAAACTTTCACATTTTCCTGGCAGTTTGAGTGGTTCTTTAAAAAAAAACACAGCTTTTTTTACTTAAAGACTTAATGGGGACTTTTGCGGTCTTCAGAAAGTGTTGTGGGTTGTAGAACAAGACCCAGGACCACATGTCATATATTACAGCTGTACTTCCCCCACTCCTGCATACCTTTCAACATTTCACAGGTGAAGACTGGGACAAGTATGGCCAAGCAACATCAGTGTGTGGTCAAGAAGGTACAAGGTAAAGCAAGATTCTGCCTCTTCCTCTTTGCTAGCCCTTGCTGGTTGGTTGATTAATTGAGTGAAAACTACTTTAGTACCGAGCTCAAATTTGCAGCAATTGAAGGTCAAAGGGGAAAGTGGAAGGGTGAGAAAGAGAAACTGGGACATCTTAAAAGCAACTGAAAAAGTGGGATGACAGGGGATTAACTAGGACTGTCGCTGCTAAATTGGGAGAATTAGTCTGCTTCCGCTATAAGTATAGTGAATGAAAAAACAAGGTAGCCATGCTGCTGTATAACTAAATGGAAATTCATAGGGGGAAGGGGCAATACTGTTGTTCGGAGGACCAACTGAAATGCTATAAAAATGTGCATGTTTTTAGATTCTTCATCAAGATTGGTGGCACAAAAATTAAGGGATGAGAGACAAAGCAAAAAAAAAAAAAAGTTTGGGGAAAAAAGAGGAATGCCATAAGAACAATAGTTAAAATCAGTCTTAAGATCGTGATTCCAGTTAGGTACATAATGGGATGGATCGTTTGTTGTAGGTAAAAGGCTCAGTCAATGCAATAATCTAAATTAAAAAGAATACTTTAAGAACAATACATATGAGATGGGTACAATAAGAAATAACATATACAAGAAAATCAAGCAGTTATAAAATAACTATAGTCATTATTACACCCAGCCTTGTGTCTTTAGAAACAGAGAGTAGAACTAGATTTCATTTATTGCTAGATATAACCTGATACCTGCACACCTACCACTGTGTCATTCTGTTTGCAGTCTTCATCTTGGGACTAGATTGAGTTTTAAACAAGCCTCCCCTCCCCTCACTGATTGGACTATGGCTGCCTATAATCAGGTAGCAATTTTGCCAAGAGTGTTTGTCTTGCTCAGGCACATAAAAATGCAAACTGGAGGTTCTTTTTTTTAACCAAATTAAAGTGTCTTAAAGGATAGAGTGAATATATGAATGTATAAATGGTGACCGTTATCCTGGTCTTCCTCATAAGTCAGGCCATGTGAGACAGCTTTTGTAGAGGCCCTCCCAATTGACCACAGATGGATTTGGAGGCAAGCAAGCTTTCAAATATCCATCAAGCATACTTAAGGCAGAATCCTTGAAGATATTTTGTTGCTGATGATGTTGTGATTGCCATCAAGTCAACTTTAACTTATTTGGCCCTATGAGAGATTTCCAGTTCACCCTGTTATCAACAGCTCTGCTTGAGTCTTGCAAACTCAGGGCTGTCTTTGAATCAATCCAACTGTAATGCAGACTTCCTTTTGCTTTGAGTACTATTCGGTTTACTGAGTAGCAGCATCTTTTTCCAATGAGTCATATCATCTGATACTTCCAAAATATGACAGTTGCCATTAAGACCTTGTGGCATCTGGTGAGAATTCAGATCTGATCTACTCTAGGACCCACTCATTTGTCTTTTCAGCAGATCCTACCCACAAAATCCTCCTCCACCAGCACACTTCAAATGAGTTGATTTCTTCCTTCAAGTTTTTTTTTTCACTGTCCAGCTGTCTCACTAATACACAGGAATGAGAAATACTATAGTGTGGAGAATTCTGATTTCAGTATTCAGTTTACCCTTGAGGTTCCTATCTAGTTCCTTCGTAGCTGCCCTTCCAATTCCTAGTCTTCTTTTGATTTATTGATCACGGTCTCCATTTTGACTGACTGAGCCAAGCCATAGAAAATCTTTATCCATTTAGATATCTTCATTACTAACTTTAAAATGATATAAGGTTAAATTAAGGTTTGTTTCACAACACCAACTGAGAGGCTTCCCAGTACTGCTACATTCCCCTGGGCACAGGTCTGGGGATGCACCCAGGTGTGTTTTGGCTGCCTTTGAGCATCTATGGAAGAAAAAGCAGCCTCTGCACTCACCGTAACTGTGCTTCTTTTACCACAGGAGCTCAGGAACTAGAATGAGTCAGGCACTCCTTCAAAACTGATCAGAGCCTAAGTGGAGGGAGCTGGGCCAGCAAACCCCTCGGCTGTGGGGTGAAAGTGCTGAACAATGTGATACTAAAAATCTCCTGCAATGACCCCAAAAGTACCTATGATAGCATACCTGGGGTTCACACCAGAGTATTCCTTGCTTAAGAAAAACCCTATGAAATCCATGGAGTTGCCATAAATTGACAGGCAACTTGAAAGCATATACACACCCACATCACCAACAGGATTCTAGCCCCTAAGTTTACATTCTGGAGTAATTTGATTTATTACACTGGTGCTCACTTAACGACATGCCTACAAGAGCAATACTTATGAAAACGAAAAGGAAGTGAGACCAGCAAGGACATATAACATTCCCATATCTGTTTCTCAGAAGAGTTAGCTAGTGCTGATATAGAAGCTGTGTATTAGTTCTTCCAGAGTTCTTCCAGGTTGTGACTCTGCAGGTTCTAGATTGTTTATGAGTTGTTTTTGTTGGCTCTGTCACAAACGATCTGGCTAATTGATGTCATAATTCATCCTCTACTGTCTTTGTTTCTATTATGATCAACACACTCAGATGTTATGAATAAATTTAGTTTTGAGACCCCACAGAGCAGGTATATGCCGTGCAATGTAAAACAGAGCAAAACTGCCATGCTTGTTACATTGCAATCTGTCACAATAGTTTTCTATAATCAAATCAAAGTATTGTGTGCACAAAAATCAACATTATGCAGCATTTTTGCAAACTCTGCACTTTAAAAGAGGTGAAACCAATTTTTTGTATGAATTAAACTGATCTTTCCCAACCTACTGCCCTTCAGAACTGTAAATGTGTTGCCTGTGCTGGCTAGGTACGGTGGCAATTGTAATGTTAACACATCCAGATAGCACTAAAATGATGGAAATTTTAGTCCCTACATATCTGGAGGGTTCTGGGAAGGCTGAGTTCAGCAAATCCAGCAAAGTGTGCATATTTCTAGTACTGTATTCTCCAAAGAACTATATAAGACACTGAAGAACTGACCGCTAGAAATTTGGCTCAGCTGTTCCTCTGGATTCTCAGCTTTCAGCAGATAATATCCAATCATGGTCAGGCTTATTGTTACATCCACAAGGGCCAGAAACATGTTTTTAAAACTTATGTTCTCAGAACATTGAATTCAGGGTGCACTGTGTGCTTGCACAGCTTCTGTACTCTTTCCCTCTCCCTTTCCCTCCACCTCCCCCATGTATATGTGTGTGTGTGTGTGTGTGAATGAGAGAGAGACTGTCTAGGTGCAGCTATAACGTCTTGTTGGATTATAACTCCCATCAGCCCTTGCCAGCAACCAGCATAACCAGGGTTATGGGAACTGAAGCTGAACTTGAATTCCAAATTGCCACACCACCTCACAGCCTATAAAGTGTGATGTTTCAAAGTAATTGTCATCATCATTATCATTGTCATAAGATGTATTATTTATATCCTATCTTTTCCCCCTAGCTGGCACTCAAAGCAGTTTATAAATTAAAACACATATAGTACAATTAAGAGATAAAACAGTTAACGTTTAACTATCCTTAGCATTAAAACAATTTCAAATATACAACTAAAATAATAAAAAGTTTAAAAGTAATGCAATTAAAAAACGGCACAATTAAAAACAGTATGGCACTCTATTTCTCAAAAGTCTGCAGGAATAAAAAAATCTTTGTCCAGTCAGCAAAGAGGGGCTCTTCCTGCCTTCTTAGAAAGGCAGTTCCAGAGCCCAGGGGCAGCCCTGCCTCATGTCCCCACCAGAAAAAGTGGTGGAGTTGAAAGAATGACTTCTTCTGAGAATCTCAAGCCTTGGGCAGGCTCATATGGGGAGGTATGCCTCTAATCCACATAGAGCAGCGGTTCTCAACCTGTGGGTCGCGACCCCTTTGGGAGGTTGAACAACCCTTTCACAGGGGTTGCCTAAGACCAGTGGAAAATACGTATTTCCAATGGTCTTAGGCTCAATTCCCTCCTCGGTGGTGGTGCGCAAGCGCGAGCCACGCACTTGTGTCCTCCTGCCCCCTTTGGCGGGAGCGCGTTCAGCCGCGCACGCTCCCACCAAAGGGGGCAGGAGGACGAGGCTCGCGCTTGCACACCACCACTCCTGGGCCTTTTCCGCACGTTACCTTATCGTGGAGGTAGGGGGTGCTGTTCGCGCAAGCAGGTAAGAAGCGCTCTCTTCGCTGCTCCTTCGTCCCGCAGCTGGCTTCCTGGTCGCGCGACCGCCCCGCCCCGCCCCACCCCTTCCTTCCTCAATGCAGCCTGGGAGCTGTAGGCTGCGCTGGGGGAGGAAGTGCAACGGGTGCACCTGGGATGACGTGCCACAGGGCAGGTAAGTGCGCGTGGCCCCGGGAGCATTGCGCGACCGCGCAGCATTTCCCGGCTTAGAGCCAAAAATAAAAAAATCCGTGTGCGGCCCGCTTTAGGCTCGTGAGCATCATGTAAATGGGAGTGCGTCGTACGGACCACCATTCCCATTTACGCGACACTCAAGGGGCCCTCTCGCAAAAGAAACTGCATGCGAATGGGCCCTCTTGCAAAAGAAACTGCGCGTTCGTGTCCTCCCGCCCCCTTTGGCGGGAGCATGTGCGGCCACAGCGTCACCACAGGAGGAGTTGTGGTGCTCAACTGCGAGCCATGCGCTCGTGTCCTCCTGCCCCCTGTTCAGAAAGGACTGAAATCGCTCTCCTTCTCCGCTATTGGGAGAGCCTCCTGTCTGATGGGCCAGCTTGGGGGGACAGCAGCAGCATGGGGGGCAGGCCCCCTCCTCGCCACAGCCCCTGCCCCACTCGCCATGGAGGGGGGTGCTGTGGAAGGGCTGGGGGCCCGCAAGGCAGTGCTTTTCTGGGGGATGAGCTGCTCCTGGCGCAAAAGACAAAGGCGCTGGGATTCCTCCCCCCCGGCCAGGGTCTACACTCTGGAAACTTTTCCCACACTGCCCCCCCCCCGTGGAAACAAGAGCGAAGCTGAAGCAGAGCCCGGGAGGGTTTTCGGAGTTTTTTCCTGGGGGAGATGCGCGGCTCCTCTTTCCCTCCCTGCCCGCCCCCCCGTTCCTGGCCGGTGAGGCAGCCTTTGCTGGGGGGGGGCATTGTAAATAATAAATAAATAATTTTATGGTTGGGGGTCACCAAAACCTGAGGAACTGTATTAAAGGGTCGCAGCATTAGGAAGGTTGAGAACTACTGACATGGAGCTTCATATGTTAGATCTAGCATTTTGAATTGTGTCTGAAAACAGATTACTGGTATTTGCTATGTGCTGTGTGCACCACACATTCTATGAGTGCATCAACAACACTTCCTGGATAGGCAGCTGATTGACTGTTAGCCCACTAAGGAACAATGAACCATAGAGTTTGTGCTGCTTTTAAACGAAATGAAATGAAACAACTAAATTAGGAATCATGAATTAAGTTGAAATTCAAATTACTTGCATGACTGTTTTCAGTAAGAAAACGTTTTGTTTGTAATAACGAAACACTAAATTAATACAGCTGTTATGGATTTGTTGAATTTTATTTAATGCTTGAACACTCCAAGGTGTTTATATATTTCTAATAAGATTTTTTTTAAATGAAAAAAATTAACGAACGTGACATTCCATGCATCTTTAGGTCTGTTCCTTAGGAACTTCTGAAGCCTGGCATGCAGCCTCGATCTCTCCACAGTTGTCTGTCCCAACACAGTCTTAGCTATGATAAACTGTGATGGTTCAGGCTTCTTAATCCTGCACTTATATGCTGAAAAAGAGAAGGAATACATATATCTGGATTTGATGGCAATACTGAAGTTTAGGGGAGAGAGCTTTCAAGTTCACACTCAGTGGTACAGTGCAAAATCCTAAAGCACATCATATCAATCCTCTGCAATTAAATTTCCCATTCTACGTTTGAACCTGATACTTGTATTTAAAAAGAACTGTTATTAGGAGTGGGATAAAACCCACTTCTTGTATTTCAGAGACACAGTTGTTACCTGTAAAGTGCTTGAGGTCTTCTAGTTTTGGAGGGGATTTGGAACAACCCTTTATTGTGTGCAGACTAATTCTCTGGTAGAAATAATGTAAGCAACGTTTAATGATACCTTGTGAAATAACAATCTATGTGATATAGTACTTGGATAGAGCAACAATTGCATTCTAAGCCAAAGGCTTAAATGGAATGGAGGGGGAGAGATGGGGAGAAAGTGTTCTTGTGCGTGAGAAGCTTGTAGATACCCTGAGGTCACTTCATATAATTCTAAGCCAGCAGGTAGCTTCTTGCTTCGTTAATCATGGCATCAAGGCCTGAAGCAAGTGGAGGTGGTTGACAATGTACTTGAGTTTCAGAAGAACTCCTTTGTGAATGATATCAGTTTAATTTGCTCTTCCAGAATCTGTGGCAGACTCATATCTTTGTTTCACTAAGTATGCAAGGCAGCTAGCAGTGAGCTATGTCCCTTTCTTTCAATGTGTATGTGTGTGCGCTCACGCCCACATGCATCTTCAAGTTGCCTGTCTACTTACAGTGACCCCATGGATTTCAGAGGGTTTTCTTAGGCAAGGACTACTCAGAGGTGGTTTTGCCAGTTTCTTCCTCTGAAATATAGCTTATAGTATGCATACTATTATGTAAATATAGACAAGTGAGGTTCAGTGGCCTGCTTTGGACCATCTCTAAACCACAATGACCCTGGTCCAAAGTGATATGAAACAAAGTAGGATTTTCATATAGCTCTGAATCCACACCAAGAATGGCTGTTAGTTTCAGTTTGTAAGTGCAGTTTTTCACACTCACACACACACACACCACACACACTATACACATGTTCCACATAAAAGGAAAACACCAGCTGTGGGCGTGGGGGGGACAGCAGTGGAGTATAGCTTTTTTAACAGACAGCTCTAGGCACCAATTAGGGAATGATTTTACCAGAGCTCTCTCCCTTTTGGAGAGATGTTGTAATAAAACACACTAGAGGTTTGTCTGCTTTTTCACTTCTCCTTGCAGGGTGATTCTTGCAGAGGCAGGAAGATTTAAGAGTTTGTGGTGTTGTGGGTACCTATGTTTTCTTTACCTGATCTAAACTTTTCATCATTATTCAAGTCCAGCCCAATTCTCATCTCTTGCACTCAGCCTTTAATTGACTCTTGTTTTGTTTGTGTCTGTCCTGAGTGTTTGTTATCATTAGATAGATTACTTCCCTTCATGCACATCTCAACATAGTACTAGCCCAAGTAGGATTAGATTAGGTTTCAGCATTATTAGTAAACCCCCACTGCAACCCTGCTTATGCTTCTCAAACCTGTAAGCCTAAAAGGAGATAGGGTATATGCTCCAGCTTCCCCTCCCTCCCATCAAAACCTTCCCTGAGCTGAATGCTTTTGCTGTGAATGAGCAGCAGTACAAAGCACTATGAGCTCAGCAACCTGTATGAGGCAGGATTCCTGATAGCACATAGATTCGTAATAGTGATATTCAGTGGCTCCCATGTTACTGGAGCAGTGAATCCATTCTGGGGTTCAGTGTAGAGCTGTCCAAGGTACTGAACCTTTTAGATATGGATTAGCACTATGGATAACTCCTTTATAGTTTGAGCTAAAACCTAGAGTGGGTTCACCACTCTCTTGGCATAGAAGCCACCAACCAGCACAGCTTTGTAATCATGTTCACTTGAACTCTGTTGCAGTTGCAGTGCAGACCTTGCTCATCAACACTCAGAGGTCATAAATAGCACTCACATGGCTGGAACCATGTTCCCCCTCCTCTACACACTTAACAAGGTATGAATGCACAAGCTGGTCTTGTGAGCATAGTATATTAGTACAAAGCATGGCAAAGTTAACTTTTTTGGACTGTGACTCCCAGAATCACTCAGCTAGCATAAGTAGTGATCATGGTATCTGTGAGACCCTGAGAACTGTTGCGATCTTAAGTAACTTTTCCATACTCTGGAAAATCATAACCACTGAAACTGCCTCTTTCTGTCTGTGTTCTTTGCTGTATGTGTTGTGTGACTATTACACACACACACAAGCACGCACATACACAAACAGAGTTGTATTGTGTGCAATGTGCAGCAGTGGTATACATTCCAATATTTATTGTTAATGCAGTACATTTCATCCATTCTGCCACATGAGCATATTCACCTCTGTCCTAAACAGCTTTGCAGTTTCAGAACATTGGTGCCAACCAGACAGAAAATAAACAATGAAAGCTAACAAAGAAAAGTCCCTAAAACTTTTCTTTGTTAGCTTTTTTGTCATAATTCTGTAATTCCCTAACCCATGTATACATTTTTCTCAGATTACTTGGGGGCATCTTTACATTGTAGGTTCTGTTTATGCAAATTACCTACAAAACTGCAGATGAAAGGGCATCTCTCAAACAAAACAAAACAAAACGCTAATATTTTAAAGGCTCCTTCATGTCTCCTATTTGGCAGGTCTTGACAGGAAGGGCAAAGTGTGGATAGATTCTATACCTCAAATTTTAGCAAAGTTGATAATAGTGAAAGGGGACGTGGGAAGCTTCAGAAAAATGAACCAAAACAAGACCTTATCTTGAATCCAAATCTAAAGATAGTACCCCTCCAAAGCAATGTGATGAGGCCTCCAAATGAAATCTTTATTTCTGGGTCAGTAGACAATGTTAAGTCAGTGACCTAATGTTCACTGATAATGAGGCCACAGTAGTTTAGTGCAACTGTATGCACAGAGTGCGCTACAGATAGGGTGTTTGTGGTTCCTATCTTGTCTCTGTTGTGAGGTAGTAGGTTGGCCTCAGGCATCCACTTGCTGTTAGTCTCATTTCCGCCATCCCACAAATATGGGGATGATAATAATACTGGCTTCCCACCAATGGCACTACCTTTCTGTGGTAGTGGTATTGTGTGCTCCTGTGAGACAAATCTATGAGGCTATAATGATGGATCTCCCATCTCAAATAGGCTTTTACTGAGGATCCAGACTCAAAATGTCAAACAGTTATTGGGAAGGAACAGTAATGAGGGGATAACACTATCAGAGGATCTCTCACAGACAATGACAGTGGCATCATAGCTAATACCTGTTAGTACTGCATAGAAGAGGGCATGTGAAACCCCTTCCAAACATCTTTTACCATGAAAATCCTATGACAAGACAATCCAAAATGAAGCAAGAGATAGTGCCAGAAGATGAAACTCCAGTGTTGAATGGCATTCAGTGAGCTACTGGGGTACAGCAGATGACAACTACATGTAGTGCTGTGGTTAATGATGCATCTAGACTTAATCCATAAGGATGTTCAGCTATTGATGTGCTTGGGAGAGAAAAGAAAGTCCAAAGCTGCACAACATATATTATAGGAGCATGGAATGTGAGAAGCATGAATCAGGGGAAACTACACATAGGAAAACAAGAAATGGAACTTATAAACACTGCAATACTGGAGGTGAGCGAGCTAAAGTGGACACAAATGGGACATTTTGAGTCAGATAACTGCACAGTGTTTTACCCAGGAAATGAAAAATCTAAGAAGAAATTAGGTGATATTAATAGTAAAGAGAGATGTAGCAAAAGCAGTCAAAAGTCTGACTGAGTAATATCAAGTGATTGGAACACAAAAGTAAGAAACAGAGCAGAATCAAAGATTGTAGAAAAATTTGGCTTAGGCTCAAGATATGAATCAGGAGAGTGACTTACTGAATTTTGCAACGTCATCAGTTTGTTCAATGCAAACACTTTCTTTAGGCGACTGTAGAGGTGACTCTGTACATGAACATCATCTGATGGCAATATAGAAATCAAATAGACTACGTAATTGAAAGCAGAAGATGAAGAAACTCCATTCTGTTTGCAAAAACAAGACCAGGGCCAGACTGTGACACACACCATGAATCATACGGTTCTGACATGCCCGGTGATAGCACTAGATATCTCTTGATATCAAACTTATTTGGCCTTCACTTGACCTTTCTTTGCCACCCTGCTCCATGTGTTTGCAAGGGCCACCGGACAAGCACATAAACAGGCGTGGCCGTTAATGGTTGGACATTCCAATCCTCACTTAGGCAGGCAGATTAATGCCACTCCATTGCTTCAGGGACCATTTCTTGCAGACACACCTTGCTTAAGTGCGGCTTTACACAAAGACGCACGGCCCTGAGTCGGCACCCTCTCAATGCCGAGCCATTTGCATACTGGCTACACTATTGTTATCCAGCGCTAAGCTAATCACATGAGACCTGACCTTTTCCAATGCTTTTCTCGCGCTCCAAATTTCCTTTGTTCTCACCGAGCATGGCATGGCCTGTAGGCACAATCCACCCTATAAAAAGTCCCCGATTCCGAGCCCTCCTCGGATCGCTTGCTCTCCCCATCCGGACCTCTTGCCCCATTCGGATCGCTCCTGAGTTTCATCCAGCCTTGCTGTCGGTTTGTCCAGAGAGCTCCCCTCAGCAAACCACGCTGAGCTTTCTTTCCTGCAATCCTCCGCTTCTCTCTACGAGATAAGGTGTCGTATCACCCATTTCCCCCGAAAACTCTTATTTCTAATTTCTTAGTTAGCTGTGTGCTTGTGGTGTCTTTTCTATTGTTTGTCCTTTAATAAAAATATCATTTTTACTATTTTAAAACTGTCTGACTGCTCTTCTGACCTGACGCTGTATACATAGGGTTGCAAGATCCCTGCTAAGTTACCCTGCCTCTCGTTAGCTTAACAGAGTGCTCGAGTTAATTTCCCCATCTTGTGTTTTTGCTTAGTTATTTGGGTGCCCCTCCTGGGACCCCCATAATACAGGGTAACATCTAAACCAACTACTGTGCTAATATAACCTGAAGGACATCCTTGTAGAATTTAAAGATACTGTAAAAAATAGTTTTGCGCTATTAAGACTAACTGACTAAGAGCCAGAAGAATTCTGGACCGCTGCCAGGGACATTGTCAAGGAAGAATACAAAAATCGACTATATCCAGCCAAAGAAGGAAGAGCTTCAATGGAAAATGGATGACACTTTTCAAGCAGTTAAGGACAGACAAAAAGCAAAAGTAAAAGGTGACAGTAATTGAATCAGAACTGTGAATGTAATCGTTCAATGACTTGTGTTCAGGGACAAGGAGAACTATTATAATAATCAATACACAGAAAACAGAAGATTGACAGCGCTTAAATTTAAAAATAAGGAATTGCTTTAAATAATTGAAAGATATTTAGTATATTTAGCAATGAAGTGAGTATGTGCCTTTAAGCAGGATGTTGGGATTAATATGTAGCTAAAGGAAATGCTTTGAAAGGGTTATGTGCTAGAAGCCAGCTAGGCATTAGAGAGATAAAGAAAGACAGAAGCCCTTTGGTACTTTCAGGTAGACCTCAGGTAGAAATTTAACCTTTAGGACAGGAGAGAGGAAGAAGAAGCAGGATTTGTTAAATGGCTGTGTCTGTAGATCTAAGTATGTAAAAATTCTAGCCAATTAGAATGCTATTGTGGAAGGGTATAAATTATAGGAAGGAAAACATGTTCAGTATCAACTCATAATGATCCTGAGTTGATCCAATTGCGCAACTGAAATCTTTAATTGTAATCTTTAATTGTCTTAATTAAACTGTCTTCTTACTTCACTTGAGATTCTTTGAGTTTCATTGGCTCCAGGCAATTTTGCAGGAACAAGATAACAACAAAAAAAGAAAGAACCAGAGATCTCTTCTGCAAGATCTGAGAAATCAAAAGGAAATTTAAACCAAGAGTGGGGATGCTCTATGACCAGCAAGGGAACACATTATATGATCAAGTAGAAATAAAAAGATGATGGAAACAATATACAGAAGAACTATGAAGAGGAAATGAAAGGATGCCAGATTCTTTCAAGGTAGAACCATTTGAAAATGAACCTACAATTTTAGAAAGTAAAATGGAAGCTGTATTTAGGGCAGTTGAGAGAAATGAATCACCAAGAACAGACTGCATACCAATTGAGCTGCCTCAAACCACAGAGACAGAATTTACTCTAGGCCTAACTAAAAATCTCTCAACAAATATGGAAAACAAAAGAATGACCAAGAGATTGAAAATACTCAGCATACATTCCAAAAAAGGGGACACCAGGGATTGCAGCAACCACAGGATCAGACTTTTACCATGTATGGAGCAAGACTTGAACTTCTGGCAGGACAGCAGGCAGATGCTCCTCATGGTAGCTCTGCAGCGAGGAGAGTTTTCATGGTAAAAGAGACAGCTAGAGGGATCTCTGGCTGGAGAAACTGGATTAAAGGGAGATGAATTGATCACTCACAAGACCCCAGAATTTCCATTATTTGTGTTTACTTGTAAGTAAATACAAATTGAATGGGAGAGACCAAGAGAGTTACATCTTTCACACTTGCCATGAAAAACAGCTTTTTTGATCTGAGGATCTGACAGCCTCAAGCCAGCAACTTGCTATAAAAAAGAAATCTTAAACTTCAGAGTTACAAAATGAAGCATTCTTCTGATTAAAAAAGATGAACAAAAGCTTCACCAGTCACCTTCTTTCTGCAACCAAGAGTTGCATAAGTGTTTGCCCTATAAGACTGGGAATTGGATAAGAAGACTAGGGGTTGACATGTTTAAAAGAGAACAATTAAGGATTTCAGTGCATATATTTTGTGGATAGACTGAATTTCATCTTATTTACAAGACTGATTTTGACTTTAGCAAGGAGAAATTGCAGTGTGAAAAAGTACAGGCTATCTCTTTGATGCTGATAAGACTGACTTACTGGGTGTAAACAGAGAGAGAAGAGTTGAACTGTTTAATAATAATAATAATAATAATAATAATAATAATAATAATAATAATAATAATAATAATAATAATTCCTATCCCGCCTCTCCCAGTGGATCGAGGCGGCATTACTGTAGCTACTGGACTGAAAGAAAGATGAAATCTTTCCAAGAACTTTCTCAGGACTTTCTACAACAGAAGCTAGAGAAATTACATATTCTGAGAGAAGAAAGACTTCCAAGAAGAAGAGACTGTGAAAAGACTGGATAGAGAACCTGAGGAATGAGATCGAGGCAGAATTGTGGGGAGATGTAAGACAAGTGGGAGGGAAGAAATGTGGGGCTAATATGGAAGTCAGAGACGCTGAAAACCACAGAGAGAAACAAAATCAAGTTGAACTAATGGAAGGATTAGCTACTGAAATGAGGAGATGAAAGGCCAAGAGGTTTTGGTTTGTGAAATGGGAACAATAGACTGGGAGGAGGAATACACCAAGGGTTGAACAAAACCAAATTGATTTAATGAAAGGATTAGCTGTCAAGACCAAATGAGGTGAGAGAAAAATAGAAAAGTATTCAAGACAAACTGTAAAGGATGTGAAGAATGTGGAAATATTAACAAAGTGTAAAGGAAGGGAATCCAAGAAGATTTGGGGGTGGGGGTGGAGAGGATGGATGAAAATGAAATAGGAAAAAGGAGGGGATGTTTGTTGAAACTACGTTATAAAATTGTTACAGATAAAAGACTGTGAAAACTGCATTTGGCAACAGTGAAGATAAGGATTTTACATTATGAAATGTCATAGAAATATATATGGACTTAATGGTGTTATATAACATGTAAAAGATTTCTAGTTTTAGGTAGAGAAGTTAATATTGTGTTATTTAGTCAATGAATAGTTTTTAGTATCAAGATTAGAAAACGCAATATGATTTATCATATAAATGTGACATGTAATAGGAGGTAATATTAATATATCGATTCTATATATGTTAACTGTTGAAAGAAGAAGGTTTATTTTACCTTTTTAGTCATGGGAAAAATGAAATAGGGGAGGGAGAAGAAGAGAATGGTTGAATATTCTCTTTGAAAGTTTTGAAATAATTTGAGTGTCATACACTCTGTTCTTCAATTTTTAACTCCTATGGTTTAGTCTTTCTTTGCCTTTTTTCTTTTCTTTTCTCTTTTCATGTATTTGTAGAAATCTAATGTTTTTGAAAATTATTAATAAAGATATTAGGAAAAGAGCCCCATATAGGGGTTGGGAAAATCCTGATGTCCAAGCTGAGTTCAGGAAAGGAAGACTTTCCTAAATCTGTGAAAATAGGAATAGGAATATTCTGCCTGTTGAAAAAACACACTATAGTTATTTCTGCTATAAGCAGGGCACTTTGAATTAAAGTTTTAAGCACAGGAAACTACTGGAGGCATTTTCACACAAAGAACTAAGCTAACATATTTGTGGTAGCATTATTTGGCTTTTTAAAAAAAGGAAAGAAGAAAGGTATGCAGTGAAGTCTTAATCTAGCACATTCAGAGTTTTAAAGCAAAGACTCCTGAAGCAACAGAGTTGGCTGACCTGAAAAGAATGCACAAATACCTTTTAGTCTGTAAGGGAAATGTAGATGTTAGGAAGGGTACACATAAAACATATGCACATTAGGCAAAATACATGTGGAAAGAATTTCTGTGCAAGTGTGCACATAACTTCTCATTGCATCATGGATAACTGGCAGGAGGGAACTCAACACATCGTCATATAGTGCCCCACTCAGTAGAACCACATAACTCCAGCCCTTGGTACAGCTGTCTCAATTTTATAGTGGGTTTGGGGGGTATTTGTGGTGGTGGCACTGATACCACAGTCATACATGCAAATGCCAAACAGTTACAAGGTTGTAAGCCTAGTTTGGGATTTTGTAACTGCCTAACAAGAGGCCAGACAGCGTCTTGCAATTTAATCCAAACCAAAGGATGGGATGAGAATGTAGATGGGATGAGACTAAAAGGTTTTAATATCCCTATATCTTACTTATATTCCTATATCTTACATGCTATTTGTGGCACATCAGGGGGCTAGAGACAAAGAACCAGTTCTTCCTTCCAGGTTCACAAATCATTGCCTGACTAGGCATCTTAGCTAACTCTTACTCACCACAGGTGAGTAAAGTGACTGGCAACTTTCAATTTTGACCCAATATAACAGTGATGTTCATGAAAACTAAGATTCAGAGGCCTTGTGGGTTCCACTTCTGTGGTATGCTCCTTCGCAAAGTGTGGATATTTGTGTCAGTGTTTGCTCAATCCCATGTATCTGAACTATAATAATTCAAGTGCCTTGTTGCAGCTTGATCTCCCATTCTGTCCACAAATGAAAAGACACAGGTCTGAATAAACAAGTGGCTTCACTTTCTGGTAGCTTCTGGGAGAGCTTTTGCAGACAGCAGTATGAGCTGCTGCCAAAGATGGTAGAATTTCAGAGACTGCTAAGTGACAGTTCATCCAAAGGCAGCTTACAACAAGTTAATTAAAATAAGGTATAGATAAAAAAAAACATAGTTGCACAAAAGTTTTAAAAAAATAAGTCAACAACCATTCTACAAAAGAAAAAAAATTAAAACAGTTTAAAACACATTTAAACAGTAATTTTTAAAAAGCACAGTGTACCCACATTAAAAGCTTTTTCTGCTACAACAAGTTAAAAGACAAAGGCCTGTCTAAATAAAAACATCTTTGCCTACTGTCAGAAAAAAAGCAGGGAGTGGGGCAACCAAATCTCCTATGGAAAGGAGCCCCACAATCTGGGAGCAGCCACCAAGAAGGCCCTATCCACTGTCCTCACCAAACATGTCTGTAATGGTGGTGGAGATAGAGTTTTTCATATACCCTGGAACTAAGGCACTAAGGAACTAACTATAGGACTTTAAAGGTCATAGCCAGAACTTTGAATTGTTCCTGGAAATGGACTGGTAGCCTGTGAAGCTGTTTCAGCAATGGAGTTATGTATTTCCTTAATCAGCCTCAGTTGGTACCTAGCTGCAGCATTTTGGATCCACTGAAGTTTTCGAACAGTTTCCAAAGGCAGCCCCATATAGAGTATGTTATGGTAATCCACACAGGATGTAATCAAGGCATGTGTCACTAGAGCCAGATCTGACGTCTGAAGGAATGGGTGCAGCTGGCACACTAATTTTAGCTGCACAAACACAATCCCGGCCACTGTGGAGTACACCCATTAAATCAATTGTTGAACGGTGAGTCAGTACATAGGTAAACGTAATTGATTCAATGAGTTGATTGTAGTTGTGACTACCAATAGGATTTGGGCTGTTATGTGTTAATTGGCTTACCTAGTGGCAGGATATTTATGTTATCAGGAACAGTCTTGCAAATGACAAGCTAATAATGTAACAATGTCAATACTGTCTCTGCTTAATTTCTCTCTGGTGTTTCTTTCTATAGTTCCACGAGAGGTGTGTTTACTGTATCTGTACCTGAAATTCAGGATAATATCTCATGCATCTGATGACATGTGTTAAGTTCACAAAGCATGTGTTATAATAATTTCGCTAGACTTTAAGGTACCACAGGACTCTGTTGTGAGTTCCATGGAAACACTATTCTCTGTGAGAGATTTTGCTGAACCAAATGTCCCTCCCATTTCTTTGACTGGAGCTTCTTTGTGTTCAAGCAGAGGGACCATCCTTTTTCCACCTTCCTTTTTGTCCCCTGCAGAATGAGGGGAAAATTCTGAGGCTGAAACAGAATACTACCACACTGTGTACAACATTAAGTCTAACTTAATGTCTAACTCAATGTACCTTACATGGTCATGGTGTGGTGGCTGCCATATCAGGGAGGTGGTGACTCAATGGCAGGTTTTGGTTAGCTTTAAGGGATTTATCCAAGGTGCTGGATCTATTTAGGAATAGAGATCAGCACCATGAAGAGTTCCTTCAAAGTTTCTTTAAAACCCAGATCGGCTTCACTGCTCCACTAACATGGGACTCACTAGCCATCATTGCACAGGGTTGTTGTGAGGATAAAGTGGAAAGGAGAAAGAGCCTTGGAGGAATCTTGTAGGCTGCCTTTAACTCCTTGGAGGAAAGGTGATATATAAGGTGATATATAAATTTAAAAAGGGAATTGAATGACAAATGAATTCTCCTTTGAAATCCTGTGGGGGGCCAGGAGATTATATGGAGTTGAAAATGGCATCCAGGAAAAGTATTGTGTGTCCTTTCTCTATTGTTTCCCCACATTAAAATAAAATGCCCACCAACCCCCCCCCCCAATGAGGTTTAAAACTATAAAAGACTGCTAGGCTGTAGTTTCCATGCGTTTGTACAAAACGTGTACTTAAGCCCTGTGAGAATTTGTCTTTGCTCTGGCGGCTGTCAAATTATAGGTTTCAGTGTGGAATTTAATTGAGCACTTAAGAACTAAGGTGACATTCTCTAGAAATAAGTTCAAATCCTTGGTCATGAACAGAGAAGCATTAATAAGGCAAAGGTGTGGCCCTTTCTTTTTCTGTTCTTTTTCACTAAGTGGCCAGAGGCAGGGATGATGGATGGGAGTTAACATGCTTTACCTAATGGCTAAACGCAGGGTGTGGCATTTAGATTCACTTCTGTACTGCTTTTGTCTTGATGTAGAGCTCCCATGATAGAGAGAAACAAATGTCATGTCAGGTGTACATGCAAACACACATACACCCGGATTAAATTCCATTCATTCATTGCCACCTGTAGCTCCTTCCTTCCCTTCACTGACTCCATTCCCCGTGTTGTCTCCTCCATTAGCAAAAGCTTTGTCTGTCAGCAGAATGGACCTGCTTCCCTGTCTCTTTACTCTATAAATGTTATAACACACGTTTCCTGACCAAGTCATGCATAGACTGAATGCTTTGGGTCTTTCTGCACTACACTGCTGTAGTGCTATTGTTCCACTTTCAGCGTCCTGTGGAGTTCTGGAGTTGGAAGTTTCCTGAGGCCAAAGAGCTCTCTGGCTGAGAATTCTAAAGCCCCCCCCCATCTGCAAACCCCAGGATTCCACAGGATGTTGAAAGTGGAATAACAGCACTATAACAGTGTAGTGTGGAAAGAACCTTTGAGATAGGTGAGAAATTTGCCCGTAAATGTTTAGGGCCTGGAGTTCTCTTCACCTAGTCTTCTCTTCACCTAGCCAGAGCAAGAAATAGTGGAGTCTGTTGGAAGATACAGTGCCAGCACTTCTGGAAGGCCACAACCTCTTCATCTCTGTGTTGCAGCAACCATTTGCTGAAGCTAAACAGGGCTAGATGTGGTGCATGCTTGTATGGGAGACCTTATGTAACTCTGAGACGTTGTATGCTGCTTTGAGTTCCATCATGTAAAGAAGATGGCATATAAACATAGTAAATAATGTAGAGGAGCACTCTGAACATAGGCTAGGGAACGCTGCTGCTTCTGTACTTTTGTGCATTTACAATGCTGCAATAATAGCAAAAGCAGGCGTCATCATCACTTCCGTTTCACAGCACCACCCAAAAGCAGAAGTTTTGGTGCTAAAGGCCAGCTCATAATTTGCCTTTTGTACCGCTGGAAGACAAATACAAATACACCCCATTTAGAATCAAGGGTATGCCCAGTATGTACTTATTATATATTTTTAAGTCACTTTTGGGGTGCAAAGCTCTTATAAGGTAGCTTACTTGAAAACAATCCCAAAAAACAGCATCATGCTTCAAGATTTAAAAGACGTATTTAAGAATTTAAGTTATCAGTCTAAAACAATTCCACACCTCTCCTCTTCTTCTTTTGGGAAGGTGAGAACTGTTTACACAGAGTACCCTGACGTTCTCTCCTCCATGCAACATCCCAGCTGTGGCTGCTTTAACATTCAAACAGCAGTCTATGGCTTCAGGTGATTCCTGGGAACACCTTGGGCAACTTGTATGCTTTCACCTAATTTCTGGGATTCCTTGGTCTAATTTCTGTAAGTCAGCATACCTTACAGCATTTCACAGGTAAAAACCAGGAGTCATGTGGTACTGGCATATGGACGGGGGGGGGCAATGAGGGCAATGTGCCCCAGGTGGGAGCTTTTTGGGGGCACCCTGCACCCTGTACGATGTGGCCACGCTCCCATGCAACATGACCACCTCCCCATGAGATATGGCTATGCCCCTGCGTGATGTGGCCACGCCCCCACATGACATGGCCATGCTCCCCACAACGTGGCCACGCCCTTGCATGACGTAGCCATGCCTCTGCCCTCCCCTGCCCTCACCCCTGTTTCCCCTACCTGCACTCCAAGTTACACGGCTGGCATGTAGCCAAGCAACATCATAGTGTGGCCAAGATGGCAAAAGTTACTAATGAGGAAGAACACACAAGCTAGGAGAGGCTGCAGCAATTTGCTTTTGCTGAACCTGCAGGGAAGGGCAAAGTTTTGCTTCCCTCTTCCCCTGCTGGCCGAATTGAATGCAAACTACTTCTGCACTGTGAACTCAATTTGTATCAGTCACAGTAATCTGAGATCAAAGGGGGAAATGTAGGAGGAGGACAGAGAAAAGAAGAGGACAGACACTTTAAAAGCAGCATGAAAGTGGGATGACAGAAGATTAATCTAGATTATTTGGGTTTGTGTGTTCTTCCGAATAATTTTTGTCATCCTGGGCACACCCTAATGTTGTTTGGCTTTCATCTATGAAGTGTTGGAGGGCACGTAATTGACTTTTGTGGAACTGGGTGAGTTCAAAGTTGTGACACCCATTGTATAGTCAGCTGTACAACTGTGGGATTCAGCATAATTATGCCAGAGTATATTAGTGCTAAATTAAAATTGTACAGGAGCTGGAGCATCAGCAGCTGAATTAAAGTGGTTGCTCCATATGCCATACTGGACCGATATCCCTGTAAACAGTAAAATTCTTCATTGGATTTACAAATGCAGGTAATCTAGTTTGCATGCATGCAAGGGACACTAGACAGATTGTTACTCACTGAACATCAACTTGGAGCATAACAAATCCTGGTGATGCCTTTACAAAACAAACGAACAAACAAACAAAAGAACTCTATGCCACCTGTAATGGCCTTAACACCCATAACCCCCTCCCCCCATTGTTGCTCTGTTCTGAGATGATATAGTGAAACATGGCTGTTTTATCTAAGATCAGGAGTCGGTACAATGTCATCTTTGAGATTTTGTTGTATTGGAGGGCCTACCAGTCCTAATCAGCACGATGGTGGGAAATCCTAGAAGCTGCAGTTCAATGACATCTAAAAGGCTGTACTTTGGTCACCACTGTACTCTGCAGACATAGATATACCGGACTGATACAGTGCCAGGTTTCTCTGTTATATTATTCTGTTTATTGCGTACCTGTCAGTGAATCAGTGGAAAGGGTCGCAGAAATTGGATTATACAGGCAGCTATAAAAGACAAATGCATTTGCTTACAAAGCTAGAAGTCCTTGACACAGTTCACAAAACTATGATCTACAGAAGGTTTATAGAACGCAGCAGTCAGTGGAGGAGAAAATGAAAAAAAAAATCTAAGGCCATTTCCGCACTACACTGTTATAGTGCTATTATTCTATTTTCTTTTTTTATTTATTTATTTTTATTAAAATTTTTCATTCTTACAGGCATAAGCTCATAAGACTTGTTAATGTTTACAATATAAAATGTACTATAACATACCATAATATACAACATATAATATACTCTTTTGACATGTTCATAAGACCTGTTCATAAGACATGTTATTATTTACAGTATATAATATACTATAATATACTACAATATACAACATATAATATAATAATATAATATAATAATTAATACCTATTAATAATATAATTATATAATATAAAAATATGTAATATATAATAATATAACATATAATATACTCTTTTGTATGATGTAAATTAAATTAACATAGCTCATAGCTGTATTGTCTAAAATCTACCTATTGCTAAACTTCTATTATTATTCTATTTTCAAGTTCCTGTGGAGTTCTGGGGTTTGTAGTTTACTGAGGCCAAAGAGTTCTCTGGCTGAGAATTCTAGAGGTCCCTCCCTAAACAGCACACCCCAGGATTCCATAGAATGTTGAAAGTGGGATAACAGCGCTATAACAACGGCCTAAGGCTGAGATTCTACATTGGTAGTGTAAAGTCCAACTCAAGCAGAATTATATCATCTCTCCCCCTCCTCTCTCGTAGCCCTTGCTTTCCTCATGTGAAACACTCCTTCTCAGACATTTAGCGGTTGGGGGAGAGTGAGGGTGTAGCTGTGAGGGGCACAAAATGACGTTGTCCCAGTAAGTATGCTGCTCCTCAATAAAATTTTCTTGCAGTTACCAAATTTCTAGATATTGAAAATTATTCACACCTAGGCCATTTCCACATGACGGAGCTAAGCTGCTTTTGGGACAGGATGGCAGCGGTCAGCAAGTCATGCTTCTGCCCAACATCATTGCCAGTCCATCTCCAAGTGTTGCGTTGGCACAGTTTTCGCAAAATGGAAAAAAAAATCCGTTTTGCGCCTATGATTGTACAGTGCTCCCATCGCTCCCAGCTGTGCAGAAGCCGTGGAAGTGTATTGGTGAAGCTTCCTTCTGTAGTGCAACAATGAAAAAATGCCCAGATGCACTGTGGAAGGAAGAGGTGGCACCATTGCGCTCCCTTCCACATGGACCAAGCAGGTGTGGAGAGGACTGTGGCAGACACGCTCCCAGAAGAGTGTTGTCCTGCGGAAATGGTACTGGAATGCATATTTGCTACAGTTGCATTCTCTTGCTTGTTTTGCTTACTCTTTTTCTTCGGTTGCTACATGTTTAATGGAAGTTGGATGTAATACCTGCCTCCAGGACTTCTATGGGAGACCATGGAAGATGGGATGCAGGAGGAAGGTGAGTCAGGAGGAGGTGATGGAGTGCTGAATAAGGGAGCTAGAAGATTTTCTCTTTCTACAGTGATAATAAAAAGACATAGGCAGGTGTAAATTGGACTTAGATATGTGTATGTCACTAACAGGATTTCGGCCTAGGAACTAGGCCACACTCCTGCAACTGCATGATAGTTATCTTTGAATTGACAGTTGCTCTGGATATCAGCGATAAAGGGTAGCACACTCTGGCCTCATTCACTGGGCAGAGGAGCAATTGCTCTTAGTTAGGGACTGAATTCTTTCCCTCTCAAGAATAAAGTCATGGCAAGGCAGAAACCATCCTGACCCCATCCATCCCTCAGACACAAAGAGCAGCAAAGAGATTATTTGCTCTCCTGTTCTGGAAAGAACAGCCCTTAAATCTGCAGCCTCATCCCTCTGTGAAAGAAGGTGCTGGTGTCGGTGCTCCAATGCTTGCTGTTATTTTTCTCTATTGCATTATCTTCCAGTATATGCTAAGCACTCAGAACATTTTTGGAACTTTAGAAGATGACCACCACTATCCCCTCCATGCTGAGTATACATTTCAGAGACCAGGTTCTTAAAGGAATACTTTCCGCAGTACCAATCTACCTAAGATTTAAGATTTAAGATCATCTGGGGAGGCTCTGCTTGGGATGCCCTGGAATAGTGTGACTTGTAGGGCTATCACACGGGGGACAGTTTTCTTCGTGGTGTCATCCTGTTAACAACCCAGTTGTCTCTCTCACTTCTCTATATTCATTCTGTAGCCATGGATTCAACCAACTATGGCTTGAAAATATTTTTTAAAAAATCAAAAAAATCAAACTTTGATTTTGCAATTTTATATAAGAGACAACATTTTGCTACACCATTGTACATAATAGGCCTTGAGCATCCATGAATTTTGGTATTGTGTGGGGTGGGGTGGGGTGGGGGGCTGGAACCAAACCCTAGTGGATACCAAGGGCCCACTATAATTTATTATTTTAAATATTTGGAATTGCAACTCTTATGAGGGAACGTGGGATAAAATGGGAGGAGGAGGAGGAGGAGACAGCAGTAGTAATAGATATGTGAGGGAATATGAAGGCTGATAGTTAGAGGTCACCTTCCCTGTGCCCTTTCCACCCCTCCCTTTCTGTTTTTCCTCATTTCTCCCCTTGCCTAATATTTTCTATCTTATACGTTTGTACAAATGAGAAATCTATTTGCTGTGTAAGTCTGAACATACAGATGCCAAATAGTACTTGGTGCTGATGATTTGATTTTTTTTCAAAAAAAGGGTAATACAAACCTTAAAAAAAAGAAGAAAGAAACATGAGAGACAGAGTGATAAATGTTCCTTCCTCGTGGCACAAGATAAGAAGCAGTGGGAAGAAGAGAAAGAGCAAGTATGGACTGGAGTGCATGTTCATTCTGTACAGGTTATTCAAGCCCTTATAGAAATGATTAATTATCACAATGAGAAAGGAATCAAGTTTTTCTTCCTGATTTCTGTGTACTCGGCAGCTATCTGCCCCTCTCATTTCTGCTACCATTTAGCTATGTTGCACATTATAGAATGTTTTTCCACCCACACAGTGTTTTAAGGAGTGCAACTCAGCAGAGCAATGGTGGGCAATGGGTGGGAGAAAGGATTTCCACCAGGTGAGACAATTCATTTTCTCTTACGTACTAGAATCTCATTCTTTACTTCAGCAGAGTTTGTGAGACGTGACCTGCTCCTGACAAAGGGAAGCTCTCCAAAAACGGGCCACCTCCCTTCCCTAGAGTAAATTCCTGTCTAACTAATCTTGTCTATACAGGTGTTGAGACGAGATGTTCTCAGATGAAGAAAGGGGGAAATGACACACCAGCTCACGTGGCAGCTATTGAGACATGGACAAGTTAGCTTCATAAAAGTTAGTAAGGAGAACAGTTGACATTCCTTTGCTTAATGAGCACAAGTTTTAAGCACTGTTGTTCAAGGCATCTTTACTTAGAAGTAAGCTTGTTCAGTGGAAGGAGACTTTATTCCCAGGTTAAGCCTGTGCTTAACCTGTGCCTGTGCAATGGTTTTTCTCAATTTGTTCTTATCCAGGTATGTTGGACTACAACTCCCACTATTCCAGGCTGCACAGCCAACAGCTGGGCTTGCTGAGGTGATGGGAATTGCTGTCCAACTCTTCTGAAGGGCACCAGGTTTCAGAAGGCTGCTGACAAGAAGGTTTGCAACCTCAGTTGGCAGACAATGGCACTGCCCTTAGTTACTCATCATGATGATCTTTGTGATTTGTTTGTGCTTCACTGTTATGATATGAAGCTTCTGCTTTCAAAGTGCCAAATTCCTTCTTTTTGGTATTCACAAGCATAGCGTGCCTAGCCCTTTCTTCTTGGAAGCCACTTGCTGTGTGCCCTTTGGCATGCTGAATGTACATAGTGCCTCTAAATATTGCAAGGTTTTCCTGTGGCAGGTGCTCAAACACTGGGACAGTGGTGCCTAGATGGAGAGACAGACGGATGTCTTCCCTTCACCAAGTAGGTGACTCAGTGGTCCAGCCAGTTGAACCTGATCTTTCAGATTATTTTGACAACCAGCCTTTGAATGTGTCTGCTCCACCGGGTCTGGCCATTGATCAAGACCCCTTGGTATTCCTTCCCATTTCCCTGCTAAATGGAAGGCAAATATGAGACTGCATCTTGTTAAAACAAGCTACCTCTGATCAAACTTCCATCTTGAAGCAGTGAAGGAATCAAAACAAGAGCTAAAGAAACTGGGCTTGGTAACAGAAGCCAAACCAAATAATGACACCCCAAAGCAAAAACATGCTTAGCCAAGAGTGAATTCTCAATTCAGTCTGGAGAGACAAAGGATTTTTTGTGATCTCAAAAGTGAATACGAAGTACTTTATTTGGGAAGCTATTTATATGTTTTTGAATGGCTTGATTATGTATGAGTCCCAGTGTAACATCCTTTCAACACATTAATCCTACGAGTATTTAAAAGTATTTCAGCTGGAGATTTTTTTTTTTTTTTGGAAAAAAAGTCTTTCACACTCTGGCTACCCTTTTTTTAAACTTGCCTAATCTTCTAAACAGATGTCAAAGTGCCAGATTTGACCAGACCATTCTCAGTTGCCTTTAGTGACAGCTTCATCTACAAACATTTGTAGGCCATATGGGTTTTTACCCTGTTGTGAAAAGCTTCACCTTCAGTAGCTCAGGTGGTTGTTAAAAACCTAGCAGCAGCTGAGGTTTAGGTTTCTTTAGGTCACTTAGAAATTCTGTTGAGGAAGCTGCTTGCATAACTTCTCTTAATTTTGCCCTGGATAAACCAAGATCTTTTCTTTCCATATGAACAGTAATAAGGATGTAAATATGCCCATAAAATATAAACCAATACCAAAAGCTGGACAACATCTCTAGAGAGAATGAGAGAGAGTGGGAGAGAAAGGAATTATATATTGCATGCCCAGTGTATTTTGAATAACATGCCTTCAGAAGCAAAAAACTCAATATACTAGAGAATACAATTATAACAATATTCCTTGTACATCTAGTGTTGCCAAATTTTCAAAATTGCAATAAACGGCAGTCAGAATTCATGACACGCAGGGTTGACAGTCAGAAAGAAGTTATTGCCAACTTTGCGTTCTGCTCTGATACCAAAAGAAAGTGCTGATTTCAGTTAACTTAGCCATCTGTTTATCTCTAAAATTAACATATTGTCCACACTCATAAATTGCAGGATGCACACATTTCTGTCTTTATAAAGGACTGATACCCAAAAATAGTTTTTTTTAAAAAAATTTGGCATGTAGTTCACTCTATATAAAAGGAAGAGTTTTCCACCCTTCCAGTAGGGGACATCCCTCATACTAGGGGACACTTGCCAGTCCTAGAAAAGGACAAGATTTCTGACCCTCAAATAAAGGATATATCTTATAATAAAGGATACTTAGCAATGCTCTATATATCCAGTGAAAAGGGATACAGCTCACAAAAGCTGACTAGGGAATTCTGGAATTTGTAGTCCCTTTTTACCTCCCCCCCCCCGCAAAAGGTTACATGGGTATCTATTGCAATTCTCACATGTTATCTACTCACTCTACAACCTGATTAAGCTAATCAGTCTGTTGAAACCATATTAAACACTAGGTCTGGCTGTCATTGTTTCTTTGTTTGAATGAAATTTCAGAACGATATCCAGGGACATATCTTGTTCAATATTGAGAATGCTTTCTCCTTCCTCCTAGCTATTGTCTGAATGGGCATTCTGAGAACTTTGCACTGAGCATTTACCAAGCCCAAATTTTTGGTGCTGAGAATTTGCTTTTCAACCATCCAGCTTCCTGTAGCCTCAAAACAGGATCATGAGAGTTGCCATGACACTTGCTCAGAGCACTGAGTTGCTCTCCTGATAGCATCTTTTGCACATTCTTGATCTAAGAACCTGCCTGAGGCTGGGTGACATAAGGGCAGCATGACTTGTGTCAGCATTTTGGCTAACCCTTTGCAGCCAAAACTGAACATTTCTATGAATTGGTTTAACTCCTGTATTTTGCCCTCAGGATCACTGAAGAAATGACGGGAGGAAGTGCTTCAGCATCTGTGCCTCTTGTACAGTATCTTCAATGATTGATGCTGATGTGCAGTGTTATCAGGCCTGCCAAGGTGAAGACTGTTCAGCAGACATACATTATGATTTGCCAGGCACTTGACAGAGGAAGGCCAGAGACAGAAGACTCCAGGGGTCTGTGAAGAGATTGCAATTCAGTGGAAGAGCACCCGCTTTGCATACAAAAATTCTCACATCTGATCAGGGTGCAGGTGATGAGAAAGCTCTGTGCTCGTAGTCCTGGAAAGTTGCTGCCAGTCACAGCAGATAGTGTTGTGCTGAGAATGTAAGACAAAAAACAAAGAGTCTTGTTGTATCCTAAAGACAAACATTTTTTATATATTTTTATCTTGCAAGCTTTCATGAGCTAAATCCAATTGCTGGTTCCAACAGACATTGAATCAATTGGTGAATATTTACACTTAAAGCAAATTTAGATCCAGTGGGTCTACACTTATTCAGGCTAGAAATTAGATTTAGGTCAAGGGTAGGAATCACATAGCCCTCCAGAAGTTCCTAGACTCCATCTCCCAGCATTCCTCACCACTGGGTATGCTCACTAGGGGCTGCTGAGATTTGTAACCATTAATCATAAGGAGCTCTATGTGATAGAGTCATTGAATCATAAAGCTGGAAAGGCCCAACCCTCTGCTCAGCACAGGATCTCCAGCTTAAGTGTCACCAGCAGGTAGCTGTCCAGCCTATTTCTGAACATGTCCAGAAAAGGAGACCCCACCACCTCTCTAGGCAATTGGTTCCATTGTCAAAACAATCTTAGTGTTAATAATTTCCTTCTAATGTTCATTTGAAATCTACTGTCTAGTAACTTCAGACCATTAGACCTGATCCTACTCTCTCAGGCAGCAGAGTACAGGTCTGTACCCTCCTTTCTGTGATAGCCCTTGGGGTATTTAAAGGGTGCAATCATATCACCCCTAGGTCTTGTCTTACCAAGCTGAACATGCCTAGCTCCTTCAACTTTCTACATATATTTTGTTCTTCATAGCTCTTTTTGTCCTTGATGCCTTTCCCTGAAGCTATCTTTATTCTTCTTAAAATGAGGCATCCAGAAATGAATGTATACTCTAGATGAGACCTGACCAGCATAGAATATAGTGGGACTAAGCCAGTTTAGTGTACTGGTTTGAACACTCGACTGTAATCTTAGAGACCGGGGTTCAATTCCCTGCTTGGCCCTGGAAACCCACTGGGTGACCTTGTTTGTGTCACACATTCTCTGCCTCAGAAAACCCCATGATAGATTTGCCTTAGGATCTCCATAAGATGGAAATGACTTGAAGGCAAACAACAACAGCAACAACAATAATTACTTCCCTTTGCTTGGAAACTTATGCTTCTAATAATGCAGGCTAAAATAGCATTTGCTTTCTTTGTTGCAATATCACCCTTCTGGGTCATGTTGAACTTACAATCAATAATAATCCCAAGGTCCTTTTCATATATAGTATGTCTAAGCCACGTATTCCCCATCTTATACCTCTGTATTTGGTTTTTGTGGTCAAAATGTCGAATTTTGCATTTGTCTCTACTGAATTTCATTTTCTTAACTACTGCCCAATTTTCTATTTTACCTAGGTCCTTTTAAATTCTGTCCCTGTCCTCGAATATGCTAACCACCTCTCCCAGTTTTCTGTTATCTGCAAACTTGATAAGACTTCCCTCTACCCCATCATCTGAATCATTGAGAAAAAATGTTGAAGAGTAATGGGCCTAGGATGGAACTCTGAGGCATTCCACTCAAGATTTCCTTCCAGTCTGAATCACAGCCATTGATGAGGATTCTTAGAGCATAGTTTTCCAACCAATTATGGATCCATATGACAGTGTTACCATCTACCCTACAATTAATAAGTTCGCTAATCAAAATATTATAGGGACTTTATCAAATGTTCTGCTGAAATCCAAATAAATAACATCCACAGCATTCCCACCATCCACTAAACTAGTGACCTGATGAAAAAAGATATAGGGTTAGTCTGGCAGGTTTTTTTTTTCTTGGCAAACCCATTCTGGCTCCTACTGATCACTGCATTGTCATCAAGACACTTTCAGACTGACTCCTGTATAATCAGTTCTAATATTTTTCCTGGTATTGAGGTCAGGCTGACCGGTCTCTAGTTTCCTAGATCTTTTTTTTCACCCTTTTTGAAGAGAGGGACGTTTGCCCTGCTCCAGTCCTTTGGCATGTCTTCTCCAGCCCTCTGGCACTGTTCCCACCCCTGATTTAGAGCACCGACTCCAACACTGCATTTGATGACATGAGTTGCAATCCATGAAAGCTTGTGGCAAACATTTTCTTTTACTAGCCTTTTGACACCTCAAGATTTTTTTGCTGGTTTTGGTGCAACAGACTGACATGACTGCCCTTCTGAAACTTCTGTTGATAGGCCGTGTATTGTGGCCTGTATCAGTGATGTGGATCTTATGGCCCTTCTCTGAAGTAGTTGGACTGCAATGCCCATCATTCCTCATCATTGGCTATGTTGGATTAGGGTGCTGGGAATTGCAGTCCAGCAACTTCTAAAAGGCCAATGATTCCCACTCCTGGCTTAAATCTCATTAATATATAACTAGAGCCGGGGCATTGAATCAAAGGGAGTTTCATAAATGTCACTTACCATATAACAATTAATTCAGTGGGTTTTCCTCAATTTCAACTAGCTATATGGTAAGTGAACATTTATGTAAATCTCTTTGATTTAATGCCCCCCCTCTAATTATGATATTAATGAGATTTAAGCCAGGAATGGGAATCATGTGGCATAGACCTACTTTCATATGGGATCTTCTCCCTCCTCTTTTCAATAATCTAAGGAATTCTACAAAGATAGGAAGTTTATAGCTCATCTGATTGGCTAATATAGGTGGCTAGTTGGGTATGTTCAGTTTGGTGAGTCATGAGGTATGCTAGTCTAATGAACCCACTAGTCCTTTGGGTGCTACGGCTCACTTTGCTGTGGTTTATATATGCAAGAACCTCAACTAAAATGGATGTTCAAGAATTAGAACTCGTAAACGCAGGTATTATTTCAGAATTGAGCACAGCTAACCTACAAACTGTCGCCATTCTGTCCAATTTTGGTATGAAATCTGAAAAAAAATCTTGACCCTCCCCTTTCCCTGTACTTATTAATTGTACTTTAGGTTTGCACTGTGCTGGGCTCATGCTGTGAGAAATCAAAGTGATGAGAAATCAAGATGCTTGCACATGACCCAGCTCCTGATTTGCATACTATGGAGAACAGTGCAGATCATGATCTAATCAGGACCAATTTTAATTAGCATTTGTTTTGCAAAGCATTGACAGTGGCCTTAAAATGAATCTGAAGAGAGGGGAGCTGAATTGATTCTGTCTCAGAAAGTGTTTCTTTTTAAAAGATCTTTCGTGACAGCATGGATGTATTATCAGGGCCAAAGTCTAGGCCTGTCCTTAGTCACCATTTCTGCCTCACTTTGCCAGGGGAAGGAATCTCCCCAGTTTACTACAGCTATTGCTTGTACCCTTTGCTCTGTGGATAAAGTAATTAGATTCTTTCCAATTTTCTTTGTGATGAAGACACACTGTTTGCAATAGGAGATGCCAGTGTATATATATATATAGTGTGTGCATGTGCGCGCGCACATATATATATATATATATATATATATATAAAAATCAGCACTGATCAAAACTAGTGAGGCATCCTTTGCTATGGCCACAGTAGGTTTATCTATTTCTGGCATGTATAGCCACAAATACAGCATGGTGTAATGGGCTAACTGTTGGACTAGCATTCTGAGGAACCTGGGTTCAAATCCCTACTTAAACATGGAAAGCCACTGGGTGACCTTGGTCAAGTCACACACTCTCAGCCTCAGAGGAAGACAAAGGCAAACTCCCTATGACCAAATCTTGGCAAGAAAGCCCCTTAGGGTTGCCATAAGTTGGATACAACTTGAAGGCATACAACAAGATATCCCACCTATTTCTTAAAAGAGTGCAAAGCAACGTACATGCCTCTCATCTTCCTCATTTCATCATCACAGCAGCAGCCCTGTGTAAGCCTGTGACTGAGGCCAGACGAGAAGAAAAATACTCGACCCACTCTCTCCCTCTTCAGTCTTCTTAGAAAGTCTCAATGCGACTACATTGAAAATCCAGTACATCATCTTTTCCCTTCCTTTTCCTTTCTCCCACCTCACACATACTCACCTTGGGAAGCCTTCTTCAAGATACTCACCTGGATTTTGCAAGTAGACATTCCTTCACTGCAATGAATTTAAGAACAGCAGAAGACCCCTGCTGCAACAAACCCAAGCTCTATGTTACCCTGATTTCTGGGGTCCCGTGGGAGACACCTCAATGTGCTTCAAATTATGGGGAATGGGAATTAGCAAGAGCACAAGCTGTAGCAATGCAAGAGGCAGGGCAACCTAGCGAGATCTTGGACCCAATGTTTAATGGGTCAGGCCGAGTCAGTAATCAAGCAGAAGTAAATAATAATTGTTTTCTTGATTAAAAGACAGTCAACACGCACATATGCAATCACTCACGTAGACCTAAGAAGAGAAAGGTAGGAGATCCAATAGAGGATTTTGAGAGGGATTTTTCAGGGGAAATACTACACCTGATCCTGTAGCCCAGGTAGTCAGAAGAAAGTCAGTTGGAGCGGAGATTCTCAGCACGCGGAAACTGAGGGGAAGGCTCGTCGAACGGAGCGGCAGCAAGGCGGGATGGAAGCCAGGAGTGATCTGAAGAAGCGCTCAAAATCAGGGGTTCTTATAGGGGAAAACGTGCCTGTAGGCTAGTCTGTTCCCAGGGAAAACAATGGGTTTCAGGTTGGAGACAAAGTCTCCGAAAGGTTAGTACTTAGAATGATTGAATTTTGACAGAGTTGTCATAGCACAAACAGTATGCAAATAGGGAGTGCTTGACAGTTGGCTATTCAGAAGCGCTAATCTCGTCAAGCTGCTTGCTCGGGGCAGAGAATCTTTTGTACGCTGCGTGCATACATAATATGTTTTCAAAGTGTACTTGCCTGGAGGTCTCCTGAAGCTGCATACCAGCAAATTACTGGCCTGCCTGGATTTATCTTGTATTGTTCAGCTATTTCAGCCGTGCCCATGTGCATGCTTGTCCGGGGGCTTTGCAAGCACGTGGAGAGGAACGGTTTGTGATGGCCAATCTCTTGATATCAAATTATAGTTAATAAGCCCTGGGCTCGGACTATAAACTACAGTAACATCTATCTAAGCTAGCATCATTTCTGATGTCCATGAAATCCAGCGGGTGTTTTTGGAAAGGACACAGCTGGGCCATCTAGGGCCACAGACTTCCTCAAGACATCCTCAGCACCTAACATGCATCCTGCTGCTTCCTTAGGTCTAAACGTGGTGACTCTATTTTGCTATCATGGCAAAGCCATTCTCTATATTGAATGCATTTTTGGAGCCACTTAGGCTGATGGCTACATACCCCATGTTATGGTGATACATTCGATAACTTAAAGCCATTTGCTGTTTTGTTTTTTTTTTTAAGTGATCACTAAAAATTTTGCTGGCCATTCCAAATACAGAAGTTTATGACATCATGTTATTTTCCATCTTACTGTCACCCTTGCATATTCTCCCCTCTTGCTGCAATTTCGCCTTTAGACCTAGTATACTATAGTGTAGGGATGGTGATCATGTGGTCTTCCCGATGTTCTTGGACTGCAGATCCTATCAGCCCTAGCCAGCATACCTTATAGAGGTGGATGGAGCTGCAGCTTAGCAACATCTAGAATAGTGGTTGCCAAACTTTGCTCCTCCAGACTTTTTGGACTTCAACTCCCAGAATTCTTGACTGTTGGCTGAGAGGCTTCTGGGAGTTGAAGTTCAAAATACTGGAAGACTGATGTTTGGGAACAATTGATCTAGAAGATTAAATGTTTCCTGTTTCTTCAATAATGACTAGAATTCAAACTGCACTATCCTTGGAAATAAACCCACCCATGTTTCTAGCCTTCCAAATATGTCACTGGCTTACTGGGGGCTGCCAAAGGAGAGATGGGCACAGAAGAGGAATGAAGGAACTTGAACTCTCCCGTACTATCCTAGTTATTTTCCTGCAAGGAATTCCTTGTCCTATATACCTGACAGCTAAGTTGGTCCTTAAATGAAAAATGGCACTACTGATTCTGCAGAATTCTTTAGTTCTTTCCCCTTAACTATATTTTTAACCCACATAGCCTGGGGGGCAGACTATGAAACTAGACCAGAGAAAAGCAGGGGTGGGAAACTTTTATCTTCCCGATACTTTGGTCTAAAAGTCCTTTCAACTCTGCCCAGCATGCCCAATGGAAAGAGATTTTGAGAGTTGTGGTCCAAATCCTCTGGAGGGCCAAATTTTCCCTATCTCCAGAGTAAAGGAAAGGCACATGGAATGAAGCAACTTAATCCTTTCTTCTATTGTCATTTTTCTGCACAAAATATAGGCCATTTCCACACAGGATTTTTAAAACAGGGCAGAGCGTCCTCCAGGGAGAACATCTGCACCGGGAAGTGGACTGGGTCGGACTTACTTAACGTAGATCCGCACCCCAGCCTGCTCCGGAATGACCCCAAGTGGTCATCCAGCGTGCTTCTGAAAGACCGCTAAAAACAGGTCTTTCAAAAGCATGGAGCACACCACTGCAAGCCTGCTCCCTTATGCAGATTCTCAGGCTCACATTGGTGCGATCTTTAGGCTGGCGAGCTTCAGTGGTTGGTCGAGACCCTCGACCAACTGGAAGCCGCCATTTTTGTCCCCCGAGCAGTGCGGAGCGGCAGCCACGGACTGCTCCGGAGCAGCGTGGACCGGGGAGCCCAAAAGTCCGATGAGTAGCGTCACAGGGATTCCTTCACCCCATGCGGAAATGGCCATAGTTTGAGCAAGTAATTGAGAACTGACCGTTTAGGGCTCTCCTAGTGAAAATCTGCTGCAGTTTGTCTTGGACGTGAGATAGGAAGAAGGAGCAGCCACTTCTATTGGGATTATGGAATGGATTTAAGCCTCTCAAGCTCAGGTACCATGGTCATAATTATGTTTGGCCTCCGTATGGGTGAACTATGTATTCGATGTAACACATTTTAGCTCCTAGCTTAAGTGAGGAATGAGTCATGGGTGGAGCCAATGTTGTTCGTCCTACAGCTGTTACACCACCAAAAATATGACCCTTGTTAAAAATTAGTTGCCAAACAGACACATACGCTGTATCCAAACAGTTGCCAGGAGAGAGGCTATAGAATAAGGGCACATGCTGTCAAAGAACAACTGCAGTCAAGTGTTTAATGTTAACCTCAGTGTTCTTGGTATAGGTATCACTTCTGAGTTGGAAGATTGCATCTGTGTCTTCTGTTGCATGAGATCAGTGAATATTAGTCAATCTAGGTAACCAGTTTGGGGCAATAAACAACAAAACCCAAGAATGATCCTCCCCAATGTTTTTGATGTTCTGTTGTCAAGAAAAGTATTTTTTTCAGTTTATTAAATTCTGTCATATGGCTCCAGCCCTTGTATCTGGGGAAATAACAAAACATACTTCCTAAAGAGATGTTCAGTCATCCCTGCGAGTGAGCACGCACACACACACTATAAAAACTTCTCCTCAGAACAGACATTTCTGGTTTTTGCATCATTTTTATATGATGCAAGAGTGTATCTAATAAATTCCAATTCCTTATTAGGGCCTTGTGAATGAAGGCTTTGACCATCTAGGCAAGATTCCATTTGTCAAGACTTGATGCTCAAGTTTTTAAATGGGCTGTCTTAAATAGTGTTTGTGCCTCCTCGAATGCAGTGTAAGTATGGCTGGGACCTTTTGGTATTTTCCATTGCGTTAGCTCGAGGATGTTTAATTACTGGCCATGGGTTTACACAGACTTGTATACTGTTGCAAAGTATTAAAGGCTTTAACCAGAATCCCCAAAGACTCGGCATCAGGCTCCACCTTTTCTGACTTAGCCCAGGACACTGAATTAGATAGAAGAAAAAGGAACAGCCCTCCATTTGTTATAATAACAGAAAAAGCAAAACAACTTGTGGCTGCATTTGATAAAATGGGACAAGCTGGTCTATGTCAAGTGGTGTGTGGAATAGTGGAAACATCATTGTAAATGTAAAGGCCAAGAGCTGGGTCAACACCATCAGAGTGTAAAGTTCCAAGGGCGTGTTTATCCAGCGATGCTGTACCAGAGAGTGCTGTGCTGCAAGTGGATGGAGGAAGTAGTTGTGTAAGGGGGTACTAGATACTTTCTTGTGCAAGCATGTAAAAGGTACAAATACCAGTGTAACCCACAATTACGCTAGTGTAGTAGTAGCACAGCTGGATTCCCTCATTGTTTCTAATACAGCAATGATTACAGATATGCTCATGTTGATGTGACAGCCCACTAGTTCCCATTTCAAGTGTGCAAATGTTCCTCTGGAAGCCACCAACTGCCCCTGATCAAATGATGAAATGTTCAACTCCTAAGCCCCAAGACTGGATTAATTAAGGACAAAATCTAAAATGTGGGAAGACTGATCTTTAAAGACAAGTTGACTGAGGATCCACCCATTTTTAAAATCAGGGATGGGAATTGTCTGTCTAGATGTTTTGAACAACAATCTCCAGAGTCCCTTATCATTGGATGTGCAGATGAGACTGATAGGAATTTTAGGGCAAACAGTTTGGCATTCAGATCAATGTTTTATGACATTGTAAGCTGGACTTATGACATTGTCATTATTGGAATTCACATTTTTGGTAATTGCCCCATTGCAATGATGAAAAGTGCCACAAAAAAACCTACCTTCGAAGCCAGGCTTTCCTTCCTCTGACAAAAGAATTTCCAATGGTTTGGAGAGCACAATGCTCTGTGACTACCCATCCAGTCCTCCAGTCCAGAAGTAGCAGTGAGATGCAATGTGACAAGCAGTGGTGGGAAGCCCTTTGGGGTCTGTAGGAGCTTTGTCACTGAAGTTCCATCTTCCAGTGCAGGGTATGGGCCTCTGTTTTAAATAAATAAAAACTTTGCTACATCTTTAAACTTACTCACCATCTTGTGGCATTTTGGCAAATTCCAGTAACAATATTTTCTTGAAATTATGACAGTAATGTAATCCAGTCTTCTTTATATCATCACCCCTAATCTTACGCATTCATATTCACGACCCATGTCATTTATGTGTTTTTCATTTTCAGTCCTTTTCAGGCATTGTGGGATGGTCCAACTTTTCAACATTCAAAGTCAAGGGAGCCGCAGCTGGCCTTTGAATTCTAAGAGATCTAAAAGAGTCCCAGCTATTGAATCAGCTACTGGATCAGTGGAATAGAAATACATTTGTGAGCATAAAAAAAGAGTAAACAAAACAACAGCCAAAACAAAAAGACAGCCTATTAACAATATTAAAATGTTAAAATATTAGGATGTTTAACAATGCAACTGATAATAAAAATAACAACTGAAAAATTAAAGACCTTAGTTTGGTGCCTAATTGTATATAATAAGGATGGCAGGGGGGTGTCTTGCTTTTTAGAGAATAATGTTTACTTTATATACAGAATTACAGAGCTGGAGGGTGGCTAGACTTCAGGTTTGTGGGATCTATTGAGTTTTTATCTGATATCTGTGAATAACAGCTTTATGAATACACACACACACACACACCAAGAATCTGAGTGCAGGAATTTTTTTTATTTTTTTTAGAGTACCAAAATTAACAAAACTCACAATCTTTCCACACAAAAACCCCTTCCTGCTTTATCTTCAGCAGTATAATATTGGACAGTAGTGACAGTTACTGCATTCCTGCTGTTGTTAAATAACTGGGAGTCAGAAATCCTTATAGATCTATTCCAAATCATCCAAAAATCTAGCAGTAGATCTCCCCCTACTTTCTGCACACTCCTCTGGAAGATCCAGCCTTGAGATCTGTGAGCACCTCTCTGCCCAGCTTCTGCTTGTACACCTCCAAAGTCCTCCCAAAGGCAACATGGGGGCAAATTAGGGCTAGTGATTTAATATCAACAAAGACCCGAAAATGAGGACTCTCTTATTGTTGTTGCTGTAGGTCAAGATGCCTTTGGTTTGTGTGTTGTATAAGGCAAAGAATACTATGGGGGTAACTAATCTTTATGCCACAATCAATTACTGAATGACACATTTTCTGGCATGTCGTTGCCCTCAGGGGTGTCTTTGGATGGAATGCCGCCATGTAACAGGTCTTCAGTGAAGAATTTAGCAAACCGATGAATGAATAAAATCCATAAAGAGGATTTTTCCAGCCATAAATATGTTGCTGACCTTCAGGGCTATATTGCATCAGTAACTGGAGAAGCAACTGTGTAAATAAGAAAAATTTGAAAAACACAGTGTGTTCCCTTGTGTAATTCTGGAGAAAACACTTTATGGAAGATCTGGCTACCTTATCTTTCCACATTCCAGGCTTACGTTAATGCATTTTTTTTTCAGCTTTAAAAGACGTTTCAGACCCAGAGTCACCATATAAGCCTCTCTGGCTTGTCATTTTAGTCAGAACTTCTGGGACTCATAAATACATTGAAGTGACTATTTTGTTTTGCAATGATTTGGAATTTAGCTGAAGAGAGACATCTATTATATGGGAACATGTTTTAACTGTGAAACAGTACACAATTAGGTTCCCTATGAAATGAGTTGCAGAAAGGCAGGTTTTCATGTTCTTTCAAAATGCTATTTAGCCATAATAATCCATCCGTAATATTAAATTAACAGAACAAGAACCCTTTCAGTTTAGTGTAATGCCTCAAATATAGTTAATCTGTTCAATAAATCGTTGAATGGTGAGTCATGTAGGTGGATACAGCTGATTAAATGCATCTAGTCTATTCTTAGAAGGTTTTCATGGCAAAAGACATTCAGGCATGGTTTCTCTCTGTGCAGTAGTAACAAGAGTTAGCTAAAATGCAACTTCCGTTGTCTCTGAGAGATCCTCTGCCGGTGTCTCTCTCATGCACACACCCAGCTACAGTCTAATAACTGTTTAGCATCTTCAGTCTGACTCCTCAACAAAAACCTCTCTGATGTGGAAGACTCTACCAGCAGCAGTACTACCAGTAAAACAGCCTCTTGCCTCACAGAAGTACACATACATACATATACACATATACATACACATAGACAGAAGTACACATTCCCACCATCATAGAAAATTCATGAGTTTGCAAGATCTGCAAACTTTGCAAGCAAGGCTGTTGATACCAGGGTGACTTAGAGATCTCTCATTCACAGGGTCACAATATGGTGAAGCTGACCTGATTAACAACAAGTGTAGTGTGGAATAACCAACAGGATTCAGGTCATTAAGAGTTTTTGTCAGGCTGGCTTTGCTCTCCCTGCCATGTAATGCTTTGATGTTTGAAAAACAGGCTTTATTATGTTGTAAGGGGATGATAAGAAAAAATACAGGTGAGAAATAGTATGCTGTGAATGAGAGAATGTTTTTGTCATGATCCTTTAATAAGACGCTGTTGCAAGATCATGCAGTTGGCAGGCAGAATAAGAGTCTCGGAAAAGAGTTGTTTTGATTAGCTGTTAAATAGAATGCTTGTGTGTGCTAATTTGTAATGCTACAATTTACAAGGTATTACAAAGCCAATAGTTCTTTAGTCTTAGCAGTTGCCAAGGTGTGCCACTGTTTTCTTTGATATTCTTGAATAAAGCTTTTGGAACACTCTAGGCCTGTCCCCTGAACATGAAGCTATCCTGTACATCACAGTTCTTGATCTTCGCTCACACTCCAAAATGCCAGGAGATTGCAGCCATTCAGGGCTAAGCCTTTAGCAATCATATTTAGGCAATGTGCATATGGTATAGAATGGCATGACATGGCATGGTAGTATCTCCCTGAATCCTATCCTGTACTGTCCTCAGGTTAGTTTCAGCTTTTCTGCTATCTTGAAGTTGGGTAACTATAGCATGGTGGACCTAAGTTCTAGATTAGCCCATTGATTGAATAGGAACAAATGACACAGGCCCACATTCTATTCTGTCCTTCTATGTGGACCGCATTCGTTGTCACCTGGTCACTTGCAATCTGGAATGATAGCTTCCCTTTCAAAGAACCCATGTGTTTATGGTGTCTGCCATTTGCAAAGCTTATTGTCTCAGAGGAAAGGAAAAGAGACCATCTGTGTTGGACAGATGGCAGATACCATAGATTCTTTTCTGATCTTCTTTTCCAGGTAAGATGGTTTGTGTTTGAATGTTTTCACCACTACCAATTTTGTTTGGGCTGGCTGTTCTTGAGTGGTTGAAGTAGCTCCAGAAGGAGCAGCAAAGAGTGCGAAAATGACTGATTTGGGAGAAGCATAAGTTGCACATCCTTGCTTTAGGTCCAATGGTCCTTGAAGCAACCTACCAAAAGTCTCTTTCCATCTCTCTCTCTCTTCCCCTGTGCTGTCTGCCTGCTCATGTTTCCACTTATTTGTTCTCTTTCTGCAGTCATTGGCCTTTATAGAAACAATGTGGGAAAAGGAAGTGGTAGCAGCTTCCTCATTTCCTTCCCCACTTCCTTCCCTAGTTCTTTCAGATGTCTTTATTGTAGGAAGGTAAGTGAGTGGTGAGGGGGGTGGAACAAAAATAGCTGGAACAGGGAATTCCACAGGGATGGCGTGGTGCAGCAGCCACAGGAACAACTAGCACATACTGTCACCTGGTGGAGTCTCACTATGTGGAGTCTTGTTGATGAGTAACTAAGTGTGAAGCACAACACTGTGTCATGTCGTTACTTCTAATGGAATTCGGCTGTGAATCTTTTTCCTGGATTGTGCCTGCTGTACATCAAAATACAATTAAATATAGTTAGCTCAGAAAGCAAGTACATAGACGATAAAGTGCAATGAACAGCATGGAAAATATTGACCCAGATCTTATGGCCTCTGTGACTGATGTGACTTTCAGTTAGATCCACACTCTCAACGCCCCTGTTTTATTTGTTTCGTTATTTGTTATTTTATTTGCATAGCTTGCTTTTTATTATCTGTAGGACATTGTCTTCCTTTCACAATGGGCGGCCAGTCTGAAAGCTGCTCCAAAAACATGAGGATAGTACAGATAATAAGCACCTTGGAAGTGTCATTTCTTTCCCCAAAGGCTCGTTGTTACACAATGTCTATGAATACTATTTTGTTACATACCCGTGTGGTTTGGTACTATTCCAGCTATGAACACAGAAAAACCAACTGGAGTGAACTACTGAATCCACACTTAACGAAGCCTGTAAAGTCAGCTCCTGACCTCTGAAAAGCAGCTGTGCAGCAGCCGTCTACAGAAGGCAAACAATTGGTAGGTGTACCATAGTACACCAGGCTGTTGAATTTTGCCACTGTTTCAGATTCTGAGACAGCTTGAATTTGCCAAGCCAACAACAGCACTGTGAGTACCTGCACACTCAGGATACCCACACATTTGTGGTAATCTTGGAACAAAGTTTCTCCACTCCTATCCCCAGATGTCTCTTCTACCTAAGATACACTGATGGCCTTCAGATTCAAGAGAAGGAAGCACCTGAGAAATTCCACCAGCAATATCCAGTCTAGCAACAGCTTGAGTAATTTCCAACACACCTGTCTGTGAAGAACTTTTTGTTTCTTGACAGTACACTCAGTACATTTATGAGACTGACTTAAAACCAGTTCCATATGCTAGAAGCCAAGTGATCACTACACATTTACAGCTAATATTGAAACTACGGTATATGTGCCTACAGTCAAATCCTAATATAAGCCCCGTTTGTTCCACTCCTTTGGCATGGGTAATTGATGTATATCTGGCACTCTTCAGTGCCTCATGAAGAGACAAAATGGAATGGTCGGACAGATTCCTACAAGTCGTCTACTACAGCGAGGTGCAGCAGAGAAGGTAACGCTTGTCATCACCTATGTCTCTGAGTTAAAACCTTTTCGGAGCATCCTCAAGGACACACAGCTTCTACTGTGAAAAAAGTGCCTTTGGGTAAAAGACCCATCATTCTTGCAAACTTAAGAAAGTGTTCAGCACTGGCACTAAACCTAAGAGCTGTCCTTTGAACCTTGTTGTTAGCACAGTCCCAAGTCTACCTGGGTGAAACAACTGTAGAACACAATAGCATCTACTATACAAAAGTTCATTCACCAGTGTGACTTCTTTTTTTTCTCATTTTTTAGAGTGGTGAGAAATCACACAAGGATTGATGTTATGCAGTTACTTGCAAGTTTGCCAGCAACACAACTCAGCTTCTTTCTACTTCTTTCCACAACTGCAATCCAAACAGGCGGAGACAATGAATATTCCCTGCCTTCTTGCTATTCTGGTTGCCATCCCCTTGTTTAGTGCAAACCTTCCTCTATCTCTTCCACCAAAACCATTTCTTGCTTACTAACAGCTAAATCTGAAGGGGTTCTTCAGAGAAAGAAAAAGAAAATTCTCAGTCAGTGAGGAAGAGTAAACATGGGGACTAAACATGGCTGAGTGACATACCGTAAAAAGCATTACTGCTAGAAATGGTGTCAATTTTGCTACTTTTATTATTTTGCAATTGTATGAGGTCAACAAGTGTGGATCCAGAGCTTCCTTGATATTCCATTCAAATCAGCCTGTAGGGTGATGATGGTTGTTGGTGTGGAAGAGGAAAGACTAAAACAACACTGACTTCTAATCCCACCAGTGTAATGCAGTACTGCATTTAACTTTTAGGTAGCTGTAGCCATCTTCTGCACTTCCATCATATCTCAATGCCCCCATTTCAACCTTTGATTCGTGACCCTCTGCATGCACAACTTTTGAAGAATGAATTGGTTCAGAAAACCTGTTTCTTCTCCTGCTTTCCATTGCATCCCCTGCTTTAGGGGTGTTGTGTCTATGGTGGTGGTAGAGTTGCGCAGGAATCTAATGGCAGAACTGCCATTATGTCATGCTGCCATGTTGTTGCCCTGCCAGGATACATGAGTAGATCATTTTTGTTAAGCCACCAGAAATGATCATAATGCCAGATGGGAAAAAAGGGAAAGGAGAGGCTTATAAATGGGAGAAACATCCACAGTCACTCCATAACTACACACGGCATTAGGCATGCTCCCAGAAAGGGATAGGTTCATTGCAGCACTGAAAAAAACTACAGTTAATGTCAAAAATGAAGTTGAACAATAGAGGATAAAGAGTATGTCATTTGAACTACCAGAAAGAAAGTGTGATGCCCCATGTACAAACAAATCTCTAGAACATGATATTAACTTCTTTCTGGCTTATTCCTGCTCTTCACACACAGAGATTGCCAGACAGGCTTATAGATATCAGAAGTGAAGCAGTCCATGACTGGAGGCTTATAATCTTAAAGACATGACACAGGATTAGGAAGGCAGAGAGAAAAAGCAGAGCAAAGCACTAGAATCTTGGTTAGAAAGTGTCACTGCTAGAAAGCTCAGCCGTTCCTAGAGCTAGATTTAAGCACTATGGAAGGACTGCTGCTCCCTTTCTGGTCTCTAGCAGGTGGAGTTCTGTCCAAGAATAGTGCTTGATTGCTGCTTCCTCTCACTGTGATGGCCTGCTTTCTAATATATCATCGTCTTCCAAGGTATTCTACTTTAACTGCCATGGTTCCATCCAATGGAATCCTGGGATTTGCAGGTTAGGGAGGGGTGTTTAAAATTATCAGCCATCCTTACCAGACTACCAGTCTCAGGACTCCACAGGATGGAACCATGGCAGTTAAAGTGGCATACCAGTGTTATAGTTGTTCTGTGTGAAAGGACTCCAAGAAAGCCCTTCTTCCACTTAATATGGGGCAAACTGTGCAAACTCTAGGCCAGAGAAAATAGAGGGGCACAAAGTTATTTATTTATTTTGGGGAATGTGTATCCCACCCTTTCACAATTAAAAAAAAAAGATGCTCAGGGAAGTTTCCATAACTCAAAAGCAAAACAAAGTATATCCTCAAAGTAAGAATACAGAACAGAAACAACTTGAAGCAGATAAAAAACAACAACAGCAGCAAAAAACCCAGCAGGATCAGCCATTAAAATTCTTCTCCAATTTGTACAAATTAAAAACAAGTCTTTCTTAGGAGACAGAGAACAGAGAGAATAGTCTGAACGGGCTGCACCCTCTGGCTGAGATCCTACATGTATATGTAACTCCACATGCACACTTCCACATCCTCCCATCACCCAGCAGCTGTCAAGCCCTCCCTGCTGCTGTCAGATTTTGATGGGGAGGGGAGAGGAGCAGGTCATATATAGATTTGATACTTTCAGGACAAAACTAGACAATACTTAACATGATTTAAGAAGATCCGTTCCCTCCAGTAATGAAGGCTGTCTACTTGTCATAGCACATGATTTTCCAGACTTACAGATCATGCATTTAGTGTGCTTTGTTTTGTGATTGATCAGTAGAAGATATACAGGTACTTAATATGCACATCTGACAGCTTAGGTGAATAGCTCTGAGGAAATCCCACTGTGTACAGGAAAGGGAGTTACTATCTCATTTAATATTCTTTTTTGTTATCTAGTTTTTATCCTCAGACATGTGCTCAATAGGCAATGGACATCTTTCTTATAAAAACAAATATGCTTATTTAGAATCTCATGTACACTAGTATACAAGTGCTTCACATGTACAGAAATTTCCTGTTATTCTTTTGCTCTTTGACTGGATCTCATCTTTGTTTGTGCTCTGCTTGTTAATCCTGTGCATTGCTTGGTCTTTCAGTCTCATTTAACTTTTCTTTATACATATTATATACTCAGACACATAGTGTCAGAGGTACATTGGATGAAATGCGCTGAAGCCCATGGAAGTCAATTTTACCATCCTCTCTCTCTCTCTCTGTGTCATCCTATTGTTGCTGTGTGCCTTCAAGTTATTTTATTTCCAACTTATGGCAAACCTATCATGGGCTTTTTCCAGGACTGAGAGTGTTTGATGCGCCCAAGTTCAACAAGTGGGTTTACATTGCCAAGCAGGAGGCTGAACGCTGGTCTCCATGGTCATAGTCCAACACTCAATTCACTCCATCACCCTGGCTCTCCATCAGTCTTAAGAGGCCTCACAACTCAGTGATAGACCCATGACTATGTGTACTTCCTTTTTTATATAGAGCAAGCTTTAGGATTAGATGATGAATTCTTGCCAAGTTGCCAGTAAAGGGTTAATCCTGTTGATATTGACTTTGGAGGCACATAAACGCCCACAAGTGGAAAATTTTTTATCTTCATGGTAATTATGAACACTTAACAGGTCTCAACAGATTCATGCAGCAGTCATGGATGTTCTAAATTAGAAAACTTAGTTTATTTAATACTTAATAAATATATTTTTGTGAACTATGTCAAAACAAACTACTAGATATCCTTAGTGTATTCTTTAAACAAATAGCATTCATCTCACTTAAAGAATCCCCTCCAGGTATTATACTAAGACATCTGTTTTCCTCAGTAACATCAACTCCCATGGGAAATAAGTTCAAAGTAAGTAGAGCAACTAACAAAAATAGGTTCTTTTGCCAAGGCATGAATTGCAGCCAAATCCTACATGAAGAGGTGCAAGTTATTTTTTGAAAAATACATTAATGTACACACGTACACACTCACAAATCTCTCTCTCTCTGTTTCTCCCTCCCTCCCTCTCCTCCCCATCACACACACATGCCTATAGCATACATACAATACACCTGGTGGGTGTATTGTATTCTTCGCATACACGTACAATACACCCACCATTTAGGGCACCAGGAGGGGATGCCACCTGTAAAAAAAGACCAACCAAATTAATTGAATGGGCAAATCCTTGTCACCCTGCATGTGCTAAGATATACCAGGTAAAAAGTGTGAAAAATAATGAACAGATGAAACAGTCTCATGCAAAGACATATTAAACATCATCTGTTTCTTTGTAACATTCCTTTACCATTTCTCTGTAGCATTTAGGGTGATTTATGAGGTCTTCACTATGATCCTATGAACTAGGATATGTTGAAAGACAATGACTGGGCCAGGATCACCCAATGAGCTTTGTGACTGAGGCTTTTTCGGCATGGGGCTTTTAAAACAGTGCAGAGCGTCCTCCAGGGAGGATGACTGCACCTGGGAGCGGACTGGGTCCGGACTACTTTGTGTAGTTCTGGACCTCAGCCCACTCCAGAATGACCCAAAGTGGTTGTTCAGCGTGCTTTTGAAAGGCTGCTTAAAACAGGTCTTTCAAAAGCATGGAGCGTGCCACTCCGTTCCCGTGCTCTGGTGCAGATTTGCAGGCTCGCACCAATGCGAACCTGCAGATCTGCCGGGGGCAGGCTTTAGGCTGGGAGCTTCACCGGTTGGTGGAGAGCCTTCACCAACCGGAAACCGCCATTTTCGTCCCCGGAGCAGCCTGGACCCGCAGGTGGAGCACACAGGTCCGGTGAGTACTGGCACGGGGCAATTCCCTTGCCCCGTGCGGAAAAGGCCTAAGTGAAGATTTGAGTCTGGGTTTCCCAGTCTTAGGTTAGCTTTCTAAAAAACAAATTATTCTAGTTCAGTATTGGTATTCTATTCAACAGCAGCTCTTCAAGTCCCACCAAAGATTTTTCTCAGCTCTGCCACCTGTGTTTTTTTTTCCCCAGAAGAAATGCCAAAGAATGGACCATTAACTTCTACTACAAATGCAGGTATGTGTTCAGTGACCATGCTATACCAGTTCTTGCAATGGGCATATGAGTTCTGATGTTTACTGAAATAATATCAGTAAGATTCTTGGAACATTCTTAATTAAATGGAAACTAATGAAAGGGCCAACCTGCTTAGAGATATAGAAACATGGGAGGCAGGATGTAAAGAAAAATTTTAAAAAAAAAAAAAAAATTCAACAAGACCTTGGGAACTGACAGTTTTTAAGGAAAGGATTCTTAATAGTGTGCTGTTTTCATTTCTTGTCTTCTGTTTCAAATTGCCTTTAAATGGATCAATATTGTAAAATAACTGTTCAACTTTGTGTAAGCTATCTTGAGCATGAGAAGCTAACATGAGACCAGGGGAATACAACATAATCCAAAATCCACTAAACAGAGGTACCATTGTTACTGCAATTCCTAAGCCGCACTTGGGGTGACATTAGATATCACTTTGATATCAATAATTTGGCTCTCTTCTACCATCCCTCTCCACGTGTTCGTGAGGCCCCTGGACAAGCACGAAACTAAGCACGGCCACTAATCACTGAACATTCCATTTCCTACCCAGGCAGGCCAGTAACAGCCAGATCGCCGCTTTAGGAGACCTCCTGGCAAGCATGCTATTATGTATGCACGCTACTTACAAAGAACTCCCTGCCCCGAGCAGGAGGTTTGATTATGAGAATCCTCTTCTGTCAAGCACTCTGTGTTTGCATACTGTCTACTTCTTTGTCAATTTGGAACTAATTCAATCATGCTAAATTCTGACCTTTGTCTCCAGCCCGAAACTCATTGTTTTCCCCAAGTATAGAATAGCCTGTGGCCACATTTCTCCCTATAAAAACCCCTGATTCCAAGACTTTCCTTGGATTGCTCGTTCGGATCGCTCAGACCGTGCCCGATTTCCATCCAGCTTTGCTGCCACTGTGCTTGGCAAGCCTTCCTCTCAGTCCCATGTACTGAGACTACGCACCTACAAATTTCCGCAGTGACCTACCTGGGTTTCAGGACAGGTGTAGTATCATCCAAATCAACAATCCCTCTTAAAAATCCCTCTGTCTCACTCCCACCTTTATTTTCCATAGTTATCCGTGTGAGTGTGTTGCATACACCTTTTGATTGTATTTTAATAAAGATCACATTTATTATTTCAATTCTGCTTGCTCCTTGACTTGGCCCAACCCCGTAGACGATGGGTAAAAGATTCCGCTCCGTTGCCCTGCCTCTCACATTGCTAACTTGTGCTTTTGCTAATTTCCCCACCTTTTGATATTTTGAGAGCACACTTTGGTGTTCCTCACGGGACCCCCAATAAACAGGGTAACACCATTATTGGGCCAACTAAAATGCACAAAATATATCATGCAAGCTTTCAAAGCTTCACTGGCTTTTTCAGCAGGCAAAGATGATAAAAATCATAGAAGAGAAAAAAAGTGACTATGGCCATTTCCAGACTACAGTGTTAGTGATGATGCTGAGTAGATGATACTGAGCTGCATGGGAGTAATAGCATGATCTGGTGTAAGGCAGCTCCATGAGCAGCAGAAGCTTTCTGAACTTGAGGGAGATGGAAATATAGAGATGTATGAATGTCTTTGAGTTAGACAGGCCTTCCTCACTTCTTCATGTTGTTCTAAACAGCCTTTGCCAACTGGCTTGACTCAGGTACTCACTGAGAATGATAGCAGTTGTAGTTGTACCAGATGTAGCATACCTAATGGGTCCAAGGTTGAGGAAGGCCTGTATAAACACAGAATATCCTGTTAAAGACATTTACACAAGTTTCATTTACAAATGTGTATTTCATCTTTAGGTACTGTGAGGGTTGGTAATTCTTCCTCTCCCAATAGCATCCAAAGGTCTGCCTCATGGCTTATCACACAGCCACTGAAGCCCCCCCCCCACAACCACTGCATGTGTTGTGGGGAGTGGGCAGGGTCACAGAAGTATCTGGCTACATCTTCATGACCAGGCTAGGAATGGTGACAGTGCAGTGATTCACTGGGGTCCTCAATATGTAATCATGTCACATGAATCTAGATGCTTATATGATCCTGCTTGCTTTCCTGAAGCACAGAATAATCATGCTAGAGGTTTCAGAGGCTATTTAGTAAGTTGAAGGTGATAGTATATCACACACAGAGCTACTATGCTACACTGAGCCATACAGGATTGCAGCAAAAGACTCCTAAAGAATCCATAGCTAGAAACTCACCCTGGGAAGGCTCCCCTTAACCTGCAGCTAACAGGTGATGTGGAGCAATGTCATTTAGGCCCAAATAAAATTGGATGAAAAACATAAAGAACACAATAGAAAGTGTTTTTAAAAAGTAGCTCAGCCAGCCCTACAGCAGTCTGACCCCCAAATACCCCTAGAAGTAGATCCAAAGCCAGAAGTTGCAGCTGTCAAAGGAGCCATCAATAACCAGATGTAGCTGGAAAATGAAGAAGTTATTCCACAGTTCAATTGTGTAACTTCTAGTTCTGACCTTGGGTGGCTTTGTTTCCATTAAATATACAGGGGAATGAGGAGGAATGCCAAATTGTGGAATATTATGCAGTAGTTATGACCAAAGATATTTGTCTGTGTGTGGCAGGGCTGTCAACTTTTGTGTCCTTAAACCAGCCATGGGCAGGCCTTGCTGCTTCCAACTCAAATGAATTTTCTTGCATACAATCTCAGTAAATCTAGTGGGGGCATAGGAAATGAGTGGCACACAGGGTGCTGAGTCCATTACTTCTTTTCAGATATAGGCGTTTTCCACACCAGGCTACTAAAACGGTGCAGAGCGACCTCCAGCGGAGGTCTTCAGCACCGTAGAGTGGACTGGGGTGGACTACTTTTTGTAGTTCCATACCTCAGTCCACTCTGGAGCGACTGGAACTGGTCGTGCAGCATGTTTCTTAAAAACCTCTTTTTAGAGGTTTTAAAAAGCACGGAGTGTGCGACTCTGTGTTGCTCCGTCACCGTGCTCCAGTGCAGATTTGCAGGCGCGTGCAAGTGCATGCCTGCAGATCTGCCAGGGGCGGGCTTTAGGCTGGTGAGCTTCTCCGGTTGGTGGAGAGCCTCCATCAACCGGAAGTCGCCATTTTGGATGCCAGAGCAGTGTGGAGCGATGAGCTCCACACTGCTCCTCGTCCCGACAGACTCACCTGGACAGAAAAGAAAGCCGGTGAATCCCGTTTTTGCCCATTTATTTTCACACATGCAGAAAGGGCCATTGTCTGGCTTAGCCACCAGACAAAGTAAGACAGCTGTCTCAGGTGGCAGATTTTGGTTGCTGAGAAAAGGGCAGCAAATTCTTTGCTATTTATTGTTGCTGAATAAGTAAGAGAATGTGAGAGATACTTAGAGGATCTTTGCATCTGAGCCAGGGTTTTTGTCTACATAGAAGGAAAGCAATTATTGACTGCAGACCCTAAAAAAATGGCCATTGCCACACTACAGTGTTATAGTGCTATTATTCCACTTTCAACATCCTATGGAAGGCTGAGGTTTTGCAGTTTAGGGAGGGGCCTTTAGAATTCTCAGCCAGAGAGCTCTTTGGCCTCAGGAAACTACAAACCCAAGAATTCCACAGGATGTTGGAAGTGGAATAATAGCATTATAACAGTGTAGCACAGAAATGGCCAACATTATTTGTGAACTGGTTTCTTCACACCTAACTCACCTTCCCTCAAGCTACTAGTCCTGAACAGGCCTTTGAGGGCTGACTGCTCTGGAGGGAAAGGCCTTTCTTGTGCCGTGTTGTTTATATTTGTTGGGTTGGTTTTTTAAAAAAATGTTTTTAAAGGTTTTTTAAATTTTAATTTATAATTATTCTAGCTGCAAACTAGGGCCACAATATATAGTTTAAGGGCCACAATATATAGTTTAAGACTCTGTTTCCCTCCTATCCCCCAACTTTTCTGTACAATCTAGTCTGATAATTCCATACTTTTTGACATTTTGCTTGACCCTAATAATAAAGATAATTAGTGTTGAAGTTTGTTTTCCCCAGTTTTTGACTATGCTTCTTGAGTTGGTTGGTTGAAATGAGGGACAGGACATCATTTTGCTGCTCCACTTCAAGTAGCAAAATATCTTTGGCCAGCCCTGTCCAGACCTACACAGCTGAGACCCACCAGGCCAGAGGCAACCTGCCAGCAATATGATGGACTACTCAGGCCAGGATAAGCTTCCAGATTTTCCTTTTCATTTTGGGACAGCAAAACTGGGGACAGTTGGTTGTACTGAGGACAAAATGGACATGTTGGTCATTTGCGTGTTCCTCTGTTTAGAAGGATCAGCCCACCATTTTGTATATGTCCAGTAGGATTTTTAAACTGGTTCAGTCTGAACTACGATCAATCTCTGCATGGCACAATTTGTTTCTGAGGCTCTCCTCTGTTTCAGAAATAGGTTTGCTATGTAGTATAGTGAGATAGTAGGACATTGCTGCACACAAAATACCCCTCCCCTCAAACATTTAGGGCAAAAATTAGTAGTTGTGCAGTTCTTTGGCCTCAGGTCATGTATTAGCATGCTTCAGTGTGAAATTGTACAAAGTAGACACAGATCAGTCTGCTCTTGTGCTGCTTGTAAAAACTGAGTTTTGAGGGGAAATGTCCCCTCAACAATGACTGTGTTACTAAATTACATGAAGTAAGAATCTTTTCTAATTTTTATAATAGGTTATGCTTTCCTTGTAGAGCTGTGCATGAAAATTAAAGACCAAGAGTCTGAAATTAACTGCCTTTCCAATGTCAGATGTTTGTTTCATGTCTGAAGACCAGAAGAGGGTAGAAGATTCTTTATGAAAAACAACATAATTACATGAAAGTAATTCTGAGCAGTTTCTCTCTCCCCTTCCTGTAAAATAGAAAACTGCTGATTTCTTTACCTCATTTTAATTGTGGGACAGAACAAAGTATGAGTTGGTAACAACATTGTAAAGTATGCATTGAAAAATGGAGGACAGAGCCCAAATACATGTGTATTTGTTCTTTGCATGCATTCGTTTAATCCCCTTCCCAAGAAAAGCTATTTTCTAATGAGCTGTAAAAATTCCCATAATACAGCAGTCTTCCTTGATAGCTGTTCAGCATAAAGGTTTGTCTAACTACTTCTATGGCATCATGGCTATTACCTATGAGAGTGAGAGCAGGAAGCTTTGTTCTCCCTGCACTGGCTTTGTGATGCTGCTGCATAACTAAGTCTGATGGGTTGCATGTCACTAAAGTTGCTGCACCACTAAGCCGATCCATGACTACCTGGCATAATGTTGAAGAAGGTGACTTCTGAAAAAAATCAAAATGATGCTGAAGGAGGCATGATAGCCAGTGTATAGGTATCAAAAAGGCACAGGGTCATTTGGAGTGGCAGAGAGATGGCTGAAAACAGAGGTATCATATAGGAATACTTAGGGAACAGTGACTGTCTGTGTGGCAAACCGAAGGTTTTTCATGCATACAACATGTGAAATGGCTCACAGTGGAGAGATGTGCAGGCATCTTTTCTTCCAGAAACTTCAAGCTGAAACTCTAAACAAAATCACAGTGTCACTTTAGGTAGGTGCTTAGCTACCAAAATAAATAATCAATCGATCGATTGATCGATCAATCAATCAATCAATCAATCAAGAAACTCTTTCTTGCCTATTTTCCTGACTGCTTCCCATACTGTAGGTGTTTCAGACCTATTCAGTTATTAAAAACATTTTTCTTTAGGCTTCAGCCCCAAAAGATTATCAAAATATTTCACAATGGTCAACAGGTATACAATCTAGGAGCCATAACACAAAGAGGAGATGAGATTGGAAGAGAGAAGGGGAAAAAAACCAAACAAACTCAGCATTGATTGTTAACTAGTAAAACATCTTCTCCAAAGGTGATGCAATGCAGCTGAATGTTGCAGTTGCGATGGTGAAGGGGCAACTTTTATGGGCCATTTCCCATTACACTGTTCTATGGGCCATTCCCCACTACACTGTGGGTAGTGGAATGGGAAATGACTACCAGTTTCTTAGAACCAACTTCCTGTTTTTAAAACATGGCTTTTGCTTTTTGATAAAAGAAGTAGCTGGATGGTTGTGCTTTGCCTTCTGGAGCCATATTCTTCCAATTTTTGCAAAACATCAGGAAGAGGTGGCACATCCTTCTGGGAGATAGCAGAAAAGCCCACATATGACCCACAAGCTGTGTAGCTCATACCTTGCCTGTTTTATCAGGCCTGTTACCACACCATACACCCCCACTCTATGGAATATGCTACTTTCATAATTGAATATATTTATGGCTGAAAAACATGTATGAAAGCATGCTTGCTGGAAGCATGTTGCCAGATCAGGATGACCTTAGACATGGCCAGGTCATAAGTTCAAAGAGTATTGGGTGAGAAAACCTGATGCTAATGGATTTGTGATCATTCTTTTAAGATTGCAGGCTATGCATACACCCAACTACAATGGAAGGCAAAACTGCCCAGGTGAAGCAATCAGAGACCATCCTGAGATGTTGCCCTATAGAAATCTTTCCTAGACCCCCTGCCCAACCAGACATTAAGAGTTTGTCATGAGTCCCATCAAAGTTTTGTCATCTAGAGTTAAGGCTATCAACCCATTCCGGACTCCTTTTCAACCCTGTGAGAAAGCAATCACTGCTTTGTCCACACACCCTCCTTAGCGGTATATAAACCCCAACTTCATCCCCAGAAAACTGCAGTACGTTGGGTATACTATACTATACATGGCACCCCAGACTCCTGTTCTTCCATGCTTGTCTGTGGCTTGTCTGAGTCATTCCACTTCGACCCTCTGCTTCAGGACTGGTAACTATCACCCTTTCCATGCTGTCTTTCTCTATCCAGCCTTTCTTGCCTAACTTTCCAATAGCCTTGTATGGTTCTTAAAAGTGTTTGATTTCTTACGTGTTTGTTAATTCCAAATAAAATACTCTGTTTACCTTTTAACTAGAGTCATCTCTACAATTATTCCTGGTATACACAGGTGAAAAGATCATGCTGTTATCCTCCTCTCACAGGCCTCCTTTGAGCTAATAATTCCTCAACATTCTAAAGAGATGCTGGCAATTGTGGGTGGATCTCAAGGTCCCCCACCTCTTGATAACAGACCTGACAAAAATCTGCTGGCATCTGGTCAGAATTTTCATGAAAAAAAATAGGGTTCAGATGACAATGTGGACAACCTCAGTCTTAAAACAGTAGGGCTTGTGCAAGAGGCTGCATGCAGTTAAACAAGCAAACAGACATTGGGCTTTCAAGCATCTAGTGTCCCAACATTTTTGAAAATGACTGTAATGGAGCCAGAAAAATCTGGCCTTATGGCAGGGGAGGATAATCTCTTTCAGGATAAGGGCAAAATTTAATTTCAGTGAGGTTCTTGGAGGCTACATTCCAGCAGTGGGTAAGGCCAAAGGCAAAATAGTAAAATCCCTTTCCCTTTAGCACAGATACATCCGTGTGTCTTTGAACATTAACAGTGTGTTTGTGTGTGTTTCCTATGTCTACTTACAAAACATAAAAAACCTTCAGCCCTTGTTCATATATTTTCACGTGTTTTCACAAACCATTTCAAGTAGTTTGAAAGTTCTTGGTTCAGAAATTGCTGAAATTTGATTGTAAACAGGTGTGTATAGCAGACCATAGGCAGGGTACCAATGCTATAATGATTATATGTGATGTGATCTTATGTATTTATGTGAAGAAGAAAGTCTTAAGAGTACACAGAGAGCACAATGTGTTGGGCTTTCTTATTAATAAAATAAACCATTTTTTTGAAATCTTGAGGCGTGTGTCTTTTTAATACTGGGACCAAAAATACCACTATTTTTAAGCTTAAAAGTCTTGATGCTAGCAACCTAGGGCATTTCCACACAACAGTGTTATAGTGCTATTATTCCACTTTCAATATCCTATGGAATCCTGGGCTTTGCAGTTTAGGGAGGGGCATTTAGAACTCTCAGCCAGAGAGCTGTTTGCCTCAGTAAACTACAAGCCCCAGAATTCCACAGGATGTTGAAAGTAGAATAACAGCACTATAACAGTGTAAGGCAGAAATGGCTGAAGTCCCTTTTAGAATGAGGAAAAGCCTGCAAAAAAAAAAAAAAAAAGCCAAGAAACCCATACTGTCCAACATTTCACAGATGAAAAGCAGGATGCAAGTGGCCAAGCAACATCACTGTGTGGTCAAGATGGCAAAGGTTATTAATGAGGAAGAACACACAAGCCAAGAAAGGCTGAAAGAGTTTGCCGGGAAGGACAAGATTCTGTCCTCTCTTCTCTCCCCACCCCACCCCCACTAATTTGCACCAACTGAGGACAAAAGAGAAAGTGGGAGGAAGAGAAACTGGGACATTTTAAAAGCAGCTGAAAAAGTGGGATGACAAACTGGGGTAGATGGAAGGTATAGATGTCACCAAATTATGATGTAATGTAGAAGGAAGTGTGGCCATCTGGGGAACCCTAGTGGTCCATATTTGGATCTCAGAAAAGCCAAATCTGCCTCCAGGGCCCTCAAACCCCTATCTGATGGGTTTGGGCTTCAACTTTCCAGCAATTTGTCAGAATTTGCTGCAACAACACAACAGTTAACACCGCTATCCCAAGAGCAAATGACTGCCGTCTGTTTTACTGTCGGTTCTAGTGATGTCTTTGTAGTGGGACAGTGGCCTCAGTCCAGGTAAGAAAAGGGTAACTGTAATATCTGTTGTCTTAAAATACTCAAAATAACATTTTGCAAAAATAATGGATTCCTGTACCATGGTGTATTGCCCGTCCAGCCTAGCTTAAGCTTTCTACGATGCTTAATCCTTGACCATAAAACTTTATAGAGTGCTTAATCCATTGACTGAGTCCTGCTCATTTAAGTGAAAGATCTTTGTGGATCAATGCTAGAGCAAGCAGAGAGGAGATGTCTTTCACATTTCTAGTCCTTCAGTTTGTTTCCTATCATTGTCCTTTGCCCTCAGAGCTGTTTGTGTACTCCTGGAAAATAACTCCATGTACTATGGTAATGCAAAACATTAATGCTTTCAGGTCAACAAATGAAAATACAATCAACTTTGAAAGTACAACTGCAAGATAGCAAAGTTATGATTCAATGATTCTGCAGGGGATTCATTACAAAAATCTCATTTCTGATAAATTTGACAATATTTCCAGAAGGTTTTAAATGGGGTGGGGGAAATCAAAGATCTGCAAACAGTACACAGGAAGAAAGCCAATTATCACCCTTTGGGCTATTGTGGGGATTTTAGCATGGAAGCAAAGTACTGTCTGTGTGAAATGTGCAAGCCCATACCACACAAAAACCCATCAAGCCTATCAAGGCTAGGGAAAATATTTATCAAGGAAAAGTAGAAAACCACTTAAATGAGAGAACATTGGAATCTGCGTCAGATACCTAACAGTGGTAGCACAGGCCACAGTGAAAACCTCAGGACAAAACATTTTCAAAGATATAAAATTAATCATGGAAACAAAGATGCAATAAGCTAGAAAGCTTTTTACATAGTACCAGCAAAGAGAGGAAAGAACAGAAGGCCGCAACTCAGTCCTGAGATAATATTGCACCCTGGAAGTTCTCTCATGTCAAGACAATCCAGACACAAAAAAGAAACCTGGTGCAGGCTGATGCACTTGAAGATCTGTTTCTTTGTAAGCCAATCCTTGACATGCTTACTGGGCAGGAAGTCTCGGTGAAGACAGAAGGAAACATTTCTGAGTGAATGTCTTCAGCAGTGGCACTGTCAGAGCTGGGCTTTGGGGTGGACATCCAGGATCCCTCTCAATGGAATGAGCAATACCTCCCCCCAGCATTGAGCGTTTGGTTCTCTAGTAACAAATCCCTGCTGCAAACTGTGCTACTAATGAAATAGTGGCTTGTTGTGGCTTCAGTGTCTATGAGGTAGTGAATCCATTCCAGGTTTCAACCCAGCTGTTAAAGGAGCTGTCCATGGGACAGGGTTTAGCATCTATTGAACTAGGATGCTGGGAGACCAAGGCCATTTCCACACCATACTGTTATAGTGCTATTATTCTACCTTCAATATCCTGTGGAATTCCGGGGTTTTTAGTTTATTGAGGCCAAAGAGCTCTCTGGCTGAAAATTCTAAATGTCCCTCCCTAAACTGCAGATTCCACAGGAAGTTGAAAGTGATATAATAGCACTATAACAGGGTAGTGTGGAAAAGGCTCAAGGTTTGAATTCCAACTCAGCCAAACCCACTGGATGACCTTGGGGCAAGTCACACTCTCTCAGCCTCAGAGGAAGGCAAGGGCAACTGCCTGAGATTCTGCCAAGCAAATCCCATGATAGGTTTACCTTAGGTTGACATAAGTCAGAAATGACTTAAAGGCATACACCAACAGATGGCTCCTTTAAAGGCTGGATTGAAACCTGGAGCAGATTCACTGTCCCACTGAGACTGGAGGAACCAGCTGCCACTATACTAAAGGGGGTCTCCTATCCCTTGACCATTTGCCCAACCTTGCCTTAGGATGGCTTCACACATTGCCAGGAACGAACAAAGGGATGTGTGTGCATATTACATATTCCTAAGGGCTTCATGAGTATTGTTGCCCTTTCCTTCTCCTCCAGTATGTATACTAAAGTAGATAGGGAAATCCCAGGACACTTTCTTCTTATATTTTATTTCTGCAACATATTTATTTCTATTTATTCATAGAAACATGCGTAGCCTTTATTTCTAGTATTTATACCTCCCTCAGAGTGGTGAACAGCCATTGAAAGCAATAGTAAAATGCAATCAAATATTAAAATACATAAGAAAAAAACCAGGTAATAGAAGTGAAACATCACAAAATATCTTTGGTTTACAAACAAAGGCAGGGTGGCAGTGTGTGTGAGACCATTCACCCATGCAACTGTACTGTCTGTAGTACACTGACTGGCAGGAATTTTTCAGGGGTTCAAAAACAAAACAAAACAAACAAAACTTCCTAAAGCCCACCAGGAGATGCCAGGGATTGGGCATGTGACCTTCTACATGTAAATCATTTACAAATATCCCTTTTCTGGTTAAAATTGCTATTCACTCTTAGACAGTGGCAGCCACCAGCTTCCATGACAGTAGGACAATGAATCCACTCCTGGTTTTAGTATGAGCTTTGAAGAATCTGTTCAGATTACTGAACCTATTATGGGAAATTATAGCTAAAACTGAGAGTACATTCAATGCCCACACTGACATAGAATTCATGAGCTGCCATTTTTCACATAAATTTGAAATAAAGTTCACTATCAATATGAACTTAATCTCACATGGTGTTCTCACGCCTTTGGCTCTCAAACCTTGGGGCAAAACGTTTATGAACCTCTTCAAAGCCTGGCTCGGCTGGAACACTTACATTGTTTTGCCCCCTGTTAGAACCTGACATTCACATGTGAATCAGACATTCACACATGCTGCATCCTTCCTGTCCAAAAGGAAAGTGTAGTAGTTGGGTGTGGTGTAGGGTTTAGACAGTTGGATTAGGGCTAGGATGATCCAGCCCTCCTTAGCCATGTTGCTGACAGAGTAACTCTCTCTCCCACTTACTCTGTCACAATCTCTCCGCTTGACCTATCTCACAGGACTGTTGTTCACTTCTTGATCTTATTGGAGGAAAGACAGAATAATAACTAGAACTACTAAATAAATATTAAGTTGCTTCCTTCTTGGCTGTTCCTACGAAGTCGAACTCTCTATAAAGGGAAACTAGCTGTTCTTTCTCTAGCCTGGCTGCTGAGGAAGGACTTTTAATGAGAGTGGGGAGTATAATCCTGTACTGTTAATTTTGTACTTTTAAATTATTTTTAAGTCAACTGTATTTTAAGGTAATAACTTCAGTGTTTTTTCTTATTTTAAATTTTTGTATTTTTCTTTGTGCCTCCTTTTAAAAACCTTTTTGTGAACTGTTGGGTTCTAGTTTTGGGAAGCTGGAATAGAAATCTAATTAATCCATCCATCCATCCATCTTTCCACCTATCTACCCCATTCCTCAAAGTGCTGAAAAACTCCCAGCCAAACCTTGTACACATTTGTACTAAAGCAATGGTGCAAGCCACCATTCTTGTGATGGTTGTGCTCAATCCCAGTGTTGGATAGTCCTGTTGGCTGAAGATTTGGTCCTTGAGATACTGTTTTCTATTTGGGAAAATAAAAGGCTCTGCACGCTTGTGTGTGATTCCATATATCTGTACCTATAGATGTGAAAGCTGTAGTGCTTTGGTTATAAATACAGCAAGGTAAAACTTGAGAAAGCAAACAACCATTCTGAACTCTGATTCTCTTTTAACCTAGCAACAAAACATGAACACAAATAATACTTCACAGGAGCCTTTCATCTGAAGCACTTCAAAGCAGCCTCCACAAAATAGGGAAATTACTCTTAAGAAACTGGCCGCAGGCACAGAGACTCAGTGCATTAAAATGATCAGCACGTGTTTCAAAATATCAACAATTTAGGCATTCATTCACACAAGGTATTTGCAAACCTATCTGATGTCATAATCTGAATCTCTGGGATGCTTAATGTCAGCACTGAGCAGAGGGATGTGTTGCAAGGAGAATGGAGAAATAATCTTTACCTACAATATGGAAATGATCTTGGTACCTGCTGGAACCAACTTTGAAAGCTTGCAAATTCCCACATTTCCTATTAAGACTGCAATTAGACACAGATTCTATGATAGCAATCTCTCTCGGCCCACAACCTTTGCCCCGTTTACCACCAGTCCTGGGAGTGGGCAAGCCCTTTGCCACAGCCTCCTGCACTCCATGGACATTTTAAAAAAAAGGACATAGCCAAAGTTCAGCAGCAAATTGCACCAAAGTTCAGCAGCAAATTGCACCTCTCCAAACCCCCAAAAGCAGTCCTTGAGCATTTGGCTGAACTGAAAAATGGCCCATAGCAATTGCCTTCCTAAAGTTTGGAAATTTATAGCAATTAGTTACACATGTAGTTCCAAGCCCTCAACAGTTAGTTACCATTACAGTTACAAATTCTAAAGTAACTCTTTACCATTTCTTAGAAGTAACCAAATAGTGTTTTTCAGCTCATTAAACATTTGAATGCAATGCACACTGTCCTCCTGTCCACCTTGTCATTGCCTCAGCATCCCTAATACTGCTGAGGGAAACAATATGAGACATAGAATAGGCCAGCACTTGAACCATATGATATTCTTCCTCCAGCATTTAGCAAGGCTACACCCCATATAGCTACGGGTACACCTGTAATGAAGTAGATGTGTTCCTAGACATTACTTCTTTAACATAAACTTTTGATATCAGAGGCAGACATACTATGGAAGGAACAGAGATAGGTTCCTATACCACAAGAAAGAAGAGCAGTTCGAAATGTTTCAGCAAATTTTTTATTCAGAACTAACAATATGCATATGTGCAATGAAACAACCAGCTCTTATAAGGTTTCATAATTACATAAAAACATTGTGAACCTTCTAGATATCACTTGAAAGCTTCTTCCAAAACAGTAAGACTCTATTTTAGAGTCTCACCACACTGTTACAGTGCTATTATTCCACTTTCAACATTCTATGGAATCCTGTGGTTTGCAGTTTAGGGAGAGGAATTTAGAATTCTCAGCCAGAGAGCTCTTGGGCATCAGGAGACTACAAACCCCAGAATTCCACAGGATGTTGAAAGTGGAATAACAGCACTATAACAGTGTAGTGAGGAAAGGTCTATTGAACCATAGAGTTGGAAGGGGCCTCATGGGCCACCAGGTGCAACTCAATGTAGAATCGCCAACAGGAAGTTGTCCAGCCTCTTTTTGAAGATATCCGGAGAAGGAGACTTCCCCACCTCTCTAAGCAATTGGTTCTATTGCTAACCCACTCTCACTCTCAAGAAGTTCCTTCTAATGTACAATTGCCATCAATATGCTGATGACACTTACTGCTGTCTTGGTTTTAAACCAGTGCTTGTCATCAGTAATGGACTGGAGGAGAGTAAAAAAACTTTAACTTAATCCAGAAAAGAAGGAGGTGCTCCTGGCCAGTCAAAATGCAGATCAGAGAACAGAGATTTGGCCTGTGTTAGATGGCATTACGGTTCTCCTGAAGACATAGGTTTGCAGTTTGGGTGTACTCCTGGGCTCAGCCTGGTGGCCCCGGTTTCTGTGGTGGCTAGGAGTGCATTTGCACATTTAAAGCTTCTGAATCAGCTGTGCCTGTACCTTGAGACAATGGATCTGGCCATGGTGGTACATGTCTTGGGTCTTTTCTGCACTACACTGTTAGAGTGCTATTATTCTACTTTCAACATCCCATGGAATTCTGGAGTTTGTAGTTTTCTGAGGCCAAAGAGCTGTCAGGCTGAGAATTCTAAATGCCCCTCCCTGAACTGCAAACCCACAATTGCATAGGATGTTGAAAGTGGAATAATAGCACTATAACAGTGTAGAGCAGAAAGGCCCTAGTTACATCCCATTTGGACTACTGCAAGGTGTTCTTCATGGGGCTGCCTTTAAAGAGGGTTTGGATTCTTCAAGTAGCTCAAAGAGCTACAGCCAGAGTGCTAACTGGGGCAGGTTACAGGGTCCATACTACTCCCCTGTTAAAACAGCTCCACTGGCAACTAGTTTGTTTCCAGTTACAATTCAAACTGCTCAGGGTCAGGCTATCTGACAGATCATATCTCGCTGTTTCTGCCTGCTCAGGCCCTGAGATCATCAGGAGAAGCCCTTGTTTTAGTTCTACTACCTTCATCAGCATAATTGGTGGGGACATGAGACAAGGCCTTCTTGGTAGTGGCCCCTAGAATCTGGAATTCCCTTCCCAGGGAGACCAGATTGGCCCCCTCCCTGCTGTCCTTCTGAAGACAGGCCAAAACTTTTTTTTATATTCCAATAGGCCTTTAATGTAGAAAGTTTTCAAAGAAAGGGTTGGTAGTGCTATATTGCTTTAAACTAGACTATTTTTAATAGCCTTTTCATCTTTTTAATTGCATTTTATTCTTTTAACTAAAGATTTGAAGTGTTTGATGTTGTGAGTAGTTTAATTCTGTTTTAATGTTCACTTTCTGTATTTTTTTAAAACCATATTGCTCTTTTAAACTATATGCCTCCTTGAGGCTCCGGGAGAAGGCAGGAGCAGGGTCTTCCTCAGCCTCACCATGTAACTTAAAACCATTCTACTTAGTTCTAGCCTCTGAGACAGTAGAAACAAGTCTGCACATTTATTGATGTGGCAGCCCTTGAGATAGTTAAAGAGTGCAATCATGCCACCCCTCAGTCTTCTCTTTGCCAAGCTGAACATGTCTTATCTTCTTCAACAACTCCATACCTCTAATCATCCTCATTTTCCCTCCCTAAACTTTCTTAAAATATCTTTCTTAGAATAAGCTGCCTCAAACTGAATGCACTACTCCAGATGAGGCCTGAACAATGCAGAATCTAGTGGGACTGTTACTTCCTTTGACTTGGAAACTATGCTTTGATTCATGATAGCATTTGCCTTCTTTGCTACGGCATCACAGATGTGGCTCATGTTCAACTTATGATCAACAATAATAGAGTCATAGAATCATAGAGCTAGTAGGGGCCTCAAGAGCCATCAAGTCTAACCCAACAGGCTCTGTGCAGGATCACCAGCTAAAGCATCCCCAGCAGGTAGACGTCCAGCCTCTTTTTGAAGATATGCAGAGGAGACCCTACTGCCCTTTTAGGCAATTGACTTTGTTGCCAAACTGCTCAGTCCCAAGGTCCACATAGTATCCTACATCCTATATTTGTGTATAAAATTTTGCATTTGACTGTTCTGAATTTCATTGTATTAATTTCAGCTTGCTTTTCTACATTTATCAAGGTCCTTTTAAACTCTGTTCCTGTCTTCCAACGTGCTAGCTGTCCCTTACAGTTTTGTATCATCTGACAATTTGATAAGGATTCCCTCCAGCCAGTCATCTAAATCATTGATGAAAATACTGAACAGCCTCAGGGCAGAACTCTGTGGCACTCCACCTGAGTCCTTTTTCCACTTTAAAACCCAGCTACCAATTATGGATCCATCTGATAGTGCTACCATTTATTCCTCATTTATTCAGTTTGCTAATCAAAATATCATGGAGGACTTATGCATACATACAGGAATGATTTTTTCTTTCTTTCACTAGCCTCTTGTGATTTCTACTTTGATTGCCAAACTGATTGATCTATGCTTTCTTTCATTTTAGGGGTAGCTGGGGAAGCAAGCATATCCACTTTCTCTCTATTTTGCTGTTCATATGTGCTCAGTAAGGAATTCCTGAAGCAGCTGCTATTTACTTTGCCTGTGGTAAGCAGGCACACATGTCTATAGTACAACTGATAAAGTAGAATTCTGTTGTCTCCCACCTTGAGTTTTTTTTGCATTGTTTACTGCAGAGACATGGCTACAAACCAATACCAAAAGTCTCTGTTTCTCCAGGCCTTCATCTTCATTTTCCCAAAGCCAATGCTGATAAAAAATGGCAGCTAGTCAGAAGATGAGAACGAAAAGGGGGCTGGGCACACCAGTGTCATGTATGTGAAACAATATGCAACATGGCTATAGCATGAATACCTGTTTGTGTGTATGTGCACATCTCAAAAACCAACTGACAGCACCCAACTAACTTGATCTTTCCCCTCAGAGAGAGGGGAAAACAGACAACATTCATATATCTCTTAGGGAGACCAAAGGGATTGTATTTATTGTCAGTTTAGGCAATGTGTGTGTGGACAAGTCTTAGATATTTTGTATCTGTGTACCTGTATGTGAAAGACAGCTGTATACACTATTAGTAGACCCATTCCCACAAGTGCTGATGCTTACTTGGCCAAAATAGCATCATCCACACAGAAGAATGAGGTATCAACAGGCTTTGTCAACCTGCCTGCTTTTTCTAAAACAAAACATAAGTCCTTTCACATTACACAGTTATAACCTGAACATATTCAACTTTTAAGTGTCCTGGCTGTATTCTATAGAGCCCTAGTGGCGCAGTGGTTAAACGCTGGTACTGCAGTCACAACATTGTGAGTTCGATCCTACTGGGCTCCCAGTTGACTCAGCCTTCCATCCTTCTGTAGGTCAGTAAAATGGGTATCCAGCTTGTTGGGGGCAATTAGCTAACATGCATTGTAAACCACTTATGGAGTGCCTTGCACTGATAAGCAGTATAGAAATGTTACTGCTATTTGCTAAAACTGCTATTGCTATAGAATCTGGGATTTGCAGTTTAGAGTCTGGGGGACTTAGAATTCTCAGCCATAGAGCTCCTCAAGTGCCTCTGACCAAGCTACAAACCTCAGGATTCAATAGGATGAAACCATGGGCAGGACCACAATACACTGCAATATTTTGTTTCAGGTCTCATGTGTTGTTACAATGCCATTAACTTAATCTTATCAAATGGCACTAGTTAGTAATGGGACCTCAGTGACAGCCCTGCCAATACAGGACTGAAACTTACGGCCTGCAGGCAATATGTTCCTTGCCTGAGTATCAGGGCATCATAGAAGATCTATATAGCTATAATGTCAATTGGCACCCCCAAAGAATCTAGAGGGAGGGGAAAGTGGGCAGTAACATTTCATTCAAGTGGCATCCTGAAGATATTTGAAGGTGTTACAGAGATCTGGCAGGTCCAACAAAGGCCCTGACTCTCAGACACCCACAACGTGGAGGCTCTCTGCCATCTGTGTAACAGATCCCTCTGGTGTGGGGCTGGGAGCCTAAGTACTGCAGCAGCTGCCAAGCAGAGCAAAATGTTGTCATTGAAGGAACTACAACCAAGAGGCTCAAACATCTCTCTGAAACATATACAGTTGTAACAATTTAAATCTTTTGTTTCAACTGATGCCTGAAACCATCATTTGCTGGATTTAATGAGTTCAGAAAGTGTGGGATTGTGTGTGTATGTGTGTATTGTGTTCTTTTAACCACAGTATATTTACCACATCTCAGACACAGTCAAATATAAGCAGCTCCCCATCAAAAGACCAATTCAGAGGTAACAAACCTCAGATAAGTCTTGGCCAGGGCAGCATTTCACATGGTGGGAGAACAACATGGACCATGTTTCACCTTCTCTACTTTGATGTGTTGCTCCAAATATGAACAGGATCATTGAATATCAGTAGAGAATCTGAGGTCCTGGGGCTAAATCTGACTTTCCAAGGGTCCTACTTCAACCCTGTGTGTTTGCCCCTTTCCAATGATGCCATCAGTCTGCATGTGGGGTACGTGTTCTATTTGTTGTATATGTTTCCTCTCATTCTGATGGGTTGATATGCCTTCTATAACTTAGTTACTGGCTATAATAGCTTTAGGCTAAAATACCCTGGTATTTCCCCCCCAATCTTTTTGGTTTTGTCCCTGCCCATCATTGAAAAGTGGCCTCTGAGAACTTCTCAGGAATTAAATTCACGTTCTTGCTCTCAGCTGCACTTGATGGAGTTCCCTTTCATGTTACATCCAATACTGGGATGACATTGAAAAGGACAGCTTCTCATGGGGAAAAGCTCAGTGGTAGAGCTTGAGCAAGGAAAAATGATCTACTAGACTACAGCTCCTAGAATTCACCAGCTGGCAGGGTTGCAGGTTAGGTGAAAGACCTCACCCTAAGAGTCTGCGGGCCCATTTTCAGTAAATAACACTGGATAAATAGGTTCACCTGGGATAAGACAGCCTTCTATATTCCCCACTGTAATGGTAGAAGTAATTCTTTCTTTATTATAAATATTTCTTTACTGATGGTCATTTGCAGAAATCATGAAGTGGAGCATCAACTTGAAATAATGGCCCTTTCCGCACGTGGTTATTAATCCATCTTGCCACGGGGGTCTTCTGCACATTGGAGCAGACTAGGTTCGGTTTATTTACCTTTGTTCCACGTGTAATTCCGACTAAATGCGCCCCCATGTGGTGGTAAAGTGCGCTATTTGAAAACCGGAAGAAATCAGTTTTCCAATTTTCCAGATCAATCCGATTCATACTTTCACAGTGGTGCAGACACGTACATTCGCGCCAATGCGTATTGGTGATTGGGGAGGGCTCATGGGAGGGGCCAGGGGGTAGCATGGACTTACACACATACGCAATGCCATACTAAACCATGCCAAAAGAAAAAGGGCCAATCACAGCTGATGGGGCAGGATGAGGGGAAAAGTGGGAGTGGCCATGGTGGCGGCAGTGTAGATTCATGAACTCGCACTCCTCTGAATCGGAATGGAACATACGCAGTAGCTGTGTGGAAAGAAATGAGCGAAAGTCCGCCTTGTTTCGAGCCCAGAAAATCTGGTAAGAAACAGCATTAACCAATTCACCAGCCTCGTGCAGAAAGAGCCAATCTAAGATATGAGAATTTAAGTCTGGAGGAAATACAAGATTAGATGATTTACGTGTTCCTACATTATGTCTATACAAAGGAAAGGTCTCCTCTTCACTCTGTACACTTTCCCTATGCAAATATACATGGTGACCAGTGTGAAAGTTAGGGGATAGGATGAAGCTTTGTGGCCTTTATGTGTGTGTGTGTGTGGGGGCAGAAATGCAACCTCACTCCTTGGAAAAAGTTAGAAAACTCCTTTGTATAACCTGTAAAGAGGGCTTATGTCAAAAATGCATTGTGCAAACCAATATTTCCATTGTGCATTAAAAATCCCAGAACCTGGGTCTCCTTCCTTTACCACCAATGTGAAATATTCTAGCCATCCTCAGAAGCTATATTTCATAGGTAAGTATACATAGGAAGAACACAAAAGCCTCAGATACTGACATGACATACCTGAACAAGAGATGGCAGGATGAGCCATTAAACATACAGTTGTAATGACTTTCTCTTTGTTTATCCATAGTTCTTTAATTCTCCCAGACAACTACTTCAGAGTTTCTGCCTCCCCAGCATCTAATAATAAAGAAAAGCATTGCTGAGTGCCATCAGTGAAATCACTGGCCAACTTATCTGCAGTATACTCATACTGATGTTACATGAAAATGAAGATACCTGTCTGGGCTTTGACAGTTCCAGGGGAGGCTTTTCTCTCAGGTCATTTCTGTATGACGTTGCTGTCCCATGATGGGGATGTGTTGCTGGTGGTCCACAAGTTGTGTTTTCGCACGATGTCGTCACAGTCCTGCTTTCAACACCTCCCCACCCGTCTTGATCACAGGATATTCCATTAACAGGAAAAAAATCTGTTAATGGCTCATGATTGTGTGATGCTTCTGTCACTGGCAGCCATGCAGAATAGGCAGAAGTGTGATCCATGTGCTTCTTTCCCCAGTGTAGCATGGGAAAGAGGCTGGCTGCACTGTGGAAAGAAGATGTCTGCCACTCCCACTCCCATCTGTAGGCAACCAGTTGGGGACACACTCCTATTCTGGCAAAGGTGCTGCTGGGATGACACCAGGATGACAACAGAAAAGAGTAAGGTGCAGAAATGGCCTCAGTCCCACCATCCTTATAAGTATCTTTGATGAAGGCATGGTAGAGGGCCTTCCTCATGTTTGCTCCCAGGCTGTAGAACTTCTTTCAAGGGAGGCTAGGTGGACTCCATCCCTGTTATCCTTATTGTTCTGTACCTTCAAGTCCTTGTCAACTTACAACAGCCTTAAGGCTGGGTTTTCTTGGCAAGATTTGTTCAGTGGGAGCTTGCCTTTGTCTTTCTCTGTCAGGGTCTGAGATGTGGGCTGCAAGAGCCATCTGGTACAGACGCTGGAGCTAGGCCAAGAGATAGGTGCTAGGTCAGGAAGCTGAGGGTCAGGGCACAACAAGAGTCCAAGGTATCAGTCCTCCAGGTAGCAAGAGTCCACAGAAGCAAGTCCAGAAGTCAGGCCAAGGTTTATGTCCAGGGGTCAGCAGGGTCAGGACCACTGGAGAGTCACAAGAGGCTACAGGCAACACAGGAGACCATGTTGCCCTTATCTAGCTGGCTGCTGGCTGCTCCAGCTGCCCTGCTTCAGAGCAGCCGCTGGGTCTGAATTGCTGGGCAAGATTCTGCAAAGAACAGGATCAAGGCCAAGATCCTTGCAGGCAAAATCCTGCAAGGACTTAGTCAGGGATCCAAAACCTTACATCCTCTGTGGCTGAGAAAGTGTAACTTGCCCAAGGTCACCCAGTGAGTTACCATGGCTGAGCAGGGATTTGACCCCAAAGTCGTAGCCCAGTGCTCAAACCACTACGCCATGCTGTCTCTCTTCTACCAGCAGGCAGAGATATTTTACTTCAGGTGGGCTTTTTGGCATATGGCTGGCTATTGAGAAGAAGAAATTCAGTGAATTGTTGTTGTACATAAAAAGTGGATTTTTTTCAACATTATTAGTGCTTTGACAACAATTGTGTTTTAGTATTATAATTATTTGTTTATTTTTATGTGTTTTTACTTGAATGTGTTTTAATCTTACTGTGACCTTATCTTTAGTGTCACTCCTGGGAGAAAGGTGGGATATAAGTCAAAGAAAGTTACTAAAAATGAAAGACAACTTTGGCCCTTCAGGTGTGGCATGACCCAATAGATTACAGAGATGCCCCTGCAAGTCCCTCAGGAACCCACCCTCCAGAAGTGCTTGAAGTCACCTAGTACTTACTACTCCATTCAGGTAAATAGAGGACAGAAGAATCTCTTGGTTGATGGCACTGAACAAAGACACACTTACTCTGCCATTCTCTACCTGCAATCATATACATTGACCACAGAAATTTCTGACCCATATTGGGCCTGAAATTAAAGTGAAAGTGCTCAGTATTATGCCCTTCCTCTAGTGACTGTGCTGGATGGCAGATTCTGGGAGCTGTAGTTTGAAAAAGCAATTTTTACAAACTCTAGTTTCTTCCAGGAAGACTTGACGCAAAACACACAAAATGTTCAAACATTTTGCTGGAACTGGCTGATAGTTATTTGGGTCAGAATGAGTTTTCTTCCATATGGGCCACAGCTACCACCTTCTTCAAAACATTTAGCTTTCTGTCATCTAGTTTGCCAGCCCCAGCATGGCTACTTTAATCGATGAGGAAGGGCAAAAGTCAAGGTGGCCCATGGTTCATCTACTCAAGAACACAGTCTATATCCTTAAGTCAAAGACTGAAAGGGATCCTCATATGCAGTTTATAAGCACACTGGAGCCTTTCATACTACACAATTATAGCACTATGATTCAACTTTAACTGCCATGGCTGTATCCTATGGAATCCTGGGATGTATAGTTTAGTCAGAGGCACTAGAGTAGCCCTCTGGTTGAGAATTCTGAAAGTCCCTTTCTCAGTTGTGTAGGATGTTGCCATGGCAGTTAAAGTGAAAACACTGAAAAGGCCCTCTGACTCCATATGTTGGAGGAATGGCTCTTCACCATGCTACTGACGCTCATAACATCATATTTGAGGTGGGTTCTTCTTATGGAATATCCAGACCTGTTGCATCTGCACTATCTCTTCCTCACTCCCAATTTTACATTAGGTGTACCTCGCTTTAAGACACTTTGCTTTAGAGCACTTTTCTAATACAGCAGTTATACACTACTGCATGGTACTGGTGGCCAGCATCCTCTATGGCGGTTATGAATGCCTAACTTCACTGTAAGCAAAGGATGAAAATACTTTAAGGTTAGCAATACAGTACTGTAGCATTTTTAAAAATTGATTATTTTTATTTTTGCATCCCATTTTTTAGGCCTAGCACTACTACTGCACACTTCATAAATGATAAGAGTAAATGTAAAGGCTTTTATATGTATTGACAAGTGAAAAAAAAAGGCTGTGATATGCTCTAAGATGATATTCACATTACTGTGGTTTGATCTGCTATATTAGCAAGGTATGCCTGTATTGTCCCATACAGAAGAGTTCCTGGCTCCTTTGTGAAATTCTGTGGTGCATATTCTCTGATTTTATGTGATATGCATGTTTGTGTGACGTGCACTGCTCTTCAACCACAGGAAAGGAGATTCCACCTGAACCTCAGGAAGAACTTCCTGACAGTCAGGGCTGTCCGGCAGTGGAATCTGTTGCCTCGGAGTGTAGTGGAGTCTCCTTCCTTGGAGGTTTTTAAGCAGAGGCTTGATGGCCATCTGTTGGAATTGATTTGAGGGTGTTCCTGCATGGCAGGGGGTTGGACTGGATGGCCTGTGTGGTCTCTTCCAACTCTGAATTTCTATGATTCTATGATTCTATGAATGTGAGTGCTAAGGGTCCAAAATATGTACCAGACATGTATCAGAACAATAACACCACCACCTTTATTGAACTGGCAGTTTTGAGGTTCTGTAACATTTTAAATCCCAGAGGAATGATGATGTTTCTAAGCAGCACTGCTCTGATGTTTCACAGCCAGTTATATTCACACCACAAATGTGGATTAGTTTTATATGAGTTTATCTGTCATCATTATTGTTGTTATTGATTCCTGAACTCTGTCCTCTGTCATCAATGCTGCACCTGAAGTCATGTATGACATACTGAAAGACCAATAAAATCAAAACAATAAAACAATTTACAGTGTTAACAACAGTCATTAAAACCACTCCCATAAAAATATCCATAAAAAAGCGCATAAGTGGAACATGAAACCAAATCCAGTCACCTTGAGCCAGTGCTAAGCGCCTTCTTGAAGAACCACATTTTAACTAGCTGCTGAAAGATCAGCAGAGGTGTGGCTCAACTGAGTTACAAAGACAGCATGTCCCTCACAAAGATGATGGTGTATTTCAGTATCTTTATCTTGCTAACTTTCATAAAAGCTTGTACATAAAACAGGACTTCAAACTGGATCTGGCTTTGGGTTTCAAAGGGTGTTGGCCAAATCGTCCCCTACTGGTTCCCCTCAACTGTTAGTGGGCATTCTGGCTGGAGGATTCTGGGAATGTTGATCCTAAAGAGCATCTTTTCCAGTTCTGGTGTAGGGCAACTGATTTAGTCACCCTTTTAGTTTCTCACAGTGTCCCAGAATGGTACCGCGTTAGCGTGCTGTGGGAAAGAGAAAGAACAGCTAGATGCAGTGCTCAAGTTCTGCTTCATGTGTTATGACAGACCAAAGAAATGGTATGGAGGATGTCAGATTTATTTATCACACCCCTCTATCTGAAGTCCTCAGGGCGACATACAAGATTGCCTTGCATCTAATGGCATGTTGAGGAACATAAGGGATATTCAAGAGTCCAGACCATGAAAGGTAAGAGTGGGGAACTCAAGACCATGACCCAAATCTAACATTCCTTTTTTTTCCTGCAAGTCCTCGCTCTTTTCTATCCTGGCCTGCACTTACTTCTAATTGCTATGAATAACTCTCCATCTGTAGCATGGTTTCCTGAATTTACCAAAATATGCAAATTTCTTTCAAACAGGATGGGAAGAGTAAGTTTGAAGAAAACCCTTCTTGAATTGAATCCCTTTGTATTCAGTTATGTTGGTAGATCTGCTGAGGTGCCATGTCGCTTTTCTGATAAGCTTCTCATTCCTAACTGTTACATGGTGGTAGGCAATACATGTCATTCCTGTTCAGGCCAAGAATGCTTTTTTCTCTCGAATTTGGCCAGTGCAGTCTGTGGAGAATTTCATTCAGTTCATGAAATGTCACTCACTCCTTGTTTTGCATTACTTCAGGAATAACACATTTAGGTCACTTTTGAAAACAAAACAGACAAAAAAATATTACATATTCAAATATTGGGAAAAACACATTTTATCAAAATGACCTAAAAGTTCGTCACAAAGCCCACATTTTGTAAGTATTGTGGAAACATTGTTTGTTAAGCCAAAAAAGAGCAATGGTACAGTGGGCCCTTGGTGTCCATTAGGGTTTGGTTCCAGGACTCCGTGTGGATACCAAAATTCAAGAATAGTCAAGTCTCATTATGTACAATGGTGTAGTAAAATGGGGTCCCTTATATAAAATGGTAAAATCAAAGTTTGTTTTATGGACTTTTTTAGAATAGTTTCAAGCTGTGGTTGGTTGAATCTGTGGGTGTGGAAGGCTGACTGTATTATCACTCATTACATTATTTTAGGAAAGAACATTGCTTCTGTCCTTACTACTTCCCAAAAGGAACGTATTGTAACTAACAACATTACTTCTCCACTTTTATTTCCCTCCATTTTGATTTGGTTCCTCTACTCTTCTGGCAGGGCCCTCTATGGACAAATTTAGGTAAAACAGATCAGGAACAGAACTGCTACAACTGAGACCTTTTGAACCTTTAGTTCCAGGCTTGCTGGGTGCAGCACTAACCTTAATCTACATCAGGTTAAAACTGTGTGCAATTTCTGATGTGCTTGCATTTAAACAAATATGCTGATGGCGACTGGGGCTTCCCCACCCACAACTGAGTAGCTAACCTAGTAGAAAATGCCAAGAAAATCAGTATTTTCATGGAATATATGCCTGACTAAAGCAAATAAATGCTAGCAATGCCGTGCAAAGCAGTTTAGTGTGCTGTAGCGATTAAATCTGTAATTACAATAATCATTAGGAACAGCAATATTTTCAGAATGGTATTTTTTTTCTCTGCCAAGATGCTTCAGGCATTAAAACAAAAATCATTACAAAGAGCACGGCAATAAAACAGAAATATTAAAACTGGCAGCTTCCTGAGGTGGAAAACACCTCTTGCAGCCTCTCCTTTTACAAGTGCAAATGTTTAGGTACAAGGACCCCACTGTGGTATTCATACGAGGTGAAGGCATGGAGCATATTTGACTATTAAATATGTCACTGAGCGTTAATTACATTTCAAAGTATTATAGTTTTGGAACAGGTCATTGTTTTACTTGCCCTTTATATTCTGAAATGTCCTGCTGTCAAACTCATAGTAAGGATTAGCGCTGAAATAAATATGAAGAAATCAGCTAGCATCAAGCCTGTGAAATATGGCATAAGACACGAACTGAACCCCTAAACCATACTGTACTACGTGAACAGACTGAATATGAAAATACAAAATGAAGCAAAACCTCAGAGGTTCATGAATCCATATATTGAAACGTTCACAAATCTCCCAGTGTTTTTATTAGGTGGTGTCATGAATTTTTGTATTTTGATCATCAATGTATGTTGTGTTTTGGTATTTGTCTTCCTATGCTGTGTATGCATTGAGATTTTGTTTCTAAACTGTATAACTGTTAACCACCTTGAGCACCATTCTAGTGGAAAGGCAGGATATAAAAATAAATAAATATTTATATGTTTAACTGTATTTTAGTTGTTACTCCCATTACTACCATTAACACCAGAAAAGAGGGGCAGGAGGGCTCTACCTTCCCCACCTCCATGGCTAGACAAGGGGAGCTCCTGAAATGATCCGGCATAATAAGGGACCACCAAGACTCAGGAATTATTAATCAGATGTACACTAAGAAATATTAAGACAGAGAGAGCAGTTAAGGCTCCCCAGGAATAATAAAGTTTGCCTGCACAGCATCCTATGTACATTTACTTTGGGAGTAAGCATTTCTAAGTATACACTGTAAGGCCTTTTCCTCACTACACTTTTACAGCGCTATGATTCCACTTTCAACATCCTATGGAATCCTGGGGTTTGCAGTTTTGGGAGGGCCCAGCTGGTCCCTCCCGAAACTGCAAACCCCAGGATTCCATAGGATGTTGAAAGTAGAATCATCGTGCTATAAGAGTGTAGTGCGGAAAAGGCCTAAGAGTCTTCATATTTCAGAATGTTTGAATGATAATGGGTGAGAAAAGTCATTTGCCCTTCCCCTGCAAGTACTTGCAAGCAGGCAAAATTAATAACAATTTTACTGCAAAAGGAGAGCCCCTTCCAAAAGTTCCAGAATTCCTGACTATTATTCTTAATTTATTATACTCTTTATATAAATAGCATGAGTTTCGTTTGGTAAACCATGTGTTTGCCTTTCATTTCTGTATTGGTTTGTGCACATTGCGACCATAAGCAATTGATTTCTTTCATTCTGTTTTTCATGTGATTTGTGTTACTGCGTTCTCCTTTGCATGAGATTTCTACCAAACAGAGCATACAAAAATTGTTGAATATAATTCCAATTGTACTGAATCTGCACTATCATGATGCCCTAAGAGGATCAGGAAGAAAAAAGAAAGGAAAAAAAGAAGAGCAGGAGAGAGAGTGAATGAGTGGGTGAGAGAATGTTGAAACAATGACATTCATATATACCTAAGGTCATGACACTGAAAAAAAAATTAAAGGATTAATCATTGCATCTGTGATGCAACTTCTATTCATCAAGCTAAACACTCCACCCAAATTAATTCTTGTTCTAGTTATTTCATCAATGACTCACCAGTACGTTCAGATCTTCAATTTATTTAACATCTGATCTCATTACCAGAGATGTTTGAGGTGGGAAATCTGTAACAAAAGCATCAACAACAAAGTTTCCCTATTTTTTTGTTCAGATGGAAAAGGTATCACAGACCAAATTTTCTAAAAATTGTTTTAGGTCTTCCAGAGTAAATGTGCAATGAATTTTGTTTGGAATCCATGCATGTGGTATAGGACTAGCATAGTTATCATGTCCAGTTATGACCTAGACCCATTTCTAGAGCCATTTCTAGAGCCATGTAACTGCATGTGAGGTGTGAAAAATGGTGGTGGTGGTGGTGGTGGTAGAATGAGAGGATCAAGAGAATGGTGTGTTGGAATGGGGGGGTGCTATAATGTGTACTATTGTTCAATGAGGACAGAAGAACCTGAGTGTTTAGCAAAGAACATGGGTGTGCACATTCACATCACATTTCAGTCATACAGACATGGAAATGAGAGGTTCAGCAGAAGTCCTCAAGTGGAGGCTCTCAAGCCATGCAGAAAATAGCTTGTCTTCTTGATACTGGTTCTCTATCTTGATACTGGTTTTGCTCTTTCCTCCTGAAAACTGAATTAATCGACAGGTGACACAGTGATCCTGGGCCATTGAACTAGTTAGATGTTTCCCTTCTGATGCAGATTGATCTTCACATTCTCAACAAAAGTGAAGGCCAAGTTCTGTGCTACTGAATTAAGGAATACCTGGAGCTATTTGAAAAATGGACAAAAAATCCATCAACACAGCTGCCTATGCCTCAGGATGAAAGTGTTATGATTTACAACCAAATATGGCCTAATGGCAATCTATGGGTCAAATCAAATCCTAAAATTATTTTGTCAGGCCTCTTGACAGTCCTACCAATTTTGAATCACTTTCTCTCAGACAAAAAAAAAGAAAATATTGTCCATCACTACTAAAATCTGTACTGCAAGAGCAAAACTAGCTGTATGTCAAAGCACATCTGTGATTCCTAAACCAAGGGTTATGTTGGCTGGGGCTCCTCTTAACTGCAGGTCAACATATCTGGAGGACACCAGGTTAGGGAAGTGTGATCTAAACAACCAAGCATATTGGTTAATGGTTGGTTAACATACACAATTGCTTCTTTACTTTATTTTCTACTTCCTGACCCCTTGGAATTAACCATATAGAGCCAAAAGTTGTCACAATCAACATTTATAGTTAAGATCCAATTCATCATCATGCAACAAAAAGTTGGGGACAAAGTAATTAAATGTTTACATAACTCCTAACTAATAGATTCAGATGGCAGATCCAGAAGCCATTATCTACTGCACAGTTAAAAGAGCTCTGACATTTACTGTGAGCAATGTTTCATGCTTATTAATGGATACTCTTCCATTCTTTGGGGGTAAGGTGTGTGTGTGTGTGTGTGTGGTTTAGAGCATCACTACTCAAAGCTGTGGTCTCTGGATCGGTGCCAGTCTGTGAGCCACTGGCTGCCAGGCTGCAGAGAGTTTCCAGGAAAGGAAGAAATAGATGGCCACAAATATGGTACTAGCACCTGGTGCACACATGCACGCGCGCGCACACACACACACACACACACAAACAGATTGCTGCTCACTCAACCAGATAGCCAGAGAAGCACAGGCCTAGAGCATGCAGCTGATAAGTACTTTAGTCCTTTCTAGTGGCCTGGGAGACGGGGATTAGCTCTATGAAGCTGTACTAATCATTGAAGGGTCAAGTTTGAAGGTTCTAGCCTGAACTCTGGATGTCCAAATAGCCTCTGTAGCAAGGGGTCCAGAAGCTGCAATGCTTTCCAAACAGAGATAACCTGATAGACATCAGGGCTGATGACTGCAACAAGCTGTCCATGGGGCTGCCTTTGAAGAATATGCAGAATATGCATGCTGCTTTGCTCTCCAGCATCCTGGAAATTCTTTTGTGGGGAAAGGAGGTAAGACTGCAGTATTGAAAAAAATAGGTTGTGTGAGAAGGGGACACTGTTCACATAAATGCAATTTCAAAAAGTTATGGTTTTTGCTTACAACATTGTACATATGAAACAGAATATCAGGCTAAATTTTCCAAACTCAGATTATTTCACTGCATTGACAAAGATGGAATTGTCAGTGAGAATGGCACAGATCTTTTGACTACATACTCCTCGGAAGTAAGTTCCCACTGCAGTCAATGGGACTCGTTCTCTTGTAAGCATGTGTAAGACTACAGCCTTAGTCAATCAGTAGACGGACAAGGTTTTAGAAGTGTATGATTTGGCTGGATCGTGCCCCAGATTTGGCATTTATACAGTTCTACGTTTCTGAGTACATTTGCTAGCACAGTTGGTTCAAGTGGAAACAAATGTGCACTGAGGTTTTGAAGCTAGTTTGGTAGACAACAAAAGAGGACTTCACAAGGAGAGGTCAAGGAGACTTGAATATAGACAAGAGAATATGAACTACAGCATTATTGAATTAAGTGGGCTTTCTTGGATGCAGCAATGCAAACTCAGGATAAACAAACTAATCCAGAGTCCCCCAAAGACCTGCTAAATGTTTTCAACTAGGTTAGATGCTAAGCCTCCCAAGTTCAAAAATTAGACTTTACATTACTACTCGGGAGGTCTGTCAGAAGAATGCAATGGAAATCCCTCACACTGGAAGAACCCCATAGTGCAGGTGGAAGAATATCTAAGCAATTTATTCACCAGCATAGTTAATTGACCCCCAGGGTTTGAATATATTTACACTCTCCCTTTCCCACTTTTTTTTTTTACAGTGAGGAATATAAGACTAAACATGTTTGAATACTAGATTTTTATACATTGCTGACTCAAATTTTGGACTAACCAGCGTGTCAGATAAATCTGATGTACCCCGTGCTCACAGTTTTCAGATTCGTAAATATATGAGTTCAGGAGATATTCAGACTTGGGTAACCATGTAACCAATTTTATGGAGGGCAGTCCTCTCTCTCAAGGGCTGACAAGGTCTGCTTAATGATAAAGAGCCATAAGAAGATTGAGCAGAGGCTCTGAAGTTACCCATCCACAGTTAGCACCTGCACAGCTCTGTTTCTATGTATAGCCCTATGTCACAATCCTGTTGGTAGGCTGGCAGAAGAGATAAAAACATGGTAGCAAGAATAAGATGGCTGCAGGAACCATGATAAAGAGGAATAGCATACGAAGTTGTCTCTGTTCTATTCTCTAAGTTCTCTCTATTACAAAGAAAGCTGCCCTGTCAGCTCCCAAGCTGCCTGAAAGTTGATAGGGCTGCTTTTTTTTGTTGTGACAGAGAAAGTGTTTACACTTTCAAGAATTATGTGTGCCAGAGCCATGACAATTAAGTATCAAATAGCTATAGCTCTGTAGGGCAGACACACTCCATGTTTCAAGACAAGCTTTCTGTGTTTTGCTTTTTCAAATTAGGAAGCACTTTGCATTTGGGAAAATGCACGTGGGCCAGGTTTTATGTTGCTTTTAGATAATGTTGTAAACGGATGCATAAAAAACCCAATGCCACCCTGCTTTATGATGTTTGCTTTTGTAAGATTTGCTGTGAGGCTCAGTGTGGATAATCAAGGAATGGCCCATTTGCTTGCATTCAATGAAGTTATGGCAGCTATGGTGGGAGTGAGCACTATAAAGAACATGGAAGCACCAAGGACAAAGGCAAAAGGGCTAGCAGCTGCACTGGAGATAAACCAGAGCATTTTTGTAGAGACAAGGGATATGATGTGACTACCTAGGATATTTTCCTACACAAATCTCACTGAAATGAATGGTCTGTGGGCAAATACACGGCTGTGTGAGGTACTTCTTTTAGTGTGTACTTAGGCCAGTTGCCAGAATAATGTAGTGGTCTGAGTGTTAGACTAAAACATTTGGAGACTAGGGCTTGAATCTCCACTCAGCCATGGAAACCCACTGGGGGACCTTGGGCAAGTCATACCCTCTCAGCCTCAAAGGAAGGCAAGGGCAACGTCCCCAACACATTCTGCCAAGAAAACTCATGATAAGTTTGCCTTAGGGTTTTCATAAGACAGCACACAATAACCACAACCACAACTAGGCCACATTTATATGTAGAAATGCAAGATTTAAAAACAAAACAAGTACAATTACAAATTGATCAATCAATATGCAATAGAAAAATCAGTAAAAAGAGAAATTACCAAATCTTGGCTATCCTACTTCAAGTTCATATAAACAGGGTGTTACTATAGTTTCTAGTCCGGGCCTGTGGTATATTAGATATCATTTGACATCAAGAAATTGGACATCCCAAACCGTTCCTCTCCACATGCTTGCGAGGCCCCCGGACAAGCATGCACATGGGCAGGCCGAAAATAGCTGAATAATACAAAACAAATCCAGGCAGGCCAGTAATTGCCGGACTGCAGCTTCAGGAGACCTCTAGGCCAGTACACTTTAAGATATGCACGCAGCTTACAAAAGACTCCTTGCCCTGAGCAGGCAGCTTGACGAGCCAAATATCCAACTGTCAAGCACTCCGTGTTTGCATACTGTCTGCGCTATTGACAACTCTATCATAATTCAATCATGCTAAATACTGACCTTTCAGAGGCTTTGTCTCCAGCCGGAAACCCATTGTTCTCCCGGGAACGGACTAGCCTACGAGCACATTTTCCCCTATAAGACCCCCAATTTTGAGCATTTCTTCGGATCACTCCTGGCTTTCATCCTGCCTTGCTGCTGCTCCGTTCGCTGAACCTTCCCCTCAGCTCCACGTGCTGAGAATCTCCGCTCCAACTGACTTTTCTTCTGACTACCTGGGCTTCAGGATTAGGTGTAGTATTTCCCCTGAGAAATCCCTCTCAAAACCCTCTATCAAACTCCTACCTTTCTTTCATTAGCTCTGTGTGAGTGATTGCATACATATGTTTTGACTGTATTTCAAAATAAAGAAAACAATTATTATTTACTTCTGTTTGATTATTGATTCAGCCTGACCCCGTAAACATTGGGTCCAAGATCTCGCTAGGTTGCCCTGCCTCTTGCATTGCTTAGCTTGTGCTCTTGCTAATTCCCATTCCCCAGTAATTGGAGCACATTGAGGTGTCCCTCACGGGACCCCAGAAATCAGGGTAACAAGGGCTTACATGCACGAATGCAGCTACCTCCTACTCACCTGCCAAATTTCCATTACAGATGTCATCTGCTTCCTGCAATTCTATGTGCTTGGCAAAAATGGCAATGTAATGGTAATGTAATGGATAGGATTAGCCCTGCCAGGCAGCAAGGCGAACCTATGTCATGTGTCCTCACTGAATGACCACATCAAGTGTATGGAACAGAAATTAGGAGTTGCTGTCTGAATGGTGCAAAAAAGACTGTATGTGTGTGCTTGTGTGTGTGTGTGCATGCTATGTCTGTGTGCCTTCAAGTTGTATCTGACTTACAGTGACACTAAGGTGACTCTCTGAAGGAGTTTCTTGGCAAGATTTGTTTGGCAGAAGTTTGTCCTTGCCTTCCTCTGAGGCAGAGAGTGTATGACTTGCTCAGGGTCACCCAGTGGCTGAACGAGGATTCAAACTCTGGTGTCTCAGAGTCCTAGTCCAACAATTAGACCACTATACCAACACTCAGACCGTTGCCCCCCTTCTCTGTCTCTCTCACAGAAAACATTTATATATCACAGTTTATACCTCAGCCATCAGTCAGGCTGTGTGAGTGCTCACCCAGTAAATTTCAAGCCCATCCAGTGAATTTCAGAGACTAGTGAAGAATAGAATCTTTAAGTCTTAATTGAGAACTCTAACCACTACAAAACACTGACTTACCTTTTGAAGTGTTAACTGGAATGGGATGGCAGCGGAAGGAAATATATAGGCTCCCCTTCAGGTAGCAAATATCTTAGGTCAGCACTAGTAATGTTCAGTTCTCCCCTGATAAGGAAACAGAGGAAGGTATACTGGATTATTATTATTATTACTATATATATGTACATAGCAAAGCACACTCCTGTGGCAACAAAAGGTTCACAAGAAACACAGAAAAGAAAGAGCAATAAAAGTTACAAGGGGAAATGCTTTTTGCTGATAAAAGACCGAGCAGATGACAAGTTACAAAAGCCCCTCGAGGGAGATAACCTTGAGACGCACCTGTATATAAAGATTAAACAACAACCTGTGGGTAGAGATTTATAGACCTTATCGAGTACCCAGGTTTCTCTATTTACATTTGCAAAACTCAACTTTATTATGGTCTTCTCTCTGTTAATATTCCATGCTGTACTGAAACCAACATGGGCAATGAAAGAAAGGAAAATTGCTTGTGGGAGGGAAACATTTATTTAGTTTGGAGTTTTGACAAAAGCATTTTATGAAATGGTGGTCCACATGACCTCAAAAGATAAGCAACAGTGGCACAAAATAAAATACTGTTTTCAAGATAACTGTGCATACATTCCCCTACCTCTTTGCAAGGGAGCACACATACACATAGAAACCAAGCCTGCTTCTGACTCTCCAGGTAAAGTGTACCCACCAGAAGTTAAGCACCTGATAGGTCTTAATTAGCTATCAGGAACATGATAGGCCAGAATCAACAGCTGGTAGTCTGTATTCAGTATAGAATGAAGGAAGGAAGAAAAGAAAGAAAGAAAGAAAGAAAGAAAGAAAGAAAGAAAGAAAGAAAGAAAGAAGGTAGGTAAGTAGGTAAGTCAACCTGCTGAGTTCAGATTTCATGTCAAGGATATGAGCCAGTCCTTTTAGGGAATGAGAAAAACTGATTGGATTATGGACTTTCTCTGGTGCAAAGCAATTAATCAGGCCAGGTTTAGTATTCCTGTATTATGTCCATAAAAATGTGACATTCTCCTCCTCCTCCTCCTTCTCCTCTTTTCCCAGCCTGGGACTCAGGGAAACTTACAAAAGTTTAAACAGAAAAAAAAATTCAGTGTACAAAAATTAAAAAATATATAATTAAGTTATCAGTAAAATTAAAAGTAGTTAAAAACAAACCATTAAAAAGAACAAAAAATATAAACAACACAGTCCATGAAAGGGGCTTTCCCTCTGAGCAATCAACTCTCAAAGACCTATTGAAACAAAAGATAATCAACTATCTATGAAAGTATAACAAGGCGGGTGCTAGTCCTCCCTAGGAAAGAAGTTCCAAAGCCTGGGAGCAGCCATGAAGAAAGCCCTTTTCTATGTTACCATGAGATGTACCTGTGAGAGTAGTGGGAGAGATGTCAGAACATGAGCAGGCTCATACAAGGAGATACAATGCTTCAGATGGAAGAGTGCATCTGAGTTGGGGGAATCTGCACACAGAGGCTGTGACAGAACCTCACATAACAGGAGAACAACACACTTTACCATAGTTCTGTAAAGAAAGATCTTCAGTGGCAGGGAAGCAGACACGCAGACTAAGGAGACAGAAAACACAGCTTTTGTAAATATAGGCATGTGGACTACAAGAAGGACCACTATGCCAAACAGAAGACAGTGGTTCAGGTCAGAGCTCCCAGAATCCCCCTACCAACATGCCACTGGCCATTCTGGCTAAGAGATTGTGGGAGGGACACTTGAAAAAGGTCATTTTCCCAAGATTTGATCCAGGTTGACAGTCAAAGGTTGATGAGATGGTATTATCTAGGGTAGGTGAGGGGTAATTTTCTTAACAAAGTGGGCCATTGGCAGGATTTAGTGGGCTGGATTCAGCGAGAGAGAATCTCATCTGCCAACTGCTTCTCTAGGAAAAGATTTAAGCTCCATTCTTGTCCCACCAAATTTAGCAACAGTAACAGCAACAGCACAAAACAACTTTCCTTACCCCTCCTTCCCCTTACCCCCTCCATCCCATGGGCTGATTGTACAAGGCTGTTCACATTGCACGTGAAATCAGAATGAGAGCAATGGAAGAGACAATTTCACTATTGTTTAATCAAATAGAAGGCATAGCTTTCCAGACACAGGGCAACATGTCAAGTGGGTGTCTACTGAGGGTGTTTGCTGAAGAGCTCAGACTAAGTGGGAAGAGATGCCATTTGGACTGACAGTATGGTTGGGAAAACAGAAATATTAAATCCAGACAACAGCCTGAAACGGAACAATTAACTTATTGTCAGGAAAGCAATAAAGTGTCCTCAATATAAGGGAGCTGTGGGACTATATTGCTTTCAAATATATTAATAGTCCAACCAGTAAGAATTTCATTATGATCTACAGATGGCTTAGCTTTAAGAATGTTTTTGATAAAACCCCAAAGGTTTCTCACTCCCAAGCTTGGTGTATTTTTTGTTAGAAGGGGAAACTCTCCAAATAAAAACGAACAGATGCAAAAGCAAGAAGGGGGAGAACCCACATTGACATATAGCCTTTTTCTCCTGCGATATCTTAATGCAAAACAATGCACATTGTTTTGAACTCATTGTCCATGTCACATTGTCCATCTTCAGGTTTTGACCACAAACCCTCCCACTCACCAGATTTCATCGGGGTGGTATTTTCTTGAATACATCTTAACTGCATTATAGAAAGGGCAATTTAAGCCACACACATATTTATCCTGATAAAAAAATAAGCAAACAGTCACAATTCCCCCCCTGCACTATACAGGCTGATCAGAGTAAGGGCTAGTTCACACATGCACCCAAAGCACTATGTTTCAAATGACATTATCACTCAGTTCTTCATGGCTAACATCTGATTGCCTGATCTTGCTGTGTGAGAGAGTAACAAATTGATGGTGGCAACATCACCATGAAGCTGGCATCAGGAAGAACTGCAGTTGTAAATCATCACTGATGTTGACGGAAAGATTAAAGTCTCCTGAAATGCACTGAAACCAGTTCTCCATTTTCCTTTGCTAAGCCATTTTAGGCAGTATTGCCCCATGATTATCACCCCATGATCATAGCTTGGACCTGCTATTTTTTTTGCACTATAGAATTAACTGGAGGGATTCTGCAAGTTGTAGTCAAAAAAGAAATACAAAATACAAATACAAAAAAATAAAAAAAAAACCTCTGGCTTCAGTCATTGCCAACAAATGGATTTTTATCACCCTTGTGAACTGGCTTACCTAGCACCAGGATATTGGTATTAACTGACCACTGTTTTCTAAGTGGCCAGTATTAATAATGTATGCATAACTCAGTGCTTTTTGCTTTAACATTTTCATTGATCTTAATATCTACAGATCTACTCCCAACCATATGAAGAGCAGACATGTGAACTTCTGGATAACACTTCATGTATCTGATAAAGTAGGCTATAATCCATATAATTATGTACTATAATTTCTTTGTTAGTTTCCAAAATTCCACAAGAGTCTTTGTTCACTTTAAAACTCTCTGTTAACTTGGAATGTTTCAAATTCAAGTTCTAGTTCATAATAACTGATAACTGATTCATAATACCAGATCAAAAGCTGACACGAACGTTTATTAAAATGCTTTGAAAGCACAGCACATGGTATAAACGTACCTTTGAACTGTTCCAATTTGGCAGGGTGTTACCCTGTTTGCTAGGGTCCCGTGAGGGACACCAAAATGCACTCTCAAAATATCAAAAGGTGGGGAAATTAGCAAGAACACAAGTTAGCACTGTGAGAGGCAGAGCAACGGAGCGGAATCTTTTACCCAATGTCTACGGGGTCAGGCCAAGTCAAGGAGCAAACAGGATTGAAATAATAATGGTGATCTTTATTAAAATACAATCAAATGGTGTATGCAGCACACTCACACAGATAACTATAGAAAATAAAGGTGGGAGTGAGACAGAGGGATTTTTAAGAGAGATTGTTGATTTGGGTGATACTACACCTGTCCTGGAGCCCAGGTAGATCACTGTGAAAGTTCGAAGGTGCATAGTCTCAGTACGTGGGACTGAGGGGAAGGCTCGCCAAGCAAAGTGGTGGCAAGACGGGATGGAAGTCGGGAGCAATCCGAGTGATCTGAGGAAGGCCTCGGAATCAGGGGTTTTTATAGGGAAAACTGTGGCTACAGGCTAGTCTGTACTTGGGGAAAACAATGTGTTTTGGGCTGGAAACAAAGCCTCCAAAAGGTCAGAATTTAGCATGATTGAATTAGTTCCAAATTGACAAAGAAGTAGACAGTATGCAGATGCGCAGTGCTTGACAGTTGAGGATTCTCATAATCAAGCCTCCTGCTCGGGGCAGGGAGTTCTTTGTAAGTAGCATGCATACATAATAGCGTGCTTGCCAGCGATCTGGCTGTTACTGGCCTGCCTGGGTGGGAAATGGAATGTCCAGCGATTAGTGGCCATGCCTAGTTTCGTGCTTGTCTGGGGGCCTCACAAACACGTGGAGAGGGATGGTAGAGGAAAGCCAAATTATTGATATCAAAGTGATATCTAATGTCACCCCAAGCACGGCTTAGGAACTGCAGTAACAAGAGACAGTCCTGGTTAATCCTATGCCATCCCACTTTTAAGGCATTCCAGTTTGTTTCTCCTTATCCTACTTTGTCCCTTTGTGCTCAGTTTATTTCAAGCACTCCAAAGTGAATTCAAAGGCAATAGTAGTCTGCACTCAATTAACTGGGCAGAGATAAGAGAATCGGCAGAATCTTGCATTTCCTAGTAGGCTCAGGCAAAAGCAGACTCTTCAGTCTCACCTGGTTTGCTCATGAACAACTTCCTCATTAATTACTTTTGCCATCTTGCCCGCACTCTGAAGTTGCTTGGCCACGTACATTGTGTTTTCATTTATGAAGTATTAGAAGGTATGTATAAGTGAAATAAATGTCTTGAAGATCCATGATTCCTCCCCTGTGAAGGCAGACAAATATTCTACACATTTTTGTTATGATCATAGCAACTGTGGCCAATTTGTCCCTAAATGGCCAACGTTTTGTGATGAATGTCACTGTGCTTACCTGGTCCTTGCCATCTTTTCCCAGGGTAACACTCAAAGGCTTTCCATCTTGGTCAATCCAATAATGAAGTGACACAGTAGTACTTGGTGAAGGAAGTGAATAAAATAAATCAATAAACAAACAGCTTGTTCATCTGTTGAAGTACTTCACTCAGTCAAGTGATGGCTTCTGTGAAACAGCCATCCTAGATGAAACAAAGAAAGAATATTCATGTCACTTCGCTGCACTCTTATTACTAACTGCACTTTACATTTTGATTACAAGGCATGCATAATAATGCATTCTCTGTAACAGATGCTTTAAAAATCATCTTGTAATCACTCCAACGGTAGCTGCAATGGTTTGATTGAAATTGGATAAAGCACTTTGGAGTCATTGATATTGGAGATACACTGTTGGAGAAAATTTCAAAAACATGGGTTGGCATTCATATCTCATGCATTTCCAGCATACTGTCTCTTCCATCTTGCTCTGCTGTGATATAATATTACCCTTTTGTGTGAAATAGATCTGTCTGTTGCAGATGGAATTCTTTGTATCATACTTCTATGTATCCTTTGGAGTATTCTCAATATGCAAGCACTGAGTAATGACTTTTTGACCACCCCCAGAATCCTTTTGGATGACAACTCCCAAAATCCATTTTTGGGAGTCATAGTCCAAAAAAAGTCACTTTTCCAAGTGCTGGAAATTTCTTGCAAAAGAAAATGAATTGAGATCTTATCAGGTTCCTCAAGTGTTTCACAGTTATGAAGAAAAACAGGTATTTTCAGCAAATGTCTTTCCCTTTCTCTTTGTGTTCTATCCTCTGTTAAAATTTTGCTAAAATTCACTGGAGGAGGGCCTGGCTTTGACCTCTGATGCCCTGTGAAATTCTGTCTCCATTGATGATGCTATAATATATAAGCCTAGGGCAGTAGAATTTCATTTCACATGTACGCTGACTGAATACAGTCATGACAGAGAGAGAAGTAAAAAAAATTCACCACTTTCTTCTTTTCAAGATTTTTTTTAAATTGCAAGCTTGTTGTCCATCACTTCCTTCCTATGAAGTCTACCTGCAAAATAGCAATCAAATGTGAAAAAATCCAGGGGAACAAGTAAGAAAAAAGTAAGCTACAAAGGAATGCTACACTGCTTAGCTTCCTTGCTTAAATGGGTTACAGTTGCTTATGCTCAAGGATCTAATGGCCAGCGGCAATGAGATAGACATGGGGGTTAGCTTCCAAATGTTATCTGGGAAGCATCAAATCTGATAACTATGATCAATCTTCCGAAGAGTGTGGAAACATTTTTCTAAATCAGAAAAAAGACTCCGCAAAGGCCTCAACTGTGTCTCATTTGCACATTTCTGTAAGAACATTGTTTTTACAAAGCTCGTGAAACACTCAGGAAAATGGAGAAATGGAAATGTGTATCCAAACCTAGATATAAGATTGCTGCACTGATTTTCTCTAAAGGTAGCTGTGTAAAATTATCAGAAACGAAAGTTATAATGCCCCAGTTACCAATTCCTTGTTCCAGTCAGCTCTGAAAGCCTCTTTCCCACTTCTACTTCTTTTAGGACAAAGTTAATTTTTGTTCAAACGATGTTCCTCTTTTTCAGCTCTGTCTCTTCTTTCGTTGTTCACCTGTTGATATACTGGAAGGGCACATTTTATTGTTCTATATTGGTGTTATCAGGCCTGTTGTCCAGGACTTTATAAATAATAAACATTCTAATGGCATTATCAGCCTTTTTTTGTGCTTCTGGCATAATATCTGAATCAGCAATTGTGTGAAGATGTATGAAATTAAGATCAGATCCAGATTCACATATCCTCCAACTGTCCCAAGTTGGGTGGGACAGGTCCAATTAATCCTCTCTCATTTCACATTTTCAGCTGTTTTTAAGTTTCTTTCTCTTTTATCGTATTTTCCTCATTTCTGCTCAGCTTACTTCAGCTGTTGCAAACTGCATTCCAAGTGGAAAAGCAGTTTACACTCAATTCAGTGGGAGAGGTAGAGGACAGGAAGGGTGAGGCAAAAGCAGACTGCTGCAGTCTCTCCTAGCCTCTGTGTTCTTCCTCATAAGTAATTTTTTCCATCTTGACAACTCTCTGATGTTTCTTGGTCATATGTGTCCCTTTTTTTATTTGTGAAAATATTGAAAGATAGATTCACGCCTCTCACAATGCAGGAAAGATCCATTTTCCCAGCTTAAATATTAACCTGGAAGCTATGCTCAGGGGGAAAAAACCACCCTAACCATGCCAAATACATAGATCGCCATTTGATTTCTATGAGTGAATTCTGAACATCAGGAAATATTTGACTTTCTCATCCTTCACAAATGTAAGCCTGCCTGAGACAAAGGAAGAAAAAAAAAGCTTCTTTTCCATTCTGGCCCCTATAATCAAAGAAAATGACAGTCAAATGAGTCCTGGAAAAGGGAACTAGGTCGACAGGCAAAGGTGTGCATGTTCTCCATTTAGCAAATGCTTCTGCCTCCTTCATTAGATCATCTGCCTTCCATCTGAAGAATTATGCCCCCAATCTAGAAATGGCTGTATATATAACACCATATCCTCCAAGTGTATCAATCTGGCAGGTGCAGTTCCAATTAATCCTTTGACATCCCACTTTTTCAGCTGCTTTTAAAATGTCCCAGTTTCTTTCCCCTGCCCCCAGTTTGCCCCCCTCCTAGCTCCCTCTTTGTCCTTGGCTTACTTCAATTGCTGCAGCTGAGTTCAAAGTACAACACAGTAGTTTGTACTGAATGACCTCAGCATAGGTAGAAAAGAGGAAAGGAGAGGTGGAATCTTGCCCTTCCCAGAAAGTTTGGGCAAGCCTCTCCTAGCTTGTCTGTTCTTCCTTATCAATAACTTTTGCCATCTTGACCACCTTCTTATGTTACTTGGTCACATTTCCTGGTTTTCATCTGTAAAATGTTGATGTATGTGCAAAAACAATCTTTACAATCTATTTACAATCTCAACAGGGGATTTTGATTGAACACAGCCAAGGTAGTGATGCTTCCAAGTCAGAGACTGGAACTTTCCCCCCTCTAAATAATGCATCAGTGCTTTTGAAAAAATAACATCTTAATCATCACTCTGTGATTAACATATTAATAATGGATTAGTAATGCCTAACCTTGTCATTATTTTTTAGTAAAAAGTTCTTTAAAAATATAAAAATGATAATAAAACAACACTCCCAAAATGACCATCAAACATTCCCAAACCATTTGAGAAGTGACATGTAAATATTACTTTTAATCTAGCAACATTACTGGTGTTTCTGCTATTTCACAAAAAATAACTTGTCTGCTTCCTCATCACTATCTGAAACAGCATACTACGGTAACATCATTGCTTATTGCATGTTGCTTTTAAGCTTTGCTCCAATTTGAGGCACCTTTGGTAGACCCAGGCTGCAAACTTACCTGGTAAGAGTACTGAGCAACTACAAGCCACCATTTTATATTTCCCACAACATCACTGATGTAACATTCCTCTGGGCCATGCTGGTAAATTAAAACGGTAGCCTCTTGTAAGACTGCCAGTGAACTTTCCAAGACATACTGGGAACTCTATGGAGTCTTTTATACTGTGTCTACAAATGCAGGCATCAGTGCTGGTGGGCACTGTTAGTTCGTGCTTCAGGATGCTGGGTACAATTGCTGGGGCTATTTGTTTTTTCAATCAACTTCCAGTGCATAAGAATGATGAAACTTGTCCACAGTCAGGAAAATCCAGAACAAATTCTGTTTCTCAGAAGGATGGGATTTTTTTTTAAAAAAATTACAACTGATAGAAAACTTTTTACTTTTTAGAAAATACCAAGCAGTCCAGAGGAATAAGGGGTGGGGAGGGATTGTTCCATACAAAATGCTTTATTTATCCTTCATGCCTCCATTCAGATATTTATACCAATGCATACATTTAAAGATTTAAACTCTATTTCAATTCACAGCTCAATTCATAGGAAAAGTTGAATACATAAAAGCAATGCACCAACAGAATAATGTCTGAGACACCATTAAAAACGTTAACACTTAATTGTCCTCTGATGGGGTTTCTTGGGTGGGGTGGGGTGGGGTGGGAGACTCCCTTTACAATGATGATTGGGCAAACAAAATAAAGAAAAATCACCGTTTTACAGTAAAGAAGAGGAAAAGCTCTGAATATATTTACAATACATACACTATACATAAATACAAGAACAACACGTACATAATCATTAATAAACTTATAACATAGGTGTTGCTTAATTGCTATGTAGCATATAAATGCACAGGGAGGAAACTATTAGGAAATTAAATGCCTTTTTTAAAAAAAGAAAAAGGAAGCGTGTTTGTACTTAAAACTGTTTGAAATGTAATGAAGAAAAAAAGGAAGGAGCTATGGTTTTACTTGCTAGTGTGGCCATACTTCTTTCTGGGGGTATTTTAGAGGAGTACAAACACTGGCTGATGTATATTGTACTTATACTAGAGAAAGAGAACTGAATGCTGCACAAAAAAATTGAATGAAGTTTACATCTTATTTTGTGTAGTGGGTACAGATGATTATGATATCCTTTAACAAAGATCAGCTTTTATTCATCCACCTGTTCACCTCTCCTGGTCCTCAAACCATAAATTAGTGAGGTTTTTGTTGTTGTCTTAATGAGAATGGACAAACACAAATTTCCCAGCCTTCAAATGTTTCTTCAAATGTATTTGAATTACCCCCATTTCTAATTTTATGTTACCACATTTGATACCATTTGCTTCCCTTTATCTTCCTAGCAAGAGAACAAGTATCGCAAAGAGGCCACATATGGATTTTTCTTGTGGTTGTTTTTAAGGAAGGGGGAAGTCAGGGGAACAGAAGAACTATTCAGTTGTAGTAAATGAGCATGGGCAGCAAGGCACAAACTTGTGAGCTCCCAAAATCATGGCAACCCACTGAATATGCCATGAATGCTCTACTCAACATTCCCACACACACTTATTTTTCTAAGTCTCATAGCAGCAGCAAAACCAGGCATTTTATGGAACTCTCTAGTGATCTAGTTGATTGCACTCCATTTGATGGGTTCATTAGTTGCTTTGTGGGCTTGTTGACATTGATGAGAACAGCTGTGGGCTATGGGATGTTGTAGTCCATTAATTAACTTTTCCAAGCTGAGGCTGAGTTAAGGGCCTGTTAATTTCAATTTACCATCCCAGAACATGAAAGCCATTCATTCACACTTTCAGCACATTTTCACCACAACCATTGCAAAGTTTCCTTTGTCATTCCCCTTCATTTCAGTGACGGTTATGCAGGAAAACATCCTGTGGAATGTAGCTTCAAGTGGACATCCATCAATGAATGCTCTACTTTAAGACATGGATGAACAATACCTCTGCCTCCAGATAACTCCCATGGTCCCTCATTATTGGCTGATGGAAGTTGCAGTCTGACAATATCTGGAGGGCCACGTGTTCCTTACTCTTGCTCTAGGAATATGGCAATGGTATTGTAAAGAGAATTATATTTATTGCTGGTCCAAACTAGAGTAGATCAATTGAAACAGTAAGATTTTTGTTGGTTTACCATTCAGTAATTAACTTAATGGGGCCACTCTGTTTGAGACTAGCAATTACTTTTTGGCCTGAGAGTAAGCTCTGTGTTCATTGACTTTCCATCTCTGATTAACCTTGTTTGTGCAAACAAGCCAGAAGCTGAAATGAATTATGGGGTGACAATGAAGTGTTTTGCACAGTAAATAGGCCAACAAAATTACACAATAATGAGGCAAATAGATTTAAGATATGAGCATTTTTAAAAGCCTGTATTCATGTTTTTTTAAAAAAGTTAAGCTTTCAGTATAAATAAGTTAAGAGTTGATAACAATTATTTAAATATCTCTCAAAGTTTTCCAAATATCACTCAATATTGCCTTCTTGTTTGTTTTAAGCCAAAAGAAAAAATATTTTTGTAGAAAGTGAACAGCCCTGTCAATTCCCTCACTGTGACACTTATTCCTTAAAACAGTAGAAAAACAGTATTGCTCAACTGGTCTAAAAGAGTGATGCTAAGACTACAGCCCTGTCCCCTGCAGCCTGGGAGTAACATCCACTCAAATCAATGGGACTTGCTTTAGAATTGGCATTGTGTAGAATCAGACAAATTTGGAAGTGAAAGACCTAATGGGATGAGCACACTATGCCAAAGTGAGTGATCAGCCCAGAGTAGCATCAACCTCTGCAGCCACTCTGCCGAGGAATAAGGAGCTGACTAGGTATCCACTGCAAACGCGTTGGGCAATATGTGGCTCAATGCGGGATAGAATTGCCATTTATAGAAGCTCAACTAAGCAGTGATTTTGGAATGCATTTAAATGACTCTACATTTACTCTCATGGTAGCAATCATTTTGACTACTTTCATAGACAACACATGAGAAGATACTGACTGATGGAGCAAGAGGATGCATGTAATGCATCCAAAATTTAGAAGGACTTAATGCTACTGTGGAACCCCTTGCACGGGACCTTTCACACTACAGAATTACAGCACTATGATTCCACTTTAACTGTCATGGCAATGTCCTACAGATTCCTGGGGCTGGTAGTTTGGTGAGCCACTAGATTGTTCTTGTTGTGTGCCTTCAAGTCAAACCCTAAAGTGAATCTATCATGGGGGTTTCTGGGGCTTACAGTATATGATGCACCCAAGGTCTCCCAGTGGGTTTTCCGTGGCCAAGCAGGGAGTTGAATTCTGGTCTCCACGGTCATAGTCCAACATACAAAGCACTGCACTAGGCAGGTATATCCCTTCCTTAACTAAAAATACCAGGATTCCAAGGATGTTGCCATGGCAGTTACAGTGGAATTATAGCATTATAACTACATAGGGTGAAAGGCTCCCTAGTCTACTGTAATTTGTTTTCTCACAGGTATATGGAAATCCCACTCACAGAGGATAGATCAGGTTAAAAAAAAGGTTCAAAGAGAAAAGAATAGACAAATGGCACTTTGTGATTTGCTGTGTTGCATCCACAGGAATCCAGTGCAACCTTGCCCCTTCCCTCCCCAAACTGAAAACAGAATCATATGACAATTCAACTGCAGTTTATTGCTATGTCAAAAATATAGGGCACATCCTCATCTGTTCTAAAGTTCATAGACAGGCACTTTTCAAATTGGTTCGAATTGTTGTTGCTAATCTTGCAGAAAGGAACTGGGCATCCTCAAAATGTCCCTTCAGGCATGTTCAGTGTACTCACTCGTTGAGGACCTTACTTGCAAGGTGAAGGAGCTGGGCCAACTCCCCTTTTATGGGATCTCTCCCCCTCCCTTTGGGAGAATAGGCATGTTGGGAATGATTCTTTGCTATCTGACTCATTCTCATCCTTTTCTTGAGGAAGAATCATGACAACCTGGCCTATGTAATGAGCACTTCCATCACACATTACCGTACTTTCATTTACATGACAGAGGGAAGGGACCCACACTGTTAAAAGGATCCTTGGTAAGGGTGTGAACCAGCCTGACAATCTATTTGCTCTACAGTTCTATTAATAAGGTTAAATTCTGCTGGAACCAGGTCAGAATGACCCTTTGAGTTCTGCAGATGCATTCCACTGAACAGTTACAGAAGGAAATGCAGAATAAAAATTAATTAAAAGTCTACAGCTAGCATATTGATTACCAGAAACAGTCTCTCCTTAGATATGCAATTGGTTCCCTGTCTCACTCCAAGTGAGCTGATCAAAAATTGTGAGCCATAGCTTATAATAAATTAAAGGGTGCAACAGATCTTACTCTAGCTGGATCTTGAAACTTCTTCACCCTTGACTATTTTTCAATGCTGGAAAAAAGTGCATTCTTTTTATAGTTTAGAAAGAGCTTCTCCCTTTCTCTTCTGGTCAGCTTATGAACATAAGTAGGCCACCATGTGCCTTGAATTCTGGACAGGAGTCACTGAATTGAAAACATCCATATCACCAATCTAATACATTTTGATACATGATTTTTCCATCAGGCAAATGAATTGGTGTCATTAGGTCCAATTCACTGGAAGCAGTAAGATGTGAAGGGAGCTATATGTCTTCCACCAGCATGCCTTGACATTTTTCTTCCTTTTTTATAGTATCATTTTTTCTGGACCAAAATCTAGAACATCAAATGCAAGGAACGTTATGCTACATTGGCATACATATACACATTTGTGTGTATGCGTGTTAGGATAGTGAGCAGTGCTGTCAGAGGAAGAAGAAATTCACAAAATACAATGATACCTTCAGTGAAGCCTAAATAAATGGCTAGTATCCTGTTAATTAGCAAATTACAATGTCATAAGACTACCAAGACAGCTCACTTTTTTGGTTGTTGTGTAGGCTGGAATTCTGTCCTTTTGCTCTCTGAAATCCAGAAATGGTCATGTGGGCAGCGGGCTGCAATGCTCACAAGGTGAAATAGCATGGAGAGTTATATCCATGGAGATGTAGCTATGATATATGTTATGTTTCCTGGATATTGACCAATAATTCTGGCATTGGTAAATTAACAAAGATATCAGTTTCTAAAGACAGAATGAATGGATACAGATCTGACATCAGAAATGGCAATATTTTAAAACTAGTGGGAGAACTTTTCGAGCTCTCAGCACACTTTGTTGCTGGCTTCAAAGTGGCCATCTTTTGATACAGGAATGTCAAAGGCAGACACCTGTATGAAGAGGCTGAATTATTGTTTATCAAGGAGTTCAGTTCTGTCACTTGCAGCTTGGATTGGTATAATGGGCTTTCTCATTGTCATCCACAATGGTCCACTGAAATGATGTTGCACACCTTTCAGCATTGTTGTAATCATCACTATCCATACTTTTCATATTTTATTTCCCTCTGCCCTCACTGCTTCCAGTTGAACAACCTTTCCCAATACACACCATCCTTTCCATCTCTCCATCTGCTAACATAGGATAATATGGCAAGCAGTCAGTGAAGTAGACTCTAGCCTGTGAGGTCGTAGCACCACACTATGTTATTTTTTAACATGCCACAAGATTCTTCTCTAGAGGCTGAAAGATCATCCTTGGATGCAGTTATTACAACATCCTGCAGATAAAGGTCAAGAAGGTGCTATATGCACCCAAGATCTTGCAGAGTGGATATTTGGCTTACCTTTTTCAAAATAACCAAAGATGACTATTTCTTCCCTCATGCCAATATTAGATTGCTGGCTGGCTTTAGTTTCAAAGTGTTTTACCAAACAATTAGAAGTGACTCCACCATCCACTGACACAATCTCAGGTAATGGAAAGGCAAGTGGCTAGGGTAAATGATACATTGAGAACATGCTTTGACAAACCAGAACATTCTTTCCCACTTAAAAAAAAAACTAATTAATGGTGTTATGTAGATTTTACAATACATTTTCTTTAGCAATTTTTCTTTTTGGTGATGACAACTAAAAGTTCATTTCAAAAACATCCGTTTCAATTATTTACATCCTGTGAAAAACTGTGAGCTTGAAAATACTTTTTCACTATCACATAATATATTACAGAATATTGACACTGTTACAAGTACAGTAAAATACCTCCAATTCTATTTTATTTTCCTTTTTTTTTTTTTTGTAAAGAGACAGTATTGATATAATTGAGGTTCATACTAAAAAAGTGTGTTGGTACTGTTATCAGTTGGACATCAGCCAGAGCTTGGAAAAGTGACTGCTTTGGACTACAATTCCCAGTACTCATGCTGGCTGAAGGATTTTGGGAGCTGTAGTCCAAAAAGGGAGTAATTTCCCTAAGCTCTGAATTGTCAGCCTATGTAAAAGTACCAATGGGCATGACTTGTTGAGTACACATTGCACGGTTACAGGTTTGTTTTTTTTAAATGAAACTGTGAAAATATAGCAGTTTTAAGTTTATACATCTTCATCTATAAAACACAGGCAAAGGCATAATATAGTAATACAAGCTGGTTTCCTAACAAGGTAAAATTATTTTAGCCTAAAGAAAAGCTATTCCCAACTTTTTTTAAAAAAATTGAAAGCGTTTATTCAGTCTTAATTCTGATCACACACACAAGCACAATCTGCTATATGCACTCATGTGAGGCAATGTAGATATATTCATGAAGGCAGAATGATATGAATTGCTGCTTCTACTTAACGTAACATAGAAAAAAGGACTGGGGATGCTTTGTTTTTGAAAATAAAAATGGGAAACTGAGGCTGCAATCCTATACCTACATACATGAGAGTAAACCCCACTGAACACAGTAAGGATTCTGAGCAGACAGAGAGAGGCTTGTGCTATAATACTTGCTTGGATGTACCCACTTCCTGGTTTTCATTCATTAACAAAGAATGCAACTGTTTATCAGTGGCACCTTTGTACAAAATACATTTGCACTGAATGGTGTATTGCTGCAATACAGAACTGGCAATAAAAGATTGACAAGAGCTTCCCATATATTCATCACTAACATCTCTGAGCAAGAAATGATTCTGAAATGCTAACATGAAAATGGCATTTCTAGCACCAACTGTCTCTCAACATTCTCCTAATTTGATCCAAGTAAACACAGCCAGCAAGGGAGAGTAGAAGGAATTCTGTCTCTGCATTCCTTGTGTTGACTGACATTACAACGATCTTTGAAAAGTGCTTAATCATTTTCTATTTGCAAAGAAATGGTGAGAGGAGGCCATGGGCATAACCAGTCATTGTATAATGATCAGAATATGCTGTAGGCAGGTTAGGGAGAATGTTTTCATTTTGCATACAAGGTAGTATGTCTGGAGAGGCAGGCTGCCTAAGAAATAATGTATGGATACCCAACATACTGGCAGAAGGTCCAGTAGTTACAGAAAAGGGGCAGGCATGGAATCTATACTGCCTGTCATGCATATGAAGGCAGAACATGTATTATCAATCAGGCCTAAGTGTGAATGGATGTACTGTATGGAAACCACTTCACACTGTGTTGCTTTTGCAAATGCCCCTTCTCCTCTCCCTTCTTGGCTACATGTGTCCATCTGTCTACATTTAAGCATGTTTGTGCCACTCTGATTTCTGTTGAAGGCAGTTAACTGTCACTGTAACTCTTCCACTAGTGGCCTCTATCCAATCTCACTGAAATAATCAGAAAACTATATTCAGTTTCACTGTATTGTTGGAACTTAACATGTATGTTGGCTTACCAAGTTCTCTTGGACTTAGGCCTTTTCCGCATTTTGTTTCTACAACGGGGCAGCGCATCCTCCAGCGAGGACATTTGCACTTGGGGGTGGACTGGGTCTGGATTACTTTTTGTAGTTTCGGACTTCAGCTCCGGAAAGCCCAGAACTGGTGGTTCGCCATGCTATTGAAAGACCGCTTAAAACAGGTCTTTCAATAGCCTGACATGCCCCACTCCATCACTGTGCTCCTGTGTAGATCTGCAGGCTCGCACCAGCGCAAGGCTGCAGATCTTCTGGGGGCGGGCTTCCAGCTGGCAAGCTTCTCCGGTTGGTGGAGAGCCTCCACCAACCTGAAGCCACCATTTTCGTCCCCGGAGCAGTGTGTAGCGCTACACACTGCTCCGGATCAGCATGGATCGTTGGAGGAAGCACGCCAGTTCGGTGAGTAGTAGAATGCCCCGTTTTCTTCCCAAAGTGCGAAAAAGCCATTTGTGTGTCTGTTCTTGGGATGTTATCTACACTGCACAATTATAGCAGTTTAACACAGCTGTAATTGTCATGGCTCCATCTTATGGAATCCTGGGATTTGTATCTTGGTGAGGAACTCTGAATTCTCTCCGCTAGTGAATGCTCAGTACTCTTCCTGGAAGTACAGCAATGGAGCTCTCCAAAAGAGAATTATAACCACTCCATCACACCAAAGTACAAATTCTAGGATTCCATACACTGGAGCTCTAGCAGTTTATGTGGCATGAAACTGCTACAGTTGTGTTAGTGTAGATACCTCTTATGTTGGGACTAACAATTGTATTTAGGCTAGTGGCACTTCATTGTAGTTAATTTTGCCTGGACTGTATTCAGTGAAGGGGAACACAATCTTGTTAATAATATATATATATATATATATATATATATATATATATATTACAAAAAACCCTTTCAGATTGCATCTGCTCTGATGCAATATATGGCGTTCCACTTTAGTTTTTATGAGTCATCCTTACAGCTTCAAGGGCAGAACACAACCATGTGAATGTGCTATCATGATACTAAGGGAACATTTTTACTTGAATGATTTAAATGTTATAATTTATAAGGAGAAGAATGTTACTAAAAAGTGGATTATTTCTGAACATTCTGTAGTTCCAAACCTACACCCTACTTTATTTGTACAAGTTTTAAGAAGACAATTTTAAGAAATGTGTCTTTGCATGCTTTCTGATTTTCTTTCTCAGAAGTGTAACTATAATGTGGGTACGAGGGGAAAAAAAGAGAGTGCCTCCTGTTTCTGTTTTAATAAACAGATAACCAGAGAAGAGATACACTGGAATTATTTCTTCATTCCTAATGGAATCTTTGTTTTCTTTTTAAATGGTGAGCTACTTTTAACAGTAGTGGTAAAAATCAAACACACCTCCACACTTGTGTGTGTGTGTGTGTGTGTGTGTGTGTGTGTGAAGGCTATTCTCTTGCTTAGTAAATTCAACTGGTTCAAAATACATGTTGCTTAGCTACTGATACTAGGATATATTTATTACTGGAAAAGTCCAAGAGTGAAATAAATTGACCCATACGAATATATCAGATGAACTAATAATCAAACGGCATGTTACAGAAATAATGCAGACACTAATAAAGGCAGCAAGAACTGTATTTTACTATGTAGCAGCCACACTAAATAAAGCCCATCTGCACTGGAACTCAACTGTCCTAATGAGACAAGCAAACAAATGAACATCCACACAGTATTCTTGGATTTAGCCATGGGATAATTAATTAAACCTCTTCCTTGCAAAGCAGTCCACTATAAAAGTATACATTCCTTGTTCTAGTATAGGAGTGAGCAATTCCACAGGGTGGGGTGGCACATATTTAGGCCAAGTTTATTTCAGGTTTTGAATCCTCTCCTCAGCCTAATGCAGGATGGGGACCCCAAAACATGGAGGTAGAATTCCCTCTCACTCCCACAGAAGATGTGAAAGATGTTTTTATGTCCAAAACAATAATGGCAACAATAACAACTGTGGAATGTTGAGAGGTGTACTGTGCTGCCCACTCCTGTTCTAATGCCTGCATATAACATCATTTGGTGCAGGCGTCACCTTTCTAGATTGAATGTCTTCCCATATTCAACTCACACCAACAAAGATGACTAGGTATTTTGGAAATGGTCAAACATAATCCAGGAAGTTAACTCGTTCTCTAACCATTTTGTCAAGTTGGCAAATGTTCCAGTGAGTTTGCCATTTTTCTTAAGCACCAGGAGTTGACCTGTAAACACTGGGAATGATCCATCCAATTAAATGACTTTAATCCTAATTAATGTAAATAAGTGCAGATTAAGCACATGCTTAACTCTCCACATTGACATCAATGGAACTTGAAAGTCTTTACATCTGGCTGAATCCCATCCATTCTTCTGATAGATAGCCTGAAGGAATTTGCATTCTGTATGTGCCCTACTTGGTGTACACACAGCACTATAAAATGTATGCAACTGTTATAGGCACAGGGCCAGGATTTGTAGACACAGTACCCTTTGATCCTGTGCTTTTTGTGGTATTTCATCTTTAAGAAACAGCTCCTAGCATGTGAGGATATATGACAAATCCCTTGCCAGCTGAGTATTTTAGATATCTGAGGTGACCAAGTCCTCTGGTATGGCTAATTCCAAAAAGGCTGGTTAGCAGTTACAGGGCTGTATGGGAATGACTTAAAATCTTCTTCTGCTTTGAATTCTTTACCCAGGCTGTTACTATTTAACACTCAAGGAAACTAGCTGATGAATTCCTTAAGATTTACAACAAATCTGTTGATCTGTCTTCTAGTTCAGTTGTCTACAGCATGGGTTTCTTCTGGAAGTCTTGGACTAAAACTTTCACCAGTCCCAGCCATTGGCTGGTTGGGGAGTGTGATATTTATAGCTTACCTGGAGATGCCAGGTTGGAGGAAGGCTGTTCAAGTCACATGCTTTAGTCTCCCTAACTACCAAAACTGTCCAGCCAAAGATTATTAAGCTGCATGCCACAGAGAGGCTCAGCCACTTGGAAATGCTGCAATTGTATAACATGCACACTGGTACATTTTTTTTCTGCATTGGTATATTCATAAGTCCACTTCTTAGGGTCCTTCCAAGAAAGGGTTGCAGCATGGCCTATGTAAATTATCTTTGTCGGGTATACATACAAGGCAGCCCACTATTTTTCATTTGCTGTTTCCAAACGATCCAATGTGTGAATATAAGGATTCTACTGAAGTGTCATCTCCAATAATACCTTAAACTAAGCCAGTCAGTCAACAGATCAGATACTGGGGCTCACTGAATGTTTTCATTTCATTTTATTTTATTTCAATTCATTTCATTTTACTTATTTTGTGGCCTGCCTCATCTGTTATAAACAGAGGGGAAAGTGACTACTTCTTACTAGATCACAGCAAGAAGCCCTATTATTAGGCAGAAAGAGATGACCACCTCAGGCACCAGACTGATAGCATGAAACAGCAGCAGATGGTTAGGTATTAAAATTGTTACTATTGTTTTTTTTTTAACTGCCAGGGATGGCAAGAGGTGGCTATAGGATATTTGACTTTACATACCAAAATAACTTGCTGGACCTGGATTTATTTTAGCCTTGGCTTGGAAGGGGAGGGACACACTTGCTGTTCTGTCTCAGGCATCAAGTTCTGTCAATAGCTGACTGTTTGATGAACCTGGAACAACTCTTCAGCTACAGAATTACACCTTGGGAACGCCTGACCCTGGTCATTTATATCACCACTCTGGCTTCCATCCAGCATGACAGTGTCAGACTAGAGATGTAAAGAACATTAAAAATGGTATTGACTTCACAAGAAGGGGGTGTCTTGATAGAATAACACGATGCTAAAGTTACTGTATATTTTCTAATGATTTTCACATCTTGGGATTATTTTTTACAAAAAAAATGTACAAAAAGACTGTATTTTGTGCAAAGTACAACATTTCTATGCAAGAATATATTTCATTTTGTAAAATACAATTCTGCTACGCAACTCCTTTGTACTTTGCACAAAATGCATTTCCTTCTGCAGATGAATTTTTTGTAAATATGTCCTGAAAGGTGAAAAATACAGGAAGGCTCTTATAAGCTGGCCAAACAGAGAGAAAACTTTTGACCTTTTCCCCCTTGTGTGGGCTAGTAAAATAACTGGAGATTTACACCCCTAGTTCTGACTAATTTTCATGAGCACAGGTAAGATTTTATCATTAGTAATTGAACTCATTCAGTTACTTTTCTTGAACGGAGGCTCTGTGTCTGGGAAACTGCAGTTGTTCTGAAACCTCTTGAACTAAACCAAAAGCCACACATTCCCTGCTGTTCTGCACTGCTGACACACGTAGTTCCCTTTCAGTGGACCTTACTCCTCAACACAACTACACTGGAAATAAACCCAAGTAAGACAAATGGTTGGCTCACACATGCATGTTCAACAGAAATGGCTGGACCTACAGATGTGAATACGCCATCAGACAAAAACAGGTCAGAAGGTTTACCGCATTGTCTCTCTCTCTCACACAGTACTGCCACCAGAAGCCAGTTCACATATTTGCTTGTCAGTCAACAACTGCTGAATAACCAAATGATGAGAGAGCAAGTATACATGCACATTTGAACACTCTTTAACTTTCAAGTAAAATGTCTAAGGTTGATATATTGGCTTAAAGAGGGTGGGTTTAACACAACATTTCTTAGTATGCTGCCCTTGAGATTTGTTGGACTACAACTCCCACCATCCCTTGCCAGGGGTCATGTTGATAGGGGCTGCAGTCCAACTGGGAGGTGCCAGGTTGAGGAAGGCTGGTCTAACATTTGACCTACTATGTAACCAGGACAGTACACTTTTAATTCTTCCCTATTCTAAATTAAGTAAAAAGAGAGTTATTTCACACAGAAATGTTACTAATGCCAGTTCTGCACATTTTTTTTAAATGCCAGAAAGGAAAGAGAATTTAAAAACAGCAAAATTTAGATTTTGATAAGGGCCTCAAAAGTCTGTAAAAATACCACCATATTTATTGCATAAATGTGCTGAGAAATCCTTGCACTTCCAAGAGCTTCATTTTCTTCCCTCCTCCTTCCAGTCCATACAGCTGGCTTTTGTGGATTGTTGATTACCCAACAATCTAGGTTGGTGATATTCTGAAATGTTTTGAGAGTTAAAAAGACAGAGAGAAAGAGAGAGAAAGATTGAAAGAAGCAGCAGCAGATGAAGTGGAGGTCCAGAAGGCTTGTTCTTTTCCAATATTTGTGACATCCAGTCATTCCAATAGCCATATTTCTTCAGGAGAGAGAAGAAGAAAAAGGGTATGATGGTTGAGAAAAGGTACAAGCTGTAAATACTTTCAAAAGGATGCGGGTTAGAAAATAATGCCCGATCTTCTAGCATTAAGCTATTATCTCCCAGATGAAGGTGATCACTCTGTCTGCACTGGAAAGCCAACTTCAGATGGGAGTAGAATTGTGGCACTACATTTCCTGCTTCTTTGTGTGTGTACGGGACAATGCGGAACGCCCCCTTTTGTGCTAATGCCATCAAAACAGGATTCAGCCTGCTGAATTCGCTGTAGTTAAAAGAGACCCAGCTCTCGGTACTTCCGTAATTTTTCAGGGGCGGGGGACAAGGTAGCATTTTTCAGACAAGCATGTGCCTCCGGCGGTGTAACGCCAAATGATCTGAGCGGGAAAAGCTTCGGTCACAGTCTGCACACTTGAACGGCTTCACTCCCGTGTGTTTGCGGTAGTGCCTCGTCAGTTCATCTGAACGAGCAAACTTCCAGGTGCAGCCCTCCCAGGTACACTTGTACGGTTTCTCTCCTATGAGTCAAAGAAGGGAAAAAGAAGTGGGGTGGGGGAAGAAATAAAATTTACATTGGTTTCAGAGGTGTCTAGAAAACCCAGATCTGCCATGGAGAATACAAAGAAATTCAGCTGTCTATCTAATCTTCGCATAAATTTATATTGCTAAGTTTATAACTATGACAGGTTCAAGACCACAATGATCTTGGACTCACAGAAAGTAAGCTATACAGTATGTTAAATATAGTGTGCTGTTGAGCCTTAGATTTGTTTTTCTCTACAGTAAGTATATGCAGACCCTGTCCAGATCATGAGACATGCCCTTTATTTATTTAAACTTCCCCTCTCGCAGTCATTTTCTCTTTTAAATGTGCCCCTTTCCCATGCATGAACTAAAAACCAAAAATATATCAAAAAGTACCACTTTCATCAGTTGCATGGGACAGGGCAAATTTAAGGAGAAAAAGATGTCAGGATGGGAAAATTTTAAGTTTGCAAGATGTGGCCTTATATACACGGGAAATCAGTGGTGGATTCAACTAATGTGCCACCATCAGACTCAGGTTACGGGAGGGAATGGCAAGGAGAATAATCTCAGAATCAAGGAAGACTCTGCTTTTTCCTGCCCGGGCCTCTGGAGGAAGTGAATGAACTGCAGGTTCCATCATTCTCTTACCACTTACCATGCTAGCAGAGGATGATGTGGAATCCAACAAGATCTGGGGAAACTAGATCAGCAAAATCTTGTTTAAACCAATAAGCTAAGTAGCATTCCCTGACCCTTACTTGTTAACTATAACTATTCTCCTGTTAAGCCTGCTTGCTCGCTAGAGATGAACTTTCCATTGTTTCTGTTTTGTAATCTTTCTCATCACAGTCAAGGTTTTTGTCCAGTCCAGAAGCTGGTTGCGCAGGAGTTTTGCAGTCCAACTTTCTTTAATACACTACAATGCAATGCAATGCAATGCAATGCAATGCAATGCAATGCAATGCAATGCAATGCAATGCAATGCAATGCAATACAATACAATAATGTTGTAATTGATAGATTGATGAACATTTCTTACCATTAGGATTGCCCAAGGTATGTCAAACAATTGCTTCCCCCAACCCCCGTCCAAAGTAAAAGTCAAATGTGAATAGATAGTTGGACAGTTTTATTCATTTCTAGGTGACCACGGCATTGAGTCCCATCAATTTGGCAGCTGGCAGCAAGAGGATGGGTAAGCAATGAATCACTGAGTGACAGATGGCTGGCTATAACTACAGACAAGAGACTTTGCAATGCACTACGACATACCCTCAACCACAAACAGCTGGCCAACCATGCCACACATAGATTCTCTCTTTTGACTTGGCAGAAGGTCCATAGCCAAAATTCTGGAGGTGGAAGAACACTAAGAGAATCTAAGAGTGCAATGAAAACCAATATGAAATGCAAAAACCTGAATGCAGTTAGTCTGATATATTCAAACTAAAATTACAAATAGCATAGCTCTGTATCTACAGTATATACCAGTATATATCATTGGAATGGAAGAAGATTCAGAATCTCTAGGCAGAAGTCAAAATGCAGCAGGAGAGCCTATTTTTTATTGAAATTTATCTGGATATGATTTTAGAATCAACACAAGAGAGTATGATGTAGAAGCCATAAGTGAGGTTTTCAAATAATGCCTTTCTCTCTGAACCTGAGGACATTACTCCTTTTTGTCCTAAAACTCCCACTTTACTGCTTTGGATAGTAGCAAAACAGCAACTTTCCCAGGCTGCCCAGCTCTCTCTCTCTCTCTCATTCTCTCATCTCTCTCATAGCCAGTCTATCTAGGGCCCTTTTCGCATGTTACCTGTTTGCGTGACGGGGAAGGGCATCTCGTGCGAGAAGCCTCCTCTGAAACGCTGCCGCTTCCCCGCTCCTTCCTACCGCAGGTCACTTCCTGTTAGCGCGACCGCCGAGCTGGCACCCTGCCCCTTCCTTCCGCAGTGCAGTCTGGGAGCTGTAGACTGCGCTGGGGGAAGGAAGCGCGACCCACCCGGCTCGCTCGCGTTGTATGGAGCGATGCTCCCATTTGTGCGACGCTCAAGGGGCGTTTGCGCAAAAAAAAAAAAAAAACCCATGCGAAAAGGGCCTAGGATGTGTATAAGAAAAGCTTGACTAGATCAGAAAAAGGTCCCAGAATCCTGTTTCCAATTGTGGCAAGCCAGGAAGCTCAGGAGCAGGACAGAAAGGCTACTGTACTTACCTGTCATCCAACAAGCAGGTATATAGAAGGACTCTGCCTTTGCAAATGGATGCTCAATATTGTTAAAATGGCTAATATCTTTCAGCAGCCCTACCATCCATGCTTTGTCTAATGTTAGTGGGTCACTCCCATATTTTTTATACTGAGAGTGAATTCCAAATGCTGACCCAGTATCCCATCTCATTCTTTATCAATCTGTATAGACAGAGAGTATACAAACTCAGAACTGTGCTATGGTTTACTGAAAATGATTCCTGGCTGAATCTACAAGGCTCTAGTATCTTCTCACTCAGAGAATGACCTTAAATATTAGCACACCCTCCAGCATTTAACAGATGAAAACCAGGATCCACATGGCCAAGCAATGTACGACTGTGGTCAAGATGGCAAAACTTATTGATGAGTGAAAATATACAAGCCAGGAGAACCGGCAGCAGTTTGCTTCTCCTGTCTCCTCTACAGAGTTGAGTGCAACCTACTTTAGACTGTGTCTGAAGTAACTGAAGTAAGCTGAAAACAAAGGGAAAGAGAGAAATAGGGACATTTAAAAATACTAAAAAAGTGGGACAACAGGAGATTAATCAGGACTGTCCCTGGCAAATTGGGGTAGTTGGTGGTTATGTATTTGCAGTCACCTTCTGCCAACTCACCATTGCCTTGTCTTCAGTCCTTCCCAACCTCTTAAACAAGCATGTCCTGACCAGTAAATTCCAGACACAGGTTTGTTAATGCATTTTTCTATTTTTTAATTTCCCATACACTATTCCAAAATCTTACTACAGAATGCTTTGCAAGTTCTAAAATGAATGAATAAATAACATTCAGAAAAACAACATGGAATATTCCAAGCTCCTATAGCCTATCCTTGTTTGGTTGGCCTTTTTTTTCATGCGTAGAAAGGGAGGAGCAGCATCAGATCCTGTAAGAATAAAAGGAGAGGCTGGTGCTGCTAAATAGTAGTAATTTATGATTACAAATAAATTGTGTAACATATTTCGAAAAGAATCTTTGGGAAAAAAACATTCTTTGAGTGAATTAACTGATGTGCCATGCTAAAATACAATGGCCTTTTGCCCTGAAGAACAGATTATGTGTAATAATAAATTACTACTTTGGAGTACCAGCTTGAGGCTTTGCCTGACTTTTTGTTCTGCTCCTCTGTGTTATGGCCACAATCCAAAACACTTTTTATGTTTCCAGCGCAGGGGATTCATTGTGCCTAGATCTGTGCTGAATAATCATCCATATTTATATTTTCTATTACTAAAAGTTTATCGCATGGCCATTTCTACTATTGTACCCATAGGTCTCTGTGGCTGGAATGTCAGCTTTCCCTTGGTGAGTTACCACATTAGCTTTCCTTTAGAAACCTGCAGAAAGGGCCCCAAACAGCTGGTTTTCCCTCCTAGAGCTTGAAAAAGATTTGTTTTAGACTACCAACTCCCAGAATCTCTCAGACAGCAATTGCCACTAACCATGCTGGCTAAAGGATTCTAGGAGTGATAATACAAAATGTAACTTTTCTAAGCTCTGCTCTGACCTCACATTAGATTGTTATGATTTTTATGTTACAACTGGGTTTATGAAATAGAGGATTACAACCTTGTCTGGTTTGCTGTGATAAAAATGAGCATTACCATCTTCATGCCTCCCTGAATTTCCACTGCATTGTACCCTAGATCAACCTTTAACTTGAACTCTACTTTTCAATCAAACTGAAGATTGGGTAAAGATAGTTATAGTTGGCAGCCAGAGGTTAAGCTATAATAAACCATAATTTGCAGCTTTGATTCTCACTCAAAGAAGATCTTAGGAATTTTTAGCATCTATTTTTAATACAAATATTTAACATCTTCCCAGAACAACCACTGAACTTGCCCACATGCTGAACTTCTCATTAATTACTGTTGTTAAATGATTTTCACCACACCCATCTTCTCTCCAAACTTGGTAGAACAAAACAAAGATTATACTTCGAGCATGACCTTGGGTCTCAACACAATGTAATTAAAGTACATGGCCACTTAAACTTCCAAATTAAATACAAAAGGCAAATCTTTCTTTCATGCATCACTCTTCCATCCACTTGGCAAGTAGGATGAGAACACCTAGAGAATAGCTATACAGGTGACTAACAAAATTTGGTCTTTTCCCAAAACACACAGTATTTGTGGGCAATAAAAACATTTTAATGTGAATATATATCTCCTTAACTTATGTAACCTTCCAGGGTGGATGCATACAGCATTTTTAGCATTCTGTCTGTTGAGGCGGACAACGAAATGAAGCAGCTGCTGCTGCTTCTCCTTTATTGGTGAATGGTACACTCCTAGCTGAAAGAAAGTATTAGATCCTACTTCAAAGATGTTTTGTGACATTGCAAGAATTGCTTCAGCACAGCTCTTTCCTGCCTGAACCCCCAGTAACAGAGAAAACCATGTTGGAATATTATACCTGCTTCCTACATTGTGAAGCCACTTCCAAAACTGGGTGATGCTGGTATGGCATAGGCCTTCTCATGCTGCAGCACAAAGGACTCATTGTACAGTGGTTCTCACACCACTAGTGTAACTTAAGAAGGCAGTGTCATCAGTAGCATTAGAAGCCCATTAAGAGGTATGTGTATGCAGATTAAGTTTGTGAGTATAAAGAAATGCTCTCAATATTTCTTAGAGAAGGTTCTCACCTATATTGTATGACAACATGGAAATATTATTCCTCTACTCTGGGAGCCAAAGGACATCTCATCAGATCAGTGGGATCTGAGCCTTATGATTCATATTTTCATATGATCAATGCATGATGAAGCCTGCTTCTAGTCTGTTAATCAGTGAAACAGCCATAAACAGTGTCGTGCTCTGTTTTATTATTCCCTTCAGATAAAAATACAAAGGCTATGTCAAACTAACTCTTTGAAATGTGAAGGTAAGAAAAACAGAAGACAAAGGCGTTTTTAATGAATGCAGACAAATGACGGAGTACCCACATGTGCATTTTGGAAGCTTCATAGGGTAATGTTACATGAAGAGAACTCTCACAAGGGCCAGACCATTTCAACTATACCAACACAAGCACACACACACACACCAGAAACCTATAAAAAGAGCGGGTGTGCTTGGGTAATAGTTTTGAATTTACAACTACAGTACCTCTGTGAATGTGTAAAATCATGTAGAAGTTATACGACTGTTGGCACAAGCAAACTGCATGAAAGGTATAGATTCAGCCTAAGGCTAACTGTTTGTTCCACCTAGAATGGATCCATGTAGTCAATGGGAATTTAATAAGTTAACACACATATAAGTACTATTAATCCAATGGGATAGTTCAAGTTGGGACTAACTATTGGATTTAGGTGTCTAGAACTATCCCAAATGGCTGCCAGGTGAGTCACTTGGGAATGTGAGCAACCAATAATTCTATATACTTCAAGAATGCAAATAAGTCACGCATGTGGATGGACTGAATCATCCTGTTTGCAGAAGTAATTGAACTTGGGGTTTTTAGTACTACAGTAATGACAACATATGCAAATAAAGAGTGTCTTTAGTGCATATATATTAAGCAAAATTCTGGAACTTTTTCTTCTTCCTCCTCTTCCTTTTTGTCCTTCCACTCCTTTTCTTCCACCTCCTCTTTATCTCATCTTTTCCATAAAACTGGGACTCAAGGCAACTAAGAACAGACTGGCATCTTCATCATATAGTATTGTTGCTCTTGGGGCATAATCTCACAAGGTGCAATGGTGAATTCTCTTCCTTTTCTATCACTGATTCATAAGACCCTTAGGCAAGTTAGAAGATGATGAATAATCATGAATAATCAGGAAACTAAAGGAGGAATGCCATGTTATTTTCCTGGTGGGAAGAGAGTCATTCTTGCCTTCAGGGTTAATTCTCTTCCCACTCTCATCTTTCTGAATTATTTTACATTATACTCCTGGGTGTTATGGATAATTTTATTGTTGTCAGGCTCTGTGCTGTTGTTTTTCTGTGCTTTATGATATTTTGACATGTTTTGATTTTAATGATGAATTGTGTTTTTTATAGTTAAAGCTGCCTTCCTGTGCATTATCCTAACAAGTAGTCTACAAATCTCTTAAATGGTTAAATATTTTACATGTAAATATTTTACATTTTTCTATTTTTGCTCTAGAATGCACATTTATGTTCCACCCCCCCTGTCAAACATGAGACTTATTCTTAGGCTGAAATGCAGAATATATTTGATCAAATCCAGGACCAATCAGCAGACTTAGGACATTGCTGGGCTTGGTGCATTGTGTATGGCATTTGGTGTGAAACCAGTTTTAAGGACTATAGCTCAAACTTTTGCTTCTTCTAAGTTATAAGTGAAATCAACATTAATCCAGACAATGTGAAGTGAATGATCTAGCAACTACTAAAACAAGGTGACACAAATTCCTTGGACAAAATTGCAAGAACTATATAGATCTATTCACCATTCAAGAGTCTGTATTCCATTTTAAAGGTAAAGCTATCAACCTGACTGTTTGCTCTGATACTAAGTGGCAACCATGTCTGTCAGGCCACACCTGTCTGGTTACAAGCTACATGCAAATGGATTATTTCTGACAGCTTCCTCTTGAGAAATACCGGACAGTTCTACTTATATCAAGATTACCCGGAAAGCTACTTATGGAACATTCCTGTTCCCAATAAAATATGTCCTGACATCTAGCCGATTACAACAACTTGTTATCTGGGGAAACGAGTATCTAAAGCTAAGAATTCTTTGATCAAAAGCTAATTCTTACATGCTAGCCATCCAAGAAAGAAGCACTGCAATATTTTATGCTCCACTGAGTCAGAAAAAGAACACATGATTAAATATGATACTTTTTTGAAAATACAGTGGTTAAAACCAATTTTCATTCGAGTAGATTTCTTGTTGCCCAAAATAATGTTCCATACTCCTTGCAACCCTCAGAAATCTGTTCAAGAAGGTCCCCTAACCCCTCAAAGCAGATTTTGAGAGCTTACTCAGGCTACAAGGGAGATGGTATAAGTACACTGCCCACCCATAAGAATTCTGCTCCCCAAATGAAATTCTCCTTCAGTCACCAAATTCCTCGCATTGCAGAGAATGAGACACTGAAAATTGTACACATTGAGAACTCTTCAATCTGCTGTGTTCACATTCCTTTAGTAACTGTGCTTGTCCCTTATCTTTCAATATGTAAACTGTATTTCTGGATGCTCCAATGATGTTTTAAATTATTGCAATGTTAGAAATTTGGAGAGGAAAGGAAAATTTTTATTGGGGAGCAGAATTCTCATTTTGTGAAGCAATTCCCTCATTCATCCCCTCCCCAGCAATACTCTTGCCCACTCCTTATTCTATTGATGGAAGCTGTCCTGTTAGCAGAAGGTGGAGATTGGGATATTATTTTTCAAAACCGGCATGACAAATTATTTGTCATTAATTTAAAAATTCCTAACAAGTTGCTATTACTACATGCTACTTATGTATGGATATGCCTTCAAGTCACTTGCCGACTTATGGCTACCTCATTAATTTCATAAGGGTTTCTTACACAAGGAATACTCAGAGGATGTTTTTCTAGTTCCTTCCTCTGACATATCGCCTACAGCACCTGGTATACCATCCAGGTACTAACCAATGCTGACTCTGCTAAGTTTCCTAGATCATTCAGGATCTGGGGCCTTCAGGGTATTTAGGCCTGGTAACATGCTAGTTACTAATGCATTATTTTTTAAAAAATTAATTTTTTAAAAACTTTAAAGCAGAAAAACGTCCCAAACCTCCCTCCTATGTGACTCTAAAACAAACGTTTAGAAGTAATGAGCAGTTGTTAACTTGCTACACCAAAAAACATAACAGGCATAACGTAAAAAAAAGGACACTGATCCTTATCCTTATTGCCAGCAAAAAGTATTGGTAATTTTATTTTTTTGTATCCCGCTTTTCTTCAATGTGAGGCCCAAGGTGGTTTACAGTATTCCAAACTCTGTCTGCAGACTTTAGACCAGTTTTGAGACTGGTCTAAATAAGCCCATCCAACTGCTTGTGATGAGAGTGAATTTCATTTTAAATTATGAAACAAACAAAATCTCCTGGAGTTAATGATGAGGAAGCTGAGAAATGTCTCCTTTATTATTTGCACCCTGTGGACTGCCTTGTAATCATTGTTCTTTCCCTTTCAGTTTCACATCCAAGGTACACTATCTCATCATCTCTAAAGCATTCACCATTCAAACATTATTCATATTACATGCCTTTATTCCCATTCAGATTACTGTAATGTGCTCTGAGAGCCAGTGTGGTACAGTGGTTTGAACACTGGACTAGGATCCTGGAAACCATGGTTGATTCTCTGCTTCGCCATGGAAACCCACCAGGTAACCTTGGGCATGTTATGCACTCTCAGCCCCAGAAAACCACACAACAGCTTTGCTTCAGGGTTGCGATAAGTCAGAAGCAACCTGAAGGCAACATCGAGAATTACAATGTGCTCTACATGGGGCTGCATTTGAAGAATGTTTGGAAACTTCAGCTGGTATGAAAAGCTACAGCCAGAGTCTTAATTGGGGCTGGTTACAGTTTCCTGCTCCAACAGCTCCCGTGTCTGCCAGCCTGTTTTCAGACACAATTTAAAGTGCTGGTTATGACCTGTAAATCCCTATATGGCTTAGTTCTGGGCTCTGAGATCCACAGGAGAGGACCTTCTTTCAGTCTCACCACCCTCGTAAGTGGGAACACAAGAGAAGGCCTTCTCAGTTGCTATACCTAGTCTTTGTACTTGTCTCCCCAGGGAGGCCAGAACGCCCTCCTCCCTGCTGTCCTGCTATTGGCAGGCAAAATTTTTTGTTCAGACAAGCTTTTAGAATAGAAGGTTTTAAGAAAAGGGATGTAAGAGGATGCTGAGTTGTTTTAAATTGTGTTGTTTTAACTTTTAAAAAATCTTTTTGAAGTGCATGTTTTAAATGATTTCAGTACGGTTAATAGCTTAATTCTATACTGATACCAACTTTCTCTTTGCTTTTAATTATATTGTAATCTTGTTTAATTTGTTAGCTGCTTTGAGTTCCAATCTTGGGACAAAGGTAGAATATAAATAAAGATAATGATGACAAAGCTGTCAACCGTGCAGAAAGTTACAAGTATTCAGCCTGTCATACCTTTATGGCAGGAACAGAACATCAATATCTTTGGGAAAAGTAAAACATTTCGTATTGACTTCTGTGTATCCTGTTTATTGGATCATTCCTAGGTTTGCAAGTGTTAATAGTCAATTAAAAGCCACTAGTCATTACAGAACAATGAAAACTTCATATTCAGAGTCAGTAGGCCTCTGGTTGATGTGGAAAAATGGGTGGTTGAGTAGGTGTCAAAATATTAAAAAAAACTGCTTTTGACGATACTGCTCTTGCATATTGATCTCATATATGTTTACTTGTAGAAGTCTTATTATCTGGCAAATATAGACATGATTTCATAGGTAATGTTGTTTCAGGCATTATAAACCCAACCCTTGTTAAGCTGCTCCTTGCTGAACAGAACTTTTGAATAATCTCCCCGTTTGGTACAAGCACAAAAAGCGTATTCCTTGGGTAGCTAACCTTTAACATGCATTTCACAAGCGATACATGCAGAGGACATGAACAGCATTGTGGATGGAGCAAGTGATCTGTGCATCCAGCTACTGCACAGAACCAGGTTTGTACCTTTGTACAGCTGCACTGTGCTTTATTCCCAAATTCACAGGCTACTGGCAAAATCATACCACGGAAAGAGGCATGGTATAAGAATTGTAGCATGAATCACAGTGTCACTCAGGCATAACTTCATATGTATTTGCAACACACTTGACAAAATGGTTCACTATCACTGGGATGTTCAACTAGTGTAGGGCAGTTGCTTGAATTTGCTGCTGAACAACTACTAGTGCCAGTCCTATCATTATGGAGTGTAGAGTGGCTGGCTCAGGCAGCAGATTTTGGGTGACACTAAAGGGTAGTAAGTAATGATGCTATTTATTTTGTTATTCATACAGCTATAACACCAAGGATGGGAGAAGTGCTTGTGGTATTGTCTAACATGTCCACTTTGTCAGCTTTAGCTACTATGCACCTTGATTTTGATAAGAGGAGGAAAATTTTATGCTCTGCCACAGACAACAAAATGTCTTGAGCTGGCCCTGAAAACTGCCCTATCAGAGGAGACTGCCTGAGAAATAACTACACAAGGTACAAGTAGTTCCAATGGCTTTTAATGTTATCCTGATCAGCTCAATAGGGTCATGAAGAGGTAGCTTAAATTTGTTTAGTTTACCAATGTCCACAGTGAATTGCAATCTGTGAAATATATATTAAGAACAGTTCCCATGCAGCTGTACAGCCTAGCTCTTAATCTTGTCCTAGGAATGCATGTGGGCTGCAGTTCTAGAAGGCAAAATATGAAGCAATAATCCGGACCTGAGGGAAATCTTATTCTTTGAACATAATGAAATCATCAGAATTCCCGGGTGCCACACACACAGACATAAATACACACATACTAGTATTTAGAAGGCCAATGGTCAGCCCAGCAAATCTTTTCATAACAACCCAGAGAGCGTGCACAATAGAAAGACTGCTTTCCTCTTAACACACTGTTGTGGGAGTATAAATGTGGGAATCTTTCTATCTGGGCATAATGTCAGACCTACAGTGTAGAGCAATAATTCTTCAAAGTTTTTTTTTATGTGCATTCATGTATACTTTATGATCACATCTTTATGATCACATCTGCATAGTCAGCAGTATGCTATGTTAATTAATTTCCATTCAAAACTTAATGGAAAAATGGTTCCAGTGATTTTGAGACAACCTATTTCCACAACAGAGGGCCGCCTTACTTAACTGCTATAAACAGGCTTCCTCTGGTCACTGCCTCTTTCCCCAAAGTCCTAGACTGTGACCCTTTCTGCGGCTTACCGGATCCTGGTGGTGTCCTGTGGAGATATCAGTAGAGCCTCTCCCAGGACCATGACAGGAGTACTTCCCTCCATACTGACTGCCTCTGTGAATGAAGGAAGAGCAATGGCGCTACCTCTTCCTTCCTCAGCACAGCCAGGTACTGTCCCAAGCTGTGCTGGGGCAGGAAGTGCAGCCATTGCACTTCCGGGACCTCCACACAGCAGGTAAGTGTGGGCAGGTGTTGGGAGGGCTGCATGATCGCTGTTATTGATGGGGAAAACTCATCAATGATTTACTGTGTGAGCGCACCGCCTGGGCACAGGAGAACGATGGGACCCGGACAATGTCATGCAGAACTGTCGTCTGGGTCCCATCCTTTCCCCATCCCCAACGCGGGACAACAACATCCTGTGAACAATTGCTGACGCTGTTACTGGTATTTGTCTGTCTCATGGATTCTAGTCTTTTTTAAAAAAATCTGTGGTCTACCTGTCTGTATTGAAATTACCAGTTTATTGACTTCAGAACAGACAACTAGCAGCCAATTCACAGGAACTAAACTTAATAGTTAAGGAGAGATTAACAAAAACCCTATCCAACAGACAACCCAAGACTGGTATGTATAGCAGAAAATATCCCCAATACTCACACTCTGGTTTCAGGGGGAAAAATGCAATAAATGACAAAACTGCCACCCTTTACAACACCTTGAGCAGTTGCCTCACTGTGCCTTGGAATGGGCAGATATACATGTATACATTCAATATACTATCTAGTTTTGCCAAAATCGTTGCCCTCAGTGTTGGGGTGTTGGCACATCTACCTTGAAGAACTGAAAACTTGAACTTGATGATGTAACCTTTCAACCTGCCAAGGTTGTTGCGGGACAAAGTGCTGCTGCCTGTGGCCTCAGTGAATGCATAACATTTGCCGTAAAGAAAGCCAGAGAGTCTATAAAATGAAGGCCAACCCTTAAAGGATTAGCTAGGGAGAATGACTTGTCTTCATTCTGTCAAATGATGGGATTACTAGCCAGGCAAATTTCTAAAAGGTAGAGTAGACAAATAGTATTAAACCATTCTTAAGAAAACAAAAAGCACTGAATGGTGCTTAAAGGTCACAGAACAAGTAGAACTTATTTTTCATGTCTAAGTCATGGTCTTACCTGGGCTTCCAACTATTCAAAGGGAAAAAATGTGAACAAAGACTAATGACAGGTGCCATCTCTTATTCAAATAATATCTGGGGTAACAGTGGACTCTGAGGAATGCAGAGTTTGAACAGGCCCAGACTAAACAAAATGACACAGTTCTCTGCCACCCCCTCCTCTGCAGGTGCCTCTGATTTATTAAAAAGGAAACACCTCGGACCTCAGGATGGACTAGCAGGCTACTAGGTACAGGGCTGCATTTCTGATATGTTTAGCAACTTCTTCAGACCCAGGTCATGAGCCCAAGATGCCAGCACATGTTACAGGAAACAATTCTCACTGCCCCACTGAAAAAGCTATTCACTGGACATGATAAATCCCCCCAAACAATATTATAACATATCTAGGCAACACAATATCAAATTCTCTATTTAGTCCTTTTACTCCTCTGTGGATTCTAAATTTGGTTTTATGTGCTAAAATGTTTTACTCTCTGGTGCCAGTCTTTTGCTTGGTTTCTTTTCTGCTTATTTAGCAGTTGTTTTACATTCATCCTTTTGTTTAAAATCTCATCTCAGCCTGTGCAACTTATGTGAATTGTCAGTTTTGAATCCTGAATCTTTCATAGAGGGATGTGTGGAAACACTGGTACCTTACATCCTAAATGACAAGACCTATCTCCATGATTTTTGTGACAAGGAAATACAAGCTTGCAAGGGTGTGTCTTTTGCAAACATTAAACTATAATATGCTATGTACACTGAAGGCACTAAATGAATAAAAGTAATACTAATAAAGAAAAAGAAGTGCAGAGTTAAGCATAATAATGCTTCCTGTTACATATTTCAAAGGCAGGACTGATGTGTGGTAAATACAAATGTGCCGTGATTTCAGTTATGCAAGTCATGATTACATTTGGGTTCCATACGAACTTTAGTATAGAATTCCTCCTCAGTCATCAGACTGTTTGCTACATTTGTCTTTTCATTTTTTTCCTTCTTTTAAACTTGTCAAATTATTTATTTGATTACTGTTTTTAGGATTAGAATTCACAACAAAAATATTAATATCTGAGATTTCTAGGCAGGCTTGTAAAGGGCCATTTGCCTGGTCTTCTGGGGCAAAAAAGAGTCCTCTCCAGGCAACCAGGCAGGAAAGGCGAATCTTTTATGTATTTAAGTCAGTACATCACATAAATGACAGCCTGAAATACATATGGTGATGTAGAATTGCAAGAATGTTTGTGGAATAGTAACTTCAGTGGCATTTGCAGCTTGGTTAAGAACTTTGTCTAATTTCGACTAATGTTATCCTTCTCTGTTTGGAAAAAAAAAATCCCTTAAGGATAAAGTCATAAGTAATAAAAAGAAGTTGTTGTGCATTAAAATCCCACACAGGAAGATTGCTTGTCACATTGATACAAGCAAAAGTACGGACTGTAGCAAAGGATACAATTTAGTGTATGGCCAAAATTGTGTATGCAATATACCCTGCCCCAAACCTCTCTCCCAATTTTCACAGATCATTCATTAGGGGAGTCACTATTAGCAATCAGGAGAAATTATGTTGACAAATAACAGACGACACAACCTGTCATAGTTTCTCCCTTTGGAATGAGACCACACATTTTTCTTTATAGGCTCTTCGTAATTTTGGTTAGTCATGATGTTTCATGGCTGCTTCATACAGTTTTAAAGGATGGGGAGGTGAGAAATGAAGAGAAAAAGGATTTAATTATCTTGCATTTGTGACTTAGAATTCATAACTGCTGGTAAGGTGACGACTTGTGTTTCCAGAATAAGTTTGTTGTTAGAGTTTGCCCTCTAGTGGATTTTATGGTCACACAGTAAAACTTCAGGACTGTTCTGTAAGCCAAAGTGCCAGTGGTGGGCAGTAATTGACCCAAAGCATTTCTACATAATCCAGCTTCTCCAAACATCTTTGAACTATCATAACTAATGCTGTATTAGCTCAACTGGATGATTTAAACCCATTACAACTACATGACTGGTACAGCAACACTGTTTGGTAATGGTTAAACTTAGGTATCATGTGGCTGCTTGCCAAGCTGATGAATAATGTTTTACAGGGAAAACTCATTCTTCCAGCAAAACTTACACCATCTTTTTGGTTCAGAGGTTACTGGAGTAAATTGGATTCAGGGGTAAACAGCAGCCTGTGAACATCTGTTGCTGTTTCTGCAATCTAATACGTTTGATAATAGGTATCCATGAAGATGGAGACAAGGACTAAAATTACCAAATCAGAAGAAGGATAAAAACTCCTCAAGATACAAGTTTTTCAATATCTTCCAATCACAAAATCAAAAATCAGAATTGCATTTTAGACTTTTAACTCCCAGAATCCCTTCAACAACATAACGAGTGGCCATGGGATTCTGGGCTTTCTAGTAAAAAAAAAAAAATGTCCCAAGTAAGAACATATAAAGTGAAAGATGGCACATTGCATTGAACTGCAGGGCTGTCTTAACCTTTAGACATTTTATGCAGTGCCTAAAGCCTATGAAAATTTGAGGGTCTACAAAAATAGGATTTTAGGGCCTGTGAAAAGATCTCTAGTAGGGAGTCGAATACAAGAGTGTCTAGGGCCTATGAAAACCTTAGTGCAGCCCTGCATAAAGGAAAATAATGTATTTAAACTGGGGGACAATCTTCTTCTTCTTCTTCTTCTTCAAGGAAGTTGACTTCAACTTCACACAATTAGGTTTTATATCCCGACTAAACATATTTACTTGTACCAATGAATGCTTTCATTACCACTGACACTCAAATTTGCCGTTAGATATCCAAAACAGGTGGAAGAAAAATAAAAGAATTTGTCCTATTCAATATTGGTTTATTGACATGGTAAATCTGTGCTTGGTTTATATACTGAAAAGCTTGGAAAAGTAACTTTTGGGGAACAGAACCCCCAGAACCCCAGAACTAGCAAGACTGATGACCACGATGGCTGGGAGACTGTGGGAACTGTAGCCCCCAAAATAACTTTCCCAAGTTCTGATGTAATGTGGTCTGTCAAAAAGCCCTCATTTGTAACCAGGGCTGTGATATCAGAGTCATGGAGCTGGAGTTAGAGTCAGAAGCAATTTTGGGTGTGGTGGGAGACAAAGTCAGAGGTGGTAGAAACTTATTGATTCTGACTCCAGCTTCAAAAATAAAATACATAATATTGGAATCCTAGCTCGTGATATTTTTAATTTCATAAGAATTCAGGAAGTTTTTTTTGTTTAGAAATTTAATAAAATAGATATATTTTATCTGTCAATTTAAGTGGCTTGATTATTCACACTGCCGTGATTGAATGCTTTGTCCTACCATTTTGGTACAGTAAATTTGTTATTACTGATTAATATACCTTTGGTCAGAGCCAGTGTGATGTAATGGTTTGAATGCAGGACTGGGACTCTGGAGACCACAGTTCAAATCCCAGCTCTGCCACAGAAGTCTACTGGGTGACCTTAGGCAAATCATATTCTCTTAGCTTCAAATGAAGGCAAAGGCAAACTCTCTTGGAACAAATCCTGCCAAGAAAACCCCTGACAGGTAAAATACATTGGCCATTTCTGATGGAGTTGGAATCAGACAGTACCAAAATAAAGGAATTGGAATCAAAGTTAAGGGTCTGGCGCGCAAACTCCACAGTCCTGTTCACAACTCCACTTCACTTGTTCTGAGTTGGGTGGGAGGCGACTGGTACTCCAGGGATAATTTGGACAAGGGCCTCTCTTTCTTGATTCTTAATATACAAAATAAAATACTGATTCTAGGCATACACAACTGTTTAGACATTTCTATGCCATTCTGCTTTATGAAGTATTTTTCAGGAATGCCTAAGTGGCACAACCACAAACTGCATGACAAAGTAAAATTATGCAAGACAAGTTTCTGTGAACCTTTTCATCCTATCCAAGCTTCTTCATCTTTGCGTGCAGGGCTGTCATAATTGGATTATTCATAGCCAATATCAGACACTAATTACTCTGGGTCATACATAAATAATTGACTGATTTCACACTAGGCAAGAAAGTAAAGACTAAGATATGAATGCAGGATGAAATCAGGTCACACAGTATGTTCACATTCAGTACTGTACTTACAGAAGACTTCCCAAAAAGTTTGTGAAAAAAACTTTTTCACTTAAAAAGTTCACTTTTTCACCAAACTTATTTTGGCAATTTAAACAATGAACAACTTGAATGGCAGCAGACCATTTGCAACTGAGGCTTTGACCATTCAAGTTCAGTTCAGTCACTTGTGGTCATCTATATGTTCTAGTAATGGTGGAAGTTACTATTGACCTAACTCACTCCAGTACTGTTTAGCTACAATCACTTGCCATACCTTTGTACAAGACTTCCAGAAAAACACCTTTCCAACCCTAAGTGAAAATGCCAAGGATTGGACTTGAAGTGCTCTGCATGCGAAGTGAGTATTCTAGTTCTGATTTATGATCCTTTCCCTCATAATATGAATACGAATTGGTTTGGCTTTGTGAGTCACAAATTATGTAGGCTTGCCTTATGTGATAGCGTATTTGGCCTAAGTCCAACAGCTAGTCCGAGCTAGGACACAACTACTGAATCACTGGAATTTGCTAAGTCAACAGTTAATACAAATTCTGCTGATTCAGTAGTCTCACTTTACTTGTGACTACCTACTGGATTTAAACCTTTCACTCAATCTTACATCTTTAATATTGTTGCATGTAACAATGATTAAAAAGCTCAAAGCAAAATAAATATGTGTCACATGGGATCTTTGTCAGAACATGAAGATGTTACTTTTGGGGATAACAGCTGCCAAAGACCCCATGGTCATGCTAGTGGGGGGATTTCAGGAGAAGTTGGCCAACAAAATAATATTTCCAAGCTTTGATCTTTACTATTGTGCCTCTTCTCCCTCTCTGACTTCCTTAATAAAATAGATTGTACTTTGATTTAGAGCATCTGAGTCTTTTTTGATATGAAAACAAAGATAACCTAAATACTGCTAAAATTCTTCTTAGCTATGAGCACCTTGATAACCAAGGGCATTTACATGAAACAAGTTCCTCTTGATTTCAACAGAACAGCTCATTTTCAGGTTAATTCAGCCCAGGTTTCTATGAATAAAATTTACAAATGGAGGTGATTAGAAGGATCATATAGATTCCATGATGTTTCTTTTCCAGCAACTTCTTCTTATAGGCTGGACTGAATTAGAGCAAAGCTGTCTTGTGAAGTCTGGAGTGTCTGCAGTAGAACAATAAAATGCAAACCCCTGTGGTGATTCATAAATTACACTCCCAACACAAAATTATGTTCTTCCAGAGGCAGTACAAGTTTCCATAGTTAGCAACTTCCAGGCCTCCAGAGGGCAACGCACTGTCATATGAAGCCGTTAGAACCACAGGGCTCCCGACCAGTTGCTTCATGTTTCTCTCTTTCCCTTGGTGCTGCCATGAGGAGTTTGTAACCTTTTTTTGAGTCTTGTAAGATGGGGTGGGGCAAACTACCATGGGGAGATGCTGGGAGCATTCACACATCAAGAATACTGTGGGCTCACCACCCCTTACTGGCACGGTGCCTTCTGCCCTTACCATTTCTGAAAGATATATGAGAACAAAAAAATAACAACCCTATAGCTCTGTGCCAGATAACCTTACGGTTCCATGGAGGCATACTAGGGGTTTGTCAGTGAGAAGATGAGTGATAATTGAAGAGCTTCCTTGAAATATGGCTCATCTTCTCGCTCTCAATCCTCCCCAGGAATGTACAGCTGTGTGAAAATACTAGGTGTGCTCCAAGAGTTCACTCTCAGGCTAGATATGGCTACAATGAACCATGGCAGTCCACAGAATTCTGCTCCACAGAAACACACATGGAGTGGACAGTTTGTGACTTCCTCAGAAATTAAGTATATGGGACAAAGGCAGAACAATGCTCATAAGTCAAAGGCTTTAGAGAAATGAGGAATGCAAAGCTTTGATTAAAGGTACTCAGAGCAAAGAATACCAGTAAGAAGATGAGGCACATTTATGAAGGAACCATTTCTCCACTAAAGTTTGGTCTGCATATAATAACTCCATTAATCACTAGAAGGAGATCAATAAGTTGAAAGGGATGTAGGGCAGCATTACTTGCTCTCCTTCAACATCCTCTGAGTTTGGAACAGGTTGGGGAACAGACAGATTGACGAGGCCAGAATCATGCCCCTGCTTCTCCATGAAACATGGGAGCAATCTGCAGGAATGTAAAGAAAACTCACTTATTAAAAAAATTCTCAATGAGATATCAAAGCTTCACATAAAGAAAAAGAAAAGGACAACATTTGCAACTTTTCTTTTTGGCAGGTTTTTGCATTTTGAGACCTGGACATTTCTTTCTTCAGAAATTTTGGCTTTTGCATAAAAAAAGACCATTTTCTGCAGAAAATTGGGTATTTTGTGCAAAACATGCTCTTTTCTTTGCAAAAACTGTTTCTTTGCATAAAATCAACCATTTCACTCAAATGAGGTTCTTTTGTAAATAAATCCTGAAATGCAAAAATAAAAACAATGAAAAATATGTAACAACCTGGGGGGAAAAATTTCTGAAATTACAGTGGGCCCTCTGCTTTCTTGGGTTCAGCATTTGAGGATTTGATTGTTTGTGGGTCATTTAATTTTTTAAAAAAAATAACCTATTTACCCCTACCAAAGAAAAATGTTCTCTCTGGGAATCTCTAGATTCCTGCTGCAAGTGGACCACAGAGTTGGACCATAGAGAGCTGGAAGACCTAGATATTCCTGGCAAGAACAATTCTGTAGGCATTACTAGGTCCTCCAGCATGACTCTGTGGCCCAGATTCCTAGAGATGTGTTCTCAAGTTTTTTTAAAAAAAGTTTAGTTATCCCAACTCCTCCCCCAACTCCTTTGTGGTTTTTATTTTTATTAGTTTTTCCCCACTTTTGCAAGGGTCTTGTACCCTAACCCCTGCAAAAATAGAGGGCTTACTGTATTCATTCTTGCAAACGAGAACAAAATAACAATTTGCACATAATGAGTAGAGGGGAGTTACATTCTGAAGTCAGTGAGTTAGAATTAGAACTCTGAAATTATTTGCCCTCTCTTCTGCTAGATACTTTATGCATCTATTATTTTTCTGGATCAAATGCCAAGGATTTACCCCTCAGAATGTTTACTTTCAGCTGTCCAAATCATAGTTGGGGCAGGCATGGGGGAAGAACATTTGCTCAGTAGTCACACCATACTGTCATTGAGGGACAAGTGGATCCCAACTTGAACTTAATCAAGTGATAAATTATTTATACATTATTTATCTTCAGATGCCATCTAAACACAGCATGATTAATTAATCCAGACTCTGTCATGCCCTTATGCCCTGACATGAGGCAATGACATCAACACCAGGTGCCAGGGCCCAGAATGCCAAAATTTGGCAAAAAAACCTGAGTTGCTTTGGAAGTCAGCCAGCATTTCTAACTTAATGGCAACAACAAAGATGTGCCCAGATAAGAGAAAAATCTATGATTCTAGGATCATATGGAATCATGCTGGGAACACTCAAGAGTAATTTACCCTGTGAAAACCTGACACTGTATCTAGCCTCAAAGGCTGATATAATTACTGCTTATTACAACAGTTATTAGCATTCATTAACTGTGCATTTTCATGAGGTCAAATCATACATGTCCTGCAAGAGACCTGCATCGCTGTGCACACATAATATAAAGCAAAGCCCTCACCTGTGTGCGTCCTCCGGTGAGCCTTCAGATGGGAGCTTTTTGTGTATACCTTGTTGCATCCTTCAAAATCACATCGGTGGATACGACGCTTTCTAGAGTCAGGAGATTCAGACCTTCTCTGACGTCTTGTGCTCTCAATACTAAATGGTGAAATTGAACTGTGAATCAGAAGAAAAGTGGGACATTAGACTATCTATATACTTTGGGACAAGAGAAAGCCAAATATTTCACGGCCAGAGAGAGAGGTTGTTTTGTTTTGTTTTTTTAAATTGAATTAAGAGAGAGAGAAACAGAGGAAACCTGTTATTGAACCTTGAAAAAAATTCCAAACCCAGACCCTTTATCTTAACATATCAGTATTCTGCAGGTTGAAACTGGTAGACTACCTATACTAAACAACAAGCCATGCCTCATTGAGCCAAATTCAACCTAGTGGCCATCTGTAGTGGCCTGTTGGGGTGAGGGTGGGCAGCACTAGTGGTCTGAAGGCCAACAGGTCCCATCTACGACAGGCCACAATCTCAACAAAAATGTGCTTTAACCCTTTTTTAAAACAGGAAGTGACAAAAAGTTCATGTTTATTTAAAGAAAACCATCATAACACAAATTTTAACTTAAAAAAAGAGGGCTGCGTGCTTTGCTTCAGTACAGACCTTTGACTTCTGCTGAGTTTCAGGGACGGTATTTCCTTATTTTGACCAAAACAACATTTTCTCAGTAGTTTCTCAAGGGAGGGGGGGTCTTGGAGAATTGAGGAACACAGATAACAGAAAGCAGGGGTGCATGCATCCCCAAGGCAGCATTATTGTCTACACCTATGGCACCAGATTTGTTTTACCTAGAATTGCAAAAATGATAATGGGGAGACTTAAGTGTGCAACCAGTTGCCATGCATGGAGAGCAGAGTATAGTCAGCTCAGTCAGATCACAAGTTATGAAAACCTGCCCGTGAGATGAATCTATACATTTTTGAACCAACTCATGCACTTCTCTCTAAAGAAAGCAATGCTAGATTTGAAAATCTATCAGTCTTTCTATCTATGTAATATCACATGTTTCCTCCAGTATGGGTTCCAAATTAGCTTACATGAGTTAAAATGAGATATAGTTAAAAACCAATTATAACATTGCAAAGCAATTACACAAATGATCTTATTAAAGCCAAGCGATGAATTAAAACTTTAAACACATTTGAAGACTAACAAAAAATGAGTAAAAAAGCACAGCATCCACCATTAAAAGACCCTTGAGTTAAATGATCTTTAGAACAAGAGACCAAAGGCTCGCATTGGTTAAGCTCAGATGCTTAGCTACAATGTACATGATTTTATTTCGAGAGTGGAAGTGCATTTTGTTTTATGGACTTATAGAGATGGCATGTTTTAGGTAGGGAAGCAACATAGGATATTCAAAGAGAAATGGAAAAAAGAGAGATGATTAAATGGGAATAAATGTAATTTAATTCTATGCCAATTCATGCATTCCTCATTGTATAAGATTCAAACAAAACCCATTTTGTTCAAAAGTAATTAAAAGAATTCATACTCATTTCCCTTTGCTTAGAAATGAGTTAACTGAGGCAAGAAGCAAATGAATTGATCAAACTGACAAATCAGTCAGAGAAATGGGAAATCTCCCCATAAGTAACAATACAGATGGAACAGTAACTAAACAGCTAGCCATTTGCCACTTTTCCGTGATACCCTAAATGTGCTTGCCTAAGAAGGCTGGCTTATTCTGTCTCATAATATGGGTGGCCCTGATAAAAGGTGTGCAAGCACAGAATGAATGTAAAGGGCCACTCAGCCACCTGGAGTCCCAGTTCTCGGGGGGGGGAGATGAACGTGCATAAAGTGAATAAGTGAGTGAGTGAGTGAGTTAATCATGGTTAACATATGCCAGGGGTTCTGCTGAGAGGAGTGGCCCTGACACCTCATGCTCTGCCAATTCCTCATAAATGAAAATACATGAAGTCAGAACATTGAACAGAGTGTTTTCTGCTGATCCTCAGCTCCATTGGCTGTTACTTTTAGAGGCAGAGAAACTCTTAACATCATGACATCAAGACTAAAAACCACAGAGGAAAGACAAAGAGAAGAGAGCCATCCCATCTCCCAATAATTCCAGTCCTACTCTTATCTTAGATGTCAGCTCAGTCAATTCACTTATGCCATGCATGGTTTAACCTTGTGTGCCAGAGTGTGTTTTCCATTTATGAATGATGATTTATATCTTAGCAAAAGTGAACACATTGCAGATAACCTCCTTGTCCTTCGCTTTTAACTTCCACTTTAGATAGCCTAAATGCCCATATGGAAGATGGAATAGTAAATGATCTCCTGCAATTTCCTTTATGGTGGTTATTACCTCCAACCAGAAAGGTTTCACCTTTCATAACACTACCATCTACAGATATAGTTCTGCATCACATACTCAGTTTCTTCCACAAAGGCAGAGGTACAACCTTTGGCATTTTGCGAATGGTAAGTACAATCTTGCATGCTTAAAGGCATGCAACAACATGAGCAACAACAACAACTGCAACCTATGTAGGTACTTGTAAAAGGAAAACATGATCCAGCAAAAAATTTGTCTTTTATGTGTAATATTAATATATGCATTTATTCAAAAGAAATATCCACTGTGTTCAGTGTTCCATCCAGGAAAGTGTGCATAGGATCACAGTCTGTCTTTTACAGGGAAGAGAGAAGCGCTTGATTGTGTCCCCATTTTTTTTCAGATTGCTGAGGAATGAAAACCAACCAACCAACTTGCTCACCCACCTGCCCGTGGGACTTTTCCAAAGTGCACTCCTCAGCCGAGTGACACGTGAGCTGCGAACTACACTTGAGCTGCCAACTTTTTTACTGTCTCAGTGCCATTTAACACAATTAAACCCACAAATCTTTTCCAAGAACTTGAACTCTGTGCTAGAAAGACAGATACAAGTTGGATTGCAATGAAGGAACTAGGGCAGTTCCATGCCCCTATTCTGTTTTGGGAATGTGGGGAAGCAATCAACTGTGTCTGTCAGATGGTCAATAGCCAATCTCCGGTAATACAAGTAGGGAGAATGTACGGCTGACAGTAGCTGAAGGAAGCCCTGGTATCTGGGAGTTTTGGAGATGCAGAGAATTCAGTGTGAGGCCTTCTGCCATACATAAGACAGCTACTATCTACTTTGCTTAGCACTGCATGATCTGCAGCAGTTTTAATTCAATACAGTCATTAAATCTTATTTAGGGAAAGGAACCTTTGAAAGGATTTCAGGGAAGTAATGAGACACTAGTTGAATGTTGCAAAAACAGACAAAGTTCTTCTTTGCAGGTACAGGATAGCTCAATTAATACTCTTCTATGCCACCATACTCTTCCCCTTGTCAACTTTCCAGGGCTCAAGGACAGAGTTGTGCTTTCTGGACAATGATAACACAGCCCTCCATATTTGTGGGTTTCACTTTTGCAGATTTGATTATTCTCGGATTATTTGCTGTCACCTCAGCTGCCTCCCTATGCCATTTTTAATAGTGACTGCAAGCCTCATGAGATTGAGAAACTGCGAATGAAGCTAGTAAGTCCCTTTTAAAAATGGTGTGGAGTAGCAGTGGAGGTGGCAGTAAGCCCTACCAGCCACCCACTTCTGCCTTGTGAAGGAACCCTGATGCCTCAAAGGAATCCACAGTGGGTTGAATACAGTGATCATACTTTTTTTCCTGTGTTAAATATGATTTGCGATGGCCTAGGGTTATTCATGGTTTTTCCACTTTCACAGGGGTTCTGTGCTCCTAACCCTAGCAAATGCAGAGAGATGACTGTACTTCTAAGATTTTCCCATGCCTGCTAGTTGTAACATGGATTTGTATCGGAGAATCCCAGTATATACTGTGTGCCCATGCAGTGACCAGATATGTAATCAAAGCTCAATGTGATCTCCCTGTCCTGACTGGAAGAGAGTTGAAGATCTACTCAACACAGCTTGTTGTTCTTTCTCATGGCACAGTGCAGACCGTGGCAGCTGATGGCTTCTTTAATGGAGCTACCCAAGGTGCTGAACCTTTTTGAGAGGAAAGGATTTAGCATCTAGGCTAGCTCCATTAAGGTTCAGACTACAAACCAGAGCTGATTTGCTGCCACCACCAACACGGGACCCATCAGTTACCACTGACTGCAGCACTCTGCTTTCCAATAATGCATAGAGAGCCTGGACATACAGACACAGTTCTAAGCTTCTTTGTTATACTGTTCATTTCTGGATTTTAAGTTGTTCAGTTGGATTGATTTATTTTTCAAAAAAAAAAAAAAAGACTGAAAGTAATTAAATGTACTTTTGATTGGTCTAATGAAAGCATTACAATGATATAGATTTTTGATATTTTTTTCCTTAGGGCAACATGGCTATCTTTCCATTTTGTTGAATTTTGATGAAATCTTATCTGGGATCAAAGTATAGCATAAAATAAATATAAAATAAATAAGTACGCTTGTAGTCTCAAATTATCATTAAAGTGGTCTTGTACTATATTGAAGACGTTCATTTGACCACTAGATGGAACCAAAGCTCTTCACAACAGACTAGACTGAGTTGAGATACAAAAAGTTGTTTCAAACAGCTAGTGAGAGCAACCCTCCAGCAACAGTATTTCTCTTCCATCTCTCATAGAGTCATAACAGTTGGCAGGGGCCTCATAGCTGACTGAGAACAAACCCCCACTCAATGCAGGAACTCAAGCATTGTCATCAGGTAGCTGTCCTGCCTCTTTTTACTGCCCTTGGATTAGTACTACTTGTTTTATACAGCTAAGGCAAAATGTACAAATCATGGCAAAGGCTGTTTTTAAATGAGAAGGGGCTGAAGAAATTTTGTTTAAAAATTTATACTCCCACTTGAATTTATTCTGCAATGGCTAACTTATCTTCTCCTATGTAAAAGTCAATGTTTGTCTGTGAGTTTGTCTGTCTGCATCAGGCAGGCAAAGACCTCATATGATTGGCTGTGTGAGGCAAGAAGACCTCATATGATTGGCTGGCTGTGAAAATTCTATGGAATCCTGTGTTTGGCAGTTTAGGGAGGGGCCTTTAGAATTCTCAGCCAGAGAGCTCTTGGGCCTCAGGTCGGTTGTTATGGAGACGAGGCCTACCATCAATAAGGATGCCAGAAAACATTTAGGAGGCATATGTGAGAAAAATTAAAGTGACACACACAACATAGTTACAAGGTCTTCTCACCTCATATAGTAGATTGTATGGGTTCCATATGTGAGGAATCTTAAAGTTGAACTTCAAAGCAAAAAATGCTTCCAGAAAAACATAAAGCCATTGCACAAATTCAATAGAAAGCAAAAAAATAATAATCAAAAACTAGTATATCAACATCGCCAGACAACACAGATTGGATTGGGAACTATGGGGAAAAGTTATAGGAATTGGAATAGACTGGTTGCTATGGAGATGAGGCATAGCAGCAAGGAGGAGGACAGTGTATTCCCTCAGGAACTCAACCTCTGTATGTTAACATCTCTGAATACAGAGTGGATTGAGGAATATGGGGGAAAGTTTCAGCTACTGGAAAAGGCTGGTTGCTATGAAGATGAGGCCTAGCAGCAAGAAGGAGGACAGTGTATTCCCTCAGGAACCCAAACTATGTATGTAAATAACTCTGAATACAGATTGCCCTGAAAAATATGGGTAAAAATTACAGACACTGGAGAAGACCGTTTGGTGAGGTCATAAGAGGAAAATAAAATCCCAAGCAATGGCGGTAAATATGCTAGTATAGAAATAAGACACAGTGATATCAAAACAAAGTTTATAGCCTTTTTGAGGGCCCATGAATGATATTAGGATTAGGGGGTCAAAACATCTTTTCTACGTGGCTTCTGTTTGATCAGAGACAGTCATTTATGTTTGTTTCTAACTGCTTATTCAGACACTTTTAAGAAAAACTTCCGCTGAACCACAAGTATATGGGGATTCCAGTGTATTTTAGGGCATAAACAAGGCCCATATCCGCAAGTTGTGTATGGATCCAGAAAGAAAAGCATTCTACTATACTTAACACTCAGAGCCAGAAAGAACATGTTCACATGATGTGGAATGTGGAATATTCCTTGACCCATAAGTTGATCGCCTCCTTATCTGCATATAAATAAATGAAATAACTAAGATTATTTCTGGGTTTTGGAAATATTACCAGTTATTATTTCCAATTGGAAACCAATCAACCAACCAACCAATCAACTGTCTTCTTCTTTACCCCCAAATTAGAAAATGGATTAAGCCTTGGAAGAAAACAGGTATTTTTTATTTATTTGCAGGAAGAATTGCCACTAATGGTTATCGTGGGATAGTTTTATCTACTCCAATAACAAAGCAATCCGTAGTGAGGAAAAATGTCCACCAATGAGGGCCATTCTTTGTTCCACTCTACAGATCACCAGGGCTTCTTAGAAGTTGGAGGAGTCCTTGCAAGCAAATCTCCTATCTATGGTGCACTGCCTGTTAGTTTCTCATCTACTCACTACCACAGAAGTAACAGAGGCAGGGGTATAGCTTATTCTGTTCAATGGTGTCAACTTGGTTAGTACACCTTCTGCCAGATGGTGAAGAAGTTGTCATCTATCACATTTCATCCAGCAAGGAAATATAATTCAACTAGAGGTGGTATCACAATATAATAAAGCTGAGCTTCTCATTGCCTGCCTGCCTGCCTGCCCGCCTGCCAGAAGTCACAATGTCTTAAGTTTTTCAGCACCACCCACTTTTTAATGCCCAATTTACCTTTTCTTCTTGGTAGATATATCCAGAATGGTCATTGACCTATGAACTCAACCAACCAGTCATCAATGTTTATGTCAATCTCTGATGAGTACCATGTTCACAATTGCTCAGCTAATGTACTATATATGCAACCTATTCATTGGTGAGTTTACACATTCCTGTTGTTGGACCTCTAGTGCTGTGTGAGTGCAGAAAAATCTCACTGTTGCTCTGAAGTGGCAGTGCCTTCAGACAGGATGCCACAGTATCTCCAAGGCTTCACATTGCCCATTAATACACTGCTACCAGGAACAGCAGGCCATTTATATGCCTTCAGTTCAATGATGTCAAGGAACTTCCTCACTTTCACTTTGGCAATAGTTTTATTGTTTTGTGCACTGAATACACTAGGGATGGAAATAATAGTTGAACATTTTTGGGGACAAAAATGAAAAAAAGGTACATCTTGAATGTCAGGAAACCCTGATGAGGAAAACCTTGGCTCCAACCCTGACAAGAAGTCCCTTTTTGTAACCCACCCTCAAGTCTTCAAATAGTTTCAGAGGACTATCCCACCCAGCCCCAGCCCCAGCCCCTCCAATAGAGGAGGTGTGGACAGCTTAAAACCATTCTGATGACATCATCATTGTGCACTGGTTACTGGAACACAGTCTGATGATCCTTAAATGCCTCCCGCCCTACCCCAGGCACTGCCTGGCCATGTTGGGAGGGGAGCAAGAAAATGGTGAGCTTTGGAAGACTAAATCCCTGCTGCAAAAACAAGAATGTCTTTTCAGGAGAAAATTTAATAAATTTGTTTTCTGCTTTGGAAAGAAATTTTAAGAAAAATCACATCCCCAGAATAAACATTTTGCATCTCTATTTGTTCCACAGATTATGGGGTAAAAATGCTTTCTGTGAGGAGTAGCTGAACTATCTGTTCACTTTCTTCATTGACTCTTTTTCTGCAGTCCACAAGATGGCTGTTCTATGGGGAACTACCTATGGATATGTGCAGCAGGTCCTCCCATTCCTGCCTCTCATGACATTATTATCTCCTCTTGGTCCTTCCTGGACAAGATCAAGACTTGTTGCTCTCCTGCCTTTTTGCTGGGAGTGTTTATTTCTCATTAAACCACTCTCACCCGCTTCCCTGAATCATATTTGAACCAGAAACAGAAAAAAAAAATCACATTTCTTTCCCCAAAGCCTTTTGCAACATTGGTTTCAAGCCCTCAAGCCCTTCTTGCAAGCTAGGGCTATGTCTGAGTCTGTGTGCAAATACTGAAAAGATCTCTTTTTGCAGAACAGAAATAGGTATGGGGGCCACAGCTCTATTTTTAGTATTAAATTTGGGGCAAGCACTTTGTTACTTTGGTTCATCACTGAGATCCAACAGCCATGTATGGGGATGCTGACATTTCATCACTCAATAACCTAGAATTCCACAGAAGAAAGCAAATGTGCTTACATGTACTACTTGTACTCAAAAGGGTGTGTGTGTGGGGGGGGATTAGCATAGACAGAAATTTATTACTATAATTACAATAAGATTCTGGATACTATTTTCACGTAGCATTGCAAACACCGATTTTGATATATTGGGTAATGCACACTGTCTGGTATGAAGGCCCACTGATATATGTGCCAAAAAGGCACAGGACTGAAATAAAAGCCAGCTCTTCAGGCACTGTAAACATATACATCCAAGGACATAAATTCTCCAAACTAAGGCGATGAAATTTATTGTCACCTCCCTGGTTTGCCTCCAAGATCCTGGACCCACAGAAGTACAGAGCTGAGAGGTGCATCATCCATCTTCTTGTCCAACCCCCTGAAGTGAAGCAAGAATAGAACCAGAGCCTTGGTTCAATAATTTCATTTCCTGTTGTGCAGCAGGGGACAGAACCATAAAACTGGAAGATCTGTCAGTGGCTCTGTAGTCCCTCATCCACTGCTGGGCAAAGGTAGGGTCCCTCGTCCTTAACTTAAGATAAATGCTAACAGAAGCTTATTTCATTTCTTCCAGACAAAAGAAATCTCTCAGGAACATTGTTCTACCAACTCATACCATTCATAACAGATGAACCAATACTGCAAACTCTATGACCATCTAGACTAAAGTGGAAATGATGTGACCTTCCAGACATTCTTGAACTTCAAACCTCAGTGTTTCTCAGCGATGCACATTTCCAACCCCTGATCTAAACTGTGGCCCAACATGTTACATACAGTGATTTAACAGTTTGTAGGCAAGTAGTATTTTGAGGCTCTTTTGAAAGACTGTAATAGCTGGGGGGTCTGGAATGGAACTCAGAAGCACAGTTCTGTAAACAGGCATAAATAACCAGTTTGCTCATGCCCAGATCTTCATGAGCACAAGAGATGTGTAAGCTATCTGAAGTTTCTGCCTTTCGTAGCTTGAATGGAATCAGTTTCTACAAGCGTCTCTCTCAGAAAAGATATCCTATACTGCTGTGACCTTAACAGGAGCTAGAAATATTACCTTTTTTGAACACTAACTCAGAATCTCCTAGTCAGCATAACCAATGTCATGCTTTCTGGAGGATTCTAATAGTTGTAGTCCAAAAAAGTAACTTTCCAAAGCCTTGGTCTTTAACAAATTTACTTCTGCCCTCTTCTGAAAAACCCAGTATTTAGTTCATTCTCTTACTGTGGCACCCACTCACTCAGCTTGGATGAACAGCCTTTGCCCCAGGTGACAGACACACTGTGAATCACACACATTTGCTTCTAGCAGGAGTCAATATGCTAATCCACTAGGCCAGAGATGGAGAACGAGATGTTTTGAATTATAATTTCCACAAGTGTTAATCTCTGATGAACTCTCATCAGCTGGTTGAGGCTGATGAGAGTTGTAGTTGTAGTCTAGAAAAACACATCTGGAGGGCCAAAGTTCCTCTAGAGGCCTTGGCATTTCCAGTTAAAAGGTTATCAAGACACAAGCTGAGACTCTGGTCAGTCACTGCTCCTCAGAATAAAAGCTGCTGGGTTAGACTGACCCATTGCTTTGACCTGGTATGGTTCATATTGGTAGCCCATACACTCATACAATGGGCTACTTTTGCTCTACTGACATGAAAGATGGAGGGGAAGGGGGTGAGGTGCTCAGAGTCTTGTCGGTCTCATGATGACAATTAACTATGCTTAATTTGCAGCGGAGACTTGCTTTATTAAACAGCGCTGGAATTATGAGTTAACTGTCCTGCTCTTAAACAGGACATAAATAATTCATGTTCTTTTATGACATGACCAGGGAAATATAAACGAGACAGAGTTAAACCGTTACTGGCTCCTTTTGTGGCTAAAGGAGAGAACCTATCTTGATTTCCATGTAAAGCCTCCTTAAAAGGACCTTGGATGCTTTGATTCATGGCTGGCACAAATTTACCTGTGTTCTCTCATCCCCTAGGAAAGCTTCATTTGGAGCAGGTACAGAAAACCCTGAGGGAAAAGTGAGGTAATGATGTTTTTGTAGGGCATTTCAAGTCAGTTCTCCACTCCCTAATTTTCTGGCTATGCTTCTCTCTGCCTCCCTCCCCCCTCCCCTTTCCTTAAGCCTTAAAATATATAATAACGTTTGTACCTGTGCCAGCTCTGTACCCTAAGAGTTAAACAACAGCACCCTTTGAATGATTGAGTCATTCCAGCTAAGTTCTGCAGAACAAACCCACCCACACTCTAGGACCTTGTTTCCTTCTGCATTAGGGCTCTCAACTGTCCACCCTCTCCCCTGACCAGCCAACTCTTCCTCCTGTTACTCATCTGTCCTTATCTATATCACTATTATGCTCCATGGAATAAACCCTGACTTAGAAATCCCTGCTCAGCCTTCCTATCATAGTAATTATTTAATGTTATGAATCAATGATCATGGGCTCCCTAGGGATTTAACTAAACATTATGAACATTATGAAACTCTGCTACATTGCTACATAGATTTTTTTTTCCTGCTGCAATACCATTTTTAAATTTCTTTCTTCTCCTGGAGTATCCTGTTAAATGCTTGGGAAACTAAGCATATTTGCAATCTATAGGAAAGGCATGGAGGGAAATCTCTAAAACTTCCAACTCATGGACCTAATCCCATGGGTGACCCAAACCAGTCACAGAGGATCCAGGGAACTCCCTCCCCTCTAAACCCACAACCATCTTACAGTCTCTACTCCATGAGATGCTTAAACTTCCCTCAAGTGATCTGTGCCTCTTCATTAGGAAAGCTAGGAGTGTATAGGAGAAGGCCATTCTTATCTCCAATCAATGGTGCTGAATTATACAAGCAGATACATTATTCTTGCAGGGAGAAAGCGAAAATAGGTGATGGGGAAGATAGGACAGAAAGTGTTTAGGAAAGGAGTTGACATGCTGGCCTAATCCTAGATGCCTCTCTGGAATGAAAACAGTCCTCTCTCCCCTCACCCCATGGTAGAGAAAACTATTGGACACAGAAAAGGATGAGCACCTTTTCCTCCACTACTTTGGCCAAATAATCTCATGCTACTCCTTTTCAGCCCCTTTCCCCAAAGTGGGCAGACAGGACTTCCATTATGAGCATTCAAGGATTTTGACCTCCGACCCATGACTGGACCAACTGCTGTTCATTCCATCAGAGACACAGTCCAGAACTAATATCTGCTTCAACACAATCTTTGATCCCACAAGAATCCTAGGCAAATCTGGGGATTTAAAACAAAACTCCCTGAAAAATTGAAATCCAGAACTTTACATGATAATTAGATTCTCCTTCTCCCTTTCCTTAAAAAGTCTATCTCTAAAGTGATAAATGTAATGCCTGAGAATCTGTAGTGTAAGTTCTGCACTTTGAAAAATTTCTCCACTGCACAGCTTAAGCTGTGATTAAGCATATAAATTAGAAGGGTATATAATGTAATATTCTGCCACAGGGAAGAGAATACTAGCTATTCTGCAATGAAACAAAATTATTTTCAAATCAAAGTTTACCAAATCCTTACTGCAGGGCCTATAGATTTTCTGTTCTTGACAAAAATAACATGTCTCCTCAGAGATAGGAAAAACACATTTTTTGTCTCCTGTACTATCTCTCCTTTCTTAATTTTTAGCATTTATTCTGTCACTGATATTCAGAGCTCCTGACCTGAATCCAAAGAACTGCATATGGAGTCCTAACTGAATGGGGATCATGGAAGGGGGCTTTCCTGCCCCTCTTCCCATTGCAGTTCCTTCTGCTCTTGAAAAGCTATCCCTGAGACTCAGTGGAATTGTTCTGAGCAATCTGGAAGTGAGGTAAATCCTTGACTATTTTGTCCTCTTATGCAAGGACTAATAATGGCTGCAGACTTGTCCCCACAACAGGAGAAAATGAGTATTTTTCCCTGTCTTCAAATGTCCCAAAGTATGCAGTAGATTATTTTGTAAACAAAAAGACATGTTTTTCATGTGCACGGTTTTCTCTGCAAAAGGATTCCTCTGCATCACTTTGGGACATTCAAATAGCAGGAGAAAGCTGTACAAAAGTCTTGCTGCTCTAAGGTTTTCCAAATGTCAAGAAATGCAGTTTTATGAGTAATTGTAAGTACTCTTTCCATCCCTACACTGTGGCAAATGGATGAGGGGCTGAAGGAGAAAACTGTAAATATCAGTGCCTCCTGCCCCTGATGTATGCGGAAGTTTCTTCTGCTTGTACAAGAGTCACTTTCGATCCAAGTTAATCACATAGCTATCCTTAGGTAAGCTGTTAAACACCCTCACAAGGTATAGACAGATAGGCAGACAGATAGGTAAATTGGTAGATAGGACTCCTTATGGATTCAGTATTTATAACCCCTGTCTTCTTGCAAAAAAGACTCATATGGATGCAAATGGATACATGAACATCTGAAATCTGGCTAACAGCTCTCACTTTGTATTTTAAGGAAAGTGAGCAAAAAGACAGTTTAAGAAGGGAGGTCATGGCCTCTAAAAATACTGAGTTCTGTTTTTCCCAGTGATGTATTTAAGTCTTTTGCTCCAAGTCTCAAGTCAACTCTCAAGTCTCTACCTTCAAGTCTCAAGTGGAGTCTCAAGTCCTTGCAAGGTTATTTCAAGTCAAGTCTCAAGTGTGGGTGCCAACTTTAACAGAAAAAAAAAGGAGGGGGTGGTGAGGTGTATGAGGGGGCATCAATAGGCTCACAAGTATGTGCAGCTTTAAGTCAAGTCAGTGTGTCATTTATTGCAAAGTCGAGTTCTATCTGAGTCACTGAAATGACTTAAGTCTGACTTAAGTCTAACTCAATTGACTTGAGTCTACATCACTGGTTTTTCTATTCATAATTTAGTTGGTAGACATGTAGATGATGTATATGGTTATTCCCTCTGAATAAACACAACTTTCTGAATTGTAGCATGTACCTTTCAGCACCCTCCTCATATGCATATGTGGTGTGAGATCCATAGCAGGAATGTTTCTTTCCACAATGAAAAATCAATGCCAGAGATTCTGTAGACTACACAGAAGGTACCTACTCGCTGGCTATTCTCCAATGGGGTAGAATCGACAGCATGAGCTCACCCCACATCGCCTGTGGCTTCTACAGTGTCCCCCTGCTGTGGAAAAGAACCAGAGACTCCTAGGTTTCTGGGTACGCTCTAAGGAGGGGACCACAGAATGTTGTGCCAGGCAAAGCAGCACATTGAATGGTCCAGAGGACTCCATAGAAGTAGCAGCCAATATTTTGGAAAGTTACATCAAAAAGCAAGATTGGGAGAAGCACACCATGTATGCAGAATCCACCCCTGTCTTGCATGCAAGTTTTGCTTGTTTTGAACTGGGCAGCAGTATCACAACAGATGGGTGACAGGCCAGAGTGAAGACCTCACCATGCTAAACTGAGGCCTGAAGGAGATAATGCACTCATTAATAGTAGAGGGTCAAGGAAGAATCCAAAAGTAGAGACAGTGCTGCTTGGAATCATGGGAAATTGAGTTTGTAATGTTTCTTTGTGGTCCTGAACATAAATAAAATTATAGTAAGCAGCCTTTCAAAAACCCTTCACTTTACAAATGAAAGCTATTTAAAATCCTTGTGGTCATTTCCTTTTCATTCCAGGGCTCTAAAAAGGGAAAGCGCTTTGTAGGAAAACAAAAGGCTATAATGGCCATTAGTGAGTTGTTTCTGAACTCATCTAATAACTTTAAAAAAAATGCAACTAGATACCCAAGACTGTGTTGGGGATAGCAATAAAACCTCCTGGTATCCTAGTAGTACTTTAGCCCCACTGTTGCAGAAAAGAACCAGACTGTCTCTAATTTTTCAAGACAAAGGTGACAGCCCTGTACTTAAATATGAGACAGTTCAGTCAAGCAGAAATAAATTAAAAATGAGGCCATTAAATCAGTGCCACGAGGTTGTTCATATTCCTTTGTGACTCTAGGTGGCAGCACAGTCTTGAGTTTGCTCAGCTGTAACCCAGTCATCTGTGGCCTTTGTTCTGCCTTCTAAAGGTAATTCCATCCTTCCTTCTTTCTCCTCAAGATACAGATCTCACAGACTGAGGGAAGAAGGGAATGCTGCAGAGCTCCTTCGGTAACAGAAATCAGTGTATCGCTGCACTTCAGTGACAAGATTCTTCAATGGGTACAAAATAAGTGGGGATGAAAAGTGGGAAGAAAGAGAGCAAAGGAACATTTCTTCTGCTTTTCTGTCTGTCAACTTGTTAAGTATTCTTCAGAAGAATTCTTTATCTCCTACACATAAAGCTCGGGAATAGGTATACAAAAGATTAAATGTGCATACCTCAGAAGGAAGCAAGAAAGAAAAGACAATTTCAATATTAAACAAGAACCCTTACAGATGCAATGAAAATTTGACATTAAGGAGCTAGGAGCATGCTTAATGACAAACAAACACAGGGACAAAGTATTGTATTTCACACAATTGTCCAAGGGATGAAAGTTTCTATGTGTTGTGTGACTAACAGAACTTTGTCTTTACTTTGCTGTAGGGGATCTATGCACCTTTTGAAAAACATGACTCCCTTGCATAAAGAAAATCTGCAGAGTTGCAAGACAAGAGGAGATGCTTGCTGGCTGATGGTTAAAGTACATGTGCCTTCATTTGGGGGTCGTGCTAATTTAAAAAGAAAAACCTGAAGGAAGGACACACATGTGATTGCACGTGGCAACCTAAAAAAGGGTGTATCTATATATTCAGTTATGCCACTTGGATACCGCTCTAACCGCTCCAGTCCCATCATATAGACTCCTGGGATTTGTAGTTTAATGAGATAGATAGAATTTCATGCCAAAGCGTTCTAGTACTGGAGTTCAAGGAAATGCACTAGCGAGTTCTAAGTACTTCATCGAACTACAGATCCCACGATCAAGCCACGGCAGTTAAAATGGTATCAAAGTGCTATAAAAGCAAAACAAATATGGGTTGTAGGGCCATCATAAGTCTGAAATGACTTGAAAGCAGACCTGCCTTGAGATACACTACTGTCTGAGACAAATGACAAAAAGACACCCAGGTTTTTTTTCCACCCACATACTGAAACTAACTAGAATAATGGCTGAAATTGGGCTCCAGATTGTTAATGGCATAATTTTCCCTACTACATTTGAAGACTGCAAGCTAGCTCAGGAGTACACCATTGGCTGCACAGTGCCCACAGTTCTGTCTTCCAGCATCTCACTGTCATCCAACACCTGACTTTCCTTAAAGACAGGGCTGGCTCTCATTCAAAGGAGCCTTCAGAGAAACTTGAGATCTTGTGTTTCTGTGTGGCCACATGACATATGAAAATGTTGTAGTTAAACAAACACACTATTTATTCCCTTTTTGTTAGGGTATTAGAGTATTAAGGTTTGTGGTTTAAGAAGAGGGCAGCTGTAAATTGTCACAAATGTTATTCAAACATACTGCTCCAAGTCAGAAACTGATTAATTAAAAGCAGGGAATTAAACCAAACTAGAAAATAAAGTTCTAGATTCATTGTTAAGTTCGCAATTTCCAATCATATATTTAATTGTGGGATTGATCCAAGCTTTCAAGACAGCTGATTTGTTAAACAAATAAAGGTACTGTCAATACTACTTAATTGTTGTTGTTATGTGCCTTCAAGTTGTTTCTGATTTGTGGCGACCCTGAAGACACCTTATCATGGGATTTTCTGGGGACTGAGAGCATGTAATGCACCCCAGGTCACCCAGTGGGTTTTCATGGCTGAACATGGAATAAAACCCAGGTGGTAGTCCAACATTCAAGCCACTACAGCATGCTGGCTCTCTAATACTGTTTAATAGAGAGGCTAATTCAATTGTTTCTTCATCACTTCTGCTGTCACAAGTGATAACCTGCATGTCTGTGAAATGAGTCCAACAATAAACACTTTTAGTTTATTTCACACCACATTTTCAAATGTGAATGACTTCAGACTTTCATCTGTAAGCTTTCTAGTTATGATAAATTTATGTGATCCAGTTCAAAGTTTACTTGTTGAAGCTGAATAAGTATCAATTAGAAGTTCAAGTTTTATCCATACATACCTTGCAATCATACACTAGGAGTTTCTACTGCATTATTATCAACATAATAAATAAGATTTACACCATGTTTGATCTTCTAAGCCAAATGCAGCTCACCACAAGAGTCAGGACTTAGCTGACATGACAGGTGCACATCAATATATACATATTATTTTCTATATACAATCCACCACCTGTCCTTTTCTGTATTATAAAATCTAAGATATCCAGCATTGGGACAAGAGTCCCTGATTTGTAAAGTCTGAACAATCCTTGAGTACAGAAATAGGGTCCCTGTCTTCAAAGTTACAGATGTAGACAAACAAAATGAAGAAGCTGGTTTTCCCACTCTGGACCTGATTGCTGAAGCTAAGCTGGTTCACAAAGCAGTCCTTGAATAAGCTGAGTCAGATATCACTCCCTTCTTATCAAAGGAAACAAGAACAAGGAAACTAGACAATATTGTCTTTTTCAAACAGAGAGAAGGAAGGAAGGAAGGAAGGAAGGAAGGAAGGAAGGAAGGAAGGAAGGAAGTAGGTAGGTCGGTCTAATATACAGTCAGCCCCCCACATTTGCAGGTTACACTACTGTGGATTTGATTATTAATGGATTATTTGCTATCACCTCTGTTGCTTCCCTATGCCATTTTTAACAGGGACTGCAAGCCTCCTTAGACTGAGAAACTATGAATGATGTGAGGCAGCAGTGGAGGTGGAAATAAGCCCACCAGCCACACACTTCTGCCTTGTGAAGGAACTCTGATGCCTCAAAGGAATCCATGGTGGGTTGAATACAGTGATCATACTTTGTGTGTTAAATATGGTTTGGGAGGACCTAGAGTTATTCACGTTTTTTTCACTTTCATGGGGGTCCTGTGCCCCTAACCCTAGCGAATGTGGACAGATGGCTATACTGAAGTCCTATGTAACAGGAAAAATATGTTAGCAGAATTCATTTGACCCATATGCTTCTTACAGGAACTTTTTCATGCATATTAAAGACACTGCTGAGGATAGTGTGATCTTCCTTAACTATCTTCAGGATAAACATCCACAATCACAACTGCCACCACTGCCACGACCACAGCAAAAAAACCGGTCTCAAACAGGCTCAACCATCTAGTGGATTAAACAAAAATGATGGTAAAAGTGATACAGAATGCAAGGTCATATGGATGTAACAGTGTCTTGCTAAAGTCCCCAGTAAAACAGCTCAAGTTCAGCTGTGACCTTACATAGAGCAAGGAAACTGCTTTAGCTAGCAGAGGTAGCAGGGAACAGCAGCAGCAGTGGTTGCCCAACCATTCCTCCTGAATCTTCCTGCTATTTTATTCTCCTGGAGGACAGCACTATGCCTGCCTAGGTGCAATGGCATACAGTATCACTTTGCAGGTATAAAATTCACCTATCAGTCCTCTTCTATATGTGAAATGAAGTGTGTGTGGCAAGGTGGGGGGGCACTGCCACAGGAAAACAGCAAAATATCTTAAGAACAACATATTGGAACAAATTTGCCCAATGCCTTCCTAAGGAAATGTGAGGAAATGGTAGCCAGAGGCTAAAATCCCATTAGTCTCAATGAACAAACTATGGCAGGGTGAGAAATCATACAGGCAAATTCCATTGATTCAGTGGGTCTACATTAGTTGAGAGCAGCAACAGTACTCAGGTCATCAGGAAGGGAAGGAAATTCCCTCCTATTCCAATAAATTGCAATAAATTGTTATCATAATTGATCAATGAGTCGCTTCTTGAATGTCTAAAATTAGAGAAGAAGCTATTCCTCCAACCTGTGGAAGAATTTTTGAGACTCAGAACCTTGCAGAAGGGATGGAGACCAGGATGTACTGTTTGTCAGCAGGAAGAAGAAGTACTTCTGATCTCCCCAAAGAAGTCCTAAGTGGAAGCAGGAAAGAAAATTCCTTTCTTTACTCCAGGCTACCAGCAAAAGCCTACACACTGCCTGATATTCAAATATGCACATCATTAATGCATGAAGCAGACTGTCAGTCTCCAAGAGGGGCTGTACCATAATGAGAACTCTAAATACCTCCACCACTGTGCAGCACTTATACTATGGCTTCAATTGACTTTTTCTGCCTAGTATACTGCTTGAACTTAATTTCTTGCTTTCCTTACACAGAAACTTCATGTTGCTCTGTACCTCTGCTTTAAGTCATCTCAGCTTTTGGAAAAGTAATGAGAAGCTCAGTCAACTCCCTAGACAGAGAGGATGGAGAGAAACCACTAATCCTGCAAAAAAAAAAACTGATACTTTTAACACTGGGATTCTGTGATCTGTGGATGGGTCTGAAGGGGCCTGTGAACTGGGTACAAGAATATATGTTCCCCCTTTCCATTTCTTTCCCAGTAATTTGATTTTTTTTAAAAGTTTAGTTATTTTCTATGGAGGAGGGCTATAGTTCTTATCATGTCCAGAATACATCCAGAGGTGTCCACAACATCAGAGGTCCCATAACATCACAAAATGTTAAGAACCACTGTTTTAGTATCTTTACTCTTCATTGAGCCTGCAGTAACCATCTTAGAGCTGCAGAGATGCACAAGAGCCCAATACAGTAAGCCAGATTTTTGAACTGTTTCTTTCTTCTCTTATTCATCCTCCCCCATGCCTACTGAAGAGTTCTGGAGTACTCCAAAGCTTGCACAACTTTTGTAATGTAAGGGCTATTCCACTGAGTCCGTCACAAAGAGCTGACCCATAAATTTATGGGGAAAGTACCAGCTGAGGTGGTGCAACCACACAGACAAACAATAATTCATTTGAGCAAAGTGACACATATATCAGTGCCATTGCTCAACACAAATTGCTGTTAGGCCACAAATGAATATCAACCAAGGAAGATTTACGTTGAGTTGAGATGAAGTTGCCATATGGAGAAATATTTTTCCTAGAAAATTGCAGAAAGTTCTCCTCCTGCTAAAAGTTGGCTCCTTTGCACAATACTGTTTGAATATTTGCTACCAGTTTTTGGGTGACAACTTCCACCACTACCCTACCCTGCCCTGCCCCCCCACACACACACACTGTCCCACAGTGATGCTTGATCTGAGGCACTGTGGGGAATACAGAAAAATACCATTTGGTTGCCACTGCTGAAAAACCAAAGCAAGTACCTTAGGCAAGGGGAAAGAAATGGTGCCACTTGTAATGGGCAACTCTGCCCTGAGAAAGCAGCTGGATAACTTCTTTTTTTCTTGGAGACTATCTGAAAATATGTTAACCATAGTTTTGGTCTGTGATGACAGATCAGAGAAATTCAGGAGCTATTAGCATTCAGCATGCGACTATGCACAGCCACCCTAAGTGTGGTGGGAAAGGTTTGTTTTCTGTCCTGAAATCACATACCCAGGAAGGCAGCACATATACATTCAAATAGGCCAGACTACTAGAAATACCATATCTCCCTATACAAACCTATCAAAGTCTTAGGATACTCCTCAGGGGAAGGCTTTCTCTTGGTCTTGGCACCATCACAGCTCCATATGGTGAAGACATAGGAGAAAGCCTTCCCAGTAACTGCTTCCATGCTGTGGAATTCTGTTCCATGGGATTCCAGCCTGGCTGCCTCTCTGCCCTCCTTTCACTGACAGACAAAAATCTCCTTCTTTAAGCAGACTTTTAATGTTTACTTGCTCACAGGGAGACTTCTTATGGGAGTGGGTTGGCTCCCCAGTTTTAGCAGTTGTATGTATTTAATGATTTTATGTTGTTTATGTATGGTTTGAAAATGGTGATATCTTACTTGTGTTTAATTTCATTATTATGTTTTTAGCTAGTCTTGTTCATGTGCCACCTTGGGTTCCACAGTGAGAGAAAGAAATGTGGACTATAAATGCAATGCAATGCAATAAATCACTTCTCCTAGATTTTAGAACAAGGGCAGCCAACTGCAGGGAGGGCCAGGGGGCTTCTTTCAGCAGTAAACTTGTATCACCACAAGATCTGCTTGTTTCTGATTTATTTAATTTTGGGAGGATTAAGCACTTGCAAATAAAGATGTTTGAAGGCTCACAGGCTGTACTTTGTCCATCTCTGTTGTACAATGTCTGCTTTCATCCATCATTATACAGCTCATAGGTTACTTCTTTCACCTGGCTACCTCAATCTGTTGTTGTTAACTGCCCTCAAATCAACTTCAACTTATGGCAACCTATGAATGAGAGATGTATAAGTCACCCCATTATCAACAGACCAGCTCAAGTCCAGAGGATTCTTGGCCACGCTTCATTGAATGAGTCTATCTGTCTGTAATGCAGTCTTCCTCTTTTCCTATTGACTTCTACAATAATAATACTTATTCCCATGATACATCCAAAGTATGACAGTCTCAGTTTAGGCATCTAGCTTTTAGAGAGAGTTCAAGCTTTATTTGCTCAGACCCATTTATTTGTCTTTTCAGCAGTTCAGGATATCCACAGAACTCTTTTCTTGAACTACATTTCAAGTGAGTTGATTCTGTCTCTATCAGTTTTCTTCACTGTCTAGTTTTCACAACCATAGAACCACACATAGAAATTGGAAACAGGATGGCATGGGCAATCCTAACCTTAGTATTCAATGTTATATCTTTACACTGAATGATCTTGTTTACTTCCTTCATAGCTGCCCTTCCTGGTTCTCTCCTGATTTCTTGACTGCAGTCTCCATTCGGATTAATGACTGAGAAAAGGTAAGGAAAACTGTACTTTAACTATTTCAATGTCTTCATCATCTCCTTTAAAGTTGTGTTAAACATCTATGATTATTATTTTTGTTTTCATAATGTTCAACTGTAAACCTGCCTTGGCTGCATCGACAAGAGCATTTAATTTGGAGAATTTTTGCAAAATAATCCTGGCAGGATAGAATTCCTGTGTCTAAAGGGTTCTCTAGCTCAGGGAGATGATATCCAACTACTTCTGGATGGTGTGGTTAATCCTGGAAAATTTTATAGAGTATGTAGTAGCAGCTAGATGATCATTTTTTTTCTCAGAATAATAATTTTAAAAAAGCCAGAACTCGAACAGCATCCCAGGCCCAAACCCTGCTCTGTTCCAACATGAGACAATGCAAAATAATTGCTAATACTATCCAACATTCTAATGTTAGCTGTCTGTTCCTTAAAGTACAAGCTGTGTCTTGGGTTCAGCTGCGGAAGCAGTGGTGTAAATCTGACAGTGGAGTAAATGGCTAAATGAAAGCCAATAAACTGAAGCTTAATCTTGACAAGGCAGAATTTCTGTGGTTAAGGAGTTCCCTAGCTCAGGAAGATGGTATACAATGAGTTCTGGATGGCTTGGGAAATCTTGGAGGATTTTATAAAGTCTGAAGTAGATGAGCACATTTTTAAATAAACAGAAAATTAGATGACCATTTTTTTAAATAAATAGAAAAATAAAAATTGAACTCCCTCCTCAAACCAAACAACTCTCCCATACCCTGAAAACCTGCTATGTACCATAATGGCATAACACAAAGTAATTACTAAGCATAATGCAAAACACTGCAGCCTGAAAGCACAGGCTAAGCGGGCACACACTGTGTTCTTGGGCCCAAGTGTATCAAACTAGATGGCCTCGTCTGAACATGACAGGAATTTTGATGTCTTTTCTGAAATGTGCCATCCATTCTCAACTCTCAGTGGCACTGAAAGGCAGTTTCCCCTTCTCTCTAGTTACGCCTGGTTCAAGGTAGGTCTCTTCCTAATATGGGCATAACAGCCAATCTTTTTTCTTTTCTTTTCTTTTCACTGCCTCTTCCACCTTTGAAGCACTCCAGCCAGATGGGTCCCAGTCTGACTTGCCTATTGCTACAGTTACTGCATGGAGAGAGATGAAGAAGGAAAAAACAAACAAAACGAGGGGTGAAGGTGAAGTTAAACTACATTGGATTAGCAATGAATATGGGTGATCAGAGTAATGAGATAATTCTATTATGTTTTGTGTTCAAGCAATTTAGCCCTGATTGTTGCTGACCTCTGGTGATTTTGAGCACCACTGAAACAAAATAGAGTCCTAAAAAGCAGCCTAGTGCTAAGGGATGCTATTTCTTTATATATATCTACATGGTACTGCTTATTCTTCTGCCTCAACCACTCTTATTATTTATAAATCTGCATTCCACCCAAAGATGCCCAAGAATGTATACATTGAGTTGTATTGATTTATATCATTGACTTATTTCTTAGATTTCTAAGGAGCCCAATAAACACAGTTCTTTGGGTAGCAGTGTGGAACTAGCTTCTTTTTTAAATCCAAGACAACAATAATATTAATAGCATATCATAAAACCAAAAATAAAAACCAACAGTAAAGGATAAGACAGAGCTGTGCATGGTAGAACTACAGTAAAATTAGCAACAAGGACTGAACAGTGGAATGATCTAAAAGCACTAAAAAGATTATTTAAGCAGTTGAAAAAAAATATTTATATGCTACCAAGAAGACTGTAAGGAAATTGTCAGGTGAGTCCTCTGAGCAGGACATTCCACAGATGGGGGATGAGCACTGAACAGGCTCTCCATTTGTAATTTCCAGCTATGGGGCCATCTGGATGAAGAACTCAGGATGACTTTAACATCTCTTTAAGGAAAGTTAGAGAATAGTGGATTGTATGGTGGGTTTAGAGCTAGTACTGAGTTTTGGACAAGGATCCTAGAAGATCAGGATTCAAATCCTTGCTCAGTTATGGAAACCCACATCTGATCCTGGGCGATTCATATTTTCTCGGTCTAAGAAGAAGGCGACGGCAAATTTCCTCTGAATAAATCTTCCAAAGAAAGCCCTGTGACAGAGTTGCCTTAAACTGGAGTCAGCTTGAAGTCACACAACAATAGTGGATTTTCTGACAGAACAGGGAAGCCTAGGTTGAACCTAGGTTTTCCCAAGCTTAGCTAGTCAGAGCCTAGAAGAGCGTTCTTTTTTAGACTATAACTGCCCCAAATCTTCTAGGCAGCATGATTATTACACTACCATTTTGGAAGCTGTTGTCTAAAGAGTTATTTATCTAAGATTTGGAAAAACTTGTCATTACTACTTCTACCTATTTCAAGTAGGAGCACAATGTTCAGAGTGCCTTCATTCCATCTCACAAAGTTGTTGTTAAGCAGAGATAACTGAGAACTTCCTGTCTTATACTCCTTATGTTCTTAGCTATTGTGCCATGCCAGACTTCATTGCGAGAAAAAGCATGCATACTTGAGAATACACATTTCACACCATCTATAAAAACTAGAGTAGTGACTGAGATGTGAACTATTCTGATCTCTCCCCCCACACACACACACAATCAACTTGAACAAAATACATGTGAAATGAAACAAACAGATCAGGAAAGCCTTGTATAAGTAAAGAAAAACATTCTGAGCCTTCTGGAAAACACTCCAGTGCTTCTTCCAAAACACATCAAGGGATGATTTTTTAATCACCTTCCTCTTTTCTTATGATTTCCATTTTGGTGGTCAAGTTTATAGACCTGTCCCTTTTCAATGTGTGTGTGGGAACAGTGAATCAGGTTTATATGCTTTACCCATTTCTCTCTTTTATGCCCTTCATGCATGCTTAATAAGGGATTATGGAGGCAGTTACTATCTACCTTGCCTGTAGGCAGGCACTCACAGCTACAAGAGGATTGACTGCAGTAGAACCCCTCTCATTCCCAGTAAAGCTTTATTACTGCATTATTTACTGTGGACAAGCTGCTGCAATCCAGCACCCATGTCTGTGTTTCCCTAGCCCTCCTCCATCCTCCCAGTGCTGATGCTTCTAACTTCCTGCTCGAGAGAAAGTGAGGAGGAAAAAGAGGGGGCTGCATCGGTATAAAAAGCAAAAAGGAGTTTCACTGCCAGAGGCTTGAGGTATACCTATACTTCTTTCATGTTGTGCAGTATTTTAAATTTTATGTCTTGGTGACTTTTGGACAAGGCCTTGTCTTTTTGGTGACTTGCACCATAGTTGGTAAACTACTCACATATGGCTTTGATTACATACCTTTGGGTATCATTTTCCTTCTTTGCCCTTGTAGGGCTCAGACTTATTTGCCTTCATTGTCTCTGGTGACTCACAGTGATTCCATAGATATTTATAAACAAAATAGTGTGGGTTATTAGCTAGCAGCTCTTCCTGTTAAGGTTTGCAAAGAAGGACAGTGGTGTAGTAAAGCCTCCATGGGAATAAAAGAGGGGGAGATCCTGAGCGCACGTCCTGTACAACTCCCATTCATCTGCAGTCAACACCTCTGTTTACCCACATCTGCAATCACTTCTTGTAATCCTAGAGATTTCTTTCCTATTGATGAGGCTTCTGTTGCCTGCTCACCTGTCTCCTCATGCTTACTGTCCTTATAAAGTATTCTTGTCCAACAACAGTTCTTTATATCCTAATCAGTCGTGTTGCACTTCACTGCTTTTAATAACTGCTCTCATGCTTCTTCTCAGAATTGTGCCTCATTATATATTGCTATTGTATTCTCAGCACAAGCTATTTGATACAGATTAACCCATTGGGATGAATACTCTGCAGTAACTACCTTTAAATGCCTTTTCAAATGAAAGTAATGCCAGTTTGGAACAGAGCTATACTTATTTTTTTTTTGAGTAGAAGTGCAACAGAGGCAGGCCTATTTTGTGAGAACTGGATGTTGAATGTCTATTCAGTGTTGCAGCTCAGAGACAGAATGGGGATTATGTTGGTATGCCAACCATCTTTGCTGCTCAACAGTCTTTCTATTTGAGCTAAAGAATGTGGTCTGGGACTTGGCTCTGGAGGTGCACAAACAAAATAACTCTTTGGAAGGAAGACCTCAACATCCTTGCTTCACTTCACTGACTCAGATCATGATGGCTGCCATGATAACAATAGGGCTGTCCCAATTGGTCATCGGTCATTCATATAGCATATAGTAAGCCATCAGTAACATCTGGTAGTTTTGAGCAAGAAGGATGTTAGTGGTTTGAAAGTTGAGATAGGAGGTAGTTAATGGACCTTTTTATTATGTTCAAACCAATTCATGATGAGGTTTAGATTGAAAGATGGTTCATTCCACAAGGACAAAGGACCAGTTTGGTTGTTCAGAATGGGATATTTATGGAATCATATGGAGTCTTAACAGCCCTTGTGTATGTTTATGTGGGTGTGTGTCCAGTTTCACCAGTCTCAATACAGAACAGTAAAGTGAAATGAGCAATTGACACAGTTCCTCCCCAGCATCCTCTCCCCACCTCAAGCACAGAGCCCATCCAGCTCTTGGTTTACCAAATGGTAAACCAAATGGTGGAGGACTCAGAGAGAATCACCAACCAACATGAACCAACATGAAAAAAGATGTAATTACTGAGTCTACTACATGGCATTGACAACGATGACGGAACAATTATTTCTCTGCCACAGTTCATCCTTGAAAAATTGTCCAGCCAAGCTGTTCCTGAATCTTCTTCAGCTGTGCCCAAAGGGGAAAAAAATGTAATTCTTAGAAACCTTACAACAAAATGTCTTCTCTAAATGTTCTAAATGCAGCCTCCACAGACGTGTCCAGAGCATCATCTGTCCAGAGTTTATGCAACTAGTTTCAATGGTTACAATCTGAAAAAGTGACAAGATATTTGGTGGAGTTCGCCCATTGTGGCTGGTTACATTTTGCAAAAGGAGATGACTTGGTTGGTCCAAGAGCACTGTTTGAGAAAGGGTAGTCCTGACCTTGAAGGTGGTGTTAGTTGTGACTTTTGCTGAAAAAAGGTCTCTTTGGCATGACTGTCATAAATGTATCCCTCTTGTGAAAAGTGCTTGAGCGGATAGTGGCAGTTCAGCTCCAAACTCTGTTGGTGAAGCCACATTTCAATCTGACTTCAGCACAAAAGCAACTTTGCCCAAATGAATGCACCCTACTGGGATAGATAGGAGGAACACAACCCTGTTGCTTTAGCCTGATCTTTCAGTACTTGTGATACTATCCACCATGGTATTTTCTGCTTTGGTTTCCTCAGTTGGGAGTTGGGGGAACAGTAATCCTGTAGGAGAGTCAGTTGGGACTTAGTGTAAAATGTCACTAGATGCTGATGATACTCAGCTTTATATTCAGCTTTACTAGATGTTGATGACATTCAGCTTTGCGTCTCCTTGTCATCACTCAGGTGAAGCTATGGAAATACAGAAGTAGTTATGTGAATCCAGTAATGGATAGATTAAGGCCAATAAGCTGTACCTTAATCATGACAAGGCAGAACTCCTATGGCTAAAGGTTTCTCTAGTTCAGGGAAATGGTATTCAGCTAGTTGTGGACTGAGTTGCACAACTTCTGAAAGAACAAGTATAGAATGTGTAGAACACATAGAGTTGGCAGCAGCCTCGCAGGCTACCAAGTCCAAACCTCCACTCAATGCAGGAAATCCAGCTTAAGCACCCCCATCAAGTAGCTGTCCAGTCTCTTTTTTGAAGGCATCCAGAGAAAGAGATCTTGTTACCTCTCTAGGTAATTGATTCTACTGCTGAAAAGCTCTTACCATCAAGAAGTTCCTTCTAATGTTCAATCAAAATTTACCATGCTGTAACTTAATTCTATTAGATCTGGCCCTACTCTCTGGAGCAGCAGGGAACAAAGCTACACCATCCTCTCCAACACAGCCCTTTAGACATTTAAAGAACGCAATCATGTCACCCCTCAATCTTCTCTTTGCCAGGCTGAACATGCCCAACTCCTTCAACCTTTCCTGATAAGTTTTGTTCTCCATACTTCTTACCTTCCTTGTTGCTATTTTTTGAACCTGCTATAACTTCTCTATTTCTTCTTAAAATGAGGCTCCCACTACCCAACGCAGTATTCCAGATGAGACTTGACTAGCACAAAATATAGTGGAACTATTACTTCCCTTGATTTGGAAACTTTGGTTTTATTAATGCAGGCTAAAATATTAGTTGACTTCTTTGCTGAAGCATCACACTGATGGGTCATGTTCAGTTTATGATCAACAATAATCCCAAGGTCCTGTTCATATATACTACTGCTAAGCCAAGTATGTCCTTTGATCTAGCATGTCTAGTAATCTTTAGTATGGCATGCTTTTTACAAACTTTAGCTGATGCATCACTTACAGCCTCGCCTACATGCTGATAGTTTGGGCATGGGTACTGATGTTCTGGTAAAATCCCATCTGGATTACTGCAGTGCGTCACATGTAAATTTGCCTCTGATGGCTCCATCAGATAGAAACTCCATTCAGTGCAAGATGTAGAGCAAGAGTCAGAGCTGGCTCTACTCACATACAATACATTTTCCCTGTCTCAAAAGAACTTCACTGGTAGACCTTTCATTTCTGGGCCCATTTCAGAATGCCACTATCCACCTTTAAATCCATAAACAGTTTGGGAACCAAGTGCTCGAAGAAGCATCTCTTTGTGCTCCAACCTGCTTGCATGCTAAGCTCATCAGCTGATTCCCTTCTCCTAAATATTTTTTTGCCTCAGAGATAAGGTTATTTACAGTAAGGGAAAGGGTTCTTCAGTGGTGGCATCAAAGTCATGGAATGTCCTTACTAGGGACATATACAGCAACAACTTAAGAGATGCATTAACTCATCAGAGAAAAACATCTTTACTCTGACAAGCATTTAAAAAACATTTTCATCATCTCTCACACTTTAAACTTTATGAATTCTGATTTCAATTTTATGTGCTGTTTGCCTCTGCATTCTTTTACTCATTTTAATCTTTGGAAACCACTTTTTAAACCACTGATTAACTGTATTGATGATCCATCTAAAAGTTTTCAATGAAATCAAGCAATATAAAGCCAACATAAGCTTTCCTCTGATGAAAGAAGCAAGACCTGGATCCTACCCAGGATCTTCAGCTGTGTTAGCACTCAGCTGTGCCCTTCAAAAAGCAAAGCTGCCAGTACCCATGAAGCTAAGGTAAACCACCTGTCACTACTGCTTTCTATAAAAGAGGCCTATTTGGGGTGACCTAACCCAGGAAATGCCTCTCCACCCAGTCCTTGCAGCTGCTGTCTGAGATGAATGTGCAAAATGCTGCTCCTTCCTGAAACATCCAACAATATTCCCATAAACATTCTTTTTAATTCTCCATGAAGGTTTGTAAGCTCCATTCCTAAAACGGCCCCTGTAATTTTGTTTCTTATGTTGCATGGCAGAGGAGATATGAAAAGATCCTGTTTTGTCCTGTTACTGTGAAGAACTGGAAAAGCTGCCCTGCCACAAATTCTCCTTTTTAAAATAGTAGGAAATTCTCAGGGTGTGGCAAACACATGCACCACTCTTACCCTCAGCTCCCTGGCTCACAGTACTCCTAGTTCCTGGGTGCTGCTTCTCTATCAGTTCACAGCCTCTTCTATCACCTAGGCCCTGCTTCAGTTTCTCTTTGGTCACCTTGTATCTCAGCTAGCCTTCCTGCCAGATCAGTGTGCTGGGCTCCTCTTGTGCCAAGAGCACATGCACATCCATCCTTCCACTCACTATACAGCCTTTTCTGTTATTTTCAGTAAATACCCCTTTTTTGACTTCATTTTATTATTCCTAAGCCCTACCTCCTCCACTCATCTTTATCTTAGGTTCCTACTTTTGAATCTACTGATTGTTTCCAACCTTTCTATTTTGGGCTTATTGCCCCAAATTTCCATACTGGCTGGGGCTTCTTCCCACTGAGACTGTTGTGTCCCCATTGTTCCTTCTGGCCTTATGGCCTCTGAGGAGTGGTTCTGGTTATTAGTTTTCTTAAGCCAGTGCTGTGGGGATTGTTCAAAGGATGAACATTTCCCTCAACAGATACAGAATTTGTGATTTTCCACAAAAGCAGGACAGATCAGGTCATCAATGGCAAAGCTTCAGGTCAGGCCCAAGACATTTTACTGCCTGAGTTGGAGGACAAGACGGCACTCTACTTTCATTCATGTATGTACAGAAACTGACAAGATGGGGAATCGAATCATATTGTGACCCTTGGGACAAGATAGCATCTTACATCACACCTGAGGGTAGCAGGCTATCTTAGGGAGCACACAGTAGCTCATGGGGCAGACATAGCTCCATCCTCCAACTTCTTGCCATTCTCTGCCCTTCAGCAAACTGCCACCTGAGGCAGCTGTCTCAATCCACCTCAAGACAAATTACAAATCAAAGAAAGGAGATGGCAACTATACATTGGGAAGCATGTTCCAATGGTAAAAGCTCTCTGACAGTGGAATACACTATCTCAGAAGGCAGCGGACTCCCCTTTGTTGAACGTTTTCAAACAGTTTTTTAAAACAAGTTTTTAAACAGTTCTTTTAAAATGGCTTAGACAGCCACCTGTCAGGTGTGCTTTATCAGTGAATTTCTGTACTGACAGGGAGCTGGCCCTTAGAGTCCCAACTCTACAATTCTGTGACAGAGCTGGCCTTGCCAAGATTTCATCACTGCTACCACCATGAAGTCTATTAATGCAATATGGTAGAGCTAGGATGAAATGTTTGCTTTATTATGACCAAATTCTAAATGCACACTCAGTATTCCTTGTGCTGATAGCCAAGCTACACTGTTTGAGAATTAGCTCCAGCCGCTGTGGCTGAGTTACATTTATATTCTTATCACTAGCTCTCTTTTGCCAAAGAGAGTGACAATGTTTTTCGTTGTACTTTCCCTAGGTAAGTCTTGCGTAGGAATAATCTGGTCCCCTCCCAAAGCTAAATCTGCACAAGGGCAGTATCCCAACTCCATTCTGCCTCAGTTTGACTCCTTTACTGCCACAGGCACCTATTTTAATCCAAGCTGAAATCAGCTTGGAAAGCCAAAATTGACCCATATCATGTAGTTACACCAGTACAAGAGGGTGTTTCTATTGTGTGCATGTGCTCCCCATATCGGCTCATGTTGGGTCGCATGACCATAGTGGCTGTTGTTTGTTTTTATTTTTGTTCCCTCCATCTATGTACCTATTTGCATATTTTTTGTTATTCTGAGTGGCCACCTGCACTCTTGTTGGATTGGGTTTGTACCTGGATGGTTATCTCAGCCCTCACATGCATTGTCTCCATGCCCTCTAATTTGCTGCCTCATTTTTAATTTAATTCCCAGGGAAGTGGGTGTAGGATTGACAGCATACAGTGCAATCTCATGCAGGTCTACACAGATGTAAGTCCTCCTGAATTCAATAGTGCTTACTCTCAGGAAAGTGTTTTATAGTGCTTGCTCCATGCAACACTTCCCCCGGCACTTTACTCAAAAGAAATCTAAATGCAAGCAATGTTCAAAGATCAAGCTTCTCATATGTGCAAAGTGCAATGAAAGAAAAGAAAAAAGAAAGAAATGGTACTGACCCTTCCAGAGCTTTGTAGGTGAGCAGGAGCCCAGGAAACACATCTCTGCTGACTCCATGCCACCTGCTGGTCACCAGACACCAAATGCCCCACCCTCCTTGATCCCACCCCATCTCAATTCAATGGCATATTTTTTTAAAGGTTCTTCCTAAAAACAGTGGAGTGAACTGGAGAGTTTATAAAATTGCCTTTAAGCCCTCAGGCATCAAAAAGAAATGTTTTCACGCTGGAAGAAGAGGAACATTGTACATTCCAACAGGATTGAGATCAAGGTCAGGTTCCATTATTTCACCTGTGCAGATTCAACCTAAGTAATATCACCTTTCTTGCATTCATTGAACAGTAGGCATTGCAGAAAGGATCACTTTCAAATGTAACAGCTAAGCATTTATAGGTCACCAAATTACAATGAAATTTCTTTTTCCCTTTATCACTTTTACCAGAATGGAAGGATAAAAATTGACAAAGTGTCAGGGAAAGTTCATCATATGGAAACAAAAGGAGCAGAATATGTCTCTTTTCTAACTCAAAGTATGATCACACATAGCAGTCATTTTTGTTTTCCTGTTAGCTTTATATGGAACTCCAAACACCGGCACTCCTTTATTCACCACAGTAGCTGACAACGAACTAGACGGAAGCAGGAAGTGTCCATCTGTATGCTTCCTCTTGGGTTTTATGATTTATTGTCAAGGCTTTCTTATGTCAGCTAGGACCTTGAATTGTCCAGCCTTGCAGCTGCAAGAACTAGAGCCTTCTTTGTGGTGGCCTCCTGCCCTTGGAATCCCTTTGAGAAGGCCATCTGACAGACTCCTCCCACATTTTAAAGAGCTGGTAAAAGCATTTCTAATCAAAAAGTTCTGTGGTTATTCTGCAGTTATAATTATTACTTTTTCTGGTGACCAACTGGTTGCTGCTATGTTTGCTGTTGATATATGTGTAATTCTGCTGATGATATCATAGTTACCATTTGATTATAATTAACTCTATGTAAGAAATAATGTGTACATTAAGGAGACATTTTGTTATGTAAATTGAATATAACAGATAATGTTATCAGTCAATATCCAGCTGGTATCTGTTTTCTATGAAACTAATAAAAGAAGAATTTAAGAATATACTGTCTATTATTTATCATTACTCAAACACAGTTTAGTTAATTATGAGATGTTCACAAGTCATTGCAATTCTGGAGATACAGATTTTTGCATCATTTACACACATTTAAAACTTTGGTAGTTGTTATTGTTTGCCATATGATTTTGTCTTGTTAAGGCTACAACTCAACATCCATTTAACTGGTGGTTAGCCACTCTGAATTCAATAGGATTTACATTAAACATTTGAATATTTTTTCCCTCTGATATCTGTTTAGGAACACTTCCAGTTAGTGTCATTATTTTTATATATCTTACTTAACCTATTTAAAGTTAAATATTACTGATACATTATTTTATAATCACTTTTTTACATTAACACTTGGTAAAAATATACGTGCTTTGTACAGACTAACTGCCACATTTGCTGAGTGATAGATACACTTCACATCTGTTACTAGTCATGTTCCAAGTTGTTAGCATTTACATACTTTGGTGTTACTAGAAACAGATATAATAGTGATAATATCACTCTTATTACTACTTGTATTTTAAATTAAATTTTCAAAAGATCACTCCAAAATAATATTCCCAGTTTGCATGTTCCTGACATCTATACACTCACATTTTTATAAAACCTTCTTTGGGAGCCCAGGACTGGGCTGGGAATTAAAACACATACATTCTTACAACTTATACCCTTGAAAAAAAAAAGATTCATTTCCAGGTTTCTAACATGTATTGAATTGCTGTCTAAAAGCTATAAAGTTATATATCAGTCTCAATGCTCTAGATTGTAGATTGTAAGCCTGAGGGCAGGGAACGGTTTTGTTGTTGTATTACTTGTAAAGTGCCATGTACTTTATATCTATTTTAGCACCACAGATGATGATGATGATGATGATGATGATGATGATGATGCACTAGATTCCTAAACCCATCACTTATTACCTTGGTAAGATAGCCTTCACTGGCTTAGTGTTTTCCAAATGTGCTGGAATACAATTCCTCAAAACCCATCAAGTCACACTGGCTTTGGGAACGCACCAGATTAGAGAAGTCTAGTTTGAGGTACAGACAAGAACACAAAACCACTTAGATTTTATACATCTTCAGGTTATGTACATCTTCAGATCAAGGTTCTGCAGCAGCTGAAGCAAGAGTATGCAAGCTGTGATTCACAACACTCATTTTAAGCTACCACCAGACATCTTTGCATCTCCATCTGCTGTCTGGGAAAAAAAACAAAAACAAAAACAAACCTTTGTTTTGACCTGGAACTGCACCACCAACAACAGAGGGAGCTAAGCAGCAGGGCACAGTAGGCTATTTTCAGTTGAACATGACTTGTGTGAGCTTGGCCTAGACTACCCTTCCCTAACTATCATGGTGTCTAGAGTTGACAGAAGTTGTATTCCAACATATTTGGGTGAGAAAAACTCTGGCTTATTCTGTTTGACTCAACCAACATCATACTTTCAAAGTATATAAAGTATAGTCCTGCCTTAAGTTGTCTTGCTATTTATGATAAAACTTTATCTCTTGCCTTATTATTATCATCATCATTGTTATAACCTTCTCTATGTATATCCCTCTTTTTGCCCAGCACTAGGCCTCAAAGCTGCTTACATATTGAAACAATACAATTTAAAAACAGAGGACATTTCCACACCTTACCGATTTCCATTGAGGTCCTGGTGTCAACCCAGCAGTGCTTTTGCTGGAAAGGGAGTGCAACGCAAATGCTCCCCTTTGCACCTGGCCAGCTCCCTGCAGAAGGGAGCATGAGCGACACATGACTTCCTTCCACAGGGCAGCTGGCCTCTTTCTGATGCTGAGCTGGAGAAGGAAGCGCCTACATCATGCTTCCGCCTGTTCTGCATGGCTGGCGGTGATGAGAGTGTTGCGCGATCACAGGCACTTAATAGATTTTTTCTGTTAAACGAGTATCCTGCGATTGTGATGGGTGGGGATGCACTAGCAGTGAGACTGCACCAGCACTGTGCAAAAGAACAACTCACAGACTGTTGCCAACACGTGCCCATTGTGGAACAGCGATGGCATGTGAAAATGGCCAGATAAATAGTATATATTAAAATAGAATTAAACTATAAAATAACTAAAATAACTAAAAAGAGATTAAAAGAAGCAATTAAAATTAAAACAGTATTGCATCCCCTAGCCTGTTCTTTAAAAACTTAACTGTATTAAAATGCCTGCCTGAATTAAAAAGGTCTTTGCCTGCCCCCAGAAGGATACCATAGAGGGAGCCACTCCAGCTTCTCTGGGAAGGATGCTCCAGAGTCTGGAGCAGCCTAGTTCCTCTCTCATATCCCCACCAACTGTGCATAGTTTTTTCACAACACTCAGGGCAACTAACAAAAGTAAAAGCAGCCATGAAATCCAATACAACAATGCAAAATACTATAAACAAGAAACAATGTAGGAAAAATAGAAGCTATAATGATGCATCAAGTAAAACTCACATACAAACACCTGTGTTTTTGCTGCTTAGCAAAATTCTGTCAGAGAGGATGCCAATCTAACCTTTTAAGCAAAAACTATCTGAAAGATCATATCTCCCTAGATTAACCTACCAGACTCTCAAGATCTACGAGGGAGGGCTTTATCCTGGTTCCACTACCACTGCAGGCTCATTTGGTGAGGACAGTAGAGAGAGCATTCTGAGCTACTGCTCCCAGTTCATAGTAGTCGCTTCCACAGGAAACCAGGCTGATCCCTTCATCACTCTCCTTTAAAGCCTATTCAAGCAGGCTTTAAGTGAATAATGGGTAGCAGAGAGCCTTTTAGGTGATGTGTGCTGTACATTTATTATTATGTTTTTAAAATTATTTTATACTTTTAAAAATTTAATAGTGTCTTAACATGGTGATTGTATAATTGTGCTTTAGCTTTTTTTGTATTACCAGGTTTTTAGCTAATTTTTTTAGCCTCTGTAAGTTGGGTCTCATGTCAGGAGAAAGAAAGCATATAAATGAAATGACATGAAATGAAACAAACAAATAAATAAATCCACAAGTTGGGTGCAGTCACTATTTAGCCTCCCTTCTGCTCACTCTTTACAACTCTGTCATTGTTTGGACACAGCATGATTGTGGAGCATTAAAAAGAAAGCCCTATCTTCCCTAACCACTACTTTTATGGGAAAGAACAGAAGGGAAATTGCTGGATATATATATATATATATTTCTAGTTCATAAAAACAAAGAGAGGTTTCCTGGCTAATGTTCAAATACCCTCCAGTGTGCTGGGCAGAAGTCCCAGGTTGCTCTGTTTTAATCTGATGATGATTGGCTTCTACCCAAGATAAATAATGTTTTAGAAGTGGTGGAGAAAACCACCTATACAACCGAAGTCATTAGAAAGAGATATGACTTCACGAGAAGATAGAAGCTACATATTTAGTTTAAGCAGAATATGGTTTCTATTGAAGACTACAACCTGTTTTCTTCAGCTTTCAGATATCTTCTGAAAAAAATGCACAATGTACAGTACATGCAAGCATTTCCAATGACTGCAGGATTGAATGCCATTTTAAAAAACAGTCATGTTAACATCACTACTTCCAGCAAATCTTCCATCTCCTTCATTGTTGCCGTCTATCAGGGTTGCTTCACAAATTAAATGCTTTAAAAAAACAAAAAAACAAAAAACTAAGCTGTTTTAAGTGAACTTCTAGCACTGTATAACTGCTAAATTCAATTGTTTGGAAATAAATGATTCAAACAAATATACTTTTCAGAGAACCATCACTGGTTACATTTTATTGCTGGGTATAAATTCGGTGACAAATCTGTATCTGTCATGTGTACTGATTGGCCCAATAAATATACCACTCTACATCCCCCACCCAAAATTGAGATTTGAAAAATATCAAGTATGAAAACTGAACAAGTTAATGCAAAATACACACTTGTGCATAAACAAATGATTTGCCTCATTTATTTTGGTCCCATGTCTCCTGTTAAGCAAATTTCTTCAAGGGTTGGTAAAACAGAGTACCACTGAGAATCCCAAAGGAGCATGCCTAACAAATAAATCTGTTTGAGATGCAAGCAAATAGTATTTACTTAGATACATGGCAACATTTTTTTAAAAAAAGGTAAAGTTTTAATGGACTCGTGGGAACCTCCACTAGTCAGGTGAGTTCAGTTTAAATGAATAATAATAATAATACAAATATTCACATCATCATAGCCAACTATTTTTTTAATAAAACCTTTTAAATGTATTAGTATTTATTATTTTTGCTTCTGGGACTCCCTGTCAGTTCCTTCTTACTGAGGGTTATCAGCATCATCTGAGAGGCCTTATGGAGGAAAAGAAGATGGGTATTCCCTATCTATGGACAAAAGAGCAGGTGTGGGAATGGAAAATTAGGGCTCCGTACCTAATAAATGTCAAGTTCAGTTCTAGTGCTCTTGATTTTAACGGGCAAAGTAATGCCTTTAATTTCAAGGGACAAGGAAGATGGGTGGAAGATTTCCTTATGTTGTTGTATTTGCAGATGAGTATCAGGATGTGCTATGTTACAAATGAACAACAAAGAATCTAGACACAAGAAGCACTAAACTGTTGCTCTCTTACAAGTTTTTACTCTGAGCTTGCATATATATATTTGGGTAAATCTATGTGTTAGTCCCACTGAATTAATGGGTTGACTTAGCACGTTTCATTTATCCAGTGGATCTGTTCTACTTAGGGATGCCATATTTTACTTCCTCAAAACTGGACAACTAATTTTCCTATTATGTAAATTATCTTAATTATGCAAAATAATCTGATCTGCATTCTAATCATGCAAATTCAGCACATTAATTGTAGCATTTTCTCTTCCATTATGTCTCAACTGATTGGACAGAAACAGCATAGAGAAATGTTTAAGCGCTGGACTTGGAACAGGGAGAACCCAACTCAAATGTCAGCTTGATTCTGGAATTTACCATGTGAGTCTGAGCCACCACTCTCTTTCAGCAAGCATACCTAACAAGGTTATTGTGGGGATTAGCAGGGAAAGAGGAACCTGTACACTTCTACTGTAGTACACAGTAAAAGAACAACCACAGTAGCACTTTGTCATGCACAGCCACTTCCAGTGGTATTGCCATTTTTTCCTTTTTTTTTAAAGGCAGTTTTTCACTGGTGGTAAAAAGCTCCCCATGAAATTACCACAGGAGGCCCTTGAGAGTGACTGCCATCTGAGTCAAAGAACAAGAGAAGGAAGTAAGCAAGTACTCTGCCTTCTCACCTACTCGCTCTCTCACCTCATCTTGCACTCTCACAACGAATCCTTCCTCTGCTTATCTTCTGCCATTTGTATCACTCAACTCTTTCTCTACTTCTCTCTCCCTTGTCTCATATTAGACCTTGCAATGCACCCCATCTTTGTTCCTTGTACTCTGCCACTGCATCGCTCACCCTCCCTTTCTTTCTTCTCTTCCCTTGTGGCACTTTCCTTTTCTGCCTACTCACTCACTCATCTAACTCAACTATCACAAATGATCCTTCCCTTGCTTCTTCCATTTTGCCCCATAAGCACTGACTCCCCCTCCCTTAGCACTCCCTCCACCTCATGCCCTTATAACATGCCTCTTCCGCTATGCCTCTCATACCACTCACCTTGCCTGCCTGCCTGCCTGCCTTCCCCCTCTCTAGCCATACCTCATGCCATTGAAATGCACCTCATTGAAACGGTGCCATTCTCCACTCCCTTTCGCATCCAGATACAACTGATTCACACACATTAGTCAATTCTCCCTATTGTGTCTGGGGGTATGTGCCTTCAAGTCACTTGTCGATCTATGGAGACGCCATGAATTTCATAGGGTTTTCTTAGGCAAGGAATACTGAGAGGTGGTTTTGCCAGTTCCTTCCTCTGAAATATAGCCTATAGCACCTGGCATTTGTTGGCAGTCTCCCATCCAAGTACTAACTAGGGCTCACCCTGCTTAGCTTCCAAAACCAGATGGAATTTGGTGCCTTTGGGGTATTTAGTCCACATATTAGAGGTGTACATTTTGTCATCCTCAAGGAGAAATAGTGTCTTATTAAAATATCTCACTGAACAACTGGCACCCCATTTAGACTTTTCACTGCCTGTTCAAAAGCGAAAAAGATGAATATTTTTTTTCTTTCCATTGAGGTCTCTGCAATTTGTGCACAACTAGGGCCATTTCTGCCCTACGCTGTTATAGTGCTATTATTCCACTTTCAACATCGTATGGAATCCTGGGGTTTGCAGTCTAGGAAGAGGCCTTTAGAATTCTCAGCCAGAGAGCTCTTTGGCCTCAGGAAACTACAAACCCCAGAATTCCACAGGATGTTGAAAGTGGAACAGTAGCACTTTAACCATGTAGTGCGGAAATGGCCTAGGTTGTCTTCCCCTTTGCTAAAACAAATTGCACACAGGAAGAACCACAGAAAGACAAGATTACTGTAGTTTTTTTAAAAAATGCAAACAACCTATGCGATGCTTCTCCTTTATAAAGGTTACTAGCCTATTTACCTGGTGTTGCCCAGAGTTTTTTTTCCCTCTTATGAAATCGTCAAACTGTCTTCTCTATTTCCTGTAACTTTGCTCCATATTTCCCAATGCAATCTGTATTCAGAGTTATTCACATACACAATTTGGGTTCCTGCGGGAATACACTGTCCTCCTCCTTGCGGCTAGGCCTCATCTCCATAGCAACCAGTCTGTTCCAGTGCCTGTAACTTTTCCCCATAGTCCCCAATCCGATCTGTGCTAGCTGGTGATCCTTATGTATTGGCTTTTTTAAAAAAAAATTTAATTTTTTTTTGCTTTCTGTTGAATTTCTGCAATGGCTGTACGTTTTTCTGGAAGCATTTTTTGTTTTGAACTTTAAGATTCCTCACATATGGAACCCATAGAATCTACTGTGTGAGGCAAGAAGAGCTTGTAACGATGGCTATTTCTGCACTACATTGTTATAGTGCTATTATTCCACTTTCAACATCCTGTGGAATTCTGGGGTTTGTAGTTTAATGTAGCCTAAGACTTCTCTGGCTGAGAATTCTTAAATGGCCCTTTTTAAACTACAAATCCCAGGATTTCATAGAATGTTGAAAGTGGAATAATATCACTATGACAGTGTAGTGTGGAAATGGGCTATGTTGTCTATGTCACTTTAATTTTTCTCACATATGCCTCCTAAGTGTTTTCTGGCATCCTTAGTGAGGGTAGGCCTCATTTCCATAGCAACCGGCCTGAGGCCCAAGAGCTCTCTGGCTGAGAATTCTAAAGGCCCCTCCCTAAACTGCCAACCCCAGGATTCCACGGAATCTTCACAGCCAGCCAATCATATGAGGTCTTCTTGCCTCACTCAACCAATCATATGAGGTTTTCGCCTGCCTGATGCAGACAAACAGACAAACTCACAGACAGACGAACATTGACTTTTACATAGTGGATGTAATAAGGAAACAATAACCACAGCACACATAAAAACTGCTCACACAATTTGTGCATGAAAGTCTTGCAAATGCAAGAAAAAATGTGAAAAACACATAGGTACAAAAACATGTGAGTATTTTGTTCATCTCACTTATACCTATCTCACTTATTGAGTACATAGACAAAAGGTTAAAAGCACATGCATGAGCACACACACAGAGATAATGGAAGAGGGAAACATATATTTATATGATTTGTATTTTTTTTTTAAAAAAAAACCACTCTTAATAATACAACTCTAGCAGAAGAGATTTAGATGACAACATAACCTGCCACATGGGTCATCACCGGCCTATTTTCACTTTGAATTAAGAATTCAGCCACAAGGAATGAATCAAACCAACAGATTACAAAGTTCTTACTCTGTTCTTTTACTTTCAAATGAGCAAGCATAGTCTGTTAGAGCCAAATAACTACATTTTAAAAAAGCAACCAAATAAATGAATTGGCCTGAAATGAATCGTCTGATAGCGCTAAGCTAATTTTAATAATGTGATTTGAGGTTGAGTTCTGTCTGCAGTGTTTTTTTTTTTAAAATCCATAATGGGTAATTGAGCTGATGCTGTTTTTCAGTAGCTAATGCAATTTCGTTCCACCTCCTTTAAGGGACCAACTGCCGCCTTCTCCCTTGAAGATCGCAGTGCATCTCTGAGCTCAAACTGTTCACAGGCTCTCTCCATTCCTTTCTCTACAATTCTTCTTCAGTGGAGGTTTGGCGCCTGCTGCAGCTGAGCTGCTCTGCACAGATTTTCTTCTCAGTACGTGGGGAGGCTGGGAAGTTGGGGGGTGTTATGTGTGTTAATTATGCGAAGAAATGGAGAACAGCGAGACAGCCCCTCTGGTGAACTGTCTCATGCATGCATGGCCTCCTTCCTGCCTCTCTACTCCCCCCCTTTTTTTGTTACGAGAAGGATCACCTGTTGGTTTTGGCATCTGCTCAAACTCTGTCCAAACGGAAATGACAGAATCAGCTCGAAATGGGAGCCAGCTCTGCACTCCAGCTAGCTCCCCCACCCCACCCCACCCCACCCTCCCAAGCAAGGGAAGTACAGAAACAGATGAAGGCTGAGTGACCGTCCCAGCCATTTCGTACAGGAGCCAAGAGGAAATGGGAGAGGGAGGAATATCACGTTTCAAAGAGAACACAACTTATCTTTGCTGAGAGAGACAAGTAGCAGTAATCTCAACAATTTATTAAAAGGCATTATGGCATGGGGTCTTTCATGGGAATAACTGGAAAGAGAGTATGTGGGGAGACAAAGAGAGAAAGACTGAGAGAGAGAGAAGGGAGGCTCCCGCCACAGGGCCAGAGCTTAGAAAAGTTACTTGTCAGCATACTGAAAAGAGGATGCTGAAAAAGAGGATTCTGAAGGCTGTCCAAAAAAGTAACCTCAAAGTCTGGCAATGTTGGCCTCCTCTTTCAATCCGCCTCCCACTCACACAAATCCTCCCAGACCATTTTACAAAACTTCCCAGTTGCACACTTGCTTTGATATACATACACAGACACTGGTCTTACCTTCCATCTGCAGGAGTAACTCCATCCCTCCCCCAGAAACCACAAAAACAAATACAAACAGCTGTACATCCAGTGGGGCTCTGCTGCTGTTGTCTGCCTGCTCTTCCTCTAAGCATCTCGACTTCAGCCTGCTGCTGAGGGCTTTGAAACTGCACTGGCCTGGTTTGCTATGTCAATGGCACCTTGGTTGGGTTGGGAAGGTGGCCAGATGCAAAAGAGGAAGGTTCTACATCTTTGTTGTTGTTGTTAAAAAAATTAAACTATTTGTAGACTGCTTTTCATCGTAATAAACAACACAACAGTTTGCAATAGAATGCAATTACATTGCAAACCACGGCAAAACAATGTAATGTACTGTAGACTGCCTTTCACTGTAATAAATAACACAATGGTTTGCAACCGATACAATAAAAACAACAGTAAAATAGATGGCAAGGTATTCAGGGACCAGCAAAGTCAGTATGAAGGATCAGCAGTGCTTTCGGTGGAGTATGTTTTTACTAACATGCAAAGCCACTGCCTAGTAAGTGCCTGTTGTACCTGTAAGGTAGAAAGTGGGAAATACATAGTCTCCACACAGACTTCCACTTGCTTTTTGCTGCCCTTCTCTCCAATTTACCAAATTTCCTGATGTGGCATTAACTGCAGAAAAGTAGCAATTTAAAGAAAGGTGCCTGGGGAGCACTCACCTCATTTTAAAGTCAAACAGCACTCCCAGGATCTTCCTAGATGTGGTATTCCATTTGAGAGCAAGATGCACTCCTATTTCTGTTTTAAGGCAAAGCTGTGGGTCCCCCCCTGACCCTCAGCTTAGAAGAATATCTTGTGGATGCAATGGCATAGTGCACCTGTTAGGGATAGGAAGGAATGACAGTGCAGGCCCCATCCTTGGAATTTGCTCCCTTTGATATAAGAGATGGGCAACTGCATGGAAGCCAGGGATCAATTTCTCCCCAGACTTTCTTGTAGGTCAACACCTGCCCCACACATCAAGCCCAAATATCTCTGCTTTCTTCTTCAGTGTCTTTCAAAATGGTGACAGGAAGTGATGTCACATCAGTTCCTGTCACCATTTTGCGAAGGACTGCAGAAGAAAATGGAGGTATCTGGGAGATAGTACAGGCTTCTGGTATGCTTGAATTTTTGAATGTTTTCATTCATTTGGGGGGACCACAAGTTTCCAAAATTGCCCAATTTTTTTAAAGATTGGGGGACTCTGGGGGACCAATGTAGGGCTTCAGGGATCACAAACGTGGGGTTCAGAATAGGCACATGTCTGTGGACTGCACTATGTCCACCCCTGCTGTAAGGAGAAGACATGGAGCTACTGCGGTGAATGTTCTTCTTCCAAGTCACCATAAAATGTTTTCCCCTAGATATGGCACACTTGTATAGTCTCCTCCAATCACCTCAGTAGATGGTCCAGTCTTCATAGAAGGAGATGCTCTGGCCTTGGAAGTCAACAACATCACTGAAATAGGTAGCCAGTACAATTTCCTGATGGAGCACTGATATAACATGTGGATGTAGCTCCATTAGGTTTAGGCACTGTATATTATGGTAGCTACAGCTTATGAACTGATTGTCATGGCAGCTCCACAAAAACTGACTGCAATAGTACAGTTTAGAAGTTACTAACATACACCACTGTGGCCAAGCAATCTCCATTTTCTAAAGCTTCCATCATTACTTCTGTAAGGTCTCTATGCTTTTGCTAATATACATGCAAAAAACTAATAGATGTGAACCTCTAAGGGAGAACCCTATCACTTGAAACTCAGTCTGTAAGTTTCAACAAAAGAAAACAAGACTGTTGAGGCATTGGAATCTGGTAGCACAGTGTGCTGTGTTTTCTTTTCCTGCCCTGATAAAGGGTGAGTGTAGAACAATTGTGTTTGCAGTTCTTCAGAATGCATGAGGACATCTTTTTTCCTTCACTGTACTTTTTTGCAACAAATATTTGTGCATCTTCTTTTATTGCTCATTAAAGAAGGATCTTCATACAGTTGTAAAAGTGTGGATAACTGTTTAAAAATGTGTGTCATAGCTGCAGTGCTACTACACATGTTGATTTAATAGAATATGGCTCAGGATAACCCATTAGAGCAGGCTAGGGGACAACATGTCCTTCTGGATCCTGTTGAATTGCAGATTCCATTATCCTCCATCACTGGCAATGCTGACTAACGGTGCTTGTGAGTTGCAGTCCAACAACACGTGGAGGCCCCTTCCCTACCTTGAAGTGCATACTTTGTATGCATATTGTTTCAGGTTCCATTCTTGGCATCTCCAGTTTAAAAGACATCAGGTTGAAAGGTTTGGGAAAAGCCTGTGTCTACTAGTCTTTGAAGAGTCAGTGCCAATTAAAGTGGACAATACTGGACTAGATGAACCAATGATCAGAACCAGGAATACATAAAGCTGCTTCATATAGGAATGTTCTTATCCCAAAGGGAAATGATCCAGTCCAGTGTTAAGTGAGCAAATGTCCACTCAACTTATGCAATGTTCCTTTCCCCTGCTCTCTCTCCCCTTCAGCCTCCCCAGAATGTGCCCCACAGGGTCTTCCAACTTTCTACAACAGTTTTTGAAGTTACATGGGAAAAGGGTTGTGGGAGTGAGGAAGGATCATCCTCTTCTCATTCTGCTCATTAGGTCATGGACATTCCTGTACATGTAATATCTGTGCAACAAATGCAATATTGGTCAGAGGCATGTATAAGTAAACTGGACCTGCCAAAATTCTGTCTTCTGCACATCTGTTAATGGATGCAAGTGCTCAGCACTCTGGCTGGCACAGAGAGACAATTAATAAATACAACCCAGTGCTTATATACTTTCTGTGTACACTTCAGCTTTGAAAGCCAAGGAGGACAAGTTTCCTAGCGCCTGCTCGCTAGCCAAAAATGTAAAACCAGCTCCATTACAATTTTTGGCTTAATTTCACTGGTTTGTTGAAATATGTTTTGGCTAAAACAGTAAGTGCAAACTTTTTGTATGGTTTAGTGCATTTTCATAAAGAGCTCCTGGAGAGCAATACAATGGTACATGTGTACTGTGAACACATGCACAAACACACACACACACACACACAAAGTTAGAATTACTAATGTTGTAAGAAAATCCCAAAATTAAATACTTACTAAAATGATAGGCAAAGGCCAAAATTACTTTTTAAAACAGAAGGTTTTTTTCTTTTCCAGCAGCAATGGAATGTTGCCTTCAATCCCACTTTTTAAGAAAAAACATTTCATGAATATTCATTCCCAAACCCAAACAGTCAAGCACCAGTTTTCAAACCTTTAGAATCCTCCGAGAATATTGTGAAGCAGTGCTGCCAAGTGCCTTACCTCACTCACTATGGCTGCATTTTCCTGTCAATTCTAGAAGCCAAAACACAAATTACCCATTGCTTCCATTGGCTTGAATGATCACCTGGATTTATCAAGTTTTATAAATAAATGTGCTTCTGTCATGTCTACTTGGTCTCTTAGTGAGGGTTAGATATTCTTTTTGCTAGTTATTTTTCTAAGAAGAAAGATCCTATACTGAGTGCTTGCTTTACTCATGATCACACATATTTGACTGTAATTGGCTTTCTAACACCTCTGTTATAAAAATGACATGTATGTTATTCTCATTAACTCACCTGAATTGTATAAAGGTGGGTTACTTTCACAATTGTACATGCAACTTTACAAATGCTAATAATAATAATAATAATAATAATAATAATAATAATAATAATAATAATAATAAAAATTTTATTTCTATCCCACCTCTCCCCATGGATCAAGGCGGCGAACAACAAGAATACATTAATTACATTAAAAACATTAAAAAACATACCCAATCCTCCCCACCCACCAACCCACCTAAAACCAACCCCCTAAAACACACAACAATTAACAATTAACAACAATCAACAATCAATGTCCTCTTATCTGTAATGTGGTATGTAGATTATATTTTTGTTAAATTTGTTAGTTATAATTTAAACTTCATTTGTATCACATGTTGTTTTGCTATGATTAATCTTTATACTACTCAGCATCTCTGGAATTTGGAATTTTCTATTCATGACTGTCAGATGGTTTATTTCCTCTAATTCCTGATGAAGATCCTTTCAAATGGCTGCACATTTCCAGAAGTAGTCATATATTACTGCTCTTCAGATTGCAGCTCTTCATTGCAGGCAGTAGTATTCATATTTTGCTGTGATACATCGGTAGTGGACTGTTCATGGTTGGTTTTTCCAGCTGTAAGTATCAAATGGACTAATACATATCTGTAACTCCTTAGTGTTCCGTGGATTTTTTTATTCATGTTCAAACTTTTGTTTATTTTTTAGCTGCCCTTTTGCTATTGTTTGTATTAGCTATTGTTTGCAGTGTAGCTGCTTTTGTTATATTAAATGTGATTAAGTTATATTCCAGAATCTACAGGTTTCAGTTGAATTGTATAGAGATTACTATTGTTCTATGTTCTGCATAAATCAGTTATAAAAACTTCCATTTATTTAATTTGGTGCTGGGCTGGTTAAACTGTTGCCCCTCTTTGATAGCTGGTGTCTTGTTTGTCTTGAAACTCTCCTGTATTGTCTACATTAGAGTTCTGGCAGCCAGACAGCTAACCAGAAACAGGAGATCTCCCTGCCCCCTCCTCACGTTTGCCCTCTTTTATTAGCACGTCAAGCTAACTAGAGCTGTTCATTATAAAACCAGGTTTTCTGAATCTTAGCTGAGCTTTTCTGAGTCTGTGGAAACCCAGGAAAAGAGCAGCAATAATTACTTACAAGCTTCCTGCCTCTGTGCAGGTGCAGGATTTGAGAGATCTTGCATAATTCATGATGGAAAATGAAGTCAAGCTCACTTTTCCTGCTAGTAGAAGATCCACTGTCCCTTTGTACACTTAGTGAAAAACAGCAAGCACACTGGAATTTTTGCAGAACTTGTCAAAATTTATTTTTTGGATCAGAAATCCTAGAATTCTCCAGCCACACTGGATGGGATATTCTGGGAGTTTGGGTCAAAGAATTAATTTTCCAAATTCTAGAACACACCTGGAAAGACTTGGATAGGCTGCCCACAGTGGGGCTTTCTCTTTCTTGGCTGCGGCAGACCTGTTCTCCCTCTGAGCTCAGCTCCCACTGCTGCCTTACCCAGAAAGAGCAAAGGAGTGAGCAGACAGTGGCAGCTGCTGTTTCTTCTGCATTCTCCTATTCCTTCCCACCACTTCTCCTCTAGGCCTGAGGGAACAGAGCAGGTCAGCAGGTAAAAACGGCCAAGAGAAGTGCCCTGAAACATTCCTGCCAAGAAGGAGGCCTCAGCAGGTGCTTGGTGATACTGGCAGTGGTTATGCAAGTTGGTACTCTAGACCATGTTCAAAGTTCCTAATTTCAGTACACACTTTCTCTGATAACATGTCAGTCAAGGTTTTCCCAAGAACCACGGGTGGACTTTCACATACTGATGAACTCCTACTCCCATCATGCCTCACCAAGCCACTAGATTTGATGCAAAATGGAGTTTGTGTTACCTGGAGAGCTGCAGGTTTCCCAGCCTTGCCCTAGAACAGAATTTGGAAACCATTCCATACAAAATACAACATGGAAAGCTGACTCAATGCACAAGGCTGTTGCCACAAATAGCACTGAATAAGCCAGCCGCTATGTTATGATGAGTTCCTGTCTGAACTGAAAAATGTTCAATGTAGACTGTATCTATGTGGACTGTATCTGTATCTCCCATGATTTTAAAATCTGAAATCTGGTCAACAAAAATCAGCAGAAATGAAGGGTCACTGGAAAATCTTTCAGAAAACATTCGCCCTTCAAAATGAATACTGTGGGTTGATAAACAAGTTGATATTACATGTGAGATTTTTTTTAATAAAATAATCAATGAACTGCTTTTCATTTTGGAAACCTAAAGCAATGTATTAAATTAAATTAAAATATAAAAACCATCCTATATACTAGCAGAGAGCCAGCATGTAGAGTACTAAAGAGAGAGTTTGTACTAAAACTGGGAGATCAGGGTTTAAATCCCCATTCAGTCATAGGAACCCTCTAGGTGACCCTGAACCAGTTTATTTCACCTTAAGAGGAAGGAAATGGGAAGCTTCCTCTAGATAAATCTTGCCAAGAAAACCCTATGAGATGATCATCTTATTGTTGCAGTTGACTTGAAAATACATAGATACAACAATACTAACAAAGTCCATTCTCTAAATTAGGATCCTTGTGTAAACCACCGATTCACAAAAGGGAAGTCTTCATGGATTTAGGAGAGCCTTAAAGCATGCAGAAACTTAACAAATCTTGAGTGGGGAATTTATGGTGGGTAGGAAGCAAAAAAACTCCAGCAAGGACTACAAAGAACTTAGAAAAGCTCAGTCTTGGAGTACAACTTCCACTGTCTTTCAGCCAACATGGCTCACTGTAGCTGTAGTCCAAACAACAATGAGGACAACAAAAAGAACTTTTCTAAGCTCTTGGACTGAGCATGTTCATTAGACAAGTACTGGCTATTGAGAGGAAGTGAAAGAAACAGAAATTCTGGGAATGGGAAACAGCATGGAGAACTCTGAAAGGCAGATTCCCTGTCTGACTAAAATACTGAATAGCAGCACTCTAAATTGCAGTGTTTTCTGTTGTATCTTTCATTTGTAACATAACCATAAAATTAACACAGCTCACTCAAGTTGCCTATCACAATGTGGTACCCATCGAAATCTCCCACAACACCAATGAAAAGTCCTTCTTCTTTGGAGATTCCTCCCACTCCATATCAGTTACTTTAAAAAACTATCTTGTTGCCAGGCCCACTGCAAAGCATAGCATTGGCTAAGGGGCAAAGCTGTCTACTATGTTTGTTCTCCCCATAGTTCCTCAGTCTGTCATGGCTCAATGAACCAAGAGAGGAGAGGAGAGAGGGCAGAGTGATAGCATGGAAAGAAGAATGAGAGTCAAAGACAACTATTAAGGAAGCATAACCGGGAGAAAAAATTTATTTCATGGATTGAAACAATATATTCTCAACAAACGGCAAGACTAATTATAAATGGAGAACGCACCAAACCGATTGAAGTATTGAGAGGAACAAGGCAGGGTTGTCTCCTATCACCTCTGTTATTCATTATGACATTAGAAATTCTCAACGATAATATAAGAGAAGATGTGACAATAAGAGGAGTCCAGATAAAGAAATATCAACATAAACTCAAAGCCTTTGCAGATGACTTGGTACTTTTTCTTGATGGGGATCCTCAAGAGTGTTCAAAGACTGATGGAAACTATTCAAGAGTATGGAGATTACTCTGGTTTCAAGATTAATAAGGAAAAAAACAGTGTACATAACAAAAATATGAGGGAGAAAGAAGAGGCTGAATTCAAACAAACAACAGGATTTAATAAAGGACAGAAAGCCAAATATTTAGGAGTTTGGATTACAAAAAGAAACAATGAATTGTATCACAACAACTATGATAAATAATGGAGGGAGATAACTCAAGATTTAGCAAAATGGACTCAACTTGAAATATGTCTGTTGGGACGAATATCAGTGATAAAAATGAATGTTCTTCCAAAAATGAACTATCTTTTTCAAAATGTGCCTATCGTTATAAATATCAAACCTTTTGTTCAATGGAAGAGAGACATAACCAAATTTATATGGCAAGGGAAGAAACCAAGAATTAAATGGAGAATTATGACAGACCTAACAGTGAGAGGCCTGCCGGACTTACAGGTATATTACAAGGCAGCGGCATTCACTTGGATAAAAGACTGGATGAATCTTCAATATATGAGAATGCTGGCGTTAGAGGGAGCTGACTTAAGAATGGGATGGCACGCTTACATGTTCTATGGAAAAGCAATAATAGATAAAGATTTTACGCATCATTTTGTAAGGAAATCGTTACTTAAAATATGGAGCGAATACAAGAAGAACATAAGGCAGCTACCCAATTTGGTCTCCCTGCAAGAAGCCTTTTTTGGGAGATGGACAGATACAGACAAATGGCTATGATATGAAGACTTACTAGAAACGACAGAAGATTGCGGTATGAAGATGGAATCAAGAAAGAAATTGGAAACTGAAGGAATAAAATTAAGCTGGTTTCCCTACAGACAGCTAAAGGAAAGATTTCAAATGGATGTACAAACTTATGGAATACAACAAAAGGAGCAAATTCAATTATTGCGATTGCTAAGAGAAAATCCACCAAATTTATTAGCACATTTCTATCAAGAAATTTTACATCAAGAATGCGAGGAGGAGACAGTTAAAGCAGCGATGATACAATGGGCACAAAATGTCAGACATCCAATACAGTTAGAATGGTGGGAACAGAGTTGGCAATGAACACAGAAATTTACAGCTGCTCAAAATTTAAAAGAGAATTATTATAAACTATTTCATAGATGGTACATGACACCAGAAAAATTAAAGACAATTTATAAGACGGGTACAGGGCAATGTTGGAAATGTCAAGAGAGTTCTGGTACACTATTTCATATGTGGTGGTCATGTCCCAAAGCAGAAAAATACTGGAAAGAAATACATAAGAAAATATGTTCAATTTTGAAGATTCAATTTGGGATGATACCTGAACTTTACTTGTTAAACATGACACATATATTAGATGGAACGTCAGTGAAGAAATATTGGAGAATAATACTATACATGGTGACAACAGCCCGTATTGAGTATGCACAACTTTGGAAAAAAGAAAATATACCTACTATTGAACAGTGGTGGACAACTTTTATGGAAAATAGAAATGTGGACATTCTTACACAAAGATTAAAATGGAAATCAGACGAAGATATTAATAAAGAGTGGAAGATTGTTACAGATTTGGGTTGGGTGTAGACAGAAAGCAATGTATAATTCATGATATCAATTACTATACAGGGTAATAATCATAGAAATATCAAGTAACAAGTAAGGTAGAGAGATATAGCAGGAACTAACGAATTAAGTTTGATTACTAACATTTTATTGTGATATGCGGTATAACAAATAGAGGAAATATTAATAATTGTAATCCAGAAAGGAAAGGAAGAAGAAGTAACATTGCATGTAAACATTGCAGAGATAATTGTTTGTTTTATTTGCTGAAACTTTAATAAAATTATAAAAAAAAAGAAAAAGAAAGAAAGAAGAATGAGAGCGGGGGCAGAGTGAGTCAGAGAGGACACCTGCAAGTGCTACCTGTAGTGGTAAAAACTGGACGCTGCAGAATTAAAACTGACCTTCTTAGTTTTGCATAATTAGGGATTTCTACCAGAACCACCATCAACTTACTAGTCATATCTATCTCTATGATCTAACTGGTTAAAATCACTTTCCAGTTCAGTCATATAATGTAACTATGGATCTGGTACTTCGGTCATTATGGATCGTCATGATCTTATATAAAGCCTCTCAAACCTCCTCAAACCACATTGTGCATTCTGTATCCACAGATTTGTTCAGTAGTTTTCTGGTTGTTTTGTTGGTGTGAAACTCATAAAGATCCAGGGGGATCAATTGTTTTTATACCTTGGAGACAATGATGTGATTTTTACTGTGTCATCTGGTATCAGGGCAAGCCTTAATTTGATGGAGGGGCAACAAACTGTGAAAGAAACCTTTCCTGATTATTTATTTTTATTTACTACATCAACTGCCTCTAGGGTAGACATTTTGCGACTGATCATGCTGTCATAGCAGTTACTGTACCAGTACACTTTTTCAAAGTACCAAATACATCTATGAACCCATGAAGTTTGAGGACCCCATGAACAAAGTAACAATGAACAAATCACTATGCTTGGCCGGACAGCTTGGTTGTACATTTAAAAGTATGAGGGAATTTTTAGAAAGCCTTAAACATGGCAGTAACACTACACAGATAAATCACCTGAAGGTGTCCCAGGGGAGTAGTTCTAGAGTTGTGTCACAGCTGAGAAGATTCTGTCCCAAGTACTTCTAGGATGGATGGGCACCCACATTTTATCTCAGGGAAGGGAAAGTTATCTGGGGGACCAAAATACTCATGACCCCATGGATCATGGATCACACAGACACAACAAAACCAACTCAACATTCAGAGCTTTACCAGTTACTACTAAGTCTTGTAGCATGCTGCATTACACTTTACTCCTTCTTGAGACTGCATGTTGATTATGCTCTGTGTGATTTACCTGTTTAACTTCATCATCCACATCTGGAAGCAAAAGGTTTTAGGTGGTGGGGTTAACTTTATTTGATGAAACACGTATGCCACAACTATCTGCCAGGATGAGGGCTAGAAGGGGGAAAACATTCATTTTGAATTTAGCTAGCAAAGGAAAAAGACAAGTGAGTTTTTATAGTCAGAGAATAAGCTGCCATTTTGAAGAGTTTTTATGGGTGCTGTTGTTGCTTTTGAAGCTGGTGTTTTCAATATGACACACTCACTCACTACAAAAATGTTACATATCCCATACTCCTTTCCTGCAAAGAACTGTATCCAGTTCAGCAGACTTGCTCAGAGAAGCAGTGAATACAAAATAATATTCTACATTAAAAAGGGGATGGATTTTGTAAGGCAATATGCTTTTGTTCTTTGCAGCTAACAGGATTTTTAGAAATAAGTGACATTTAACTACAAAGTATATTATAACTAGTATGACCTTGATCATAAAAGGGTGACCATTCAATAAAGTGGCAACTTTCTGGATAGTTGCAATAAATGTATGTTTTCTGATTTTGCCAGTAATGGTGGTATAATTTTTAATTTGCTTTTAATTATACTAAGAGCTGCCAATTATGTTTGGAAATGTTTGTTCATGTTTGGCCATTTGTGATTTAATTATTGTGTTTTGTAATGGCCAATTGGCTGAGCAATAAATGTGAAGCTAGTATGACAAAGTTTACACTGGCAATTGGCTGAATACAAAACAATGAACTGTTTGGGCTAAATATAAACTAAGGTCCTAACTAGCCATTGCATGCAAACATGGGTAACAGAATTTCAATGGCTTTTTGTTGTTTAAAAAGGAAGAGAAACTTTAGAAGCTGGTGACTTGGAGTAAAGAAGAACAACAGGGAAGTAATGCTCAAGCCTTTCCCTGTTATCTTTTCCTGCTCCATTCATCCCAGTGTTTCCATCCTTTCCACTTGTTTCTTGGTTTCCCAACAAGTGTTAACCCTTGCAGATTTGGGTGTTGGTCTATGGGTAAAATGGCTGATTGGTACAAACTGGAGCACAGTATTGCTAGGAGCAGAGAAAAAGTTCAGCATTCTGCTATGTTTCTGCACTATGTTCCAAAGCATACTTCTTGTTAAAAGAAATAGCTGTTAGAGGGTTTTTTTTAAAAAAAAGGTACCGGTATGTCTGTGTACAACATGTAGTTAGGGATATGTGGCTTCAGAACTAAAGCATAGCAAACTGTGAACTTCATCTACAACTATAAATATTACATTTCCTGCCCAGACGTGACATATTTATAGGTCATGTCCCTTTAGCTTGCTAAAACCAGCACTCTTTTCAGCTACATTGAGATCTGCTCATTAGTGGATAAGCACTTGTTCTTTGATTAGTTCAGAAGTGATACACAGTTTCTGATCATGAAATCCGATACACAGTTACTGATAATGAAATCCTTTTAATCTCTTATTCCAGCAGAATTAGTCAAATGCTGGTGTTAAGTATTCAAGATGGTATAATCAATTCTTATCAAGCCTTCTTCTTGATTTTTTTTTTAATGCTAGCTTTCTATTTCTTATTCAGTAACAGGTTGTCTGAAGTCTTAGGGGGGTCAAATCAAGCATCTAAATACATTTTATTCTTGTTCATGAAGCATCATTAATCCCCAGCATGAAATCAATAGGCTTAAAACATTTAATCACATCAAAATGGAACATACAAATCCATGCAGATGACTTTTTTGTGTACTAGATAGGGAGATAAACAGCATTTATAGAGAGGCTGTCTTCTCATTAGAAGAAAAAAAAACCTTCAAGACTATCAGAAGAATATAGATGTATTCCCCTTTCTCTCATTCACTCAGCAACATTACCAGGCAAGGCCAATTTCAGCATCACAGATACAACTTAATCCTAAAAAAAAATGCAGTGACACATTCTTCTTTCCTGGCAAGAGAAACTTTCTTCAGTCAGTTTGCTAATTAATAACAACCAACTAAGTTATTAGTAATATCTGCATAACACATTAAGTAAAGATAAAACTATTTCATTGGGCCTGAATTTGGTGGGTTTTACCTATACGGCACATAAAATTTTTTTTCAGATCCACCACTACAGTTTTCTTGAGAAATTTAATGTTCTCTACATAAGAAAATGTTTCGTCTCACTCAGGGCAGAAACAATCTGGATCCCAAGGGAAGTTACTTTTTCTGTTGCTAATGGAGTTGAAATTTTATTGCCTGGGTTTTATGACTCTTTCTATCCCAGCACCCACATGGCCAAAGAGGGGAGTGACCTCTACCAGTACTGATAATCCTCTAAGCAATTTAACTGACAACAAAACAACTGTAGGCTGTGACTCTAACATCATCACTATTTTTTTTCCTGTATGATTTTTAACACCTTTGTCAGTGGAGCTTCAAAAGCTCGCATGATTTATTATCTGCAGTTTTTGGTTGCCCCTAATAAAGGTATTGCTGTTTTGTGGATTTTGAATGTTGTATTTTGCTGAACAACTAATATTTACCTGAGCCTTCTCTTTATTGGCTTGCACTCTCTGAGCTCAAGTCTTGATTGTGACTAGGAAATCTGAAAATAGACTGGCTCCAATTAATGCAGAAGGCTACCAATAGCCACCAGTTGCTGATATACTGCACTCCTCACACAGAGAGGCTGAGTCTCTGGTCCTGCACCCTTGAAAAACTCAGCACGCTTGCCTGAGGCCCCAGGCTTCTGCTTCTCCACTGTAGAATTTATTTAGTTTGTTTTAAAATTGGAGAAATATATGTTCTTGATAAGAGCACAAACCATTCTTGTACCGCTGCAAACATATAAGCTAGAGCAGTAGCTTTCTATTTATCTGTTTGATTCCCAAACTGGCAAGCTATCAAATTTGCAACACACTCTAACGTTCATTATCCGGTGCCATATATCAGGTTTTCCAAGCTACTCCCAACAGGCAATTTGATCAAGGTCAGTCCACTATAGCTTTATTAGTTCTGAGAAGGAGAGCCACTGACTCTCAAACATTAAAAGAATGGCTAAGAAATGATATATTCAATGAATACTTTTGATAAAAAGCAGAGCTCAAGCTGAGCTACCTCACATGCTGCTGCACCAGAACCACCCTCCAATGACTAATATGGCTACTGCTGGATAAGTTACTAGTAGCATCAATACTAACCAATTTAATAACCAATCAAGTTATTAATAATATTTGCATTCTGACTTTCTTCTGTTTATCTGAAAGGGATGTGTATCACTAATTCCACTTCATCCTCATAAAATTGGTCTGGTGGGACAGGGCTTCCACACTGGGAGGGAATTTATGGGTGCACTGAGGTCCAGAGTGGCCTGGAAGTCTAGAGGTGCCCAGGCCCAGCGAGAGTCCCCAGCACTAAAAGCAAAAAATGGAGAATGAACTACAGATCATTCCTGAGGGTCTTTATAAGGACTCATTTCTTTGTATCTGTTCTCCAGATCTTGGGTGAAGTTTTCTGGAGTCACTAAAGAGAAGTGTTAGGACAATCTTAAGCAACATTCCAATATGGTGGGCCTCCTGGCCTGACCCTAGCCAACTGATTTTATCCAGTAGTAAAGGGGTGTGTTTCCCTTCATTTTATATTGGTTTAAGAACTACAGCTCCCAGAGTTTCTTGTGTATATGCCTGGTATGAAGGGCAAAGGAAAGCACCATAAGCAGTGATGTGGAGCCAGGGCTTGCAGGATCAAAGCCTCAAGACTTTTTTTTTTTTTGGATCAGCAGGAACTGTGCTATTAGCAGGTACCATGTCACTTCTCTTGGACTCCCTGTTTCCTCTGAGTTTTAGCTGCACATCCATGGCAGTTGGAGTGGCAATGGATTTTCCCAGCAATAATGCATGGTTATGAACTATCTCTTTGTAATTCAATATAGTCTGGGATGCCTTGAAGCAAATTTTATAAAAGGTCTGTTCCTGCTGGAGATAAACACTGTCAGAAATGTTGATGGCTGTTACAAAGATCAACACAGTTGCTTAAATGTTTGAATTCTCTTGCCTGGTATTACTAAAGAGACTGTCATGATGAATGCCTGCACTTCAAAATTTCCTTCTACTGTATACCACTGGCCTTAAGAGAGCAGGAAGAAGTCCTGCTGCTGCTACTGAAGTAACTTACAGGGCCTGAATAAGCGTCTAACTTATTTACACTAAGTCCCAGTTTGGATGCAACTTTGGACAACACCATCTGTGCATCAGAGCACAGATCCAAAGCATTTATTTTGCATTCATTTAGTCCTAAAACATGGGATATAAGAGTCCTGGAAATTGGAAGAAGACTCTAATTGTCTGCTTCAAAAGTTTCTCTGAGATCTTTCTGAGAATGAAAAAAAACACTTCAATTTTTGGAAAAGATCATGAAGTACCTCTAGTTATAATGTTAAAATGAGATTTACACCTACTTTTCAGTACATGTGCACAGACTTATGGATCTTTGCTACACTGCCAGTGACTATGTGGCCATTTCTGCACTAGATTGTTACAGTGTCATTATTCCACTTTCAACATCCTATGGAATCCTGGAGAATCCTCTAAGATCCCTCTCTAAATTGCAAACCCTAGGATTCCATAGGATGTTGAAAGTAGAATAATAGCACTATAACAGTCTAGTGCAGAATAGGCTTGTGTGGCAAGCTGGCATTCTTCAAAAACTGCAGGCATTTTATAACAGGGCAAGCAAGGTTAACCCCCCCCCCATGTTTCTTGATTACTGAGTAATAAACTTGCAAGAAAAGTTAATGGGGGAAAGTAATTTATGATTTTGCAATGAAGAAGATTGAAAAAAAAGCTCTAAAGTTATTTGGCCTGATGTTTGCTGCCATGTTGGTCTATTAGAATAAAAGTGATTGGATAATCCCTTTATTAATAATCAAAATGCTAGAAAAAAAGTAGCAAAGTTGTAGGACATTCAAGCTGGATATTAACATCAAAGAAAGTAGCAAAGTGGGTGTTTTTTCAGAAATGCATAATACCTTACAGTAACTTCAGAATCAGAACAAACTTTTTTCATGGCTCATGAGACTGTATACTATGGGAAGAGGAAACATACTACACGTTTGTACTTCTCACTCCCAAAATAATGCTTGGGTCCTGTTAAGGGGTAAATCAGGCTGCTGAAGCAAAGAGAGACAGGGAAATAGAAAAATCTGGCCTGAGGCCACCCAGTTTCATGGCTCAGTGGCGATCTGAACATGAATAAACCAAAGCCTGACACACTAACCATTATATATCACTGGCCCTCTGGTTCAGAGACTCTGTCTTGCTTCTAGGTTGCCAGTTGATGTCCTGTTTTCTAATATATGGGATGCAACATAAACAAATCCTTGTAGCTTAATGACTGCCACCCTGCTAGTGTCAAGGTAAAGAAGTCTGCACCAGGTAATGCTTTCTGGGGTGAAAGTTAAGGCAACACAGCTGACGAAAGGAGAGCCACAGCCTCTCCTAATAGAAAGGAAAGCCACAGCCTCTCCTAATTGTCTTCTTCCCAGAACTTGAAAACATGATTTTTTTTTTGGACTATGGCTCGTGGAACATCTCAGTCAGCATGGCTACTGTGAGTCAATGACCATGCAATTAAGAAAATAAAAATCAAGAAAGTTGATTTGGGAACAAGGGAAAAGGCAAACATTTATCAAATTAGAAGCTGCATGTGATTTCAGCTCAGTCCTAGAAAACAGCTTTCAGATAGTAGAATAATTTAAGTCAAGCAATCCTTTCAACACACAACTCTTTCCCTCTATATGAAATCCCACAGGCAGCTCCACAGCTGCCAGTCATAGAGTAAGCCAAGTTGTCAGCCAACAAGGCAACAGCAGGCCCTAGATGCCAACATGGAAAGCTATATTCTAGATTCTGGCACCTGGATCTTGCAGCTGCCAAACACAGCCCATCTGGTGGAAGGGAGCAGGCTGTGTAGCCAAATAACAAAATAGAAATGAGAAAAGAATAAAGAACAAACTGAATGCTGGGTGGGGAGAATAAAAGGACAAGAAACATAATGAACTCACTGACATTTATGTAGCATATATTGGAAATACATTATCATACATAAACATGAACCTGGAATGGTGAGCTAAAGACAGAAGAGATCTTGATTTGCAATGGTGACTCCAATATGGAGCAACTATAATGATCACCATATACTGTCACAACTTGGCAACCCTTTATTTTCTCCCATAAATGAACAGCTGATGTGTTACTATGAACAGAACACACTATACTTGGTAATAGAGACATATTGACAGCAACAGTTGCCATTTGCCCTGATTCTGGTTGACTTGGCCTTCAGAGGCTGGGATCCGATGGGGACAGCAAGAAGAGTGAAATGCACAGATGTCCACTGTACTTCCCAGGGGTTCTTGTGATATACAAATATTATGTATCTCAGTTAAAGAAGCAAATGTGTTTCTGGGTATTACCTCTTATTAACAGAAAATTTGGTACCAGAGGTAGTACTTCAACATGTTTCAACAATCTTTTTATCCTAAACTAACAATATGCACAAGTGACATGAAATAACCAGGTTTTGTAAGTCTTGCAAAGGTAAACAAAACCATTTTGAGCCTTCTAGAAATCATTTGAAGGCTTTTTCCAAAACGCATCAGGGATTACTCTTTCTTTTACTGCCCTTCATCTTTCTTATGATTATCATTTTGGTGGACAAACTTATAGTCCTAGGGGTTTTTTTAAGCAACTGAGAGGGGCTGGTAAGGGAGGATTATCTGCTCTTCCCTTTTCTTTCTCTTCTGTTGTTCACATCTGCTCAGTCTACTGTTTATCTTGCCTACTGTAGGCAAGCACATATGGACTGAGTAGACGAGAAACCCATTCTTCTCAAGCTCAAGCTTTATTGCATTATTTACAGTAGATATTGAAAGTCCTTCATCATCCTCCCTATGTTGATGCTGCTAAAAAAAAAAATCCCTTTCAGCTAGACAGAGAACAAGGAGGAAATAGGGGACTTGGCCAGGATAAAAGAATTTTATAAAACAGAACTTCCTTAACTGAGGGATGTCTGCACAAAACCTCCCTTCCTACATACTTCTTCATAAGAAAGACCACAAATCAGAATGAATAGATAAGAACAAATTTAGTTCATATTTTAATACGAGCCAAATGAATTGGAATGGTCAGAACTAACATGTGACCCAAAACACAATTACCATTCTTCAAAGTTTGGGTTACAGTTCTCCTGTCAAAGAAGGCACGCAGACATGTTTCTTATGGGTATACTGTGTACAAAATATGTACATTAGGGAAAATGCACAGTGGACACAAATACATAAATCAGAGAAATTAGCATACAAAAAAATCAGTGATGAATGACAATTGTATGTCAATAATAAGTATGTATGAAATTTTGTACACATAAAAATGCACATATACCTAGATACGGATTTTTGTTTGGTCTTAAAAAACACGTTTTGCAAAATGATGTGGAAATGCAATTGGAATATGCAGTCTTGTTGCTTTTTAATTTTTTTTTGCAGAAAGTAAAACAGAGTTGTTCTTCATAACGGAAGACAAAATCAATCTGTACAGAAAAATCTACTGCTTCAGTCAGAGAAATGCTGCACCTCAATATTTTATTCCCAAATGTCTTCATGCATCCTGGTTGCAAACAGTTCTGAAAGGCCATCAAAACTGAATGCTCAAGAAAAACAGAAATACAGCACAATATTCCTTGCTGTCTGTTCCCCATAGTTACTGCTCATGTAAGGAATGCTTTAGGTATATTTTAAGTATCAACACTCTGTTCTTCATTCATCATTAAAGCCTAGTTGGTGCACAATGAACACTGCATGTGTATGACACAGTACAACAATAATTCTGGGTGTAGCATAATCCTAGCTTTAGTTACAATTAGGTTTTGTTAGATCAACAAAAAGTGACACTGAAGAAGTGGGTGCTATGAACAAAGCACAGAATAGATCCATGTCTTAAGGAAAACAAAACTGTCTAATATTAGTGTAATTACAACTTCATCCACCCTCTAAGCTGAGAGGGATAAACTATGGTCTACGCACTACAAGTGGCTCTCTTACCAGGATCCTCATTACTGCCACTCCCATCATGCCACTTTTTCCAGTTTTTTAATACTTAAAAGGCTTGTCATCCTCTAGTAAGCATGGGGGGGGATTTTACTATGAATGTGCCCCAAACTGTATTACACCCCAGTAGGCCTTTTTCAAAACTCTGCGTGCATATGTGCCTTCAAGTTGTCTGTTGACTTATGGCGACTCCATGAATTTCACTGGGTTTTCTTAGGCAAGGAATAGTCAGAGATGGTTTTGCCAGTTCCTTCCTCTGAAACATAGCATACAGCAGATGGTATGAAGTAACCAGAAATGAGAGCACCTTTTAAGTTAAGATATGATAAATTGAACTGCTGGCAGAAAGGAAATGGAAGGTAGCTAACCACTGGTCTAAGTTGTTTTCCAAAAGATTTACATATACAATTGAATAGGGTCAATGGCAATCCATCTAGATCCATTGGACATTCTCTGATAGGAACACAGAACACAGCAATACAGTCGCCAGTTTGACATGATTGTCATCTGTATTCATTCAAAGCTACTGATACATCAGATATTAGAAAGATAAGATACATTTGCACCTATTATTGGAAGAAAAAAAATCCACACCTGAGTAAAATACCTCAAAATATCATTTTATTTACGCAAGAACTGGTGCCATTAGTGACATGGACCCTGAATCTCAAAAATATTTGACCTTGGTCAAGCTGAACATTTAGTGATCATGAACATGTCAGTTTACAAAGGCATGGTTATCTGGTTCTTGCTCACTGCTTTCCTCCTCTAAACCTGCCAGGAAACACAAACAGTAACAAAGTAGGGAAGGGAGTGGAATGGAAGAGAATTTTGTGGTACAATGTAAGACCAGAGACAGCATAGCATAGGTTTGCATCATTGTAAATTGTTTTGTGTGTTAACTAGTTATGGTGGCCAGATAGAATGACTAGACAAGTATGGAACACCTGACACAGAGTGTGCATTTGCACATGGATGTGGAATGGCTGAAAAATGATGGAAGAATGCTTTGAGACAGTGTAGTTTGAGTGAGGGTGAAAGAGGGCAGATAGGGACTGGGCTATGGAGAGGACAATGAGGGAAAGAGGTTCTCTTCACTGTGCTATGAGTTCAGAGAAAAGCATATCTTAAAAGTGACAGAATGAAGAATAAATGTGAAGGATATGTATGTCAACATACAGTTACTTAGTATATAGAACTGCACAGGAATACTACTGACTTGGTATAACCATATATTTCTTTGCTGAGAGATGCTAATGTTTCACTTGAGACTGATAATTATGTAACATTCCAAGATTGCAAATATTAAAATATTGTTTCCTTTGATAACTATGCCTGCTGTTTGGTCACTATTGTAAGGTACATATTGTTAAGAGCCTAATACTAATGGTGCCACAACATATCTTATGCACTTTTAATACAGAGAGTTGGATATATGTACAAACAGTGGCAGCTGTTAGCTTTTATTTCAATGGGACAGTGAGTACATTCTGACTTTTAGTCCATACTGTAAAGCCATGCATGAGGGGCAGGGACCAATTTCCTCCCAGACTTTCCCCATGGGCTGTATTCGCATTCAGAAAGCCCAACTATCTGTTTTCCTCTGCAGACCCTCTCAAAATGGTGACAGGAAGTGATGTGTCATGTCCTGTCACCATTTTGAGAGGAACTTTAGAGGACAGCTGATGTATTTGGGAGTAGAACAGGATAAGTCTCAGAAGCCACAAGCAATGCAAGGATTCAACCAGGGTCAATCCTGCTATAAAGGATATATCCAAATCAATGAACTTACTTTATGGATAATCTCTAGCACCTTGAATAGTTCCTTTAAAGTTCAGACTAAACCCCACAGTGAATTCACTGCTACCAGTCATCACACTGTAAAGATCCTGGTGGCACCATAAATCCAAAGAGAAATGTGTGCAACAATGTTTGCCCAGTTTGCCAAAGTAAAACCTAGCAGCAAAAGTCTGGAAGGAAAGGGAATCAAATAAAAATGAAGTCAGTGGAGAGGGCAAAGTATTATACTTTTATACAGATTATACTTTTCATTTGCTACTCTCTTCTACATACAGAAGTGTGTGTAAACACAGACAGACACACACACACACAGCTTCACAGTAGAGCAGTTACAGTTGCACTCTCAAGCAGACTATCACAAATTGAGCAAAACATGGAGAAGCTCCTTTTTGGGAGCAGGGAGTGCAACATCCATATTTGCTTGGGTGTTCTAGAAGCTATATTTCAAAACAGTAACTTTTCTGTGCTCTGAAGCTGAATATCCCCAAGGGGAATAAAAAGGGAGGGAAAAGGCTGCCTAGCTTTCCAAATAAGTGGCATAGCTAAAAGGCTATAAGAACAATCAGTACCTTTTGATGTGTATTTAACTGAGTTCTTATTTGACCTGATCCTGACAGTTAGCACATTGTCACTGAAGTATCCAACAGCATCAGGAATGAAACATCAGCAATTACAAGTATTTGTAGCGATCTGAAATTTATGTCACCATTTGCTCTAAACTACTGAAGAATGAAAGAACTCAAGAGCAAATCTGACACTCCACTTCTGTGTATCAGTAGCCACCTGTCCTTCTTTGTCTGCTCTCAGCAAAGTCTGCTACAAATTGTTGCACCAGGCAAAGCTGCAATGTTGGATTTTAGGAGGTGTACACAATGAATTGCATCTCTGTGGCTTCAAAAGAACTGAATAGGTAAGTATAAAAGCCATTCTGCAAGGCCCAATGTAAACAAGACATCAGGCTGACTCAAAATGGTGTTTCTACACAACAGGCTTCACATTTAAAACTACGCATGCAGCATTAGGACAGCTAAGATCCAGGGACTTTGTAGATCCTTCCATCATACTATGGGTACTGGAAGTGTAACACACAGTAATAGTACTGGGTAGTTGCCATGCCCATCGGGTGACAAATCCCCTTGAGGTTTTTGTTCAGACTTCCAAGAAAATTGATCCTACTCCTCAATTAGGCTCAGCCCCTTGGATAGCAAGTTTAATGTCTGCACTAAAAATTGGATGAGATCACCACCCCACTGACATGGAAGCCACCAGCCATCTCTGGAAGCCAAGGATCTATTGTAAACATGAATCCAGCTGCATTGGCTGCCACAAGGACCACCAACTGCAGGTTAATATTGGGCCCAAAGTAAGTAGAACATGCAATACAAAAAGGTAGTATCAATTGAACTATAGCTTTCCAGATGGGAGGTGAGAGATCACATGTTTGAATGTGTTCTCTACACTTCTTATATTTAAAAGAACTCCCTGTACATAGAAAAGCTGTACATCACCCAAAAAAAAAAGAAAGAAAGAAAGAAAGAAAGAAAGAAAGAAAGAAAAGAAAAGAAAATAAATAAATAAATAAATAAATAAATAAATAAATAAATAACTAACTAACTAACTAACTAACTAACTAACGGTACCTTTTTTTGGTGAAGATGATGCCATGAAGACAGCTTTTAACACAGGAAAGCATTTTAAAATATGACAACCTCCTCCATCCCAAATTGTGAGTGGTGCAATCTAGAATTCTACCACAGTAGTCATTTCTAGTATAGCTCTCATTTTGGTGGTGGTAGGACTTAAATGGTGGTGTGCAAGAGTGCAATTCTGCTAATTTCTGGAGACTAAACTGGCTCAGTTCTGCACAAGCCTAAAATATTCTAGCCAAATCACTGAGTTATGTAACATACTACTGAATTATCAGAATATAATATAATCACACATTGCATCGGGTATTCACCTCTTCTCCAACAAAAACTGTATGCACAGAAGGGAACATCTGATTAACGGTATCTTAAACCATGAATGGTCCACTGTGGCAGGTCCAGGCCAGTCCCTACCCCAGTACTCTCAAAGGCCACACTGCCTACCCACAAATCTAAAAAAAACAAAAACAAAACCCAGATATGGTTGGAAGTCTACTTCCCATTTTGGGGAAAAAAGGATTTTGCTTTTTTTTTTAAGAACAGCAGTAGGGTACTCTCCAATATGTTTTAAAAGTGAATTGCCATTCTTGAGTTCCCCAAGGAGAAGAAATCCATTGTTTTTTTGTCAGAAAAAAAAAGTGGGGTCTGGAGAATCTGAAGGCCTGGGGGGGAGCCTGGAGAGGTCTTTATCCAACCCCATAGCCATACACTGCCTACTCTTGTCTTGGTTAGAAGCATTCTGGCCAGAGGATCCCTGAAAGATGAATATGATCCATCTACTACATGGCTGGATGCCATCTGAGCAGAGGTTTGAGTGCTGGACTATGAGTCTGGAGATAAGGATTCAAATCCTCACCTTGCCATGGAAGCCCACTAAGTGACCCTGGGCAGGTTGTACACTGTCAGCCTCAAAGGAAGGCAACAGCAAACCTCCTCTGTATAAATCTTGCCAAGAAAACCCCATGAGAAGTTCACCTTAGGTTCACCATAAGTTGGAAATGACTTGAAAGGACATAACAGTTGCAAGGTTGGAAAAGCTCCTTCTTGGAAGACAGCTCTCCAAATTCCACCAGTCTGCATGAACAATGTTATCATTATTTTGGGCCAAAGAGTGTAAATACAAATATGATTTTTAAACATTTCTTTTTATATTTTGATACCTGCTTTAGAGATTTTTGTTGTTTTCAGCATGGAGTGCTGCAAGGAAACTTTCCTATTATCATGCAATGTGACACTACGTTACCTGCTACAAGCACTCCCAGCCTGCACAACTGACTCAGCAAGTTAAATGAGGCCTATCTGCCAGGTACCTGGCAGGCCTCAGTGTATAGCTAGAAGTCTGTTCAGATACTGTACACACCAACAACTTATAGTGAAGAACAGAGAAATCTCTAAGTTTCCTTTCTCATGAATTTACATTTTTTTCAAAAAAACTTCAAGTCTTCAGTTTCTTCATCTTTAACACAGTATTACAGCTCAGTAGAGCAGGGGTCTCTCCATGCTGCGAATGGCCATGCCTATTTAATTTAACCAGGGCAAAAGGAAAGGAATTTCATTTCAGTTTGTTTTGGAAGAATTTTCCAACATTTGTAAATTTCTCCATATTTTGAATGGAAAGAACTGGAAGTTTTCTTGAAAAAATAATAATGAGAAAGCAAAACTTAGAGATTTCTTTATCTTTCTAGTCCCACACAAAAACAGAGTACAGGTGCTGGATCTGCAAATTTAAATGATTGTGGACTGTCATGTCCCATATTTAAAATGGCAGTGATGTGTGCACAGATGCACTGAAGCATCCATGTGCATGTCACTGCCATTCAATTATATGTGACACAAGTATTTGTGATTTCCCCCATTTACTAGAGATCCAGGAACAAAACCCCTGCAGATACAGAGGACCTACTAAAATTCTGTGAATGAAACAAGATGATGGCATAATGAAAGCCTCATCTGGAAGCACACTCAACCAGACTAGACTATACTGAGCTAAATGGACTAGAGATGAAAAGAAATCTTCATTTCCCAGCCCCTCTAAAGAGTGGGAGGGCTCCCCTACACTTGGAAACACTCTTGGGAAGAATAACACAGAAACACACTTCCCCCTGACCTCATGAAAAATATATTTCCTGTCAAAAATATTTTTTGCACAAAAAATAGTTTCCAGAAATACATGTGGCAACATTTATTTATTTATTTATTTATTTATTTATTTATTTATTTATTTATTTATTTATTTTTTTGGTACAAAATTAGTGTTTTGTACAAAAGATTTTTTTCCACAAAAACTTGCCTGTTTTTCTAGAAACCATGTTTTTGAACAAAATTTTGGTTTGGAAACAAATCTAATTTTATTTGCACATGGTGCAAAAATATGTTTCCAGCAATGTACTTTTTTTGGGCTAGATTTTTTTCCCCTGAAAAAATCACAATTTCTGCACAAAAACATGTACTTCTACAAATGAAAAAACATCTTCCTGAAATGTACATTATTTTTGTAGACAAACCCCCCCATTTCATGCAAATTTTTAAATAATGAAATTTTGTATTTCTATACCAAATAACTTCCTGAAATATTTTTGGTGTGTGTGTGTGTGTGCTGTCATGTCACCTGTAGACTTGTAGTGAACCCATGAAGTTCACAGGGTTTCTTAGGCAAGGAATACTCAGAAGTACTTTATCTTTTCCCTCCTGTGAAATATAGCCTACAGCACCAAGTATCCACTAGTGGTCTTCCATCCAAGTACTAACCAACCAAGTACTAACCAGGGCTGTCCTTGCTTAGCTTCCAAGACCAGATGAGGCCTTGTTCCTTTAGGGTATTTATTAATGGGCAAAAAAAAAAAATCTGTATACATATTCATTTTCTTCTGCACCAGGGAGTAAACAGTGGGAATTATTCATCTTTACATGCATGGATGAAATATTTGAAGACATAAATCTCTAAGGTGAAGCAATGTTCTGACCTGGTATAAGGCAGATTCCTTTGTTCCAAGAGGACAGACTAGGTTGGTACCTATTCTTTGCAGCAATCCATCTCAGTGAAGCAGTTCCCATCTGGTTCAAACTGTCTTTTATTATTCTAACCAAACTATCCCAAAACAAAGAGTTTTACTGACATGATTAAACCAAGACAAAATCACATCAGGGATGCATCAAACAAATTTCTTAACTTCTCAATGGCATTGATTTAGAAAGTGTGAAGCAGCCTGAGGCACAAGCACAAACAGCAAGATTACAGGTGCCCTTCACTTGTGATGTAAGCTTAAGTCTCCATGAAAGTATCATTTTCATACCTCCTGAGACTTTTTGCAAGAAAATGTACATCTTGTGTTGACTGTTTACTCACTTGCACGAATTGTAGTGCCTCCAAGTGTTAAAGCATGCTAAAAACAATGCATGTAAGCCTATCCTATCTGCATAACAAAAAAGGAAATATTCAGAACACATGCTTTGACCAATGGGGAAGAGTTATGTAGATTAAGTAAATTGCACAAACAAAAGTACACCTTGGGGGAAAAATGTGGAAAAATGATTGTGAATTTCAGAACAGGAACAAAACACAAAGGCTTACTAACTGAATATGAAACAAGGATGGGAATAAAATGCAGGTGGAATATGGAAAAGCCCAATGAAAATGGGATTGAGAGATTTTCACACCCAAACAATCAATTTTATTTAAGTGAATGCTCTGGGGATGCTGAATGAAAATAGATTTGAGAGGGTATGAGGGTGGCTCCTTCCATTTACATGCATTCAATATACAAAGATACTGGATACTTAGTGGATGACAGTGATTTTTCTGCATTAGCCCTCCAAAACCAGCTACCCTCTTAGAAGAATTTAACTCACCAGTACACCCCTGATACCCTCCTTGACACCCTCCTCGACACCCTCCTCTTTATTGCCCTCCCAGTTTTGGACAGCCTGTGGAAACAGAGGGGCTATGTTGCATTTAGCTTGGTGGGTCACAAGTGGTACAGCCCTATGTACTACATTTTTCTTTTCTTTTTCTTTTTTCTTTCTTTTGCACTAGGACTCCAGGGGATCTTAGACACCAGCAGATAATGTGAAGATTCGAAGAGGAAAATGAAGCAAAAATATCTAAGTGTTAATCCTATATTTCCCCTCTAAAACTTCATCCCCCCACTTTCTACATGGGCCAGCTCCAACAGAGGGAAATAAAACTGATTAAACTATTTCTCAGAAATTTCAATCACACAACATCAACATTATATAATGCACAATAAAATACTTCATACCTGGAGTTGAAAAAACGAAAAGTGTTAACAGCTGACCTGGCACAGCCCCACATGCTCTCTCTGGAAATTGAACAAAGACAATTAGGAATTTTAAGAGACCCCAAAGAACTGCAGAAGGGTATAGACATCAGGGAGGAAAATGTACAGCAAAAATAAGAACAAGCACATAGCCTACTTCTAGGACTTTGCATTCCTCCAAATGACATTCACCTGCAACTAGCATTTAAACAGCTGTGAGTAGCATAACATTATGTCACTCAAGTATACCACTGGGTAATTTAAAGAATTTAGTATTTCTTAAAAATGGTATCTGGGAGTTCCTGTCAACAGAAATATTTAGAAGGAGCACTAGCTGTAAAGCAGTAGACAGCTGGACTTCAAATTCAAACAATAAAGGCAAGATCCCTGCATTTCATGCATGATTTCTCACAAGGCCAGCTGAGCCTTCCATCTTCTTCCATGGGTATCCCATGGTGTTCCAGACATTACACAGAATAGAAGGGTGGTGTGCTTTCCGTTTCAGTACTGCTCCTGCTCTAGCCAACTTCTAGCTCCAGTGAGGCATTTCTTTCAATTTAAATTAAAACATTCACTTGGGCCGGGACCTGGGTTGTAGTGCAAGAAAGCCTGACATTAAATCCAATTCTGAGTTCTGGACTGTATTCTGTTGTGCATGTGTGCTCAGGACAGGTATTCTGGGAAGCGGCTGTGACATGTTTTATGTTTTAAAAAGTATATCTAGGATTGAATGTCTTCATGCAGAAATTTAAAAAAAAAGACAGATTTTCAGCAACTCTGATGGAAAGAAATAATTATACACAATGGTAAATACTTTCTCAATAATAATAATAATAATAATAATAATAATAATAATTTTTTCAGTTTCAATTTCAGCACACTAATGAAAATATTACAAGCTAATATTTTAAAGTAGGATTTTAGTGATTTGATGATGAATACAAATAAAACAGGGTGTGCAAGTTTCAACAGGTGATATTTTGACACCATCCTGTTAGATTATAAATACATTGAAAAACGAACACCTGAACGGGTCTGTGGATGCAGGTTTGCAATTCTATGCAAAGTTTGAGCTGAACAAAGCTCATTTAAATACGGGGAACCTACTTTAAGTTACTGCTTTTCAAAACTCGGAGAATTTATGCACGCATATTTGGGTTTTTAAATTGGAGGCACAATGTTGGAACCCTGAAAGTTTAATTTTAGAATATGAAAAAAGAAGCATTCTATATAAGTAACTGATCTATATGTATCTTTTGATCTGAAGGGGGTAAGTAACAAGCAATAATTCATTGTCCAAATGTCATGCTAAACCGGAGCTTATATGCTCCCTTTTTCACTATCCTCTTCTGTTGTAAATATAAAACTAGAGGCTATTATTAACAGAGGCTAGGAAAGAAAAGGAAAGCTGAAAATTCCAAAGCTTGGAATGTTATATAATAATATAGATTTATGTTCTACCTCAGATGTTCAGAGAAACAAGTTAAGGCTTCTCTGGTATTGGATAACATGTGTTTGTATGGGGAGGGGAGGGGAGGGGAGGGGAGGGGAGGGGAAGAGAATACCTCGATGTTCTTCTATCTGGATCAATCAGTTCTTCTCTCAGGATTTTCTAATTTCATCTATTATATTCTAATAAACCCAGGATTATGCTTCATGGTTATTTCCTAGCTGCTGTGATACACACTTATATGAAATGTGTGCACTGTTTTTCGTAGGACAGAGGAATGATTAGGAATGTTTATTAATTTATCCATAAGAGAACTCAGTGGGCTCCATTTGCTTCAAATGTTGTACGTTACAGAATGAATGCTATCAATAATAGATGTACAAATGGAATTCACTTCATTCACTCCCACTGATGACTCCTTTGCAGGTATGTGTGAGGTGTTACCTTTCTCTGCAGTAATTTCTGTGTGGAAGCTGCCATTTTCTCCCAGACTGTTTTAGACTGACATACTGTCCAGGGCCTCTGGGAAAATAAAATCAACTCTACCTCTTCTACCATAGCAGAGATGGCTCCTCCAGTAAAATCCCACCAGCCCTAGACAGCATAGGCAGTAGTGAAGGATGATGGGAACTCCAGTTCAAGAAAGTGGAGGAAGCCACCTGTTCCCTACCCTTGAAGTCACCTAAGATTAAAATTGGAGGTGGTGATGGTGGTGGTAAGGAACAGTCAGGAAAACTAATATATATAAAGAAATTATGGGGATGAAATTAAAAGATAAAGAAACCATGATTTTAACTATCTCTCTACTTTATCTTCCCAGCCTTTAAACATAAGCTATACATCTTTACTGTTTTACAAATTTATTCTTTTTCTGCACTAACACCTGCAAAAATACAGTGAAATATTTATATGCTTCAATCATCATGAAACAAATTTCTTCAGCCATTCAACACCAGCTCACCACAGGAATCAGACAAATACTTGCTTTCATTTAAGGCCAATTTTACCTACTTGAAGTTATCCTGAAAACATCACTAGGCAAATATGAGATCCAGAATGTTTTAAATTCTAAGATCCCTTCACCAGCAAACAAGCATGCAGTGTCTTCATATACATGTAATAAAGCAAAGCATATCACCATGATTGCCTTAATTTTTTTTAATTAGAAAAGGGTACTATATAGTGATTTTGAGATTAAAACCTGTTTCATTCTAATAAGCTGTTACTCATGCAGTAATAAAATGTATATAGGACAGCAATGTGTCCGCAAAGATTTTGAGATATGTCAATATTGCCAATTTTGTCTCCTTGACAAGGGCAATACTATTTACAAGTTATAAACTAAGAAGTACACTTAAAAGAAGGATGGGCAAGCTGTAGAACTTGGGGTCGGTTGTAACTCCCATGCTCCATGGTTGGCCACACAAGCCTCAGAATACTCCAAAGAATCTCCACATTCAGAAATACACTTTCAGTTCTGTAAAACCCATTAGGATGTGGTTGCCAAAGCAGATATATAAAATCTTTATACACCATTTTAATGCAAAATTGCATTTTTTCCACCAGTAGAATAAAAAGAACTTTGAGAAAATTAAAATATATGCAGAAATACAGCATGATGTAGTGGTCTGAGTGCTGGACAAGAACTCTAGGAGACGAAGGCTCAAATATTCACTCAACCACAGAAACGTAGAGCAAGTCACATTCGCTCAGTGTGGGTCTCAGACATTTTCTTTTCTTTTAAGATAAGAATCTTCTTTGCATCCCTAATACATAACTAGCAGAACAAAGTACTTTTGATAAGTTAGACTAGGCTGCACAGTTTACACTAAACTAAGGGCCAGTAGCCATACTTGCTGAGGGATTCTGGGAGTTGTATTTCCCCCACCCACCCAAAAGCACAATTTTCAACCTCTGGACCAGTAGAAACTCAGTTATGTTCTCTTCTCCAGTTTTTTGTTTAACCTCGAACTGCAAAATCTGGGTGTCATAAGAGACTTTTCAAATACATGTTGGTGGAGTATGCTGACTTGGTGATACAGCCTGAGTTACACACTGGATACAGATATATTAGATGAGCTAAAACCAAAATCTGACCTAACACTACTATGTGTCCCCCTCCAGCAATCAATAATCCACACTCTTGAGTTAACACACACATGCCAAATGCTTTACAGGTGTACTGGTGTTGAAAAGAATTGGCACCATAAGGCTAATACTGACCTCAATCTAACTCCAAATCATTTTTAGACCAAGGATCAAGCAAGCAAAAAACAACCAGAACGATGTGTCACAAGTGGCCTTCACCCTATCACCTGCAGTAAATGAGACTGGAGCAAAAAACAACCAATTACAACTGCTGTCACAGAGAGCCACGTCTGGCTTTCACAACCACACTCTCCTTTCAAATTGACTGATGTGAGTATTGAACACCAAGGAGGACTTGCAGCAACAGCCGCCACACAAGCGAAGAATGACCTGCCATGCAGAGGGGAGGCTATGCCAGCCATGACAAGTAGGTACAAGAGCACTATTTTTGCCTTATTGTACACAGCATTGGTCATTTACATTAATTTATAAAGAATGTACAAATAAAAGACAGCACTCTGTGTGTCTGTGTATGTATTTCCATGTCAACACAACTGAACCTGCATGTATTCTTTTTATGATAAGTGACTTCTTCTTAATATTTCAAAGTACAAAAGGAATGAGTTGAAGCTGCACACCTTTCTTCAGGACTGTTGGAAAAGGCTACCTTTCTGATCAGCACTTCTTAGGGTATGTCAGATTTTGTATTCATAATTTTGTATTCAAATGTCATCACTTGCTCTGACTTGTCCTTATTTGCCTTGATGGTGATGCCATCAAATAAGAAATCTGACTGGTTCTGATATTATACTGGGAAAGCTGACATGAGAACCCGTGATAGAATCAAAATGTTAACTTGAGCCTTGCAGGATCCCTAAATCCAGAAGAGAATAATTAGCACCCATGGGAAAGAAACAGTGCTGAAAAAGAGGGTTTCTTTTTTAAGGTGATTGCATATTTGCATAATCTATAGCCAATAGCTAAGAGAATTTACCAAGTTTAAGTTCAACTGAAACAAGAAAAGTAGTTGCATCTCTCTCTTTCTCTTTTTTTCTCTGTTTTTGTCCCCATAATTTAAATGGCACTTTAGTTTGACTGACTGAGTTTTTGACTGGAGCAGTCTTGAGAATACCTGAGAAATCCCCACTGGAAAATATTCAGTGACAAACCTATTAGTATGTAATTCAACTAGGAAAATTTTTGGTTGCAAATAATGTATATGTGAATTGCAAAAATAGGCCATTTGAGATCTCATGCCAGTAAAACATGAGAATACTTTTCTTTCTTATGTGAATCACATTCACAATGTTAAGACAGAGCTCGTCAGGACATCCAGTGGGCCCTTCTGTCATGTGGAATATGCTGCCTTGGAGTGTGGTGTAGTCTTCTTCTTTGGAAGTTTTTAAGCAGAGGCTGGACAGCCATCTGTTGGGAACGCTTTGATGTATGTTCCTGCATAGCAAGGGGTTGGACTTGATGGCCCCTGGGATCTCTTCCAACTCTATGATTTTATGACCTCCACATGCACAAATGTGAGGTCACATGAAGCACTGTATCCCATTATAGTCAATGGATGGAGTGGGCACCTGCATGTTGTGTCCACTGACCTTAATGGGATGCAACACTTCACGTTTTTTGTTTTATGTGGGGGTTCCTGGAATGGAACCTCTGTATATGTGGTGGGTGCATTGCACAGGGAAACTAGGATGCCATGCAGGGCATTATAGCCCAAAGAGCATCTTAGAGTACTGCTTGATGTGCCATATAATCCTGGCATCTCCAGTTTGCTCTGGATGGGTCAAAAAAATGACAGATGGGCTTCTGGTTGTAGCACATCATCAGGAATCACACCCCAGTCCTGCCTTGCAGTAAAATTCAAACTCACCAGAAGTGGCTTTACTGGCCTTCTGTTGTTATTGTTGTTGTTGTTCTTGTTGTTGTTATTATTATTTTTGTAGGGCGGGGAGCTCAAGACTTCTCTCTCTCTCTCTGTTCGTGCTTTCAAATTGCCTCTCAAATTATGGCAACCCCATGAATTTTTCATAGTGTTTTTTCTTTTTCTTTCTAAGTATTAATCACGACTGCCTCTGATAGCTTCTAATATCAGACAGGTTCTGGTTCCTTTAGGACATTTAGGACCTCCAGTTTCTAGCAAGGCCTCTAAAGTGAGGCATGAAAAGACTTCTTAGAATCTTCTGCTTAAAGCCCCTTATTGCAGAACCTTGTTTTTCTTCTCAGTTTGCTGTGCCTTGACCCTTTTGAATGCTGCCAGGTCTGCTTATCCATTCCCTACTTGTTTGCCTGTAGCCTTCCCCTGCTGCTGCAATGACACCTACGTCCTGGCTTGTTTGCTAATACTTGTGCTCAGTTCTTATGGGGACAGCCTTACCTAAGGCAACTGAAGCAACAAAAAAACAAGTCTGGGATTATTATGACTGCTTGTCAGTGCTATGCTTTCCTTCTTTTGCTCCCTGATGAGTATTTGCTATAATCAGCATTTTTAATGCCTCTGATCAGTGCACTGAATTAAAAAAGAAAGAAAGGAAGAAAAAGAAAGAAAGAAAGAAAGAAAGAAAGAAAGAAAGAAAGAAAGAAAAGAAAAGAAAAGAAAAGAAAAGAAAAGAAAAGAAAAGAAAAGAAAAGCAACAACTCTGCCAGTGCAGGTCAGAAATAGTTCAGTAGTACTGCTTCCCAAAGCATAAAATCACCATTTCAGAAACAAGAATATACTGTATTGCAATTCCATTGTTAACTCTAAACTTATTACAAGACATATTCTTTAAAACATGATTCAACACAATGGGAAAAAAATCTGAAGAAAACTTTTGGTAACTTAATTCTATTTTATCTTTCACAAATTTTCCATTCTTCCCCTGAGATTTTTCCAGTTTATATGAACAAGTACACCACTTTTTGGGAGGTTGACCTGGATTCTTCCTAGATCATGCATACTTTCAACATTGATACAATACTGTTCTGGGCTCCCAAACAGACCTACATGACTGCAGTCCAAAAGCACTGTGGGATGTGTCTGAAGATCAGCTCTGATAAGTAAAGGAACATGTTGGATGGGCTGGCTGACAACCAGGTTGCAAAACAATGTTATAATGAACTGTTATTGTATCAACATTACAACCTGATCTAACAATGCAAGTTATAGCAGTACAGCAAGAATAGTCAATGTCACTTTAATCTGCAGCAGTTACTTATAGCAAATAGTTGCAAAAATGGGAGAGTCTGTTTCTCTCCCATCATGCTTTGAGATACAGAATGCTGACTTCTATAAATAAAGGAGGAGAGCAAACACAGTGTACATTCACATGTCAGAACAAGACAGAATAGTGTGATATTGTGACTTGCTGTGGGTAAAGCACACAAGCTGATCACTTCCATTTGCACTGAATGGCTAAGTAAACAGCAGACCTGTCCATGGTTTGTTTACTGCAGGACTGTAGCTTGTGTCTTTCCCAACAAGCCACAGAAAAATAACCCTAGAACAAACTATGTGTTATTTCTCTGGTTTGTCAGGGTAGAGATAATTCACAGTGCCAGTGCTGAGATGTCACACTAAACAAATCATGGAAGGAAAGTCTACTATTTGTTTCACTATCTCACTGAATCACTGCCCCTCTCTTATAACAATTAGGGATGTTTTACTATAGTGGAATACCAGGAATTTCATCCATGGGTGGGTTGGTCCCAATTTGCCCTTTGATCTATTCCAGCTTTATCATCCCATGGTCCTGTGACTTACGGGGCCATTTATATTCATTCAGCCAGTGATCTCCTTATGTGGTTACCAATCTCACCACACATTGGTAACAGAGAGGGACCAATATGCACAAACTTTCAATTTTCATTCAGCACCAAAATGATATTTTAGAATCATCTGCTCTCCAAAACAGCAACACAGTAAATTAAAATAATAAAATCTACATAAAACAAACATCAAACAAACATCATACAAACATGCAGCACTATCAGCAGCAAAATACAATGGTTTAGCAGAAGACAATATTAAGTCACAGGAGTGGAGGGAAGACCTCTAGAGACAAAAAAGGGTTGTATCTGCCCTTTTAAAAGAACCAAAGGTACAAATGCAGTGTTTCACCTCAGGAGAACTCCCAAAGCAGATACCATTGAGAACCCACTGTTTCTCGCAGCTGACAATCTTAGTTCCCTAGAGCATCAGCATTCATAACAGGGTCTTGTTCTTAGATCCCAGTTTTCAGGTAGGCTTGCTCCATCACTGGAACTATGCAAATGCTCTCTCTAAGAAAATTCTTTATGTAGATAAAGTGTTTTCTCTATCTCATAAAGCAGACTGAGCAATCTGACCAGGGCCTATTATTTTGTACTACCTCTAAAATGGGAAATAGGATATAACTTTATATGCTGATGATACTACCTTGTTGTGTTCCTCATTTACACACATTGTCTCGAAAGCACACACGTACACATTGACAACTCCCCCCCCTCTCTCTTATCGTCTACAAATTCTACAAGAACAGAACTATTTCTTCTGTAAACAAATAGAAACACTGACTTTTAAAAAATATATAAAAATGTATCAACTTTTTAAAATGTGTCTTTTTTCATAACAGTTTAAAACATCTCTGCACTGAAAGCAAATCAGATACTGTCTTCTTACTAGCCAAATTCAGAGATTAAACAAGATAGTTTTAAAACCACAGGTAATTTATTAAAATACACCTGTTTTGTAATTAATTAGCAAACAGAGGAAAATTGAAAGTCAGCTTCTAAAGGCAGACTGGTGCATGTCTGTAAACATGGTCCCACATCTCCCTACTCTCAAAGGCACAAGAAGTCTGCTGCTACAGGTAACACCAACTAACAGGCCAGAACTGGTATCTCTACTGATTCAGATGCAGGATATCTAAAGAATGTCATATGACCAGGTGTTTCCATGAGGCACCATCCGCCTTGGCATCACCCTGAGAACTTGATACTTACTCTTGAACTGCTCTGGCTATAGAGAGGGCTGTGGATCCAGTTTCATTAACACTATCCAAGGTCACATTTGGCAGGTCATCGTCATCACTGTCACTTTTAATTTGTCTGGGAGATAGTCCACGTGGGTCCATTTGTGCTAAGAAATAAGGAGACATAATGGATTAAAATTAGCACAGAGAAATTAACACTGCCCTAGAACAAAGTTAAGGCAGACAGTTCCAGCTTATTCTGCTATGTATCATTATGATCTTTATTATTTTTATTTCCCTGTTTATATCCTACCTTTTGGCCTCACAGGACTATGAAGGCCATTTGTAAATTTACATAATGAACATTTAAAAAGATAATTATTTTAACACTCAGTAGTGAGAGTAATAGAGAGCAGTAGTACTCCAGTTTCAGGTTGATGATAGCAGGAGAAATAATTTGGCTTTCCTCTATACTCCCTGTGCTACTGATAGAGACATGTGACCTTCCAGACGGTGGTAAACTGCAATTACCATCAAGCCTAGCTAGTGTAGTTAATAGTGAGGGATGATGGGAGCTATAGTCTATCACTTGAGAGATGACATGTCCCGTTTCCAGTTCTACGTTTGTTTAACATACATACATACATACATACATATGCAGAATTAATCTGTGGGAGAAAGTGTGCATGTTTGTCTATCTCTGTGACAGCCTGAGGAAGATGAAATATAGACACTTGAAACTTTGCGTGCCTAGAAGAGAGATCCTGGCAGTGTTCCTCCTGGGGTAAATTAGTTTTGAGAACAAATATTTGATTTTTAAAACACAGTAACTGTACGACATGTGAACATCTGTGTAGCCTGCATACCAGGCTGATTCACTAGATAGCAGGCACTTGCCCTTCAAGAGCAAGAATGCCTGTCAGAAGCAGAGCGCTTTTCAGGAACAGAAAGACTTGTGATTTGGTTCAAATCTCTGCAGTGGGACTCCCACCATGAGAACCAAGCATCTTTACAATTCACTTTTGTTTTTCCACCACTGGAACAAAACTAATCCTTTCCTGCTCGTGATTCCAAACATATATACATATATGAGGAGAGACAGGAGTTTTCTGAATGGGGAAAAAGTAAGCTTTTTCTCTCTTAAGGATGATATAATAGGTATCTACTGAGAACTGCAGTCTAAATAAGGTAAAGACAGACCAGGAAAGCTATCTCTCCTAGCATCTTGCTTGTACTTTTCAGGAGCTTGCTGTCTGAGCAAACTGTTTCAATCTGCATAATGCTAGAACTGGCTCTATCAGTCTGTAGAGACACCCAGAACCTTGAGGAAACATCATGGACATCATCATATAATATTTGCCATGGAAACCTGCCAGTTTAGAAAATGGCTGCTGTAGAGAGTAAACCAACTAGAAAAAAAGGGCAAAAAAAGTTGCCTCCCAACTTGCAGGAGTGATATGTGAATTACAAAACACAAAACCACTCCCATGAACCTGTAGCATTTATTTTAATACAAATGGAGACACTCTGTACCAGCCAGGTACATTCCCTTACCACATGAGGTACATCTATGTGTGTAAAAGAATGAAAGAAAAAGTAAATTCACAGCACCAAATCCCTCATGGAAGCTAATTCTCTCCTTGATCTATCTTCCATTTTCTTGCCCCTATGGCTCTTCCTTCCCCTCCTTCCGCCCCCATTACTCCGTGCTGTTATCCTATCCATTCCATTTTCCTTCTTACTCTGAAGACCCTGTTTTTAACCCTCAGAATCTATGGCCACCACTATTTGTTGAATCCTTCCCCATGGGTTCGTTCACTCTGTTATCCAGATCTGTCCTTCTTTTGTTCAGTTCTTTTTGTTTCCTTCCAGCCACCCCAAAATCCATTTGTCTAACTGGAATGGAAGTGGCCACCTAAAACAAGGCCCAGCAAAAACAGCAGACAGGCAAAGAAATAGCAAGGAATGAGGAACTATTTCATCACTTTAAAAACAGTAACCAAGCAATTGGGTGTGGAGGAAGCAGACAGCACAGTAGACCACCATCACAGGTTTTGAAGGCCATGGTGTCTGTTTCCTCACCACTGGAAATTCCAGCTCAGAAGAGCTGATGTGTTTCACATAAACCTGGCTGTCTGTGGAAGCATTCCAGGTGTGCTGCCACCTACTCCCAAATTGCATATTCTTACTTTCTAATATTATACTAGAATACAGTATGCGCTTGGGCCTCTGCTCTTGTATGAAGTCTGGACCCCTGAAACTTGGCATGAATATTAAGAGAGTCTCGGGGGGGGGGTTGCATCTTGGAATTATTTGGTTTTAAAAACTCATTAATTGATTTTAATTCATTTAAATGTGTCCAGTAGTCTGCAATATCACTTCAACTACTAGGTGGCAGACTAATCTATAGTTTGTATCTATAGGCTACAGTATTACTCAATTACTAGGTGGCAATTTTCCTTAACCATGACACAATGAAAGGGATTCTGTTAAGAAACCAGCTTGCAGAAAATGTGATTAGTAAATGCTGCAGCACAAGTAACTAAACCCATAGAGCAGCAGAGAGAGTGAAGAAGACGGCACCCAGAGCACTTGAGCAGCAACATTCAAGACAAGAGACAAAGTGGGAAAGTGGAGATCCTGGGCAGAAACATGCAGGACAGGAATCAACCAGAGTAACATTGGGAACAGCTGGGAACTACTGATGGAGGGGAGGAAAAAGAAAAAGAAAAGCCTGTATTATCCTACAATCCAGACTTAGATTATGATTCTCCATCACTAGTTACATTGGACTTCCTGTCAACTTCTTGCTCCCAGTGCTATATAGCCAGATAGAAAGCAGAAGTTCCAGGGGTATGTTATAATGGAGGAAAGGTTCAGCTGCCCCAAATCAACAGCTTTATCTCCTGTGAGGAAAGCCTCACAAGAAAGCCAGAAGCATGCTTATGAGTCCCACACTTCATTATTTCACTTACACTGAATATGAGCAATCTGTGCAATGTTGACAATACAATAACTATTCATGATGGGTTTTGGACATCATGTTACAAGTTCTAGTCTACCCATGAGAAGCCAGATACTTTTTTTTAGTTATTGCACAGATAACCAGTAACGTTATTATGTGCCATCAAGTTGTCTCTGGCTTTATGGTGACACTAAAACAAAACCATTACAGGGTTTTCTTGGCAAGATTTGTTCAGAACGAGTTTGCCTTTGCCTTTGCCTTGCTCTGAGACTGAGAGAATGTGACTTGTCCAAGGTCACCCAATGAGTTTCCATGGGCAAGTGGGGATTTTAACCCTTGTCTCCAGAGCTGTAGTCCAACGCTAAAACCACTACACTACACTGGCTCTCTATAACCAGTAATGTTACTCTACTATTATAAAAATTTGGGGATGTTAACTATGTATTTTTTGTACTTCATTTCTCAAGGTATTTTCTCAGTTCAAAGGATTGGTCTCACTGGCTTCAATGGACTGACCACTATTAAGGTTGAAACTACATATTATGAAGACCACATAATTGCAGGGCAAAGCAGCAATTGTGTATTATCCTCTCTCTCCATAACATCTAGTAAACAAAAACCAAAGATGGGATACCATCTGACTGTATACTTTCACACTTCATTGGGTGCTGTTGTGAGGCCTGAGAAATTCAAAGCAGAATGACATCATGCCATGTCTTTTAATTTATTAGACATTAATATGGAAGAAAGCAATTTGCATAGCATCCAGCTTAAGTATGCTTAAAACTATAGGTTCAGGAATTCAGTTCAGCCACATTCCAAAATACCCCAACACGTTGATGTGTGGATTAGAAAAGGATATGGTTCAGAATCTGCTTCCCAAATAAATTTACAAGGTGATCTGAGTCTTTTCCTCCCTCTGCAAGTACACATATATAGCTGGATGGAGCAGCCAGAAAGCTCAACTGGGGTTAAGCATATTGAAAACAGGGTTAAAAATGTCCTGGGGAATGACCCCTATTTTTAACATGTGTGGCAGCTTTCTGGCCACTCCATAGAAGTGAAATCTGTGGGGGGGGGGAGTGGATCATTTGAAAAGACCACCTCATGAAACTGTTACTGTTTAAAAGAACGCATTTTATCTCAATTCTAAAAACCCATCAAGACATAGGTATATGCAGATACCATGGAACAGACTTTTTACTGGTCACTCACAAAACTAACACAGACCAAATTTAGATCAGTTCATTCATTCCTGCCCACAGGTAATATGCACAGTAAAAGACGACGACAACTTTGCTAGTAAAAGGGAGGCTGACACATCACATATATACAACAAATGCCTTGAAATGTGTAGTACCAACACTAACCACTCTTTTAAAAAGCTACAAATGAAATAAATAAGGCTGAAAGTATAAACAGTGCAGGGGCTTATAAAATGTGTGTCAAGACATAAAACATATAGTCTGGTAGGGATTAAAGACAATTCCAAACTATCACTGATGCAATTCAAGTCACAGAAAGGTTGTTCTGTCTTAGTTAACAAAAGGAGTGGCTGCTGATCTAGTAAAGGAAGTGGTCCAGAGAGCTGTTTCCCTACAGCAGAGCTTTCCAAACTGTGTGTTGTGACACATTAGTGGGATGACTGCAGTGTGTAGGAGTGTCACAGACACATAAAAGGTGAAGAGGCTGCCTCTCCCATTGTCACCATGGGCCAGGCCCAGGTGGAGGGGCTGCCTCTCCCACCACTGCTGCAAAAACTGCCCTAGACCAAGGAAGACCCCGGCAAGGTCGGTGGCAACAGCAGCAGGCCAGGTTCAGGTGCAGGGGCTACCTCGACTTACTAATTTACTGTGTTGTGAAATGATGCATGTCTGAAAAGTGTTTCACCAACATGAAAAGACTGGAAAGCTCTGCCCTAGAGTAATGGACCCTGACCAAGCATGTCCACCTCACCTTCCCCTGTCAAAGACACTTTCCATAGACTCCACATGCATGTTCCACAGAGTGTTCACCAATGTTTTAAAAATGAAGGACCCTTTTCCTGAGAGGTCACATGAAGTTGCTCACAATATACAGGGAATCCTGACAGCAAATATCTGATGTGAAATAGTGACTTTTTTAGAGCACAGTTACTTGGGGGTGGGGAAGGCAAAGAAATGTTGATGTCTTAAATCATTAGCACAGCACAGCAGCAAGTTTGTTCCCCACATGGAGAAAAAAAACCTCTCCTTGAATATGTTTAAATTGCACAAGACAACACTCAAGATGAAATTTTACTAAACTTCAGAAAGACAGATAAATACAACAAAAAAATTAGCCACATATTTAGGTTTGAAAAGGTACTTGGGAAGTTATGAGTTTTCAGTTCTGCCATGATTCCTCTTCACTCTAGATCAATCTTCCCCAAATAGGTATTTCAGCAGAGTTATTTTTGCTTATAACTCCCATAACTTCCAATCAGCATTGCAAATGATCAGGGATAATAGGGATGGGTGTCAAACCATCTGGAGAAATCTAGGTTGAGGAAAGCAGCTCTAAGTGGAAACTTCTGTAAATCTGACAAATTAAAAATTAGTCAGCATATGCTAAGGAGGGTCTCAAATGAGTCCTGTAGACCTGTAGCACTGTGTTTATGTTTCTGGGCCCACCCTTTTACATACATATATCTCACTCCCAATTTTAAAAATGGAGTGTTTGTGATGCTTTGCTGTATATGGCTTGAATATAACACACTTCTCCACTAGTGCTGTCAAATTCCCAAGTCTGTGGGTTTTCACCCACTCTGTGCAGACATATAACTAACTGTCAATGTGACTTAAGGGAAGAAAACATGTGCTCAATTTTAAATTTTCCATATGCTTGAGGAGTATATCTCAGTTTTTATTAAGATTTCATTGTCCACCAAAATAACAATTCTGAGGGAAAGAAACATACTTAAAATCATGCTTCATGGTGTCTTTTAGCTATGGATAGAATGAATATTCAAAAATATTTTTTAAAAAAAATTCTCAAAAATGTGTTTCTCACATGTCAGGAAACCCCAATAAGGAGAATCCTGGATTGATGAGAATCTTCACAAATTACTCTTACTCTGCATAAAATTTACATTTTCTTTTCTTGGAAGAAAATAGATGAGGGAATCTCATTTCAGGGGAAATGTGCTGCAATTTCCTCTTTTACACAACCATTAAAGGAACAGGAGCCCTGTCACTTATTTCCTATGGCAACCTGAGTATATTCAAGATGCATAGTAACTAAGGCTGGTCAACTTATTTTGGACTCGACTTCCAGCAGGCCAGACGGCTGAAGCTCCTGGATGAAGCCAGGAGGGCATTCATGGTAAAAGTACGAGACAGAGGGATCTCTGGCTAGAGTATTAAGGTCGAAGGGAGGATTACCCATTAGGGTCCAGAATTCCCATTATTAGCATTTACTTGCCAGTAAATATGTTATGAATGGAAGAACCAAGGGAGTGACGTTTTTCCCTTGCCATGAAACACAGCTGTTTACATGCCTGCAACTTGCTTTTCTAAAGAAGAAACTTCTTTTTTTTTTCTAATTCTAATTTTTATTAAATATTAAAAACAACAAAATTATTAGGTACCATTATATACTTAATATTATTACATAAAAAGAACAAAAACAAGGATAACACTGATAAACTTCTTCAGATATATGTATACATTTACTTTTTCATTATATTCTTTCATATCTCATCTCGAATGTTTGATGTCCTGATTACCATAATTTCCTTACTTATGCTCAGTTAATTCTTCTACATAGCATTATAATAAATAATAAAAACAAAATATATTTATATTAACCTCCTTCCCACTCTTCATTGAAAGAGATGTTTGAAGATTAATTTCTTTAACTTCCTTTCTTTATGAGACTCTCTTTTGGCCACTATGTAAAGAAGAAACTTCCAGTCAACTCTGAAGTTATAAAAATGAAGAATCCTTCTGAATAAGATGGAACAGAGAAGCCTGCACAACTACCTTCCTTCTGCAATAAGGAACTGAGTAAGTCTGAGTAAGTCTGCTCCACAAGACTGGGACAAATGGATTAGAAAAACTGGGGGCTGATATGTTAAAAGAGAATAGTTAAGGATTTATGTGCATAAAATTTGTGAATAAACTGGATAACACTTTTGGTATAAGACATTATTTTAACAAGGAGAAATTATAGCATAAGGAAGTACAGGGTGTCATCAGTTTGATGCTGCTAACATTGTCTTCCTGGCCACTTCTGGCTAGACATGAGTGAAGTGACTTACTTATTCTATAACTGCTGGACTAAGTGAAAGATGGAAATTTCTCAGGAGCACTCTGAGGACATTTTACAATGGATTTTGCAGGAACTATCTGTGGAATTCCTAAACTGGCAGAAGAACATAATAGAGATTATGAGGAAGGAGTTAAGTGACAAAGAACTGTGGCAAGAGCTAAGAGAAGAGGGAGATACCAAAGTTGACATGAAAGCAAAAGAAGATGAAACCAGATGGAGAGACCAACTCAAGCTGAATTAATGGAGGGAGTTACTGGTTTGCGGGAAATTTATGATTGAGAAGCTTTGGTTTGTGAATGGAGGATCATAGCCTGAGGTGGGGAGAAGGGAGAGACAAAATTAAAATTGACCTGTAAGCAAATTGTTTTGATGGTTCAAAAAAGCCAAGTTGATTTACCCTGTATGATTGAAGGAGATGTGAGAAAGATGTCAAAAATAAAGATGGTATCTCAGGATTGTGATTCTAAAACATTATGTGAGAAGCAACTTAAGAGAGTAATAAAGGGCAAGGATGGAAATCTGAGTGATGGGGAGTGTGCAGTCCACAGAAAGAATGGCTATCAAGGAACAGGGAAATTAAATTCAAAATGAAAGATTTGGCTTAAACTAGTTTAAGATAAGACTATAGATTTAGGATAATGATAACTGGATTGGATCTATGAATTCTGTAACAGATTTTATAATATATATTGATATTGAAATATCTGGATTTAATGATGTCATTTTAAAAATGCAACAGATTCACAGTTTTAATTAGCGGAAATATTATATAATTAAGCCAGCAAGTAGCACTTAATAAAATTAGTAACATTAATGTTATTTAGTAGTATTAATGTTTTGTACTATGGAATGCCATTTATCACATAAGCAATTTGTAATGGAATGGAATGGAAACTGATATAGAGATATTATGCTAGATATGTTAACCTTTGATAGAAGAAAGTTCATTTGCTTTTTCTTCTCAAAAGCATGTATTGCAGGAGGGGGAAGAAGAGAAATGTTGGATATTTCTTTTTGGAAGCTTGAATTAATCTGATTGCTATTATCCATTCAAAGGAAGGAGGGAGGTCGATTCTTTTTCTTCTTTCTTTTTCTTATTTTTTAAAAAAATTTTAAATCATATTTTTATGTTTTTCTTCATATTGTCCTTTTTTATGCATTTGTAGTGTTTCTAGTGTTTTTGGAAAATGTTAATAAAAAAAATCTTTTTTAAAAAGAAAAAAACTTATTTTGATACGGGGGACAGAAAATGTCCTTCTTGCCTTCCTTGGCAGTAAAAATGAGACAGGTTGGATTCAGATTTAGTCATATGTACAATCAGCGTCCAGAGGTCTTTTTGTGTGGGACACATTCTGAAGAAAACTTTACCATGCAAGAATGATTTCACAGGATACCATGTACCAATTTATTTTAAATGAACAGGAAAATCAAACATGATTTTTGTGTTCATTTAAAATAAATTGATACACGGTATCTGTACAAGATGCAGCCTGTATTAAACCATCCTGAAAGAGAAAGTCCCTGTGTGAGGTACAGAGAACAACCCCCCCATCTTCAGATGGGCTGACCCTTCAGATGCTTTGGATGACAACTCCAACATTCCCTTACCACAGTGGTTCTCAACCTGGGGGTCGGGACCCCTTTGGGGGTGAACGACCATTTCACAGGGGTCGCCGCTCCTCAATCCTGCCCCCCTTTTAAAGAAGGTGGCCTCACAGCCAATGGGAGCAGTGCTTCTGAGACCCCTGCGCTGGGAGGAGGGGAGAGGAGGCATGCTGGGCGTTTCCCCGTCTTTCCCTGCCTGGTGGGAAAGCACTGGAGGAGCCTGAGGTGGAGCCGGAGGTGCGGAGAGCGGGAGGAGAGAGCTGGAGCATGAATGTTAAGGCGGAGGTGAGGACACCGAGAGGAGAGAGCTGGAGCTGGAGCATTAAGGCGGAGGAGAGGAGAGGAGACCCCGCGCTGGCAGGAGGGGAGAGGAGGCATGCAGCCGGGCGCAGCCAGGTGCTGCTTGGACGCTCGCGCCTGCACCACACACACACAGACACACACACAGAGGGCTTCCCCTTCAGTGTTCCTTTCCCCTTCATGCCAGCTTGCAGAGTCAGAGTTGCTTGTCGGGGCGAGTGAGCAGCCGGGCGCTGCTTAGATGCTCGCGCCCACACCACACACACACACACACACACACACAGAGGGCTTCCCATTCAGGGTTTACAGCACTGCAGCGGGACGTCTGGGAGGTAAGACCCCGTCCCCTCACCCTCTTTGCCTCACGCTCATTCATGCCGGCAAACAGAGCTGCTTGCCGGGGCGAGCGAGCAGCTGGGCTCCGCTTGCTTCCCAAAGTGGTGGGGCTGCAGCAGCGGCAATCACCCAGTTGCCCATTCATTCTGGGCACGCCGCTCAGTGGGAGTTGTCGGTGTGGCTGTCGCCTTTGGTCCAGCAGGCAAAGGGGGAAACTTTCCTGTGGAGGATCTGCCATCCGATGGGGGAGATCAGTCCCTCCGAGACCGAGAACTCAGTCGGGAAAGGAGCAGGGGGTGTCAGCCAAGGTCTTCGGTTTGTGTAGCAAGAGCCCCCAAGGCTCCTTGGTTGCTTTTTGTTTTTGGTTTTTTGGTTTTTTGACCTGAAAGCGCTGCTTAGATCCGTCCTGTGGACTTTGGCCATTTCCACATTCCAGTGTTATAGCGCTATGATTCCACTTTCACCATCCTATGGAATCCTGGGGTTTGCAGTTCAAACTGCAAACCCCAGGATTCCATAGGATGGTGAAAGTGGAATCATAGCACTATAACAGTCTAGTGCAGAAATAGCCAGGATGACTTTCTCCTCTCGCTTTTGTTGTGCGTGGACCCTTGGCGCTTGCCACACGCACGTGTTGTGTTCTTCACCCTGACTGTCTTGCATTCCTCGCTTTTTGTATGTTCAGTGTCCGCACTCCCTTTAAGGGAGGGAGGGAGGGAGCGAGGGAGTGAAACAAAACGCGTCTGCTTATGCCGCCGCCATCTTTCCTCTCTCCCTGAAATGTGGGCTGTTTCGGCATTGCCTTTGGGAGTGACTGGCTTTTTGAACTGTGGCGACCCAACATTCAGAACTAGAATGACTACCTTAATTCTGGCATTGATGGATGCTTTCTGTGCTTAAAAAAGGGGGGGGAGGGTTACCAGTTTTTAGGCATTAGAAGTCTATCCACAGCAGTGATTTAGGGCAGTGTTTCCAATCTCTTTGATGTTGGAAATAACTGACTAACTAACTAAATAATAAATAAATAAATAAATAATAACGAAAATGATTTTATGGTTGGGGGTCACCACAACATGAGGATCTGTATTAAGGGGTCGTGGCATTAGGAAAGTTGAGAACCACTGCCTTACCAATTACGTTGCTGCTCAGAGTTTCTGGGAGATGAATTGCAAAATATTTGGATGGTTTTTCCTAAAGTCTAGACCCAAAGATTTTTGTCATCAGAAAATATCACTCAGCATATAAGGTAGCATAGTCCTCAGCTGTACATAAAAGCAGCTTGAATGTTTAAGAAAGCCATGCACAAATGAAGGGTTTGACAAAGATATATTTTAATGACAATCACAATTTTTGTACAGAGTTGGTCAGTAACACCAATTGCCCACACTAACCTTGGAAACAAACAGTGGTTTATTTTGCAGTGTGTTCTTTGTTTTGTTTTGTTTTTTGCTGTGATATTTTGTTTTGTTTTGTGGTAGAACATTTGATGGACACAAAAAGAAGTCCATCAATTCTCGGTACCCTGTTAGCAGATAAAAGGGGAAGAACATTCTTCAGTATTAAAGCCTATTTGCAAATGACACTCCATCACCTTCATTGCTTAGCAGTGACTTTAAAATGGCAGCTATATTATCTTGCCCTTTCTGAATTATGCAACTAATTACACAGTAAGTTTGCTAATACTGCAAGACCGTCATTTCTTGGACATGAATGAGGAATATTAACATCCTTTATGTGCTTGGGGGAGGGGAGCTTACAATAAAACCTATTTTTTACTGAGGTGATATTGTAATGCCTTGATGTTGAAAAGGCAGCCCACACCAAGTCTGTAGCCTATGAGTTCCTCTAGCAGAATGGAACCCACCAACTCCTGGTCAGAACTCTAACAGAAGGGCTGTTGAGCCCCTGGCAGGCAGCAGTATCTGGTCAGCAAGTGGAACAGGCCTCCCTATCACCCATGGTGTTAACTCACCCTCTAGCATAAGGAAGGTAATTAGAATTAGGGTCAGCACCACCATTAGGCAGCCCTACCAGCAGCTTTGGTGGGTGTGATGAAAGGACAGACAGTTCTTAGTATTAACACACTGTGATTGCATTTTTATGTCAGGAAGAAGGAAAGACACTTGTGAGACTTCATTTCATTTCATCTTTTATTTTATTTTATTTCATTTTATTTGCACAATGTATCCAAAAACAAACAAACAAACTCCTTCCCTCCCTCCCTCCCTCTTGATTGTACTATACTATTGTGCACCTTGGCTTTGGGAGTACGCATTGTAGAAGAGCTATTACTCATGCAGAATACATACGACTGTAAGATGACAGTCCAAGCTCTTTCTTTCTTTTTTCTTCTTTTGGATCAGGGCCTACTGATTTTCATGAGGTATTGCATAAAGAATAGTTACAACCCAGCCAAAATTAATCATTTCTAAGTTCCACTGATTCAGCAGTTAAATACATGTGTTTTTCTTCTTTGGGGCAACATGAGAGGGACATGAGAAGAAACTAATGTTAGGGATATTTACACAATGCTAGCAAGAATGTTTGCGGCAAGAAAAAATAAGCCAACTTAAAAAAAAATCAATACAATGAAATCACCCATTTTGGAATCACAGAGAAAAATAAAGGAGACAATATGCAAAATCTTGTATTTAAGCAACTTGAGCTAAGTAGCATAAGTACAGGATAAGGCTGGCAATTGTTTATAGTGTACCAGGACAGATTTAACGTTGAAGAGAAATGTAGAGTTTTAACTGTTACAGATGATTTAACACAATGTCAGCAATAAGATACGTAAAAGACAATTTGCTAACAAATTAGTTTGCCCTCTTTGGTATGTAAATTGTTATTCAACATCATGTATAGATTATATTACTAATAGCTATAGAGCACTATGTGAAACATTTAATTTTAATCCACATAATGGATTGTACCCAGTATGTTTATAAGCTTCTACAAATACAAATGACCTACCATGCAGAATGACATAGTGCGACTGAAGTTTCTAATTAAGCTAATAATAAGCAAATTTAGCTGTCAGAAATATGATGTACTAACTGCACATCACTGGATTCACGTAGTGCACCATCAACAACTGGAAGCATGACTTAAGGTTGTTTGCACAGTGATTTGCTGGGTTTTTTGTTGTTGTTTTAACCAACTTTTAAAATGGATTTCCAATTTCATTCTTTGCTCAGAAGAGACTCTGTGTTACCCATTCCAGGAGGTTTAGGTACAAACAATTACTAAATATAGGATGAGACCACAAAACTCTGGAGACCTAAAGATAAGATGTGATTGAAGGAAATGTTTTGAGGTGAAAGGAATGATATCCTAAATGGCACAACTGTGGCCCCATTAGTTTCCAATCTTCTGGTCCATCTTGTCAGCAGCTGATGAAAAGTCATTCACCCAATGCATGTGCAGAAATATTCAAGATACTTCCATCGAAAGGTATCACTTAAAGCACAAATAAAGCAATTTAATAAGAAGATGGGCATTAAGAGCATGAAGAAATTTGGCAAAGAGGGAAGCTTTCCATTCTTAATTCGGAGCAAACTTGGTATGTTGTTATGACTGCTAGTGTGGTATACTGGTCTGAGCACTGGACTAGGGCTCTGGAGAACAGGGTTCAAATCCCTGATCAGCCATGAAAAACACTAGGTGACCTGGGCCAAATCACATACTCTCAGCCTCAGAAATTGGCAAAGGCAATAAAACTGAGCAAAAAATCGTGCCAAGAAAACCCTGAGATAGGGTCACTTTATGGTCACCACGAGTTGGAAATGACTTGAAAGTATACTACAACAAGATATGTTGTTAAACTTGTATCTGTCACTGAAAACAGAAGCCTGAGGGGGGAACTGTCATCCCACCAGATGTTTTGGACTACATCTGTTATGACTGGCCATGCTGGGGGCATCCAGAGGTATAGGCAGAATGTCTGGTCAACAGTTCTCAGTCCTGGTTTTATAACCTTCCTTCCCCTCCCTAAGTATCTCGTATTCCTTACCTGTCTGGTGATCACCAATGGCTCATGACCTGAGCAAGGGAGTCATCTACCCCACCACTATCTGGGGATATGGTATACCCACCCAGTCAGACACCAGGTGATGTCAGAGAATCTGCCATTCTTGGCCCCATATTTTTGACTGTTGCTGACAGAGGGATGAGAAAACAAGGAGTGCGGTGATAATGTAATGCAGTTAAGTACTACCAGATGCTACGCAAAGGAAAAACAGGAGGCAAGTGTGTGGTTGCCATGTTCCAATAACTGTTAAGTCTAGCATAGGCCTAAATTGTTCTATGTGGAGTTAATTTAAAGATTTTGAGATTTAGAATGACATTGGGCCTCTATGTGGAGATGATGACTACTTTTTTTGAAAACTATGAGGCATGGTCCCATATAGGTATAATGAAATGAAATGAAATGAAGAGCAGGCTGCTATAGCGCTTCTTGCTCTGATTCTCCAGAAGTGCCTTCAGCCTTTCCCATACCTGCCATGCCATATCTTTTCCCCCCACAACCAATGTGGAAACAGGATAGAGTCAATGGACCAGTGGAGAATTGGAGCAGGAACCACAATGGTAGCCACTTCTCAACTTTTAAAAACTCTGCTGAAAGGTTTCAAAGAAGAAGAAGAAGAAAAATCCTTGACCGTATTTCTTTTTATTCTCAAAATATCAGCATGTGCCCACCACAGTCACAGATGGGAATGAGACAATTTTCAGAAGAAAAAGGCCATGCTGGGGCTTTCAGTGAGTGTGGGTGTGACCATCCTTTGGGATCCTCTCTGCTTACTCCTGATGTGTATAAAATAGTTTTGGCTTCTCAGTGGAGAGGGGCAAATTGTCTCAATATGCTGAAACATGCAGCCATATAAGTATATAAGTGGTTATAGCAGGAGAGCAAGCAAGCAGTAGCAACAGCAGCACTACTTATGGTCTAGGCTGGGCCTTAACATTCAACTTAAAATAACTTCTAAGAGAAATCTCAGACTCAAATTACATTTAGTTTAACTAGTTATTGGGGGTGATGACATATGCACCTTTGAAACCACCCCAAGACAAAAAAAAAAAAATCGGGGAAAAAGGATATACTGAAATAATCCCCTCACTATCCCTATCTGTGGCTCCACATGTGGGCATATACAAAAAATGCACTCACCTCACCTGGCTATTCTAGGCACTAGCCTCAAAATGTATGATATATGGCCTGGCTTGTGATGTGGATATTCAAGCTACAAGATATTTTGTGTTGGCCCAGATTCCAGAATAGGAGATTGCTTGGATCCCAGAATTTACAGGAATCATGATAACCCTTTGAAGTCTGGACTAGCAGGGGGTGTGGGAAAGGTACTTGGGTGAGATCAAAAAGGATAGTCTATGATTATCTTATCTGGGCCTGTTTGGAAATGCAAAGATCTGAGATTAGAGAAGAGATGAGCTTGAACCCTGCTAACTGGGCCCTTCTGCCTAATCTTCTTTGAACTTTATGACCTGGCCATGTCTCAGATTGGTCTGACCTGGCGACAGCTCTTCACTGATTGACAGCGTGTCTCAGATTAGCATGCTGAGTGCCAGCATGTCTCAGATCCAGCCATAAATATGCTCAATTTATATAAAAATTATATCCCCCATCAATCCTGCTATTCCACAGGATGGAGGTGTAAACTATGGTAACAGCAAAGCATTTTGTCTGCCGCTGAATTACGTTCCTCTACCCATAAGTGATTAATTGTGCAACATGAAAAGCCATAGATTCTAGTTAAAAAAAAAAGGTTTTCTTAAACTACTGCATGCCAGCTCCAGAACGTGCCATTAACCTCATTCATGTAGTTTTGGGAACTAAACGTTAGAAGATTTGTGACATGAACTGGTGACATGATTGGTAACATGAACTGGTGCTAAAAAATTCAGCTTCCAGTATTTACTTGCACATGTAAACAAGCTATCACAAATCAAACACCTCAGACAGATTTCTTGTATCATCCTATACAACATGAAACACTATGTTTTTCACTTTATAGACTGAGTACCAAGTGATGAGAAACATTGATTTTCATGTGTTTCCTTCCTCTACTTGTTATTGCTTCCTTTTCTGCCTTTATACATAACCAAAGTGAGATCTTCTCACCACTTTCCTCATTCCACTGGTAACTTGATCATCTGCAACATCAGCCAAAAAGAATTTTACCATGTAAATGTATAATTAAACTACTCTCTGTGGCCACTAGACAGAGCTAGACTGGAGATGATAGGTGACTGATTCTCCAGATGGCCTGGACCACCATCAGGAAAGCTCCTACTCAGCTAACATTTTTATGAAGCTACCTTTAGACAGGAAAAGAACCTGGAGTAATGTCCTATCTCATGTTAGTTTCCATATGGGGATTTAGGTAGCCTGAATTTTGACAGTGAGGTACAATTTTTAACGTGGTGCCCTATGCAAAAAACCAGAAGTACATTATGTACAAATGTATTTCTTCAAAACATGCTGGTAGATCTTGCAAAATCTTTATTCATTTGCAGGAATTCAGTATCAGTCAGGGTTGTATTTATTTTTTAAAAGATACTATCAGGATTACATCACAGAAACTTAAAACCCAAGAGAGCTTAAATGTCAACATTTTTATGACTACTACTGTACCAGACAGCCTGAATTATAATGAATCCAAGGCAGCTTAATGCTTAATACATCTTTGTGGACATCCCCAGCAGCTACCAAAGATGATTAATTCTCATAAACTGGTTTGGCATTATAGAACGGAAGCAAAATCTCATCCTATATTTGGAATAAACTCCCACATTCAAGGTGGGTGTGACTGCATTTGTCATGGTGTATTAACAAAAAAAGGATCATGACGAGCAGTGGGGTAAAAGCCACAAGAGGAAGGGTGGAGGCTTGTTTATAAAGCTCTGTGAGAACTCCTTGTCTTTATGCTTGGGAGTATAATTTGTTCAGGATGGAATATTACCAAATGATGGGAAAAGAACCAAATGACTAGAAGAAAAACTGATGATGATACCTAGTGTTTCGTTTTCACAGTATGGAAGTTCTCAAGCATTTTAACACCTGGAGCAGGATTTAGTTTAGATTAAAAATAGAAATGCATTTCACGCTCACAACCAAACCCACCAGTTGCCTGATTAGCTCTCAGAATAACAGCCTGGTGTTCTCCTTGCAATAACTTGTAACTGTGTCAATGATAACACAGGTGGCATTAAAGGATGCAGAGAATCATAGAACTTTAGAGTTGGAGGAGACCACAAGGGCCAACAAGTCCAACCCCTGCCGCTCAGGAATGCATCCTGGTGCCTCCTCTCTTGGGATGAAGTCCTTGTTCTGTTACTGGCAGAGAAGGATGATCCCCAGTTTGAAAGACCAAGAATGATCCTAGTCTGTGGCAGAGCTTGGAGAAGTTACTGTTTTGTATTAGAACTCCCAGAATCCAATGCCGACATGGCCAGTAGATATATCAGCTGAGGAATTATGCAAGCTCTGCTCGAAAAAATAACTTTTCTAAGCTCTGGTTTTGAGGTGCGCTTAAATCACCTTTTTCTCATTAAGATGTCACAGTAACTGTGGTTTGACAAAACAGGAAGACAATGCTGAAGTTGGAGTGTTTATGCTAATTGCTTCACAAGACACAGGTGCCTATTTACCTAACATATACAAATAAACATATACAAGAACTACAGTTTACAGCACTGCTTATTCTCCAGTGTAAGATACCTACAATGTAGTTCAATGGTTTTCAAGTCATGTCTCACAGCTCCTCAGAACCTTATCAGGTCTCCCCAATAAGAAAACACTTAAGAATTGGACAGGTCTCCCTAAAAGACCAGTGGACCACCACTACCAAATGTTCTGCAGAGAAATGCTGCGGATAGGGATGGGGTGTAATTCCGAAGCGAATTTTCAGTTCACATGTTAACAGTGTCCTGAGCTTACTCCCTGCCCTTCCTTCAGTCTGACTCACATCCTTAGTGAATTGACTGTGCCTCTACAACATTTCTCAGAAACCTCTTACAATGTGTAGAGCTCCTCTGGTAGACCAGTCGGTATGGGAAGAGGTAAGAGGAATTGATCTCATTGCTATGGTAGAAAATAACCATCTAGCACCACCAACATGGTAATTTATGTAAGAACACAAGAAGCTGCTTTATAAAAACTTGGGCTGCTGGGCTATCTGGTCCACCCCTAATAACACTCACTGGCCATAGCTTTATAGGGTTTCCAAGCCAGATTCTCTCCAAGCCTTACCAGCACATCTCATAACTGAATCTTTGTATTTGCATTCCCACCAAGTCCCTCTCCCCACTCTACAGGGGTACAAATCACACTGTTTGAGGAAATCAAAGGAATATCACTGGGCAGAAAAACAATACAGAAGAAGAGGTAAAAATTAAATGTACTCCTTAGTATTTCAGAAAAATACAGACTGACATAAAATACTCTAAATGAAGCCCGGTGAGATTAGATATCATGCAGAGTTTTATTTAATATACTTCAGAGCAGCTGTACTGGGAAACAACTCCCCCCATACAACTCCAACAAATGTGCTTTTTCCAGACAACGTGTAACTTCTCTTAAGCCTCACAACAGTGCACCCTCAAAATGGAGGAAAAACCCAAAGGGATCTCCCCACATTGCCTCCTCCACCTTTTTTCATGAAAGGTCATTATCAATGGTTTGTGCTCTTAGAAAAATGCTCCAAAAGCACCAATCAACTTTTAAATAAAAAACAGCTTGCTTTCTGATAGGGATAGCAAAACTGGTCGATTTATTCCATAAAACTTTATGTACACAGCAGCAGCATCCATGAACTTAATGATCATAATATAGAGTCTACGGGGTAATTTTTATTGCAATTTACAGCAAGATTACATGTACTCTACAGTTTTTAGACTTTATTGAGATTTTATGAGACTGTGAGGCTTGCACTGTTAACTGAGTGCTCTTGTTCACTCTGAAGAAAGGGAGGGACTGTTTCTATACATGCATTTGACTGGTAAACTGACACAGGCTGTTAATTACTCTGTCCAATCATAGTCACTATTTATAGAAATTTCACAAGTAAAATAATTTGCCAAGAGTATACAGGACTGAGAGTCACTATGCACATCCACTGGAAAAAAAATTGATAATATGAGGCTGTCATTTTTTCACAGTAAAATCTTGAACCTTTTCCCATTTTGAACATAATAGCATGGAACTCACATTCACTTACAAGAAATCAAACTCTTGAAAATGTTAAGAGCTAAAACATGTCTAGTTTTAATATATAACCAAATCACCATCCAATATAAAACGAAGTCATGGGGGAAAAAGCTAGGTTTAGATTAGAACAACACAGATTGGAACAACATAGGGTGTTGCATTTCTAAGTTCTGGTTTCTAGTCCAGTCATTTCTACATAGCTAAAAGTGACTACGTCCACACAGTTTCTCTTGTCCCTGAACCTGTAAAATGCTTCCTCCTGCTGAAAGCAATCTAGTTTGGACTTCAGCTCCCAAACCTGGATCTTTGTGAATATTCCTTCACTGACATCTCTTTAGCAGACTACATATATAAAGCATTCTATGATATCACATCATTATAGCCAACATGGCCTAATTCCACTTGCTAATTCTATCTAAATTTGATTTATTGAATCAATGGAATTTATATAACTGTTGCCTTACCAAGTTCCCATGTATTTAATGGGTCTACTCTAGCTGTAACTTGTAATTGGATTTAGATTTGTGGTCAAACTGTTAACTACTTGTATGAAATCCAGGAACGTACCTGAATATTGATTCTATATTCTGAATTACTCCTGAAAAGGAGATATTATGTTCTGTTCTGACAGTATTTTAGCTCTTTTATACTGAGTCAACATCCCTTTTCTTTGGATATTCAAGCATGTAGAGTAATGTGACATCTACCCTTCCTCACAAAGCATTGTCTATTTGGTTTTTTACTGCAAGTAAGTGGGTAAATTATCAAACTGTTCTTTAGAATTACTTTTTGTTTCTGTTATGCAAAGGAGGGAGTGTGCAGCAAGCAGGAATTTATACAAAGGAGGGAGTGCGCAGCAAGCAGGAATTTCTATGTAGAGTCAAACAAAGGAATGGTAGATGAAACCACTGTGAAATCAATTCTACCCACAAGTATTCCTCAAAGTAAATCAAACATACACAGATGGCAACAAAAAGATATTATTATGAAGAAAATTAAGCCTAGATGAATCTGTATATTTAGTCACTGATTTTATGAGACAGTGGATAAAGCGTCTTGCATTCTGTCTGACCCAGGGGCCTAATTCTTGTGTTTGGGAGCTTCTTCCCTGTGATGTGGCCCTTCTGATTTCAGAATGAGAGTGGTTACTGGAAGTTGGTAAGAAGAGCCAGACTCCATCAGACTAAAGGCCTATGTAGCCTAGCATATTGTTTGCACAAAAGCCAATAATTTTTTTATGTGAAGCCACCCTGAGAATACCTGATTTCATCTGATTTTGAAGTTAAACAGTGTTGGGCCTAGTTACTACTTGGATGGAAGAATGTCAGTAAAACCAAGATGTCTCAACAGGGCTAAGAAAGTACCCTTCCTGAATCTCTGGAGAGCCACTGCTGCCAGTGAGAGCTGAAAACATTGAGACAGATAGACCAATGGACTGAATCAATATAAAGCAGTTTCTGATGTAAGTACAGAGGGAGGACATGTGTTTAACAGCACTTTTCCACTCGTGTTCCCCAGCAAATGATATTCAGAGGTATATGTTGTATTCTTTCACATCATGTATGCTGCCTTTAATACTGGATGTAAAATATAAAACCATCATGAGCGGTAGCCATTGAGAGAAACATCATTAATTTGTCCAATTTATTTTTATATTACATTCACATTAGCAGCCTCACTACATCATGTACAAGTGAATTCTACACTTCAGTTATGCACTGTGTGAATAAATACATCATTTTATCTATCCTGAATCTCTCACAATTCAGCTTCAGTAAATCACTGGTTCTTGTATTTCCCCTGACTGTGCATAATTTATATACTTTTATTATGTCACTTCTAATTTGCCTTTTTCTAGAAAACGTTGGTTTCCCCTTTCTGTACAGTCTCTGGATCTCTGACATCTTTTGTCAGGAACAATGACCAGAACTGTCCACAACATTCCAGATCATGCCAAACTAATTCTTCTTTTTCAGAAAAAAGGTACAAGCTTGGTAGATCAGGGGAGTGCTGTGGATGTAATATATCTTGAATTTGTTAAGGTTTTTGACAAGGTTACCTCATTATATTCTTCCAGGCAAGCTGGTGAAAAGTGGGCAAGACAGTGTTACTGTTAGGTGGATTTGTAACTGGTTGACCAACCAACCAAATACTGACAGTACTCACTTAAAGGTTGTTTTTTATCTTGGAAAGAAATCACTAGTGGAGTGCCTCAGGGTTCTGTCCTGGGCCTGGTGTTCTAGATGCTGGAATAGAAGGTATACTAATGAAATTTAAAGATGACACCAAATTTGAGTGGGAGGGGAGTGAATTTGCCAGAGGACAGGATCAGAATTCACAATGATCTCAACTGTTTGGAGAGCTGTACCAAAATTAACAAAATGAATTTCAGCTGAGACAAATGTTAACGTACTGCATCTAAACAAGAAAAATGAAACGCACAATTACAGGTTAGGTGATACCTTGGCTTGAAAGCAGCACATGTGAAAATGACTAAAAGGCTTTGATAGACAACAAGCTAAAGCTACATCAAAATCATGATGAAGCTGCCAAAAAAGCCAATGCAATTCTACGCTATATCAACAGGAGTGACTATAGTATCCAGATCAAGGGAAGTAATAATACCACACTATTCTGCTTTGGTCAAACTTCACCTGGAATTCTGGCCACCACTGTTCAAGCAAGATACTGACAAGCTGGAACATGTCCAGAGAAGATCACAAAGCCAAGTCTTATGAGAAATGACTTGGGAGGTTGGGTATGTTTAGCTTGGAGAAGAGAAGGCTGAGAAGTAACATGATAGCTATCTTTAAATATCTGAAGGGATGTCGTGTAGAATAGGGAGTGAACCTGTTTTCTGTTGCTCCAGATACTAGAACATGAACCAATGGATTCAAATTACAAGAAAGAGATTCCACCTAAACATTAGGAAGAATTTATTTACTGTAAGAACTGTCTGACAGTGGAATAGACCACCTCAGATGATAGTGGACACCTCTTTCTTTAGAAGTCTTTAAACAGAGGTTGGATGGGTATATTTCAGGGCTGCCTTAGCTGTCCTGTATGACAGGGGGTTGGTCTGCAGAACCCTTGTGGTCCCTTCTCAGTCTATTCTATGATTCTAGAACTGGTTTTGCCATAGATTTGTATTAAGGCATTATAAACATTTTTTTTACAATAGCTACACTTTTTTTTGAAGAAAAATTAAGCTATTTACCATTACCCCATATATTGGTCAGTCACTAGCACCTTGGACACCATCAGTGCACATGTGAAATTCACATATTTTTTAGCTCATTATACACATGCTAATATGAAACCTCATTTATCCTTTTAATGCTCATTCCCCCAGTCTGAAGAAAACCTTTGGGAGCTCTCTGCAAGCACTTTTTGCTCTAGCCACCATCAATACTTTGGTTACATAAATTTGGTGTATGAGTCTGGATCTCCTTCACACTGTACAGTTCTAGCACTTTGAAACCACTTTAATTGCAACAGCTGCATTCTGTGGAACCCTTGGATTTACAGTTTAGGGAGATGTGAATTCTCAGCCAGAGAGAGAGCACCTGTCCTTCACTAAACCACAAACTCCAAGATTCTACAGGATGGACTCCTGGAAGTTCAAGTGGTATCAACGTGAATTGTCCAGTGTGAAAGAGACCTTACCACTACTGTCCAGATCATCCATGAATAAGATTTAAAAAAAGCACTGGTCCTAATACATATCTTTGGGAGACTCACTATTTACATCTTGCCTTTGCAAGAAATTATTCCAAATTTCTGCTTTCTGTTCACCAATCGTAGCCACTTATCAATAACAGTTCTCAACACACCCCATTGATGCTATAAGTTTGTAAAGGAAATCTTTCTCAAAAGCACTTTGAAGTTCAAATAAACGATGTCTACCAAATCACTTATGTCCACAAATTTATTGACACTCTCCAAACACTGTAAAACGTTAATGAAACAGGACTTACTTTTGATGCAGTCATGTAGATTCTTTTTTCAGCAGGGCTTGCCCTTCTACATGTTTGACAGCTTCATGTTTAATAACGCTTTCCACAATTTACCTGGAACAGATGTTAAGCTAACTGGCCTGTAATTTCCTGGATCTCTTTTTAAAAACTGGCTTTGTATCAGCACTCTTCAGTTCTCAAGTACAGAGGCTGATCTTAGAGAAATGTTACATAAATTCTTTAAAAGATCACCATTTTCATAGTTGAGATTTTAAAGAAATTATTTCCTTGTGTTTAATCGGTCATCAATATCTGGACCCTCTTCTCTGGCTTTTACTTTGTTGCCTTAGCTTCCCAGTTTCCTTTCCCGAATGTTCCAGTTCAGGGCATTGGTTCTACATATTCTATAATGAAGGCAGATGAAAACAATTCCTTTAGCTTCACTGCAGTGTCCTTACCCTCACCTTTTTTTGGCATTTCTTTGTCATCCAAAAATTCAATTGCTTCCCTAACTAGTTTCCTGCTCCCACTGTATTTAAATAATTCCTTAATTTCTGTTCTTGGTGCTATTTGCTCCACAAGTTCCTTTTCTGTATCCCATATTTTCTGCTAGCAGTGACCTCCTAGACTCTGTGCAACTTTCCCTGACCTATGGCATGCAGCTGAGCAATTATTGTGAGTTACACTCAAACATTTGGGAAAATCTCATTTATTCATCTCTTATTATTGTTGCAAAGATTGCTGTATTTTTCATACTTCATACTTTTTCATACTTCATATACCAACAATAATGCATTTCAAACACTGAGCCAAAGCTAAGTGACAAACAGCTGAAGAACAACAAAGATTCTGAGAATGTTTTTAGTAGCTCACTCCAGTGTGGAGGCCAAGCAATTGATAACAAGTACTGCCAACACGCACCACAAAGTTTCCACGAAAATCTCCACAGACCAATGAGAGACATTGGCTTCCTTGCTAGAGGTGTTATGGATCTGCTCCAAGTTTCAGTGAAAACTTTAAAGGAGCTAAGGCATTGAAACCTATTCCCAATGTAGTTTCACTCTGACACAACTCCTTTAAAGTGCAGAGTGAAAACTGTAGTAGAATCAACAACCACTGATATGGGAACCACGCCGGCGGGGGTGTTGTGGGGTATGGTGGGCCTGGATCTGAATGAGTTAACGGGCTAGCCACCACAGTACACTACTGCTATGAATCATCTTTCTCAGGTCAAAACGTGGTCCCTATTACAGCTGAGCTTCTGTCCAGCACTGCAGAGTGTTAAACCACACACAAAAATATGCTGTAGATGGGTAGGGAGGTGAGAAAAAAAAAGAGTTTATCTAAGGCTACCTCATGAATTCATGGCAATGACAGAATCAGAACTGGAACTGAATTTGTATACTACTTGGAAACTGGTATACAGACGCTGCACTATACCAGTCTTGAGGCTTAATATCTAGCCTATTTTCCAGTGCTTCTCCATAGATGCCAAGAGCAGACCCCAAGCATCCATTTTTAATTTGTGTTCTTAAAGTTTCATGTGCAAGAGAATAAGAAGAAGAAAAATAGTGAGCTTGGAAAGCTATGAGGCATTCCCTCATGATCCAGCAACTGTTCATTAACTAGGGCTTCATTTTCCTACACAAACATATTTTATACAAGGAGCTCTTACCTTTCATATGACTTCTCCCATCCTCCAGTAGCGGTACTACTATAGTGTTGTTCACATTCCCTGGTGATCTCACAGCTGTGTAGACCACAGGTACTGACTGTACCACCACCGGAATGCGGTGTACGTGACTCATTTTATTGGTCTGTAGGTTCATGGGGCTTGAAGGAGGTACTGGATGGATTATGTGCAAAAACTGCTGCCCTCCAACACCTGATGCAGATGCCACAAGTGGTCCTGGAGTTAATACTGATGGAGCAGAGGCTGCTGAAGATACTGATGTTATTACTGTTGGTGATGATGCTGGACGACTAGAAGAAGTTGAAGTAGAAGAGGGAGAAGACGCTGATGCAGTGATGGAAACAGGTGAAGACGAAGCAGCAATGGGGGATGATCGGGCTTTGTTTATTGATAAGTCCACTGGCTCAGTTTGCGTTTGGAAATGGTCTGTGGGCAAGGAGTCTTCTTCTGGATCTGCCTTCATGCTGTTCAACAACAGGGGTACAGCTTCCATATCTGGGTAACTATGAGTGTTTGGAGACTATGGAGGAAAGAAAAAGAAAACAGGTTATCACCATCTGGAAGCGAACACCCAAAGCACCTGGTGAATAACATTACAGATTGACTTTAAGTATTTTATTTTGGGAGCAAACATAGGCAAGGAAAATGTGATGACTCAAAAAGACCAAATAATTTCCCATTATGGGTTTTGGACAGCTCACTGGGACAGATGACACTTGCTACCATCCATTCTTCTTTTTCCCTATCATTTTTAGTAGGATGGTGGGCTGGCTGTACTCAACCTGGTGTGATCAAATGCACAACAAGGTTGCAGACATCCATCTTCTTCATTTTCCCAGAATACCTTAGGCCAATATCTGAATCTGAAAATACAGAAATACCCTATCAAATTACCAGCTTGCCCATGTGGAAACCAGGTTGAGTGAGGGAGAATGTTCTAAAGGATTTGCCCAGGGCCTCTCTAAAGTGGTGACAGCCCTTACTCTTAGTCAAAATCCATTATCTGTATTTCTGAACAAGCTGGATCCACTGCCTCATCTTACCTACTTTGTGGATGCAACATATGTGAACCAACCCTTGCTTTGTCATTATTTCCTCCTAGTAAGATAGTTCTTTTTTACAATATAATCTTATTGTTTAAGTGTCATCAGTCTTAAGCATCCAATTTTTTTCATGTAAATTATGCTTTTCTGAAGAACATTCATTCTTATGAATGTTATCTTCATATTTCAAATCAAATAAGTCATTGTTAATTCTTTTGCTTTTTTTTTTTTTGTTATAGAAAAGTAGCGCCCTACACTTTTATAGTGTCATCTTGCAACATTAGGGTGAGGTTTTAATGGAAGGCCATTTCAATTATTGTTGCAATGCAAATTTACACGTAGGGCAATGCTATTTGTTTCTACTTTCCTTGAAGTCTCTAACATGCTCCCTTCCCCCACTGAACAGTTGGTTCATTTTATTTTTACTTCATCCGTCATCTGAATTATATTCTCAGGTTGAGTGGGAGGTCAGGCTCCCCTTTCAATATTATAGCCAGTGAGCATCAGCCTCAGACAATTGTTTTTGAAGTACGCAAAGCCTTCTTTAAAGAATGTGGAACAAGATTCTCATGAGAAAAAAACACAAATAAGGGCTCACACTCACAACTTACTTAAACCTCAACTGCTCAGATTCTCTCCACATCCCAAAGCTGATTAACATAAATATATATCAGTGTTGGCTCTTTAGCTTTAAGTGTTGGAAAATGTGCAGCACCTCCAGTCACCCTGCAGCCATGAACAGGGCTGCCCCCAACTGCAAAGAACTCTGTGTACATAGTAGAGGGAGACAGCAGTTTATAAAAGAGCTGAAGTATGATAAAACCATTCTTTTTTGCTTAGAAGGTATATACCACAGACAACTCTGGTCATCTTGATAGATGATCTATGCTTGGTGGGCAGGGAGCAAGTGTCCCTGTTGGTTCTGCTGGAACACTTAGTGATTCTTGGTACCCTCAAACTTGCTATCCTTCTGGGCAGTTTTGTTGGGATGGGACTTGGGAGCCAGAAATATTACAGTAGCAGAAATATTATTATTATTATATGTAGAATCATTTTCTGTGGAGAAAATGCTGTTTCCCATGCATCGAATGTTGTTTTCTGTGCAAAAATGTACAAATTTTGTACAGAATAATTCCCAAACTGCAAAGATTTACATCGGTCCAGGATTCTGCTCAAAAGGGTTTCCCAGCACTTGAGAAACAGATTTTTGCCAAATTTTCAAATATTTTCAAGCATTTTTTCCACTTCAATTTACAATTCTCAACAGCAGTAGGAGTTGTAGTGCAAAACATTGGGACAGTCAAAGGTTCCTCATTTTGAGAAATTATTTTCTTTAAGGATGCCGGTACATCCATAGATTCTTAAATAGAAATCATACACAAAACCATAGCTGTTGTACATGTGTCTGGATCTTTTCTAAGAACATAAGAACGGCCATGCTGGGCCAGATCATTATTCTACTCCCACAGTGGCAAAACAGATGCCTACAGGAAGTCCATCGGAAGGACATGACAAGGTGGTAGCTATTTCTACAACACTTTCTCCCTCTCACAGGCAGGACATGAGCTACATGAAATGCCTAGCAGTATGGTCCATGTACAATCCTTTTATCCTAATTCCTGCACAGATGGCTAGCAGCAAGTCAGCCATCTCTGCACTGTCACAATCATCATCTTGTAGAAGGAAATTTCCTAACTGCCTTTTACCATTACAAAGACTTGTGCTGTTCAGTTACAGCCCATCATGTCACCATTTTCTCCACGCTGCAGATAACCCAAGGAAAAGCCCAAGAACCATGTGATGGTAAGGATGGGATCAAAACGAGTTTGTTGGGAAGCCAGACAGTCAACGCTCTAAAATATTTAACATGTAACAATGGGCTCCCCCCATTTTTTTGGCGAACCCCAGAAAGCTAAGCCTGTGCACATAATATACCTGAACAATGAATTTCTTAGAATTCAAATCTATGCCTACATCAGTACCAGTTAAGTAGCTCCCTTCAAAATATTGGCTTTTGCCCTCCTCTTGTCTGGCTACAAGACAGCATTCATTCATTCATTCATTCATTCATGTCTTTTTACACACCACACTATTATAGCACTTTGAGACCATTTTAACTGCCTGACCTCTTTCCTATGGAGTCCTGGGATCTGTAGATGTGCGTAGCATTTGGAATTCTCTGTTAGTGAGCGCTAGTGCCAAGAAAATTATAATCCTAGGGTTCCACAGAATAAAGCCATGACGGTCAAAGCAGAATCCAAGGTCTACAACTATGTAGTATTCAAGATACCTCAGAGAGGAGAAGGGGAAACTGGTACTAGCTACCATTATTATTACTACTATTGTTGTTTTCCTCCATCTTGCATGTGACTTTAATGAAAGACTTACAGGTCTTAGAACATTCACTGGGTGTCATGGTATCAACAGGATCACTTTCTATCTCTCCCCTCCAACACACACACACACAAACACACACACACACACACACTATATTGATGCTATCACAGCTGTGGAGCAAACTCTGTTGGCACCAGAAGTTCATAAAATTTTATTATGCCTCTGTTCAGGCCTAGTGCAAAAGATTGATCTGATCTTTTGGGAGGATGCCCACAAACCATGTGGGTCTGGAACCAATTGCTAGTCCCAACTAAAGCAGACCCATCACACTAATAGAATTTACATAATTGTTGGCTTACCAAGTTCAGTGGGATTAATAATTAGAAGCTCCTGTTGATTCCAGTTAAGACTAATAACTGGATCTGGCCCTGGAATAATGAGAATTTATCTCATTATTCCAAATAAAAGATGATCAGTAACCATTGCCCATTGTTATTTTGGGTGGACCTACATCAAAAACACATCCATTAAGCATTAATGGGGCATTAATGCTTTGACTAATTTGCCCTGAGAACATAACATTTATGACAATATTTTCCTACTTTTTCTGTTCTCCTGTGTACAGCAAATCCTCAGAAGAAGAGGAAAAGCCCAAATAGCATAAGTTATCATTACTGGGTCAAATATTAAAATGAGCATATCAACTATATCTGTAACTAGACAGATTTAAGCCTGATCCTCCAGAGACAAAGCTACAGCTACTTCTCTTGTTGACATATGCTTTCTTATGCCCAAATTACTTTGCAGTGCAAATTAGTACTGTCAAGCTTGAATATATTACAAATTAAAGGGGAGAAATATATGCTTCCTTTTTTTTCCACACAGAAAATAATATCTTTACTTTGAGTATACACATAATTGCATATTATAGACTTGAAATTTTAATGGGATAAAACCAAATGCTGTGAAATGCAGCTGTTTTACTGAAATGATTTACTGTCTTGTGAATTGGCTTCAATAAATCAAGCTCTTTATGACCCAATGAGATATAATATGATTATTTCAAAGGAAAGCAGCAAGGGAACAGAGAGAAAGCAAGCTTCTCTTCAGCATGAGAGGATGGCTGTCTATGAATCTACTGACTCACTACTTCCTGGGGAGAAATCTCCACATGCCATGAGTTTCTGCTCCCCTGCGGAGAGCACAGAAAGAAGCATTTTGAGCTGCTCTTACACAGCACAGGGTGCATTGAGCACAGAGACTTTCTTTAAGCCATCCAGTTAATATCATGGTGAGTATCCACACCTTGCTGTATGAAAGTAACTATGTAATTCTGTCTGTGTCTACTTAGAAATATACCCCACTGAGTTCAATGAGATTCACTTCCAAGTGAATACAGGACCATAGCTTCTTCTGCATTTCACCATATAAACATTATGGAAGCCACTCAACTTCAAAATTCAGACTCAGATAAAGCATCCATTAAGGAAGCCTCTACTTAAACAGTACAGATATGATCAGTTAAGGATGCAATCATGAAGTAAAAAAACTTGCTCAATTGGTCTCCATTGGCTGGTATAGAATTGATGTAATAGTGGAGAGGGCTATGCCAAATATTATCTAATTGGGTAGTCTCCTCTGAATTAGTATCCTGTGAAAATGTCAGCAAATTTCCCATACTAACTTCCAACTAAAAATCTAACATGTTTCACTCCTCTTCAGCTTCTTTTTACTTTTATGACTACTGGTACTTCTCAGTACCATTTTTTCCCCTTATTTTACTTGCCTTATTTTTACTTTATTTTTACTTTACTTGTTTAATCTGATTGGTAGCAGAAAATCACATCATCTTGTTTATTAGTACATGTGATGTTATCACATCTTATCTAGCATTGTGATGGCATCTCCAGCATCACAGGGAGTGCAAGAGTGAATTGTGTTATAAACAGATGAAGGCAAATTTAAGATGAGGGTAAAAAGAGCAAAAGAAAAAGTAGAAAAATGGCTCTGCACTGAAAGAGCATGCAAGAAAACAAAAGGCAAGGATGCTGAGCAGCATCAAAACAATATTTATATCTTTGCCAAAAAACAAAAACAAAACAAAAAACCCACAGCAAACAAGAGAGGTGTTTTTCAGAATGAAAACAAACAAAACAATGGAAGTAATTTTAACTCAGTCCAGAAGGAATATATTACAGTAACCTATTCTACACAAACATGCAGCATGCTTGTGCAAAATAAGGCGTAAGGATTTAATTTTGAACAGTTCAATCTACAGATGAATCACCTAAAATTTAAGCTGATTAATTATGTGTGTGTGGAGGCGGGGGGAGTCTTTTCTTCTTGCAATGAGAGCTAATGGTACTTTTATTTACTTACGGTACTGAAACTGTTGTTCTCTGTTACATCATAGTAGTAGAGCTAACCTGTCTTTTTCACACTGAGTGGTAGGTTCTCTTGCTAATGAATTATTAATTTATCACATACTTTCACAAATACTTTCAAGTTTCTTAAGAAAGCTTTTGGTAATATGTAATTTAAACTACATTTAAAGGTGTTTTGAATTTAAATTGAGCTATGTACCCATTTTTAAGTGTCATAACTGCAGAATGAATACAAATAAACAATCGGCTTTAATCAATTTCCCACCTATATTTTGTTAGATTAATCAACTAAAATTATCTCATTGGATGAAGTCCTAAGAAGGTCCCCAAACCCTAGCATATAACGTTATCTATATATAACATATATAGCATATAACAGCACTAAAGTCTGACTTCTGTTACACCCAGAACCATATAACATCCAATACTATTGATCAAACAAACATTGATGAAACCCTGACATGTCAAAGGATGGCATTTGAAATCAGTCTGTTCCCTGAAGAACAGAATGATGGATAAAATGGGACAAATCTGTCACTGTAAAACCAAACTAGCTATCCAATGCATATGAGCTCCCTTTCAGAGACATGGAATATGTCTTACAAGGCTTGTTGTGCAGCTTGTACATCATGGTGACAACAAGCCTGTTACAGGTTCTTCTTGGAAGGGAATTTTAAGTTCATGTTAAGTTCAATAAGGCGCTTGCATCAAAGGTTATGAGTGATGCTAGACTTTATTATTAATAGAAATCCTTGTCAGATAAGCCTCGCCAAAGGAATGACTAGCTTCAAACTATGATTCATAATTCCCAGGAATGAGGATGCCTAGCAGATTTTTTTTTTCTCAGGGAGTTGTCATGATGGATCCAAATGACAGGGACATAGATTTTGCCATGAATGCTACCCGACAGGAAGATAATACTTTATGTGAGCAGAAATGCAAAGGGCTGGGAAATGCAAACAGAATTCTTGCTGTCTTTACACATCCCAAATGGACCAATGCACACAGCAGAATACTAACAGAAAAATCACAACATCAGGAGGAAAGCTTGACTGTTTATGTTTGTTCTGATTAAAGAAACACCACTGGATCAGTTCAAATGAAATTCAGGAACAAGGCAATAGCTTGCACTGGACACTTCTACCATCTGCTATTAATGAATGCACTACTGTTTTACTAACATCCCATTTATACCCCATGTTTCCTCCAAGGAGTCCAATGGGTCTCTCCTTTCTCCCATTTGGACCCTCACAGTTATCTTAGGAAATGGGCTGAGAAACAGTAACTGACCCAAGATCACTCACTTGTGAATTCCATGACTAAAAGAGGATTTGATTGTGGGTTTCCCCACTGCTACTCTGGCAATCTAACTGCTGTACCACATGAACATATTATTTACTCAGGTAAGTCCCGTTCACCTGTATGCTGCAAAAAAGCACAAGAACTGCAAGAGGAACTACACAAGTACAGGCCTTCCTCCATATTCAGGGTTTTGACCTTGGTGGATTTGATTATTTACAAGGTGTCCACATGCCTTTGCCCGTCCTTCGCTTCCTCCCGTTTCCTTGTATTTTGCCAAGTGTGAAGAAGGCAGGCAAGGGCCTGGACAAAAGCCAAGGAAATAAGGGGAAGGCACATGCATGCCATCCTTCTTCCTGCCATTTCTCCCCCTCCCATTCCTTTGCTTCTGCCCTCAATGCTGAGAACTCGTACCAAGTTAAAAGGCAAGGGAATGGAGGCGGGAAGGCATGTGTACAGGCTTTCCTTTCCCCCTCCTCTGGAGCTCCCCTTTCCCACTCCCTTACCTCTGGCCCCAGCCTGCAAAAGGCAAGGGAATGGGAGGGAGAGCCCCAGAGGGGACTGTGAAAGGGATTGCAGGAGGAGGGGAGTTATTTACAGTTTGTCCACTTTTGTGAGGGTTCTGCACCCCAACCTTCATGAAAGTGGAAGGACCTCTGTACATACAAAGTTTGCATTCACACTGAACAATGCACACATGATGGGAATGGGAATGGGGGAGAAGACCTGAATTAGACAATTGCTCTTCTGCTATGACTAGAGTTGTCAGATTTCTGCTGAGTCTCCAGTTTTCATGGGTCATTTCTTAGCAGGAAACAAAGGTAAAAATTTTTGGTGGGTTCAACTCCAGGAAGGAGGAAGGACTGTGTGCCGATCTCCAGCTCACTAGAAGAACAGCAGCTTGCTACAATAGGCAATGTTTAATTGCTTTCTAGTTGCAACTTGCAAAGACTCTCCAGAAGGTGTCTGTACAGTCCTCCCTCCACATTCACAGGTTTGATGTTTGCAAAATTGATTATTATATATTATATTATAAAGTGGAGATCTCACACTGAGGCAAAATGGAAAGGAATGAGGGGGGAGGCTCCAAAGAGCCTTCCTTTCCTCCTGCAGAGTTTCCCCCTCCCCTTCCCATGCATTTTGCCCCAATGCAGAGAACTCCCACTGAGGCAAAATGGAAGGAAACGGGAGGGATGGCTCCTAAAAACCTTCATTTCCTCTTCCAGAGTTCCCCCCTCCCCTTCCCATCCATTTGTTCTGTGCAGGGGAAAAATGCATGTGAAGGGAATGGGGGAAGTCCAGAGGAAGACAGGAAGGCTCTTAGGAACCTCCCCCACCATTCCCGTCCATTTTGCATTGGAACAGGAACGGGGGAGCCCCAGCAGGGAATGGAAGGGGGAGCAGATGGGGGAGTTATTTGCAATTTTTCTAGTTTCACGAGTGGTCTATGCTCAGAACCCTCGCAAATGTGGAGGGAGGACTATACTTACTTAGTTAGCTTCCCCTTTTTCTCCCAACTGTTGTGACACTCACCCTTCTGGCTAGAAGCAAGTAAGCCATATTAAAAGTTACATGCAGTGAAAGAAACTCTAGTTCAGCAAGCTTTTGCCGAATGTTGAGCTGTTTATGCTCTTGCTCCATTTTAGTTTCTTTAATTTTTACAGTTCTTCTTTGGATGTTATTGAGTTCCCTGCTGTTGCTGCTGAGTATTGCTCATGTATTTTGATCCTGACTATAACCTGCTGGATCTTTAATGGAAAGGCAAAATGGAAATCTTGATGATTATTAATACAAAAAAGAAAGAAAGACAGACAGACTTCTTTCTAGCAACCAACTGATCAATATACTTAAACTGCAAAGTCTTTTCTTCGATCTTTTCAAATGAATATATATCCTAGAAAGGGCTTTGAGATTATAATCTTTAGGTACTACCTATTCACACAGCAACAATGCGGGGGGGGGTGCTACATTGAAATTCATTGAAAGACAACTGTTTGAACTACCTGCACAGGTGATGAGCCTTGCTTGGAAAATACCTAATGAAGTGTAAAGGAAGTTAAACATGTGGCTTGCCCTTCTTCAGGGTAACAAGGTGCAATTCGCTGTTTTGCTTGCTTTTTTAAATTCAACATAAAATATCAGTGCTATAAACTCTAATTTTAAAACAACACACACTAACAGCATTCCAGACATTGCCTCTTTCTAAAAATATGTCAACTCCCACCCACCCCTAACTACCCAAACCATCTTTATACTGACAGTTTTGTTTAAGGCCAGTAATGATTAACCTCTTTTGCTTAACACCATTTCATTCTGGAAAACTTAGTGAAGCAGCAAATGTTTAACCAGAGGAAGAGAAAAGTGATGACTCAGTGTTTGTCAATTCTAAGGAGCCGAGTGCCTGTTCTGAATGATGAGTCATTTCTTTTCATCTCTTCCAAATGGTATGGGTACATTCAATCTGCAGAAATATCACTTCTGCAGATAAAACTGGGAGACGAGACAACATATATCCTTTTTGGGAGGGCAGTCAGGAAAGGAAACTGGCGTGGAAACTGTTTTGCAGATAGCATAGATGCTTTTGCTGCAGTATCAAGAGTATCTACACGAAATACATAGGATGATGTACATCATCATATCATTTTTACACAAAATGAAACAGAATAGCTAAAGGATTTTACATGTTATCAACAACAATAAGGCAGTTTTTCTAAGCCCAAACAACAAAGAATCTTGTGATACCTTGAAGACTAGTAGTTTTTATTTGGTTTATGCTTTTGTGGGCTGTAGCCCACTTCATCAAGCACCGTTAGTCATTAAGGTGCCACAAGACTCTTAGTCATTTTTGCTACAACACATTTACAACTCTGGAACTTCATATTAGTCAGTGGCCTCCTGAACAAGCTCCTTGGAGTATGTGGGGTCAAGAAGCAAGTCTGTAGCAGAGAACACACACAAAAGTAAACAAGGCTACCATGACTTGCATGCTTAGTATGATCCTCAAGTTAGCACGATCATCATGGTGCAGTTGCCACACTCTTTAAGCATATTGTGGCTCCACATGCACATTTCCCACTGGCGAGCCTACTGGTGACCATGGGCAAACAAGAACTAGGCTGAAGTCAAGTAATATAAGCTTGCCAGCATGAAGAGCTGGAATATTATAGTAGGCAGCCTTGGACACAAACTTAGGAAAGCCATTCAGCCACAGCAGCAAGCCTGAGCAAAATGTTATCTAACCTCGCAGGTCACCTGTAAAATAAAATCAGAATGCCACATTATATATCCTCTTCAGTCCACTGGAGAATGAATAGGAGTACATCTTTGATAAACTATCCAGATAACTCGTCCAGGCACATCATTTTCTGTAGCTTTTAGAGATGGCAAGACATGAGGTTGGTTCTTCATGTGATGATCCCTACCCATACCAAGAAGCTTTGACTTTATTAAAAATGCTTGCTAACATTGGCCTGTTCGGACTTAGGCTTCATCTGAATTGGACTATCTTTATTTGATTATTTTCACATGCCTTCTCCTGTCCACTGAATGAAATACCCATTAACAGCAGAATGGCTGCCTAATTACATTCAAAATCTTTCTGTTGTTTCAGCATTTAGTAATCTAATCGGGTATCAACTTGCTCACTGTGCATCTCACAAGAATCATACAATCTCATAGAATACCTTCCCTATTTTTTTAACTTCACATATCTTGAAAATTGTATGAGCCGTGCACAAACTCATTTCAATCTGGTTTTAGGATCAGTTTAGACAATGAACTAGGAAAACAGTACAGGGATCCCTCATTCCTTATTATCAGATAAACCCACTGGTATTCCAGATACCATGGAATCTTGATTATAATTAAAGAAAATAAAACAGAAATAGTTAATTTACTTGCATCCATATGATCAACAGTAAAGGTGAACTTGTGACATCTAGTTGAAAACATTTCTGCAAACTCTCGAGGACTGTGTGTGTGACTGTAAGACTATATTGTCCATAGAGAGCAAAGCATGTTTTATATCACCACAGTCTGTACTAGCAAGCTAAAAGGAATAACATTGCAAAAAACCAGAAACTGATCTTTATTCTTGAAATGTTCATTGCTACGAACACAGATTATGTAATAAAGTCAGTACTGTTCTTCATACTTGGTAAACTGGGTCACAAATAGTATCACAGCAACAGCTCCACTGACATTTTAACTTGACCTTTAAATCTATGACAATGCCAGTGCAGACATCCCACACACTTCAAGATAGATAATGGGTCATAACAGTTCTACTGATCTTGCATTATGTTTGTAGGAACCAAGAACCTCTCTTTCAAGGTCAAGGGATGTTTCCTCTCCACCACCTCAACAGATGATCTCATATTTCATACAACTGCAGTGAATTGCAAATAAGCAAATACAGGGTCTACCAAGTGAATAAGTTCTCTTTCAATCTACTTCTGAGAAGGACAAGCTCAAGGTAGGCAAGCAATAACTAACTTTAGTTCCTTTTACATCACCAAAATATAATCAAATTATTTCAGTGCTACACTCCCCAGGGACATTGTTCAGTTGTGTATACTCACTCAACATAAAGACCACAGCATGCCACTCAACATAAAGACCATGGTTTATTGTACACTGCTTCAGATTTGTAAAGAAAAATTACCGCCTCCTCATCATAGAGAATCATAGAGTTGGAAGAGACCACAGGGGCCATGAGGTGCAATCCCTGCCATGCGGGAATGCATCCTAGTGCCTCTCCTCTTGGGATGAAGTCAGTGTAATCACACGTATGTTTGAGCATGACCTTCATCACCATTTGATGAATCCCATTCTCAAGAGGAAAAGAATTTTGATTAAATGTGGGAACAGCAATATAATAACCCACAAGTTATATATTCAATAAATACAAGCACACAGCATAATAGTTGCCATAATCAAACAGGAACTGGGACCCACATCCTAGCAAGAAGTTCACAACAAACATTGGGAGAAAGCTGTGAAAGCAACCATCATTGCTTGCAGCCATATGCCATGAACACATGAGGGAAGAATGTTTTTTCAGAAAAGTGTGGTTGCCTCAGTAATCTCATTGCCCCTATTATTAATAGTCTGACTGCCCAGAAAGGTATATATCCCCTAAAAAAAACAATTCTAAGTCTTTGCCAAGAAAGACTAAGTTCTATACCTTGTTTAAATTAAGCACACCTTGTTTAAATTAAGCACAACTTATTTTGTTTTTACATTTTGTTTTCTGGTTTTGTTTTGCTTCAGAAGGCAAGGACACATAACAGTAACCCAACTGCTGATACTACCATTTTGGTAACATTCATGGCTCCTTAGATTCGATCAGGTACTTTTACTCCATTGATTTCCTAGCACTACAAAGAAACAATTCAGAGTCACATTTTGTGGAAGAATCCACACAGATGTGGGGTATAAAGTATGCATTCTACATTTTGTCACCTGCGTAATTGTAAACAAGATCCAGAAATTTCAGACACTTATATATGGAACAGCCAAGGTCAGTAAAAGGGTAAGGAAATTTAGGGTAGATGGGTGGGACTGAGAAATGGTCCCTCCCGTTCTGGGTGGTGATAGAGGACAGGGGGTCAGTATAGGAGCTACACAGTATGCTGGTTCAGGAATGGAATTTTTTTGCTCTGGGAGGGATTTGGCTCAGGATGGAGCTCCTCCCAGTTTTGGTATGCTGGTCTGGGTAGCCAGATGCATTGGCAGAGTCTTTCACACACACACACACACACACACACACTCATTTTAGCCAGTATGAAAAATTAGTTCCTGACTGTTATGTGCCTTTGAGTTGTTTCCAACATGTGGCAATAAGGAAAACCTATCACAGGGTTTTCTTGGCAAGGTTTGTGCAGGTGGTGGGGTTGCCTTTGTCTTTCTTTGAGGCAGAGAGTGTGTGACCTACCAAGGTCATCTAATCAGTTTCCATGTCTGAATGGAGATCTGAACCTTGGCGTCCAGAGTTATAGTCCAACACTCAAACTACAACATCACACTGGCTCAGTTCCTGATATACAGTCAATATATTTTAGTATATAATAGCATGGTATAGTGGTCTGAACACTGGACTATGACTCTGGAGACCAGGGTTTGATACCCCACTTGGCCATGGAAACCCACTGGGTGATCCTGGGCATGTCACACACCTTCAGCCGCAGAAAACCCCATGATAGGTTCACCTTAGGGTTGCCATAAGCTGGAAACAACTTGAAGGCACACAACCACAATCCAGAAGACTAGAATAGAAACCCACTGGGTGATATTGGGTGCATCACACACTCTCAGCCCCAGAAAACTCTGTTATAGGCTTTTTTTTCTATTTGTATCCTGCCTCTCCATATGGATCGAGGCGGCGAACAACTTACAAATAGCATGTATTTTTATACATATATTTCTATACATGCCCCCAACAAGCTGGGTACTCATTTTACTGACCTGCAGAAGAATGGAAGGCTGAGTCAGCCTTGGAGCCCCGCAGGATCGAACTCACAACCTTGTGGCTTGCAGTACTGGCATTTAACTACTGCGCCACCAGGTTCGCCTTAAGGTCACCATAAGTCAAATATGACTTTGAAGGCACACAACAAAAATATAACACTGTGGGTCCACTACTGACTGATCTCCAGAAAGACTGGCACTGTGTGTGTTCCTTTCAACCATCCCCCCCGCAATCACCCTCACATTTGGTATGTAAGTCAGATATAGTCAATGAAACTATTTCTTAGCCGTCATCTCAGGTGAAAGATTGAAGTTTATCAAGCTTTATTTATGTTGTTGTTGTTGTTTGAAGAACTATCTCAGCATCACTGTCATATCATTCCTTTGTAAAACGATCATGTCCGTTTTTAAATTAGAATAAATCTACTTTGCAAGCATAACTTTTATTTTGCAATTTATCTCTTTACCAAATGTAAGTAAATTTGCTCTCTCAACCCTTAGTGCCCCCCTCCCCGAACACAGTATAATGCTTCTTAACATTTCTAACATAAAATATGCAGGTAGTCCATTTTTCAAACAACTTCTTAAATAACATCGCTTCTTGACAGAATAACTTAAGTAATCAATATTGCCGTGTACAATTTAAATTACTTGAAAAAACATGAAGTTACAATTAATGGCTCACTATAATGATGTATTAAGCTTCCTTGTACAGCTGTAAACATGACTCCTTCCAAATTTATTGCTCTAGAAAATTCAACTAGAATTAAATAAATACGAGGGATAAATTTTATAACTGTCCATGGATATCAGGCAAAGCTTTTTAAAATGAGCCCAGCATCCACTCTGTTGCAAGAACAAATATAAGAAGTTATGGAGAAGATTAAATCTGTGCTTTGGAAATGTAACACTCAGTTGAAAAAGTAATATATCCACAATAAAATATCTGTTTTATTTTCTGAAAATAAAAGCTAGATTTTGGTAGGATGAACATGCTTTGTGGAATGCCCAATGATGGGAAACTCATTATGTTAAAGGTAGACAGCCTGAAAAAGATACTAAGATACTGAAAAAGATACCAAGCCTCTAATTCAGCCTACCAGTCGTGTGCATCTAACATAGTGAACTGAGAACTGATATTAGGGGTCGGATGTTCCCTTCCTCTGTGAGGCCAAGTTTTACTTGCTGGTGGGGTGAAGGAAGGGTGACTCTGTGCCACCCATTCTATATCATGGTATCACTGGTTTTTCAGCATGTTGCTTCTTCCTCGAAAAACAAACAAACTCCAAAAGTATATCAGGCAATACATGTTCTATGGAGTTTGACAAATCAGCTGCCCTTCTGGTCACACTGGTAACCCCACAGCTCTTCTTCCAACATTCTACCACAGCACTAGTAAGTGGGAAGGGGGAGAGACTGGGATGTTAGCTTGCTTACTTGCCTGCCACTCAAAGAACTAAATGACTGGTCTGCTGGCATGGCACCAATATGGCATGTTGTCCCCTCTATACGGTGGTTGGAGTGGCAGGTGCAAAACAAACCAGTCATTGCTTCTACTGTGGAGAAGACTGCCAGGAGCACACAAAGTAGAGGCAGCATGGCAGGAGCAGCCACATGTCGAAGTGGGACAGCCACCCCTCCACCACTTCTTTAGTCACTGACTGAGCTAAGCAATCACCCCCTGGACCAGGCTAAGACAGCATGAAAGGACTGAATGTGTTTTGTGGTAGGGAGTTTTGGTTGGTGTAGGGTGTGCTCAATTGTTTGAGAGGAGGAGGGGTGATAGAAAAGGTCTACCACTGTGACAATTTGATATGTGCTTACTCAGAAATATGTCTCATTGTACTTGTTCGGCATAACACAACATCTTGAAGGGAGGGGGCAAAAAGACAGAAAACAAGCAGGAAATGAACTAGGATGAGTGAGAAAGAAGAGGAAGGAAGGGCGGACAGAAGGAAGGAGTTAGTGATATAATGTTTAAAATAATAACAACAACAATAATAGTATTTTTTAAAAGTAAAATACCCCTTTAAACCCAACTCTTTACATATTCAAGGGTATATAAACCTTCAATAAGGTGACATAGTTCCTTAAGCACCAAGATATCTTGGGCTGGCCCCATCAGTAGGAAAAGTCCTTGTTTTTATTGCTGGGAATGCAAAAAGAAAGGAGCTGTCAAGCAGTTGGAAAGGAACAATGTCGTGGTAGATCTTTGGGCTTGTTCAGTCTCAAGTTGCGCAAGACTTGATCTTCCATTCAATAGTGTGCACAGGAATGTAGTGGAGGGGCTCATGGACAGGAATTATATATAAGTTAGAGAGTCCATTTATAAAGAGAGCCTTCAGTGAGGTCTTAGCCAGAGAGGGTGGCTGAGTTGTGTTTAAGCAGCTGAGGAAAAGACACAGAAAACTGATGTCTAAAGTTGAGAGTTACTGGCATAGACTATCAGAAGTTTGAACTGGTTAATGTAATAACACTGCATTTTACATGAACTCTGACAAGACACTTTATTTCTAATGTTACTACAATAAAGGATACACTTTGTTTTAAAACTACTGAGTTGGGCTGCATTATCTAAAATCAATGATAACCAAATGGGATATGCTACCTTAAATAAACGAGCTGGTTCTGAGGGAACATTTAAGACCATAGGCTTGTTACACAAGGTTGTGTATCAAGGGTGGAGTTACGGCTAAGTGTTAAGTGTCAGGGTACATTATTACGCTGGACCTACAAAACCAGTATAAGGAAAAATAAGAATGTGTCATAATGGTACTTCACTTTTATAACACAAGCTGATTCCAGATGCAGAGTCATCATGGAAAATGAATGATTTTAATGTGGCACCTTCCTGAAATTAGTATGATGTGGTTGGTTTTGTATTACTGCTAAACTTTGCCATAGTTGTGGGCCAATGAGTTAGAGGAAAGGATCACTGTGTATCTTATATTAATCAAAAATAAGATAAAATAAAATAAAAATAAAATAGTTTAAAAAATGAATAGGTTAAGGATTTTATTATTAGAAACAATCAACATTCACAGAAGTGCCCATTGTATATCTTGGGACTAAATCCAAATGATATTGATTTGTTCTGTCCTGTAAAAAACGCTCAAGCAGCAAGCAAGTAACAAATCCACCAGATTTCAGTGCATCTAAGTTTCTTGGGCTTCTTCTGCTTTTGTAAAGAAAAGCTAAAACTACTGAAAAGGCAGAGCAAAATACATAGCTGAAAGACAGTTTCCTTTGCCAATTGTGAGAACACTTGGAGTTTTCAATATAAGGAAAACATAAAGCAGAAGAGAATTGTGGAGATGTTTTTCATCATTTTGGCCAAGCAATCTCAAACTCTGGCAAGCTGGAAACTTCACTTTTTATACGCAATGTGCACATTTCAGTTTGATAAGGAAAAACTTCTTCATCGAGCAAAATGCCAAAATATAGTCCCAAAATTTCACCTGTGGTAATATCACATCCATGTCCCAACAGAAAGCTTGGAAGCAAAATATTACCAAAACCATCACTTGACAAAGCCAATTGACAATGACCAAGGACGAAAGCAATGTCAAAAGTTATAGTTGTAGTTATGCTACAAAAGGAATGAGGTTAACGCCTCCGAAAGCCACAATCCTAGTGTAACCTAGTTCTACCATTATTAGGGAATGGACTATTTAACAACAGCCTGTTATTGTTAACTAGCTACTGGATATATTAAACACTCTACTATATTTACTGTAGACCAGTATTTCTTTTTCATTATTATAATTTATTAAATAGAAATAGAAAACTGTTATTGGTAGATTCTGATCAGGCAATCACATCATTCACACCACTTTCACCTCCAAGGTTCAATGTGCAGTGACAGCCATTCTTGGGAGGTTCATCATCCATCTGTACAGTCCCACTAATTATCTTGACATTATGGATTAAGGAGGACATAACGGGCAACATCTGGAGTTTGGTGGGGGCTGCATCAGCCTACTATAACATGTTGGAGAACTCTAACCCCACACTTTGGATTTTTAAACTTTCGAATGTTTTTCACTAACTTACCTCAACCAAGTGTTAACCTAGAGCCTCTGGAGGGCATGTGGCCATTTTTAGTAAAAAAATAAAATGAATAAATAATAAAAAGCACTGGGGGCACATGTATTAGGAGAGCTGTACTTTCCTCATTCCTGATCTAAGGAATGTGCCTGTTGTACTTTGTAACCTATGTAGTTTTAATGCCATGTCACGGGCTCTTCTAAAGCATAAACTAATTTTAATGGTATCTTTTTAGTTACCCATTATTTTAGTATACTGATGATTTTTTTGTTTTTCCTGATCAGCAGAAATACAATCCATTATCATCTTAACATTTACATAAATAGAAATAAGGTTACGTCTGTTTAATCAGGACAGATTCTGTCTCATAATGTAATTGACTGCAATCATCATGGAAAGTATTCTCAGATATGTTGAGGAAAGTTGTCAAAAATACAATCACCTTATCAGAATTACTCATTTTCCCAGACAGCTCTGCATCTTCCTTAGAATGCAATACTAATATCTACAAATGCAAGAAGCAGCTCTCTATGATTTCTTATTACTAACCTTTGCTCCTATCTAAGCTAATACAGTCCAGAACCCAGTTGGGGCATTATGCTAGTGTAAAAATGGAGAGCGTAACAAGTGGTTGCACCTTCTCAGAGACTGTGTAAGGGCAGTCCCCAGGGCTGCTTAATCCTTCTGCAAGCATTCTTATGGCCCTCCCTCATACTTTTGAGTTAGTACGCATGTGTGTGTGTGTGTATGAGGGATTACTGGACCTTTGCAACATCAATCAGCTCAAAGCTAAGATACCCACTGCTCAGTCAGATGTGTAGATTGCATCCAGCATAAATATTGTTGTTGTTATTGTGTCTTCATGCCATTTCCAAATTCAAGTCATTTCCAACTTATTGCAACCCTAAGTGAAACTATCACTGGGTCTTCTGTGAGCTGAGAGTATATGACATGCCCAAAATCACCCCATGGGTCTCCATGACCTAGAGGGAAATTAACTGTGGTTTCCAGGGTTGTAGACCAATGCTCAAACCACTACATCACACTGGTTCTCAACATAAATATACTGGTTTATGTTACACTAAAAGTATATAGAACCCTGACAATGGTCTTGTTTTTTCATCTTCTTTTATGGAAGTACAATAACTTTTACATCAAAGAAACTGAACAGAGGTGAAAAACATCCAATACAATTTATTCTTAACCACTGCCTCTCTGTGTAACTCCACATCTGTAAACAGCCCTTTCAGTGAAATTCTATGCATGTCTACTCTGATGTTCAGTGGAGCATTTTCTGAAATGAGCATGTAGCAAAAGAAGGCAGTCACTCTGTACTATTCAACCAATAGGCTGTTCCTGAATGGAATTGGATCCACCTCTACATTCAGATCCTTGCATACTTACAGATGGATGGTTAAGGTCAGTAGCTTCCTGCCCTGTATCTAGCATATGAGGATTTGGACAACTTCGCCTACATCAGTTTAATGGAACAGATCCAAAAGCTGCTTCTCTGCTTTGGACCACCCAATTTCAGGCATTTAGCACATGGTTGTAACTGGCAGAAGAACTGCCAACAGCAACCTTCTGTCTCTGGATCTTCATTGTTGCAGCAAGTAGGGTGGCTGAAAGACATTTGTATCATATCCTAACCTTCTCTGCTTATCAACACCACCAGTTAGGAATGGGCTGGAAGTGCTGCTTCTGCTTCTCCTCTTCCTCTTCATCATTTAATGGAAGACCAGTTAAGTTCTCCATAACCCACTGCCCACACTTGAAAGGTTTTAAGGAACAGTACATAGTACATGTACTTTCTGCTATTGCTCCACAATTGTAGAACATTCCACATTTGGCATACCACGCTATGACTTCAGCAGAGCAGTGAAAAACTTATTTGTTCTGAAAGACATTTGTTGATTCTTGCTCTGACTAGCAGTATGAAACTCTGACAGTGTTCCTGGAAGTCAAACTTTGCTGTCTTCTTCCACTACTGTCCTTTTCTCCTATACTGCCCATGATGGTTGGAAGATTCTGGTAGTTCTCGTCCCCCAAAGTAATCTTCCCAGCTTTGATTCTGTTTTATTGTTCTTTTCTTTGCTCTGCTCTTGCCCTTCCAATTAGCTCCTTTTTCAAGCTTGTTGTTTGCTCCAAATACAGCTAAGTCTTGCTAGCTTGTTTCTTACCTGTCTGGCCTGGATTTAGTTGGATATAATCCTGCCAATGTTTAAGTCATTTATTCCAATTTCAGTTTGCCACTGACAGTCCAGGTTGTCCCCCAACAAGTGTAGAAACAGTAAGCTTTTCAAGCCATGCACTGTGGCTTTTTGTCTTGTTTTGGGAAAGGGTTTTCTAAATCTTGCTTGATGCAACATCAGGTGGATAATCAACAGATGCAGAGGAGAAAACCAACATGGTGAATATGATGAAAGGTCCCATCTAGTAATCCCCATGTACTTCTTTGGCTTTTATATCTCCTGTTATAGATGAACAAAGCAAGTTGTTTGCAGCTACAATCTAATCACCATTCCAAAAAGTAAAATAAAAACAACAACAACAAAACAGTTTTACAAGAGCATCCCTTTTAAAATGCACATAGTGGTACATTATTTGTCACTTCAGATTAGCTACTCCAGGAGGCTGAGGCCACTTGCAAACCAGAGGCTGTCACAGTTCATTACCACATGATGCTTGGTCAGTAGGCAGATTGCAAATTAGCATTTCCATCTTCTTTTGTGTGCTTTTTGGTGTAGTAATTTCAATAAAAATCCCTGTAATCATCAAAGATATGGAATAATGAAGGCTGATCTCTTATTTAAAGAGGAACTTTTACGACATCTTGTTAACAACCGCCAGCTGTTAAGAGGAACACTTGTTCAGAGTCTCTCCATTTTTCAACCATTCACAGCAAAAGAGGAAGTCTGTCGGATCATGTTAAAGCTGACGCAAACAAATCAATATAAAATATGGATTATTTTATCTCAGTGACTAATTATCCTGATTAAATACAACAGCATTTCAAGTTTACCTTGAAATGATGTGCACTTTTTGATTTCTTAGTCTAACAATCGCTGAGGATCACCTTAACAGAAAACGACACTTTCTTGTAATATCGTTCTCTGCAATGTTCATGACAAGAGCCTTTCAGTGTGGCTTATAATTAACAATGCCTTTGATGGCAAAATTGGGCCTCTGCTGCTAATCAAAGCACCCAAGACACCCCACAGCATGCATAATTCTGCCCCTTTTTGTTTCAGGAAAATCCTGACAGCAGCATAATGGTTTCCTCCATCCCTTTCTTCTGTGACGGTTAACTAGGGAAAGGTTATTCTGCATGACTCCCCTAAAGATTTTGGCATTAATTAGAGAAAGACCACACACATTCATGGTCAGATTTTGCCCCCAATTTGTACCCTCCATAGTTTCACCCAAAATGGACAAACTAGTTGTTATTCCACCTAAACTGGTCTCAGTCACCATATCTTGTCTCTCTGCCCAACCTCTCAAAGCTCTCTTTATCTTAATTTTAATACAACAAAAGTCCTTGAGGACATTGTGTTTTCAATACTGCAAGGGGGGGGGACCCAGAAGGCTAGAGGGAAAAAAGCAAGATTAAAAAGATACTCATTTTCATAATGCAAATATGCAACCAAGGAATTTTTTAAAATGGAAAAATTAATAAATAAAAATTCTTCTTATAAATTATGACAAATTATAGAAATTCATTTCTACTATCAGAGCATCTTGCTGACATATTTTGGTGATAGGACTTCTACTTTCTAATCTGGGACCTATCCTTACTACAGAACTGCAGCACCATTTCTACTTTAACTTCCATGGTTCTACCCTGTAGAATCCTGGGTTTTGCAGTGTGAAGAAGAGCATTTACAACTCTCAGCCAGAGAGTTCCAGAGCCTCACCAAGTCACAAACTGGAGGACTCCACAGGATAGTACCATGACAGATAAAGTGGAATAACAGCACTATAACTGCATAGTGTCAATGGACACCTAGTTAATGATACATTCCAATCAATCTCCATGTCAGTACAAAGGAAAGATTTGCAAACTAAACACAGGCCCTTTCCGCATGTTACCTGCTCGCGGAGGTGGGACGTGCCATTCGCACAAGCAGCTTCTTGCGCGAGGCACTCGCATCACTCCTCCATTCTCCCACAGCTGGGTTGCCGGTTGCGCAGCCGTCATGTGAACGCCCTGCCCCTTCCTTCCACAATGCAGCCTGGGAGCTGTAGGCTGTGCTGGGGGTGGAAGCGCGACTGGCCTGGCTCGCCCGACGCACCACAGGGCAGGTAAGTGCGCGAGGGCCCCGGGAGCATTGCGCGACTGCACAGCATTTTCGGCTTAGAGCCGAAAATAAAAAAATCCGTGTGCGGCCTGCTTTAGGCTTGTGAGTAAATGGGAGTGCGTCGTACGGACCTCAAAGGGCCCTCTCGCAAAAGAAACTGCATGCGAAAAGGGCTACAGTAAAGCTACTCCATTTCCTTCCCAATAGCCTGTTAATCAAAGTTTTGACTACATACTGCAGAAGCCACAATGCTATCAACAAAAATGGTGCTGTCCTCCTTTTAAAGTTCTTGGGACTTGCTATGTGATATGACATCATCTTATTGAAAACTTCCTCACACATTCCAGTGACAGTGGCAATGTGGAACAAACTCTGGAGCTTCACAGGATCATTGATATGGAATCACACATCATACTGTGAGGTTCTCTGTCTCTCTACACGTGATAGTGGCCACAGGATGGGGTGAGGAAGCTCTCACCATTTGTCTGTTTAAGACAATGGTTCTTAACTTGGATTCTGTGGACCCCTAGGGATCTGCAGAGCCCTCACAGGGGGTCATCATAAGGTTTCCATTCATCTCAGAAAATGGGGAAAATCCCAGATTTAAGGAACTAAAAAATGTCCCAGCCATTTATGGCTGGTTGAAGCAGCATGTCCCAGATTCCTCAAAGGAGGCAGTGATGATGGCAGCAACAGCAAGAGCAGGACACATTGGTGGGAACTCATCCAGTGCTGGAGGCTTCGAGTGCTACTGTGCAAGTGCGCTAGACAGCCCAGAAGGCAGGAAGCCATGAGGAGAGCCCAGAAGATGAGGGAAGATGCCCAGCTTAGGTTTTGTGTGGCAAATGTGGCAACACTGCTTGAGCCCAGGGTCAGACAGCATTGTGGAGCTTCACTTCCAAGCAGCCACAAGAATAGAAGAGAGTCCTTTTACTCTTGTGGCCAATTGGAAGCAGTGAAGGTTGTAGTGTTCCTTTGGGGGAAATCACAAAAAGAAATACCATTCTCCTCTAAAGGAGCACCGAGAGAGTAGAGAGAGTAGGAGCTTTCAAAAGAAGCATTTATCCTCTTTACTCTCTTGGAACTTCAGAGGGAAACAGCATTTCTTTTGCACTTTCCCCTAAAGCAGCACCAAGGCCCTTACTTTCCAGCATTGCTTTGGTGGGAAAAAAAGGCAAAAGGAATGCTGTCTCTCCTAGAGAGAAGTACAGAAATACCTACCCTCTCTACTCTCTCAGTGCTCCTTTGGAGGGAAATGGAATTTCTTTCATGTTTTCCACCAAAGCAGCATCAAGACCCTTGGTTTCCAGATGCCACTTTGGGGAAAAGAAAGGGCAAAAGAAACACCATTTCTCCAAGGGATCACCAAGAGAGTAGAGAAGCACCTACCCTCTCTACACTTAGAAGCACCCACCCTCTCAAGTATTCCTTCGAAGGGCAATGGCATTTCTTTCATGCTTTCCCCCAAAGCAGCACTGAGACCCTTAATTTCCAGGTGCTGCTTTGGAGGAAAGGACAAAATGGATTATTCTTTAGGTCTGCCTCCTAGTCATAACCTTCCTTGAGGAAATTCCAGTCTATTCTACTCTCCTGACACTTGAAGGATCTCAGCATGCTACTCCACAGATCATTAACAAGCCTCCTTTCCTTTGAATTGTCTATTGGACAAATAAAGGATAACAACAACCGACGAGCAACTTTAAATATTTATTTGAATATTTAAATAGGTGTCTGAATATTTAAATCAAGATTTAACTGAATTTAAATACAATGACATTATATTTAAATATAATGAAAATAAGCACACTAACAAAATATTTTTATTCATTTACTATGTCAGGCTTGGGGAGGGTGACATCTGCATGTAGACACAAAGGGAATCACAGGTAAAAAGTTTGAGAACCACTGCCCTAGACTGTACAGGAAGAGAGAAGAAACATGGTTGCCATTAAAGATGACATCTCCATATCTTCAATTACAACTAACTGTACCATCAGACTATTGAGCTTCCAGCAAACACCTCTGCTCAGAACATTCTATCTTTATCCAACTCTGTTATATGGAAAGGCTTACAGAACCATATAGCTACTGTAATGAGCAGACCTAGAGGCTCATGGGAATTCTGACCTAAGTTGTTAGAATGCATGAGGACATGTTAACACATCAGCAGTTAATAACTGAGAGTCAATAGTGGAAAATTAGTATGTCGCACTATGGCTGCCTTTAGATGGAAAAGTAAGAGTAGCATCCAAAGTTCTTTAAATCTCAAATTCCACTGAGAATACTGCCTTCAAAGGGCCAGAGAAATCAGTCTCCCAAAGCACCATCTAATATTTTACCTACTAAAAACATAAGAATGTAAAGAAAGCCATTTTGAAGCAGGCTGAAGCCCTACCTTATCTAGCATTGATTCCACAGCAGCTAACTTGTTGCCTATGGGGAGCATAAAATTAGGACATGAGTGCAACTGCACCACCTATCTTGTCAGTATTTAATATACAGAGGCAAACTGCCTCTGATAATGGAGTGAATGCATGTCCATTATGACTACCAGGTACTGATTGCCCTGACCTCCATAAATTCATCTAATCTCCTTTTAAAGTCATGCAAGATAGCAATGATTGTTACATATTGTGACAGTGAATTCTATAGTTTAATTGTGTCTTCGTGAAAAGGTTTTTCCTTTGTCTGCCTTGAATTGCACATCTTCAGTGCCAGTGGATGGTCCTGAATTCCAGGACTTTGAGTAGGCGGGGGGATCTCTTCCTATCTCAGTAACATACACAATCTTATGCACCTCTCCCCTCACTCGATTTTTCTAAGCTAAATACTCCCAGATGTTGTTCAAGTCTCTGGATCAATCTGGCTGCCCTTATCTTGCACCTATTCATTTTAATAGCTACACACAGTTATGCATAGTTATACACATATATCTCACAATCACACACTTAATTGGGTTGCATTAAGTTGAATTAAAGTCAACATTCTAGGATTGGGTTAAAAAATTAAGTTCCAACTGGATATGTGTTGGGTGGTTAGGGCAATACTTTGAGCACATTTGTGCACAACTAAATTAAAATTACAGTAGTAAGACTAAATTCAAAATGAGTATGCATTTAGAAGAAGCCAACAGAGTGCTACTAAATGGGCAGAATGTCTGAGCTGGATAAGGAAGTTCAGATAGTCATAGGATGATCTTGAACCAGTCCCAATCTGTCAGCATAGCCTATCTGTAAGAACTGTTTTGTGAATATCCACATATACCACCATCATATGAATGCATATACTGATTCCCATTGATAAACTCAGATGCTTGGAAATGGCCCAAGACATTCTCATGGAATCTAGACAGGAAGCCAGACAGAACAATACCACTGCTGGCTGGCAATCAGAAGGGAACAGGCTGAAGAGGTCTGGAAGTATACAGAAGGAGGACAGTAAGTTCTAAAAAACAATATCTTGCCCAGAGAGGCATTCAGCAGCCCTAGAAGATTTTCGCAGTGGGGATCAACTGACTCCATAGCATTTGTGCTGACTTGAACTCAGTGCAGTTTCCGCCTTCATCCTCCTCCTCCTTCAACAGTAAAGGGGTAGGAAAATGGCAGCACAACAGCAAAAACACCCTTGAGTATCAGAGAGAGAAAAGACACATGACTTCTAACTTAGCTGACATAAGCCCATTTTGTATCTTCCTTTTGTGCTCCACTGTGGGTAGAAAGAAAAGGAACAGGAAAACTTTTCAATTAAATGTTTGCAAACTAATTCCAGTTCAACGTCCCAACACAAATCAGGTTTGCATGTGTGCTTTTAATTAATTTTAACCTGAAAATCAACAAAATACTATGAAGGGAACAAAAACTGGACAAAGCATTCATGGCACTGAGAACTAGGGGGGGATATCTGGGATTAATTTAAGACCTCATAGTGTGATATTTGATGCTTGTATGATTGAAGACAGGGTGACTTAGAGATCTCTCATTCAGAGGGTCACTGTAAATTGAAGTTGACTTGACGGCAGTTAAAAACAACACTATTAACATATCTCATTTCTTGCAATTTTTTTTTTTGGGGGGGATGAATTTATCTTAAACTTTTACATGCACACACACAACTAAAGTGTTTTCCTTTTGTTAAGGGGAGATTTTAGACCCAGAAAGCTTCCATCAAAGCCACTCCCTCATTTATTGCTCTTCTTATGTAAAGTGGACTACTTGCTAGCAGAAGATAAATTATTTTGATAAGAAAGGGTTGCAGTTTAAGAAGATGTCAAAATGAATATTACATTAGTTTTCCCCTCTGAGTATATCCGTGATCTTCAAAGACTGCTTTGTTGTAATTAACCATTAGGAAAAAGGGACTCCCAGTTGAATACAGTCCCCGTGCAGAGGGCACCCTTTTCCCCAAGCTCCATGCAGGAGCAAGCGACATGTCTTATAATTAAGCTGCATATCTCACTTCACCTCTCCCCTTGAAGGGGCTGTATTCTATCTCTTACAGCAGTACCACTTGATCTAATCTGTAAATCTGCTTTAAATACAACAACCTGCTTTTATATTTCTTACTCTTTCAGCCCATTGCCCTACTTGAGACTGATGACCTAGCACAGGAAAACAGTTGGATGTACTGGATATATTTGTGAGGTCTTTCGTATGGGGGGGGGAGTGGGAGAGGAATAAACAATTTGAAGATGAGATTTAAAGCTGTCCTTTGGAATGAGGCAGACAAATTTATAATCAGCTCAGAGTACTTCAACAGGAAGGAGCACATAAAAACTTGAGGTGAGAAATGGGGAAAGAGGTTGAAATTGCAACTCCCAAAAATTCCATAGCTGTAATGAGGATTTGGCAAGTTGTAGTCCTCCCATCTCATTTTTTTTCCATATAACAACAATGATGCAATGTGTGTCCATGAGAGGCAAACATGGCAGAGGCAATTTATGCGATGATGTATCTTGTTCAATGCAATGAGAGGCGCCCTGATAAACCAGATGACAGGTTGATTTGATCCTGTATTATGTTTCTAGCACAGCATAAAAAGATGCCTCCACAAACTTGAAAAAGAAGGCATGAATACAATAGCTCTTCTATATCTGCTCCTAGCATCTGGGATTCAGAGGTGTATTTCCTTTGAAGGTGAAGTTCTCCTTATTAAACTACATCTAATAGCCACTGTAAGATATATCCTTCCCCAACCTGTACCCTGCCCCTGCATGTTTTCATTACTTGACTAAAACCTCCATCCTTCACCCCAAATTGTCCATGCTGGGTGAGAATGATGAGAGCTAAATTTTGTTTAAAAAAAATTGGACGGACCCAGGTTGAGGAAACCTACTTTACTAGTTTGACCGACTCAGGCCCACTGAATTCTATGGGATTTAAATTAGTCATGTTTGTTTTGAAATTAGGTTGTTGGAGAAATTTCGCCTTTGCAGACTCTGGAATGAATTCCCTGATCTCCACCTTCCACATCATAATCAGCTTAAGTTACCTACCATTTGGAATGGAACTAAAGCTAATCTATCATTTTTTGCACTTCCCAATGTTCTGATCAAGTCCTTGGCTCAAGATACATATCCAAATGTTTAAAAATGCATCTTTTGAGAGAAAATACATTTTGAAATGCAAATATTTAAAGAAGATAGCTTTAAAATACGTAGGTAAACATGTCTTTGGTGTATTAATTTGCATACACTTTTTCAAAAGTCAAATATTAATAGGAAAATATGATAGAATGGACTTATGGGTGGACAGATGTGAAAATGACACAGATAAAAAACAAACTTAATTAACCATCCCTGCTGTGTCTTTTTTCTTTGTTTACTTACTTAAATAACTTACACAGAATCTGGGAGTAGGTTGGAGCAGAATAAAAAAACCAGCAAGCATCTTGAGTCATTTGAATTAAAAATAACAATGCAAACAAACCTATCCAATTCAATTCATTTGGCCAAAGTATATATATTGTGATGATTACACTGTCAATGATGGACAAAGAAACCTCTCCCATGCCCCCCATACCTCAAAGTGTTTTTCCTCAGTGACACATCAAGTTCTGAAAAGTCACCTGCTAGGATCTCCCAGACAATAATGCTTGTAAGACAGACAGCAGCAGGAAAAGAGGAAGGCCACAATACAGATGGATGGACTCAGTCAAGGAAGTCACATTTCTGAATCTGTAAGATGTGAGCAAGGTGGTTGAGGATACGGTGAAGTCTTTCATCCATAGTGGATAGATACATTCCAGGTTTTACTCTGAACTTTAAAGGAGCTGTCCAAAGGAGCAGGAGACAAAAACCCAGAAGAGATTTACTGCCTCACTAACATGGAAGCCCCCAGCCTTTACTGGCCACATATAGGTGGCTACCTTACATTGCTATGACACTAGTATTCAGGGTCTTGAACAGCAAAGTGGAACTTCCTTTTTCTTCCTTCTCCCTGCACCCCCCCCCGAGTCAACTAAGAAGTGGGATTCCCAGTCCCCCAGGACAATAATGGGTTTGCAGGGTGATTAGGGAAGAATTCTAGACACTCTGGACTGCTAAAAAGACAAATGAATAGGTCCTAGAACAAATCAAGCTTAAATTCTTCTCTAGAAGCCAAGATGACTAAACTGAGGCTGTTGTAGTTTGGCCATATCATAAGAAGTCACAATTCCTTAGAAAAGACAATAATGCTTGTAAGATAGACAGCAGCAGGAAAAGAGGAAGGCCACATTACAGATGGATGGACTCAATCAAGGAGGCCACATTCCTGAATCAGCAAGAAGTAAGCAAGGTGGTTGAGGACACGGTGACTTTGAAGTCTCTCATCCATAGAGTTGCCATAAGTCGAACTCAATTTGACAGCAGTTAACAACACAACCGGGGGATTTCCTTTTCTCACGTTTGTGGATGGAAGCAGTTCCATCAAGGGAAGCAATCCATATCCCTTCCAAAAGCAAGCAAAGAGGAATAATACTTTCATATGATAGTGACCAAAGTTAACAGGACCATCCATGACTCCCACACAAAGGATTAGGTCACCCAATTTTATTTATTACTAGCAGAGGCCATGGCAAAAGTGAAGACAGTTAAATAAGCCATCAAGACTTAACCATCACATACTGGATTTCACACTTTCTGCATTTCCATATCATCTAGTGTCAGCTCAAGCATACTAGTTTTAAACTTAGCTAGTTCATGCTTTTGGCTGAGGTATCAGGAGACAATTACTTGCAGGTGTAAGCTAAGCCATAGGCCTGGATCTAGCCTTGGTCCTACTTAAAGCACATCTATCAAAATCAACAGGACTGAAGTTATTTATTTTTTAATGACAGTCTTACTGACATCAGTGGATTCACTCTAGCTAAGACTAGGCTGGCCTCATCTCTTTTAAACTTCCGGCAGGCAGCCAGAACAGTGCTGTTCCACATAATTCAATGCTTGAAATTGCTGTTTTAACTGTTACAAAACTTTAAACTAGAATTCTTTTTAGACAGCTTTTAGGAGTTTTCAAAGAGTATTTTAATGTGTTCTAAAAACATTTTTATCTTTGTATTGTTTTAATTGGTTTTCATCTATTCATCACCTCAAGAGCTATTGTGGGTTGAGAGCCAATACAGAAATACTTTAAATACATAAATAATAAATAAGACTAAGTCTGGATTCAAGCTGAAGAGTTGCTATACTACAGTGGATAAATGTGTTGGCTTTAGACATAAAAAAAAATCAGATTCAAAAGTCTGTTCAATTGTGATGCTCAGCAACTGGCAACTACCATCACACAATCTGACTAACTCTGTTATTATTCAATGAAAGTAGCAAAAAGGCCACACATATGCTAAAGATATACAGTTACTTCCCTCGTGTATGTGCTTGTGCCTGTAGACTTCTAGCAACCCCATGAATTTCATAGGGTTTTCTTAGGTAAGGAGTACCTAAGAGGTTGTTTTGCTGGTTCCTTCCTCTGAAATATAGCTTCCAGCACCTGGTATTCACTGGCCAAGTACTAACCAAGGTTGACCCTGCTTAGCTGCCAAGATCAGATGGGATTTGGTGCCTTTATGGTATTTTGGACTTTGTTACCTGCACTATGTTTCCTTGGGTTGGCAGCTAAATGCTAATGCAGTCAGGCTTCTGAATAGTAATCTAAATGGGCTGCAAAGCCTGGCTTTCATAAATAATAATTCATAGATTCATAGATAATAATACTGTGTGTTGAAAGGTCAGTGGCTTCCCTAATTCTACTAGTGCATGAGTCACCTTACATCATCGCAATACCCTAGATGCTATGCTCAACTTAGGAAATCAGTATCCCTAGGGCAAACCCACTGATGCCAGCAATATTATTGAGCATAACTCATTACATAAGCCAAATATGGACTTAGAGTTACCGGAGATCCAGTTCTAATTTACATCATTGCCTATTGCCAACTGATCATCCTGTGACGAAACCTGCTATCAGGAAGCTGTGTGGTGCATATAGGTCTGATTGCAATCCTATCTGCATTTACCTAAGAGTAAGTTTCATTGACCTTAATACGCTTTATTTGCACAGCAGACATACAGTAGATATGCTAGCACTTTGCATTAGCAACACCAGACTAAAGCCTTCCCTCTTACCCACAAATTCTTTAAGACTGTTTTTCTGCCTTGCCTGTTACATTCATAACACTAGATCCCAAATGTTTTTTTTTCCTTTTAAAAAGTGGCCACATCTTACAGTACTCCTAGTTATAATTTGCCACTCTTTCTTAATCAACTAACTCTCTAGTCAATCCCTTCATGTGTCTGGCTGCTTTGAGCTCAGATACTTATTCATGGAGTGGGTCCGTGGGAGATCCAAAGAAGGTAAACAATTAAGAAAGAAATAACTAGTTCTTTCCTTTATCACTCAATTCTACTTTCTGTCTCTACCATTGAGGCTCCTCACTGCAGTTTTCCATCTACAGAAATTATTTTGTTGCCACAGCAACATATTCCACCCTAAAATTCTATTCTATTCTGGTCTTTCTTTCTTTCCTTTTTTTTTTTTTAATAATTTCCAATACTTCAACCACGTCTACATTTGCTACCTCTTCAAACTGCTATCATCCTCTTTTTTTTTAATAGTACTTTACACAAGATTTTAATTAAGTTCATCTGGTTTCTATCCACAGGTGCATACAGTCATCTTGTTCTGCAGTGCAGTTCTGCATCTTGTTGCAGCTTGCTGAGCAACACAGTGAACTATATCACCAAACAGCTTATTCCCAGGGCTACTGAATGCAACTAAAAGATGGAGAAAACCTGACAGAACATTTCTTAAGCTCTCATATGACCATTCGGGGAGATTACTGACCCCAAAACAGCATTAATTCAGTACCTTCCCTTTTCTGTACAAGTTTGTATCTCAGCTATTCTCCTATGAGATGTAAATCTTATTATTTTATCCTCACATGCAATAACAAAAATTACTATAATTTTCTCACTGCTGCAAGAGAAAATCAGTATTTCTCTGAAGTATTCTCCCCATATTTGAGCATACAAAGGTGTTCCGTAGAATTTTTCTGCACAGAAAAGCATATGGATTTTTGTTCATAAATTTTTTTTCCCCTTAAGGGGAATTTCCTGTATAGAAAACACCATTCCCTACATAGACACTGCTTCCTTTCTATGTGTGGGGGAAAAGGCCCACATGTTTCTCTGGGCAGAAAAATCCTTCAAATCACTCCAGGGTGATCATATAGTAGGAGGAAACTGTACAATAGTCTCATTGCTCTATTATGCTTCCTGGTAGAGCTGGATACTATTGGGAAACCCATTTTTCAACCAGGGAACAGATAAAGAATATTTTTTCCATCCCATATAATAAAAAGGCATTTTGTACGTTGTTGCATTGCATTTTTGCTACTGGAACTTAAAATTCATCATGAGAGTTTCACTAAGGGAACAACAGGATGGTGCTGATCTTGAGTAAAAGTGAATACAAAATACAAAATTGTGGACTTCCAGAGAAAATGGAAAGCTAATGCTTCCATCCTAGCGGAACTCTGCAGGAGAAGGAAATGACAGCAGTGTTTTTATCAACTGGAGACTATTTCCACTCATAAATTAACTTCCCAGATTAAGGGAAGATGTAAGGGACTACCTTCCAAGAGGGCTCCCTATGTCAGCAACTGTCAGGGAAACTGCAAAGAGTGGCCATTGAAGTTGTGTGAGGGAAGTGGGGCTTCATTATGCCCTCCCGTCCTCACTTGCCTGAAGAACTGGAAAACTCTTTCAAGGACACTGGGCTCACAAATCTTTTTCTTCATCTAAACTCCAGCTTTTAAACTTTGTCTACTAACATTTGGAATTAAAGGAAATGTTGGACCCAGCTGTGAAATTTTCTGCCTCATTAAGCTGCCTTCTTTTTGAGAATAAAGACAGAAAGAACAGCGAGAACTGAAAACAATAAAGTTTGTCATGGAAAAAAAAGTGCTAGCAATAATAATATCTGAAAAATTTGAAAGACTCAGTGACTTTTTAAATATTGGATTTAAGAATTTTAAGTATTGTGGATTTATTAATTTTGGATTATAAGACAGAGACAGTTTAAGAAACTGCGCTTGTTTTAGTAAATGGGGAAATAGGATTGGATTGGATTGAGCTGGACTGCTAAGGTCAGGTACTGTTTGTCAGACATTTTAGTGTTACATCTGAAGAAATGTTTATGTTTCAAGAGAAGAAGGAGATTCCCCCCACCACAAACTCAGCAGAGACAGTGTTTTATCAAGTAATGTTTGATGAAATGAGGGAAATAAGAGAAATGTTGGGCTTTTCCACCCTATACTGCAGTTTAGGGATTTAGAATTCTCAGCCAGGGAGTTTTTTGGCCTCAACAAATTACACACCACAGAATTCCACAGGACGTCGGAAGTGGAATAATAGCACTATTACAGTGTAGTGTGGAAAGGCCTGTTAAGCGGTATCTCAAAGTCTTTGTTAAAGCTTCTTAGAAAAGAGTTTGCCATTTTAAAAGACAATGCATGAAAAAAGTTGAGGAGGATGAAATGCTGAAGCAAACATTGCAAGATGTGGATGTGTTGCAGTAAGATATATTGCCAGAGAAAGGGAGGCAGGACAGCTGTGTAACATGGGAAAATACAACCTTGACATCTGATACAGCCTCAACACCTGATGAAAACTTTGACAAGCAGTTTGGGGCACAGTTTACTCTGTTGAGAAGGCTGGAAGAGTGAAAAGTATGTCTGAGAACACTGAAGTTGTGATGACTGGGAGGAAATTTTGGCAATGTAACAGAGAGGAAGTGAAGATCAAAATGGGTGTGGAAAAACATACTCAAAGCACCTATGTGAAATGCTCACCTTAATTTGTATTTTGCAAGTCTTTTGGGGAAAAACTCATGTTAAGATTAAGATAATATAGATGAAAAAGTACTTAAAGGGTTTCACTTAATGGCTTTGATGTAGGCCTGGTTTCTTTTTCACTAGAGCTTGGAAGAAGATTATTAAATATACTTTATTGTTTGAGTTAAAAAGGGGAAAGAACTGTTGATTTGATAAAGCAGATTTTTTGAAAACACGTTAAGCTTGCATTATGGGAACAGAATTGTAAGAATATGCCGAAGCTGTGTTAAAAGGAACTTGGTATGTGATTGGAGGACCAGAAGAATAGATAATGGAAATGTTAAATTGTTAATTTTAAAACTCTGGAAGAAAAGAAGATTGCTTTCTGTAGCTTAATTACAAGCAATTATTAATTATTACTAATGGATCTTGGAGCTAACTTTACTAAATTTCTGTAGGTTAATTATGTGCTTGGTAAGTTATCTTTTATGTTTGTGCAAATGAAATCAATAGATTATAGACAGAAATATTTTTTGTGTATTTGTTTGTTTAACATTAAAAGGAAGATAGAGGAGGCTTAACTTGGATTTAGGTATAGCAGCTGGGGAAAAGGTTGGAAGTAATTTTTTTCTTTGTTTTCTTTTATTACTTCCCCCCTTTTTTCTTTCTTTTTTTCTTTTATTCTATATATATTCTTTTTATCTTTTTTCTGTATCCTTGTATATTTATGATTCTGTATACTTTTAATTCTGTATAACTTTATATATCTTTATATAACTTTAATAAAAATATTGGGAAAACAAAGAAAAGGGAAATTGCACATTTAATTGACCCAAACATAGTAGAAACTCCTTATAGAAAAGTTTCTTTTATACATGCAGAGCTTGAAATGAGGTGGCATAATCTACCCTATTTTTTTTCTTATATTCAGAAGATGAAGGAAGATCTGTATAACAATTAACATCCAGTCATGACATATTCCAGGCCCGTAATTGTCTAGTCATAGTAGAAATAATATTTCTTAATAGTCACATAATTTATATTAAATTGGAGTTATTGTTGAATTATCTCCACTTTTAAAATAATGACTTTATTGAGGACTATTTGAAATCATTATCCTTTCACAACTCCAGGAGGGTTAAGTGTTGCAAAATGCTGGAAAGTGTTGCAAGTGTATGTGTGTGTGTGGTGTCCTTATCTGCAAAGCATCTACACATACTCCTAATTCACAGCTTGCAATGTGATTCACATTTTACTATGAGATTTTTAACAGTAGTAAAGTAATTTAAGAAAGCCAGCATGGTGTGGTGATTTGAATGTTTGACTGCAACCCTGGAGATTACAATTCCCCACTTGGCCATGGAAACCCACTGGCTAACACTGGGCATGTCACACACATACACACAGTCACTCAACCCCAGAAACGCGCATGATAGGGTCTCCATAAGTCAGAAATGACTTGAAGGCACAAAACAACAACAACAAAAAGTGATTTAAAGCAGACTTCCACTTCTGTGGTTATCCACATTCTATTTACAGAGAACAACATGAACTATCAGACTACAAGAAAAAGCAACACTTGCCTCCATCCTTCTTGAGATTTCTACCTTCAATAAAACATTTGAGAAAAACATCAGCAAATCTTTTTCAACACCTTATCTGGTTTTCACTTGCCCAGAGCTTCCAGATCAGCTCACAAACAACACAAGGCCTGTAAAGCTGACTGAAAATTTATTTTTGATCCACATGTTAACATGTTAGTCCCTGTTCCACACAGTGCCTTTTTCCTTTAACAATGGCCATTTCCACACGGGGCGAGGGAATCGCCCCATGCTGCTACTTACCAGGTCTTCTGGCTCCCCGGTCCGGTCCAGGCTGCTCCAGAGCAGTGTGTGCTCGTTGCTCCGCACTGCTCCGGTGTCAAAAATGGCAGCTTCTGGTTGGTCAAGGGTCAACCGCTGAAGCTCGCCAGCCTAAAGCCCGCCCCCAGCAGATCACAGGCTTACATTGGTGCGAGCCTGCAAATCTGCACAAGGGAGCAGGCTCACAGTGGCGTGCTCCATGCTTTTGAAAGACCTGATTTTTCCGGTCTTTCAAAAGCATGCTAGATGACCACCTGGGGTCGTTCTGGAGCGGGCTGAGGTGTGGATCTACATTAAGTAGTCTGGACCCAGTCTGCTCCCAGGTGCAGATGTCCTCCGTGGAGGACAGACTGCACCATTTCAAATACCCCATGTGGAAATGGCCAATGTAAAATAAGGAGCACCCAACTGTATTATTTCTGTGTCTTGGGCTGCTGCTTCCAAAGTACAAGAACACCTTCCAAAGGCAAGTATTGGCAACCTCATGTAGCACCAAACATCTTTCCACATAAATATTCCAAACACACTCCAGGATTGCCTTGTTTTGTTGAATTACCCTCTTTTAAGAAAATGCTTTGCAATATCCTAACCCTATACCCAGTGAGGGGAAGAGAGACACATTAAGGCCAAATTCAGTATCTGTTTCCCAGCCTTCAGTTCTTCCCCACTACCACTTAAGCCAAGATCATGGCAGCTTTTCCCCAAATCCTCCCTGCCTATAGCTTCAAGAAAGGAAGTAGACTTTCTGCTTTGTACTCTAGCAGGGCTCTGTTTCAACTCTAGCACCCTGCTGCCTTGGGGAGAACCAAAGCAGCTGCATTAACTTCGGAAGTGGTTTCTAAATTTCTGGAGCAAGTAGCACAGCAATACCAAAATAAAATAAGCAGTGGTGGGTGGGTTCTAGTGGGCATAATGTGAGCCCCTCACCAAGATATTGCCTTCCTTTCCAATATATCCTAGGCTGTTTGGGAAGGACTAGGGAGCAGCATAAACAGAGAACAGCACCTACCACTTGCACTCAGAATCACATACTCTTTCCCAACTCACTCTTTCTGGAGTAGAAGCTTTGCACAGTGTAACTGTTAACTGTTAGATCAGTGGCAACATTAACCCATGGTACACTTAACCAACTTCTGAAACCAGGCCCTGGTTAACTTGAACTGTGGTCCATGCCACTGATAGAACAGTTAGTCATGATTACATCCAGAGTTATTAATACATTCCATAACAGAGATACTTGGGAGGGAAAGCATACTTCCTGTAGCCCACCTCCAACTGCTTAACCATGATTAAGCAACTGTCATTAATACATCTCAATGAGCTACGGTACAGCAAGTGACAACTACCAGTAGTGTTGTGGCTAATAATCAACTGGATTCAAGCTGAAAGGACGTTTTGCTATTGATGTACTCAGAGGTGAAAGGAAAGTCTGAAACTGTACAACATGTATTATAGGGACAAGGAGTATAAGAAGCATGTATTAAAGGAAGCTATAAATTGTAAAATGAGAAATGGAATGTATAAACATTGTAACTACTTGAAGTGAATGAGCTGAAGTGGACAGGGATGGGATATTTTGAGTCTGATAATTATACCATGTTTTACTCAGAAAATGAAAATCTAAGGAGATGGGATGGCATTAATAGTGGGGAGAGATGTAACTGAAGCAGTCAAAGGATAAGTCTGATAGAATCATTTCAATAAAATTCTGGGAAAACCTATAATTATAACTGCAATCCAAGTTTATGTTCCAACTACAGAGGAAAAATGAGTCCAGGAAGAAAGTGATCACACACCAAAACAGGATGACTTCTTAATCATAGCCAATAGAAATGCAAAAGTAGGAAACAGAGCAGAATCAAGGACTGTAGGATAATTTGGTGTAGGATCAAGAAATGAAGCAGGAGAGCAACTGACTGAATTTTATGAGGCCAACAATTTGTTCAACATAAACACATTTTTCAAGCAACCAAAAGGGAGAATGTATATCTCCTGATGAACAATGTAAACATCAAATAGACTACATAATTGGAAGTAGAAAATGAAGACGCTCCATTCTCTCTGCATAAACAAAACCAGGAGTAGACTGTGGTACAGACCATGAGTCTGTATCAAGAATTACAGTAAAACTAAAGAAAAACATTAACCCAAAATATAATCTGAAGGACATCTCCACAGAATTTAAAGAGAGAAGAGAATGTAAACAGAATGTAAAAAGCAGGGTTGCACTATTAAGCCTAATTGACCAGAAGCCAGAGGAACTCTGGATTAAAGCCAGGGACTTGTCAGGGAGGAATGCAAAAAGGGTATCTGCAGTCAAAAAGGAAGCTCAGAAGTCATTTGCCAGGGGCAGATGTCATTTGTACAAAGTTTCATTATAGTACCTCAAACCATCCAAAAGTTATGAAAATAACTGTTTGATAGCAAAAAATGTACTCAGCACTTGCCACTTCTGCATACAGTGAGAACATGCTAGTGAATGACACTGAACGGCTGAGACAAAGCACATGACATTTCTTGCTACTGTGCATACAGCCAGAAGCCACCTCTGTAGCTGCACCAAACTCTAGCACTGTACACATTGAGGCCACCACATTCTCTTAGTGGTCCACAGCAACAAAAGATATTTAAATGGAGTCCGTGGAAGAAAAGATTGAGAACCTCTGTCTTAGAAGTGGTATTTTGTTATTGTTGAATCAACCTGCTTACTCATTATAAGTTTTTGAATGCAAATTGGACAAGTGGTTTCAGAGCCTTTCAGTGAAAAGCTGTCGACCACAGGAAGGAAACACTAGCTATTTATGGTTATGAGATACTTCCAGGTTCATCTAACTCTTCAAAGATGATTATGTTGTTCCCAAAGTAAGTTTCAAGAAGTAGGTCTACAAAACAGCAGAAATATTGTACCTCAAGTTTCACTGAATCAAGTTCTGAATTGTTTATTTTAAAGCCTAGAGACCAACATTTAGTTTGCACTTTTTAGTTTTCAGCTTCACTTGCAAGTAAAAGCCGGCTACAGCAGACCAATAGGGATAGTTATTGTATACTTGATCCCTCCCAGTGATAGCTCTCTTTCTCATTGTTCCTTTGGAGGTTTGTTACTGCTTTCAGCAGAGTTTTCACATGAGATATTATTAACTCTCACATGTCAGACACGCATTATGTGCTTAGTAACAGTGCCACATTAAACCAGAAAACCCTGTTTATAAGATCTAGAACGCCTGCACAATTTATTTAATTTCAAATATTTTCTTTAGAATTTTATCCTTTGTGGTTTTGCAGTATAGCCCCTGAAACAACAACTCATTCAACACCTGTAGTTTTTTGCCCATCTCAGGATGGAACTAAAGAAAAAAACAATCAAAGAGTGGTCAACCAATACTGCAATTAAGTGTCACATTCTTTGCCCTTGCATTATAAAATGCAGTTATGTAAAAGTGCAATATGATGTCATCACATCATGGGTTTCCTCATCCCCACTCCGCATTACTGATTAGAGAGTAGGTCAAAAAAGTTATGATGCAGTACTTGAATGTGCTGTGTTTGCTTTACTACAAATCGTAAGAAGAGGCATGGGGGAGTATGACCCACTGAATCCCTATGTGTTTGAGTTGTTTTATCATGCTTATCTCTTATTATAGTAATGTCATTTTTATGTACACCTTGAAATATATTTTGGATGCAGTTTATAAATGGTTAGAAACAAACAAGTAGGTACCCATGATGAAGGCTGAGCTGTTTTCAATGGCACACGTGTGATCAATGACATCTTATTTTGGTCTCAGGACATATTCTAATGCTACACTCAGACATGTAGCTCGAACAAAACCAGCAGAACAGCTTGCAATTTAGTTGTGAGAGAACTTTATTCTAGTTCAAGCATGAGTACAAACTCTCAAGGTGGTGCCAGACTGCAACTCCCAACATTGCTCACCGTTAGTTATGTTGGCTCTGGCTGATAGGAACTACAGTCCAACAACATCTGCAGGGTTATGCCTTGCCCACTTTTGTCCCTAGTGGCTTTATCTATTCACCTGCTAAATAGATCAATCAGCATCAAATTTGGTTTTGCTCTCCCATAGCTGCTGCTAGCTTTCAGAAGGGAATCTCCTGTTGTTGGGTTTTGGTAGTGAAGGAAATGGTCAACTTTCTTTTATACATAAGATATCTAAATGCTAATGCCCCAACTTCTGTGTCTTCTGTTTGAATTTAAAGGAAAAATTATTGCAACATCAAGTGAAGCACCTAGCATCCTGTGAGGTCCCTCCCCCATATTCATTAAATACTTGTGGATTGCAATGCAAAACCTTTGTATTGCAACTGACAACTATTTAGTCAATGCATTTGGGGACCAAACCATATGTGAGGTTAAATGCTTAGCAATAAAAGCATTCTCATTTAACATCGAGCTGCTGTAACAAAATTAGATTTGCCTACATGCCAGACTGTTATCACTGTAATCAAACAATATGGAGATAAGAGACATCTATTGAGCTGTTCTTTGGACTTCATTGGTTTGACTTGTTTTCTTTCAACACTAACTTTTACCACATTATTGACTACTGATGTTAAAAAATAAGAACAGAGATGTTTAAAAAGATCTTTAAAAAACAGCTAGCTCAACACCAGAAAACTGAAGCAGGGCCACTAGAGTCTCATGGTCCTGTTTACACAGACACACATTTGATGTTCAAGGCAACAGGGGAAATGACTTGAATATGAGGTCATCAGATCCATTCTGAGGGCTCATAACATCTCAAATACAGCATTTTTTATGGATTTTTTTAAAAAAAGAAAAAAAGTATCACTGTGAGCATTTTTAGTGCTAGGACTTTCAGGACAGCATCAAACCCTCTCCTGATTAAGATTCATTTTTTATTGAAGCTCTGTTTGAGAACTAAGTTCAAAACTAAAACTTGGAACTGGCAGAGAACCAGTGTAGAGTAGCTGCTTGCAGTGAAAAGCCAGACTGAAAAGCCAGTATAGTGTTGTCGTTACAATGCTAGACAAAGTACCCAGGAGATAAGTTTCTACTTCCAGTGAACCATGGAACTGTCTTTGGCCAGTCCCTTTTTCTTAGCCTGACCAGGGTTGTCCTGACAATAAAATGGGGAGGAGGACAGCCATTATGTCAGCTGGAGCTCTCTGAAAGACAGGCAGGCTATAAATACACATCACAAACCATTTATTTATGTTGGGCTCCAGGTCTGTTCTAGAAATAGCCTGTGAGACAAGTTCTAGTATAGCCTGGAAACATTTCCTGTCTGCCTTAAAGCTCTTTATAAGGTGTCTGGAGGCCTTTGGTCTGGCATAGAGTGGATGAGATGACTACTGTTGTGTGCCACGTTGGCATGCCCTATGAGTTCACATGGAGGCCCCAAAGGCAGTCCCTACATGTACATAAGGCAATCATGATACTTGAGATACAACCAGGAGTGGTACAGCACATTTAATCCAGGCTCTGAGTTAACAAAACAGAAAGCAATCATTACTCCAAAAATTTCCCACACTCACAAACTGCACAGCCCTAAAATATGTGCAATAACCATCTTCTGCTGTAGTAACAAGGTACAGAGTGCCACAAATGGGAAAGCAGGCATTTCAAAATAACTACTCAACAACTTCTCCTCAAAGCACAAAATAAAGATAACAAAAGCTGGGTGAGACAGAGGTTTGAAAGGTACCTTATGTGAGCAATCATCTCCACAAATGAGGAAGCAAAACTGCCAATAATGCTTAAATGGAGTATCAGTCTTTCAGCCTTTCCCAGTAGAAGGGGGGAGCAACATTGTTTACAAGAAGCTCCTTCAAGATTTAAAAATACAAATAGTGTCACAATGCTGAAAAGCATTAACAAAGGAGAACCTAAGGAATAAATAAAATAAAACTGAACCATTTAACATACAAACAAGTTATTTGTCACTTTTATCTCACATAAGAGGCATTTTATTTTCTTTAAAAGAAACTTGACTGGCAACAATACCCAAATCACAAAGATCCAACATGCTTGTTTCAGAATATGAAATAAAACGTAAAATGTGTTTCACAAAGGGTGATCACAGATACTCCATGAATGCATTATTCATATAAAGCTTCAGGGCAGAAATAAGGAGGAAGCCTGGTTGGAATGAGAAAGGTACTCCTCACATGTTCAAAGGTGTTTTCACCATATTCTTACTATTCAAGAAAAAAATATTTTGTAGCTACTAGCAGGGCTAGTTAATGGTACAACTGGGCACCAGCTGCAATGGCTAGAACTCAAGTAAAACCCAATCAGTTGGGCAATATGGCAACTGACTTGCTACTCTTCATTGTTCTCTCTGTTCCTTCTCTGCCTCGACTGCTCATTCAACTATTGTGTTGGTCTCCCCCCATATTGGTCTCCCCCCATATTGGGCAGCATGAATTTTCTTCCCCTCTTTCATTATAAATACACACATTGTTGTTAACTGCCATCGTCAGCTTTCATTTACGGTGGCCCCATGAATAAGGGACTTCCAGGTCCCTCTATCCTCAACAGTCCTGCTGAGAACTTGCAGGTCATGGCTTCCTCAACTGAGTCTATCCATCTGTAACACTGTCTTCCTCTTTTCCTACTGACTTCCACTTTGCCAAATATTATTGTCACTTCTAGTGAGTCGTGTCTTCTTATGATATGGCCCAAGTATAACAGTCTCAATTTAGTGATCTTGGCTTCTAGGGAGAGTTCCAGCTTGATTTGTTCTAATACCCATTTACTTGTCTTTCTGGTAGCCCAGGGCATCTGCAGAACCCTCCTCCAGTACCACATTTCAAGTGAGTTGAATCTGTTCCTATCAGCTTTCTTCACTGTCCAGCTTTCACAAACCTACATTGAAATTGGAACCACAATGACATGGACAATTCTGACTTTAGTATTCAATGGTATATCTTTAGCCTGCCTAGTTCCTTCATAGCTGCCATTCCAAGGCTTAGTCTTCTTTTGATTTCTTGATTGCAATCTCAATTTTGATTAATGATTGAGCCAAGGTATAGGAAATCTTTGACTATCTCAATGTCTTCATTGTGTGCTTTAACGTTCTATATATCATCTGTGGTCATTATTTTTGTTTTCTTCATGTTCATGTAAACCTGCCTTTGCATTTTCTTCTTTCCTTCAGTAGTAATTCCAAGTCTTTGCTATTTCTGCTAGTATGGTGTCATCTGTATATCTTAAATGGCTCGTGTTTCTTCCACCAATTTTATGCCTCCTTCGTCAGAGCCTAATTCAACTTTGTATATGTGTACAAGTGTGCAAGTTAAATGTGCAAGTTAAAGAAATAGGGTGCTAAAATGCAGCCTTGCCAACTAGAAACCATTCTGTTTCCCAATATTTTGTCATATCAGAGGCCTCTTGTCCTAAGTACAGCTTACATATTAGGATAATCAAATGTTGTGGTACACCCATTTCTTTAAGAGTGATCAATAGTTTTTCATGATTTACCCAACCGAGGCTTTGCTTTTATCTATAAAACATCCACTGATCTTGTTCTGAAATTCTTTGGTGTACTTCATTACCCAACATATGTTTGCAATATGATTCCTTATACCTATTACTCTTCTGAACCTAGCTTGGGCATCTGGCTACTCTGTCTTCTGCTTCCAATTACATAATCTACCTGATTTCCATATTGGCCATCAGGTGGTGTCCATGCACATAGTTGCCTCTTTGATTGCTTTAAGAATGTGTTCGTGATGAACAAACTGCTGGCTTCACAAAATCCAATCAGTCAGTCTCCTGTTCCATTTCTTGATCCTAGGCTAAATTCTCCTCCAACGTTTGGTTCTGCTCTGTTTCCTGCTTTTGCATTTCAAATGCCTATAATTAACAAGAAGTCCTGTTTTGGTGCATGATCAATTTCCTCCTGGACTCCGGCACATAATCTTTCAATTTCTTCCTCTGATGCCTTTGAGGTTAGAGCATAAACTTGGTTTATGGTTTAACTGATAGTTTTTCCTTAAGTTTTACTGATATAATTTGGTTAGACTTGGCATTATATCCTTTGACTGTTTTTGTTCCATCTCTTCTCACTATTAATGCCATCCCATTTCTTTTTAGATTTTCATTTCCTGAGTTGAATGTTGTATAATTATCTGACTGTCCGTTTTAGCTCACTCGCACTAAGTATTGCGAAGTTTATATGTTCCTTTTCTTATTTTACAGTGTCTAGCTTCCCCTGATTCATGCTTCTCATATTCTATTTTTCTATGTGTTGTGCAGCTTCAGAATTTCTTTCACTTCTAAGTATGTCAACAACTGAATGTCCTTTTGGCCCGAGTCCAGTTGTATCATTAGCCACAGTGCTACTTGTACTTGCCCTCTTCCTCAGTAGCTTGTTGTGTGCCTTCCAACATGGGAGTCTCATTTTCTGGCACTATCTCTTGTTTCATTCTGGAATGTCTCATCAAAGGGTTTTCATGGTAAAAGACATATAAAAGCAGCTTACTGGGCCTCAGAGATCCTGGTGTTTTCCATCTAATGACTGCCATCAAGTGGCCTAGTGACTCTGTGACATCCACTCAATGTGTAACTTCAGGGTACAGACCGATTTTCCATTAATTAAAATTAATTAATCCATTTAAAATATAGAGTAACCCTGAGATGCATACCTTCATGGTCCTTTTAGTATACACAAACTTCTTTTTGGTGTGAGTATATGAACGTTAAGTATCTAGGTTTCAAGATTTTAGAGTTACAGTGGAAAGGTACTCTCTCTATTTTTTATTTTTATTTTTATTATTATTATTACTACTACTACTACTACAGACGATGTTTTAAAAAGTGGAGGTAAGGGGAGAAAGAGGAAAGAAAAATACATACATCAAAAATGTTTTGATCTTATAGTCCTTGCATCTAAACCTAAGTGCTAATCCCAAGTAGAAGAAATCCAATAAATCAATTGCTGAATGATGAGTCCACACTTATATAAATCCCATAGTCTAGCTGGGACTAGTCATTTGATTTAGGCCGCTGTGTCGCCATCATTTCTAAAGACATGACACAGGTAGAAAAGTCAGCAGATATTCAAACAAGGCTCTTTCAGGTAATACAATTATGCTGAGTTGCACCAGACTGGCCTCTGCATTTCCAGTGTTATCCTTTGTTACTGTTGTTGTATGCTTTCAAGTCAATGTGAACCCAGCTTGGGGTTTTCTTAATGTGATCTGTTTCAGGGAGGTTCTCTTCCTCTCTTCTGAGGCTGAAAGAGTATGGCTTGCCTAAGGTCACCCAGTGGGTTTCCACAGAAAAGTAGGATTTAAACTTGGTCTCTCAGAGTCTTAGTCCAATACTCAAGCCATTACACCATACTCGATCCGTCTTCATTATTACAAATCCAGCCATAAACTTTTATGCTGTCGTTGTCCAATGTACTTTATCCAGTTAACTGCTTATGCTTCATGATGCTATGGCCCTTTACACACGCGGGCGGCGAAACGGGGCAAGCCACGCCAAAACGGGGCTTACCTTGTTCCGTCGCCGCGCAGAGCATAGCGTTTTGCTGCTCCACACGCTCGCAGCGTCCAGCGGCGTCTGCGGCGCTCAGCAGCTCCCAAAATGGTGGATTTTGACTGGCGGAGCCTCTCCACCAATCGGAGAAGCTCGCCAGCCGGAAATCCCACCTCCACCCCCCTTTTGAGCGTCCGCAAATCCACACGGGTGCTGTGACAGGGCTCCACGCCCCACACTTTTTGAAAACCACTTGAAAAGTGGTTTTCAAAAGCACGCGGCGCTAGCACTTCCGCTAGCACTCCACGCTATGGTGTAGACGACCTCTGTTAGAGGTCACTCTACACCATTTTTTTTACCCTGTGTGAAAAGGGCCAAAGTCACTACTAAATGGTAAAGAGAGTCTAATGCACAGTGGGTACAACTCGTCTCCCATCAAGTCAAACTACCAACTATATATAGTTTGTTAGCTTGACTATTCCTCTCCTCCAGTCTTTTTTTCTCAATGCCAGGCAGGTTACACAGTGAGTAAGTCTACTGAACTCTAGTGAACTGCCATATATATACTGGTAGGGGGCTGAGTTTCACTAGGTGGACCACTTATTCTGGAGGCCTGGTCTGAAATAACATCCCCAAACATATTTTATTTAGCTATTGTACAGTTCTATATTAGAAACCAACAACAAGGATGAGTAAAGTGTAGACTGCAGATCACATGCAGACTCCAAAACAATTCTGCAGCCTCCAAGAGTTCCCAGATCCCTATTGAAAAAATGTGAATTTTCACCTAAAATGTCCCCATATTCCCTATAGAAAGAATTTTGATTTCCTTTTTCTCATGGAAGTTGGGCCCTCCAACATCCTGCAGGAATTCCCCACCGCACCCCTGGCAATTGCCCATCCCTGTTGTATGACATCACTATTCTTTTAATGCTCTTGTTACGTATCTAACCTTCACTGTGGGCACACATACTGTACATTGAGAAAGAAGTTGAAATTACAGCCAGTATTGTAGCAAAACTGCACAGTTAATCAAAGTCAGCTTATGAAGGGGACACAGCATCTGGATTTTTGTTTTGTTTTGAGAAAAGGCAGACAAGGTTATCTTAGATCATGCTAGGTCCTACTCAAAGAGGCAAAACACCTCCTTGGTTGTAGTTCTTCAAGCTGACCACCATGGAATCAGTGCCAGCTGGGAAGTCAGTTTTATGAACCAGCTCAGCTGCATCAGAACAAAGGTCCACAAATTCAGCACAGAAAATGGGAACAGAAGCTCAGTTTGGAAAGTCACAAGGACCTAACAGTGTTCTCTTTTCAAAAATAATATAACAATTGGCATTGTCATCACAATCCCCATGCTATATATAACTTTTTCTAGTTATTTTTGTGAGACAAAAAAAAAATCAGAATCAGGGAATATTCTGAGTACTTCCTCCATTCTCCTCAAATGTAAGCTATTTTATTACTTTTTTGCTGGGTTTTTGAAGAAAATTGAGAAAAACTGACAATTGTACCGACAACAGCAAAGTAATGACAACAATTACTTTGGGGGGAAAAAAACCTTCCCAAGCTCTGGTTCAGCATTCTGTTGCCTTGTTGTTATGAGCCTTCAAGTCATTTCTGACTTACGGTGATCCTAAGATGATCCTAAGATGATCCTATCATCAGGTTTTCTGGAGATGAGTGTATGTGATGTGCACAAGATCACCCAGTGTGTTTCCATGGCCGAATGGGAAATCGAACCCTGGTTTCCAGGGCCATACTGTAATGCTCAAACCATTACACCATGCTGGGTCTCAGTTGTGTTTCCTAACAGGTGACAACTACAAGATTGTGATGATTTTACTCCAAAGTTGAAGGCAACAGTCCTCTTTACTGTTTGCCCTCAGCATCTGGGACTCTTGGCCAAATAGCCGCCGATAACTTGGAAATGTTACTTGTCCGGGTGTAGCACCTGCCCGTTGGAGTGGGAGAGCAGGTCCGGCGCCAGCGGGAACTTGAGGGTCCTCCCCCGGGAGGCCTCGATCAGGGGGCCGAACCAGTGCTGCCTTGGCCAGTACGGTGCCACCAGAATCGCGTCTGCTCCGTCCGCGATGATCTTCGATACGACGCGGCCGAGGAGCGGGAACGGCGGGAAGGCGTACAGGAGCCCCTCGTCCCACGGTATCTGGAACGCGTCGCCGATGGAGCGGGGATCGTGCCCCACCCTGGAGCAGAAGCGTCGGCATTTCGCGTTCTGGCTGGTCGCGAAGAGGTCGACGGTCGGCTCGCCCCACCGGTGTCGGAGCATCCGGAAGGCGTCGTCGGCCAGGGACCACTCGTGGTAGGAGGAGGTGTCCCTGCTGAGGGCATCCGCCATGGTGTTCTCCTGCCCCGCCAGGTGAACCGCCAGCAGGTGGATCCTCAGGGAGGCGCACCAGTCCCAGAGGGCGAGCGCGATGGTCAGCAGGGTGGTGGAGTGGGTTCCCCCTTGCCTGTTCACGTAACACATGGCGGTCGTGTTGTCCGTGAGGATCAGCACGGAGCGGCCCACCACCAGGTGCCGGAACGCCATCAGGGCTTTGTGGATGGCCAGGAGTTCCAGAGCGTTGATATGGAGGGACGTCTCACCATCCATCCAGGCGCCTTTGACCCATAGACCTCTGGCGTGGGCTCCCCAGCCCAGCAGGGACGCGTCCGTCGTTATCGTAACCGTGGGTCTGGGCTGGTGGAACGGCATTCCCGACATCAGGTTCCGGTGGGACTGCCACCACAAGAGAGTCTGCCGGATCTCGGGGGAACGCGGTACCGATGGGACTGCTCATCCCGGAGCGGGTCGAAGACCCTGACAAACCAGTGCTGCAGGGGCCGCGCTCGGAGCCTGGAGAGGTAGGTGATGGCCGTGGTCGCCGCCATGTAGCCGAGCAGCTGCTGCAGCGTCTTGGCCGATACCGTCGGGGCCTGGGAGGCCGCCCGCGCCGCACGAGTGAGCGTCCGGGCCCTCTCCATCGGTAGGTAGGCCCTTCCCAACACGGTATCGAGGGTCGCCCCGATGAAGTTGAGGAGGCGGGTAGGCTCGAGGTGGGACTTCTTGGGGTTTACCTTGAGCCCGAGCCGGGTGAACCACGTCAAGGTGAGGTGAATGTCTTTGTAAAGTTTGTCTTTGCAGGACGCCACCAATAGCCAGTCGTCGAGATAGGGGTAGACCGAGACGCCTCTCGTCCGCAGGAAGGAGACGACGGGAGCCATGCACTTCGTGAACACGCGGGGTGCGGTGGAGAGTCCAAAGGGCAGGACACGGTACTGGTAGCTGGTACCGTCGATCGCGAAGCGCAGGTACCGCCTGTGCTGGGGGCGGATCGAGATGTGGAAGTAGGCGTCCTTGAGGTCTATGGATGCCAGCCAGTCCCCTCGTCAGAGAAAGGGGAGGATCGATGGCAGCGTGACCATCTTGAACCTCTTGGGGGGGATGTATTCGTTCAATCCCCGAAGGCCCAGGATGGGGCGTAGGGACCCGTCCGCTTTCGGTACGGCAAAGTACCTCGAGTAGAAGCCGGTGGTCCTGGCCGAGGGTGGAAGCCTCTCGATCGCTCCTTTGTCGAGCAGGGACTGGATCTCCTCCAGCAGAGCCGGGTTGGCCGGGGTGGAGTAGTAGATGCCCCGTGGTGGAATATCCCGGAACTCGATGGCGTACCCCAGGCGGACGATGGTAAGTACCCAGGAGTCCGTGGTGATCTCGCGCCATCGGTCGAGGTGTCTGGCCAGGTCCGGATGATGAATGAGGTCTGCTGGAGGGGCGAAGGATGGCATCGGTGGTGTCCTGCGGGAGGCATCAAAAGCGCGCCTTCCCACCCGAGGAAGATTTCTTGGACGGCGGAGGCTGCCGCCGGTGGGGCCTCCTCTGTGCTGACGCCGCGGACAGTCTCGAGGCGATCGAGCGCGGGGACCGAAGCTGGTAGGCCGAGGACGAGGAGGACCTCCGCCATAAAGACCTGGACTGGGACGACCGGCGAGCCTGGGGAGGCTGGTTGATCCCGATCTTCCTCGCCGTCAGCCGGGCCTTGACGAGGTGGTCCATGGCGTCGTCTGTGGACGTGTGGAAGAGCCCCTGCCCATCGAAGGGGAGGTCTTCTATCCTCCGACGGCTGTCCTCCTGGAGGCCGGAGGAACGGAGCCACGCGTGGCGTCGGAGGGCCACAGCACCGACCATGACCCTCGAGGTGGCCTCCACGGCGTGCCTCGAGGTGGCGAGTTGTTGGGTGGCCATGGCCACGGCCTCTCCGAAGATCTGCGTGGCGGACGCGCGGGACTCTTCCGGGAGGTCAGCCAGGAGAGGACCTAGGCGATTGAAGAGGTTCTGGTGGTAGGCCGCCAGGCAAGCCATGGTGTTGGCGGTCCTGGACACCAGGGATGCCGCCGAGTAGAACCTCCTCCCAAAGCCGTCGAGTTTCCGGCCTTCCCAATCGGGCGGGGTGGTGTGGGCCCGGTTGCCACCTCGTGTCTGGGACGACTCCACCACCACTGAGTTCGGGACGGGGTGGTTGAACAGGAACTCCGCTCCTTCCCTCTGGGTCCTGTACAGGTGTTCAAGCCTATGTGGGATAGGCTGCGTGGACGCCAGCTTAGCCCAGGGTTGCTTCAGTGCATCCGCCAGGGTCGGCAGGAACGGGAGCGGCGCGGCCGATGGAGGTCGGGTCTCCAGGTATTGGAAGACTGGGTCCTGCGCCTGCGGGGCGGGCTCCGTTACCTTGAGGCCCAGCGCCGTCGCCATTCGGAGGAGGACTGCGGAGAACTGGCGCACGTCCTCCGGGGCCGATTCCGGGAGCGGGTCCCCGAAGCCCAGCGGCGGTGACTCATGGGAGGACGGCGTGGATTCCGCGGAGTCAGAGTCCGATTCGTAGGAGTCATCGGACGGGGATGGCGAGCGTTCCGCAGCCTTCTCCTCCGCTCTCGCTGGCTGCATCGGCGGAGCGGCGGGCGGTACAGCCGGGGCCGGCACGGTCTCCGGGGGCGGTATCGATGGCTTCGGGTGTACCACCGCCTGGGTCATCGACGTGGCCGAGGTTCCCGCTCGAGCCGGGGTGGCCTGCGGGGTCGGTCTGGTCGCCATGGCCGTAGTCCGTGGCGGCGGGGAGACCGGTCTGCGGCGGGGTGATGGTTCCCGGGCCGCGTGGAACTCGGAGACCTGCCCCTGGGCGATCGCCCATGGCGAGAGTAGCGGCACTCCCGTGGTGGCAAGCGGGAGCGTGGTCGTGGCGACCAGTACCTCGGGTCCGGGTGGTAGCGGTCCCGGTAGGAGGGCGAGTAGGAGTAGTAGGAGCCCAGGGGCTCGTGCCATCCTTGGTCCAGCACATATCTCCCCAAGTAGCCGGGGGAGTGCGTGCTCTCGCCCGAACGCACGCTCTCCAGGCGCATCTCCCGATACCGCGGGGATGGAGGCCTGGCCCAGTGGTCCGGAGATCGGGATTCGCCACGCTGGGGGGAGGAACGTCTCCAGCCCGGGGTGTCCACGTGGCGCTCCGGAGATGGACAGCAGCTCGGCGGCACAGTCTCCACGACTAGCTTCGGAGGCTGGGAGGGGGTGGCCTCGACGGGCTGGTCATCGTCCAAGAGCTCCAGGATCTCCTGGGCCTGCGGTGTTTCTTCCTCCGGGACGTCGGAGAGGGCTGGCTCTCCCGCGGGCTGGGTAGGCGGCGGGGTCAGTGGCCGGGTGGTCTCCGGAGGATGCCGCTTCTCCTTCCTCTTCTTTTTCTTCTCCCTCGGTACCTCCTCGGTAGCGGGGCGCTTCTTCTGGGCAGAAGTCAGTGGTTTCGAGGAGGAGGCCGCGGGGTCGTCTCGTGACCGACCCGTTGAGATCTTCGGGATCCTTGGTAGCTTCATCACCGATACCGGGGGCTTCGACACCGACAGTACCGAGGTCCCGGCGGCCGGCGGGGAAGAGGAGGAGGGCGAAGAAAGGCCTTTTTCCATCGGAACGGACTCGATCTTCTGGGCGCAGAGAGACTGCTCCCAGGAAAAAGACTTCAGCCTCGCCGCCCGGTTCCGAAGTGTCTGGTGGGTGAACACCCTACACACGGGGCAAGTTTGGACGTTATGCCCTTCACCCAAACAAAAAAGACACTTCGAGTGTCGGTCAGAAAGGGCGAACTTCCTTCCACAGGAGGCGCAGGACTTAAACAACGCCGACATAAAACGCGGGGCAAGGGCGAGGAGAAGGGGAGAGTCAGAGGACGCCGCACCGAGCTGAAAAAAGAGCCGAGGGAAAAGGCGAAAAAGATCGAAAAAACGTGAAAAACGTACCAAAAATCGAAGGGAAGTCCGTAGGGAGAGTCAAGAGACGGTCCGAGGTTGATTCCAAATCCAAAAAACTACGCAGCAAGAAAAACGCAAGCCAACAAGAAGAACCTTCTGTACGCTGAGGCGGACAAGAAAGAACTGAGGAGAGACCGTGGCTCGGCGGGAGGAGCATGCGCAGTACGACCGAGGGGGAGGGGCTCCCCGCCAAGCCAACGAGCTCTAGAATCTTCTGAACGCTACCGCGCAGGCGCGAAAGCTCCTATTGTATGAGGCACAGAGACCACGAAGAAGAACTTTTCTAATCCTTAATTCTGTAGTAAAGAGTTCCACAGGTTAAGTATTACAACTGATGGGGGAAAGAAATCTCTTTTTTGTCCTGTATTTACTACCTATCTTTCCTTTCATTTTATGATTCTAAATTTTAGTTGGATGTTCTCCCCTTCCTCTCTTGAAGGTATTTCCAGTAATTTAATTTAATGCTTTTTTTCCCTAGTGGGCTCATAAACTCACAAAGTTTCCTTTCTGCTTCCTTCATAGAAATGTTTCAGACTTTTTACTCTTTACTGGATCAATAAGTGAGCTTCTTTTGCTGGTCTCAGATTCATATTTTAAGTCAGTCAGACAGACAGACAGATCCCACCATCTTCCCAGCCTTAGGACTCAATGCAACATACAAAACTTAAAACAGATACAACAGCTAAAAATACATATCATACAAAAATTAAACATATATTTAAACTACCAATAGAATTAAAAGTAACTAAACATACCTGCTAAAACGAAAAACAACAAATATAGACAATACAGCACATTATTAAATGCCCTTTCCTCATAAGAAATCAGCCCCCAAAGGCCTGTGAAAACAAGGTCTTAACCTGCTTACAGAACTCTAACAAGGAGGTCTCTTGAGGAAGGGATTTCTAGGAACTGGGAGCACCCACCGAAGAGGCTGTCCCCAAATTCCCCCCAGATGTAGCTGTGAGGGTGGTGGGACAGAGAGAAGGGCCTCCTCCAAGGTTCTTACAACCTGGTCAAGCTTAGGCAGGAAGACAGTGTCTTTCACACAGCATGTGCCCAGGGCATACTGAACTTTATAGGTCAAAGCCAACACTCTGAACTGTGCCTGGAAATGGATCAGCAGACAGTGGTACTGTTGGAACCAAGTAGTTGTAGACTCCCTGTAGCCAGTCCCAATTAACAAACAATCTGGTTGCTTCTCTTCAGACTAGCTGATTTATCCTATCTTCTGATATCAGGGGTTTCAGATCAATTAGGCTGGAAAAAATTGCAATCCATGTACTTCAACAGCACCCCGGCCCCTCCCCATATAAAGAGAATTGATCTGACATTGGTCTCTGCTACAGCAGAGTTCTTCACAACCGTTTTTCAGATCTTGCCCTCTTTTTAATATGATAACTGGTTTCTGTCTCTACATTCCTCTGGCAGAGTAGAAGTCTTATCAAATCAAATGACCAAACTAAGTGAAGCTTGCTCTGATGAAGAACTTCAAAGTGTCCCTTAAGGAGGTTTTATACTGCCATCATTAATATGACCATTACCTCCACTACTACCTATCCTTCAACTGCAATGATATTCATGGTTTAGTTCTCTCTGAAAACGGAGCCAGAGCTCACAAACTCAGAACTGCAACTGAGGGTTAATCTACATGCTACTTGAAATGCACTATATGCAACTCAACTTTCTTTTTTTTTACCAGCATGGTTTAGTGGCTTGAGTATCTGACTATGATCCTGTGTTTGACTTCCTGCTCAGCCATGGAAACCCATCAGACAACCTTGGATGCACCACACACTCTCAGCTGCAGAAAACTTTATGACAGGTTCACCTTACGGTCTCCATTAGTCAGAAATGACTTGAAGGCACACAACTACAACAAAATATGTAGGGGCTCTACTGGAATCTGGCTTACCACATGGAGAAAGGGTAGATCTGCTTCCTCCCTCTCCAAACTTCACAGGGACTGAAAAAAGGGAAGGGAACAAACTCCAATAGCAGCAATAACATTTTTTTTTCAGTACTTGTGAAGTGGAAGCATTTTAGAGCGGGAGGGGACAGCTTGATGGGAAAGTTTCAACTCCAGAACCAACTACACACATACCTGGTGGACCCAGTCAGTATTGGGACCCCAAAAACTTATTTGATAATCAAAAGAAAATCTGAGCTGCACACAATACATTTAACATAGCAATTAGTTGGAAGTGGGAGGAACTCATTCCAAATCTAAACAAGAGATACTGGGCAAGCCATATTCACCAAACTCACTGTTGAGTTTGCAGGTATCTGGGTGAAACTGATCAACAACCACTGTCAGCGGGTAAGGGTAAGTGACCTCACAAAAAGAGACAGAACAGCAGGGCTGATAATGCCATGTAGCAAGATGAGGCAACCTATACTATGAGAGAAAGACAGACAAAGGCAGGAGCTGGCACCTGAATAAGGCACCAACACTTCTGGAAGTGGGCCTGTGAAATGCGCGGAAAAAAACACCACCCGTCAGTGCCGAGTGTGAAAGGTGCACCCAAACCTTGCACTCAAGGCCTGCCAAGCCTGACACCTCTTTGTGTTCAGGTCTAAACAGCCAGGGATATCTCTGAATCAAGCCAGGGCCAGGACAAACGGGGGTCTGCCTCAGTTCTCCGTCTGAGAATGCATTCCCTTCCTCACTCTTGTCCCCCCTTGGCTTCTCCCTTTCAGGACTCTCCCCCTTTACTGCCTTCCCTAAATCTGCCCTTCTCCCAGATGTAAGGATCAGCAGTGATTTATATTTTCCAAGACTGTGGAACTGTTGGCACTAAGGTTAAGATGATATTATTGGTAGTGTGTATATTCCAGGATTCAAAATAAGACTCTGTGACACTGTTTTAAGGGGCACAGAACTTCAAAGATTTATTATAACACTGTTGCTTTAAATGTGTTTTGTGTCTAAATGTTTATAAACAGCACACTATTCTCCTCTCTCACTCTCTCTCTCTTTCTCTCTTTCAGTTCATTCACTATCTCTCGTACACCCAAATTCTCAGTTCTCTCTCCCACAGAGCTCTTCAAATCTCCAGCTTCTCCCAAACACACCACAAATCACACTCCTCTTCAAACACCCACCAGACAGTTAAAATCCGTTATTTTTCCTCTTTCCACCAGCCCCTCCCCTGTGCTATCCAAGGTTCCATTTCACCAGCCAATCAGCTTAAGCACTCTCAGTTGCCAAGGAGGCTCTGTTGTCAAGACCCCCTCCCATCAGGTTCATCACAGGGCCTTTCCTTCAACTTTCTCTTTTCACTTCAGGCAACACTATGTTTATAGCCAGCATTGTTGAACAGGATTTTACTCTTAGCTTTCTACTGTTTTTCATTCTATGTCTGTGCAGGATTTTAGCTACTAGGAAAGGTCTGAAGGGTTGAGACAATTCTAGGGATACTCTAGTCTCTTTGAATTTTCTAGCCCCTTTTCTGAATTTTCATCTTTATATTGTCCCCCAGGGTTAGTTTTCTGTCTCCTTGGTTCTATAGATGCAAGCATTATTTCATCCAATTGTTCAGTAAGAAACAGACTTATCCCTGTTTGCCAGTTCTCTAATCAATGAATGCTGAGAAGGTTGCAAGCAATCAAGCCTCACCATGGTTTCACACAGACTAAGAGTACAGCTGAGAACACACCCAACACTATCTTTCTGGTTGTATTTTCTAAAGAATGATCAAACCTGTGTTTTTGTGGGTGCTGTTTTGTTTTGTGGTTGTTTGGTAGAATCTTGTAGATACCATCTACTTCTCGGTTGGAACCACTGATAAGCTTCCAAAGAAGCTGAGAGTTCCTTTGGACATTGTTTGTAAGCCAGTGGTCAAGTAATGGTTCCCAAACCAAGGTCTCTCAATATTGTTGGACTACAACTCCCAGAAGCCCGAACCAGGTTGGTTAATGGTCAATGGTGAGGGTTTCTAGGAGTTGCACTCCAACCAAAGTTTGAGAACTGCTGATCTAAAGCACAGGTAGGGGTTCTTTTCTATATTAAGAGAACGGACCCATGGGAGAAATATGCAAATCTCTGGCTTACAGTGTTTTTAACAACTGCTGTTGGTTCTTGGCAAAAAGTTACATCTCTGTTTTCCACAGCTAACTGAAGCTGGGGAACATATGAAGTGAATCAATCTTCTGTGGTCATTGATATTAATGACTATTAAGTGCCCTGCAACCCACCCATCCCCACAACCCTATACTTTGGAAACAAAGACAGGAGGAATCATCTGGAAACGGAAGCCTGCAAAGTTTGCCAGTGAGATGGTTGAGCAAAAAGGATGGTTAAGCTGAGATGAGAAAGAGGATGGAGGCTGCCACTTACCCCTTGTTCTGATTCCAGCAGCTCTGTTTTGACTCTGACTGCAGGCATCCCATCAAGCATTAACATTCTGTTTTCCAATGTGTTAATATCCTTAAAGACAACAAGAAAGAAAAAAAACAAGAGTGAGCTTTGGGAAAAACTATGAAGTAACTAGGAATACAAACCAGTTTAATACTTTCTGATGCCTATAAGAAAGCTGAACAAGTCATCCATTAATATCACGAAAATAAACTAGAATATATTCGTGAAATATCAAGATCACTATTTTTTAAGGACACTTAAAATGACGCACAGATTTTCTTAAGAGTTATACAATCGGAGTGTTGAGTATGGCATGAGTCCTCAAGAAAGTGAAGAATGTGCTACTGGGCATCAAATTCAGCATCTCAAAATTTATTTTACTCTTTCTAAATGCAAGTTCTCAGCTATCATGATTGCAAAGTGCCTTAAAAGATGTTTAATGTCTGCTGTTATCTGAGAAGCCCCCAATTACAGCAATGTATGTCTTCTTGTTAGGGATAAAGCTCCACTGCCTTGCAGATACAGCTCTATGGAATAAATAATACAAATTGATTTATATTTGAATAATTTACACTAGGAGAAAAACCCAGCTTTCTTAGTGTAGAACTTGGATTGCTTGCATGCATATTTTTGATTCTATACATACACACACATACAGACACACACTTGAGTATGACTTACAGTATACATAATAAATAGTATATCTCATGGAGGCAAACCCATCTTTAAATAGAGGAATCCAGATCCTTTTCTTTCAGTTATCTACTTGATGAACCACTGAGTTCTAGAACAATGGTGGGGGGAGAGTGGACTGAAATATGATCAGGAGGGTTCAACAGATACCAAAACATGATGGAAGGAAAGTGACTCTAGACTTAGGCTTCTTCCCAGAAGAGAGTGTTTGCTTATCAGGCCTGAATTTCACATCGACGGGTGACACCCAGCATCAGTGGTTTGGCTGTTAGCCTAGGGTGGAGCAGCAAAAAAGGAGCCAACTCAACCCTCCTTTCAACCACACTCAAAGCCTTTAGCAGAATGAAGTCTGTCTCTTTCCTGAACTCTAAACAGCCAAGACCGATATTTACTGCAAGACCAGGGTGGTGCTGCCATAAAACACCCCTTAGTCAAGGCCTGCCTGATGTAACCCTCCCAATCCTTGATCAGACATCCATTCTTGACTCCCAGGTGCTTGACATCATCCTTCTTTTTGCCATTACAGGGAAGCAGCCAAAATGGGAGAGGTTGATGGAGCCCTGATAGGCTGCTTCATGCAGCCAATGTGTCATGTTCAGCTTGGTAGGTCACCAGCTGTGCAGGCTTGCCTTAGGCTGCTTAGGCTGTAAAGGAAGAAAGATGAGCATTATTTCACATCCCTGAGGAGGTTTTGCCCGAATGGAGAAAGAGAATGCCTCCCACAGAAAGCAAAGCAGGAAGGATGGCAAACGAATGGGAGACAAAGAACCGTTCTCAAAACCCGGCAGGTTTAATGAACTGTCAGAATCTGATTAGAGGCTAATGTCCCTTTTAGTGCTTTGCACCAATTTACAGCTGATATACTTTAACCATTTCCCCCCACTGACTGCAACAATGAACTCATTAAATTTTTTTAAGCAAGTTTAACCAGAGCCTTTGACAGTTTTCTGAAGTAATAAATCACTAGAGCCCAACTAGTTCATGTGCCATTTAACACATTTACATTTCAGTGCTATTTCTGTGACTTTCTCCCCAGCCCACACTCTTCTCATCCCAAAGCATATTTCTTTAAAGAGAATCCCTATCTCCCCCCTTCAGTAACAAGAGAGGGGAATGCGATGGATACATCAGATCTGGACTGGAATTTATTCAAATCTTTCCTTTCCTATTCTTTTGAAATCCTCTATGGTGGGTAGTCAGGAGCTTAATAAGTTTATGGCAATAAACCTTTTGCTGGGGAGTCACAAGTCATACAGACCTAGCGACTAAAGCTTTATGGACAGGCTGTTGAGACTTTCTTCCATTTTTTGTCAGTATCCAGCAGGATATAAGAACATGAAATAGGGCATTAATTAGATCATCCTTCACAAACCTAGTGGCTGTTCTGGACTACAATGCCCATCAGCCCCAATAACTTGGCCTATTATCAGGTGAATTTAGTCCGAAACATAGGGAGGCTAAAAGTTGGGGAACTATTTGTTGCTGTGTGAGGTTTTGATTAGTTATTTGATTCACACTGATTTTTACTCACAGTATCAATAAAAGTGTGATGTTGGTAAACATAGTATAGAATGTGGTCTACCTCTTTCACCTTTCTATCTGCCCTTAGCTCCTTAAATATACTATTTTCCTGGGAGGAATAAAAAAAAATGAATGAGGAAAGAAGTGAATAAATCAGTGATGCCTAATGCTTTGGATAAAAGGTCATCAAAGTTACTTGGGTTCTCTGCCCCAAAAAGTGATTAAAGTGGAAGAATTGAGCTGTCCACCGTGCAAAGACAAAACAACAGTGTTGTACTTTCAGGGATTTCCTTTGAAGCTGAAAATTCAGCAATGCTTCCTGTTGTGGCTCCATATTGTCTAGATACTGAGTCAGATTGACTCTTCAATTTCTTGGAAGAGACTTAAACATCACCTCTGCTAGAATACATTCTGGCCTCTTACAAAGGTGTTTGAGAAACCAAGAGTGTAGGTTTTTTACAGCCACAGAATGTGTGTTGGAAGAGAATAAATCATTTTGAGATACTGGTAGGTCTGGTGGCTAACAAGAGACCAGCTGAGGAGGATATACATACAGGAAGAAGAAATCATTAAGCAGAGAATAGGGATTCAACAATGCCCCTGAAAACTTGCTTTTGCAGTTTGGGTGTACTTCTTGACCGAGCCCTTAACTTGGGTGCCGCATCATGGTACCCCATCTAATGGCACAGAGTGCATTTGCACAGCTAAGGCGAGTGTTCCAATGTGTTAGAACTAAGTAGTAAATGAAAAAGTAACAAGTCACTGAGAAAGTTATACATACCCTTCAAAAACTAAAGTGAAAAACTGCAATTTTTTAAAAAGTAAACAATATAGTTTTCCAGACCTCTATGCAGAAGACTGGTAGGCAGACAATTTAACATCACCATGGAAATAAGTTTCAGATCAAACATTTACAATTATATCCTATGGTTCCTGGCCAGAGTAATACTGATCAAGATTCCAACTATGAAAACAGAATGTACTAGAATAGAGTATTTAAGAATTGTGAAAAGGATAGCAAGAAAATGAAGCAACTGTGATCAAAACCAGTAAGGAATACCTGAAAGAAAAGTTGCTGGCTGTAAATGTCTTCTTTTGGAAAACCAACTATTTTAAGAAGCTGTATTTTTAAAACTAACAAGTATGCTATAAAAATAGATCAAGCCACTTATGAGGAAAAGAAAATATCCCCAAGTGTATTCAGATTTTTCTGTAAGAGTGCCTTTGATAAATTCTAGAGGCACTATTAATGAATTGCTCCCTGCTGAATTTCTAAACCCTCATTAGTATATCAGAGGACAGAATACCTGAAGATCTGACAAAGCGCTGTGATCTCACCAACATGTAGGATAACTTCACATAATTCAAAGCAGTAATGAAAATGACACTAACAGATGTGCACAGTGGTCAGTTTTACACCAACATACTTTGGAAATCAACATACAATGAACATATGAAAATTTCCTCTATTACAGGGGTGGAGACAGCAGGCCCTGGGAATGAATTCAACAATCTTACCTTCCCAGTCCTCAAAAGGTATCCCAAAGCCACAGCCCTCATCTTCATGATATCTGCATTTGATAGCTTCCCAGTTTGACCCCCCACTAAATATGAATGTTCAAAAGGCCTCCGCTAAGACTTAGTTACTGGCTATAAGAAGTTTAAACCAAAATTTGGTTGTATATTTGGTCTCACCCTGCTACCTTTGGCCCTCTTCCCACTAGATTGTGAGAATTTATCTGAAACTTAATTCAGCCCTTGGCCTGAAAGAGCTTCCTCATTCTTGCTGCATTGAATCACATTTTTGGTCTATCAAGCCATGTTTTGTCTGTTTATTCTAACTGACTGAGGTGTTGTTTTTTTCAAAAGGACACAAGATGACTCTGCAGGGTTAGATCAAAAGTTTATCCTGTCCAGCATTCTGTTCTTGCAGTAGCCAAACAAATGTCTCTAGGAAGCCCACAAGCAGTGTACAAAGGCAGATCACACCCTTTCAGTTGTGTTTCCTAGCTAATAACATACAGGCTTCCTCCATTTATCTGACAGATTAGGGACTGGAGCACTGTCAGAAAATGGAATTGGTTGAAAAGTGGAACCCATGTACAGACAGTAGGGAACATGAAGAACTTAAGGAGGCTCACTTGAGACTGATCCTCCATGTGCTGCTTGTGAAGTCTGTCGGCCAGCTTAACATGTTTTCCTCCCAACTCAGCTTGCTTTGCAAGCAGCGTGTGTGCGCGACAGTTCCACATGAGCCTCTGCAGGCAAGAACTGATGAAAGAGCAGAACCCCCATTGAATTAATGAAACTTATCCTTAATTTGGAAGCATCAAAAGAGTGAGCTGTCAGATAATGAGAGGTCAAAAAGTGGGGGCTTCCTGTACTGGAACACATTACCCCTCATACTGAAGATAATACAATCATCATGGTTAGTAGCAATTATTAGCCCTATCCTCCATGAATTTTTCTCACCTCCTTTTAAAGCTGTTCAAGTTGGTGGCTATCACTATGTCTTGTGTTAGCAGATTCCATAGTTTAATTACACATTTTATGAAGAGGTACTTCTTTTTATCTGTTCTGTATCCCTCACCATTGTGCTATGCTGGATGACCCTGGGTTCTGATATTAGAAGCGAGATTCCTTATCCCTTCTCTCCAGGTCATGTATAATTTCATATCCATCTATCACTTCCTAAGCCAGTGTGATGCAGTGGTTTGAATGCTGGACTTGGGGCCCTTCCATACTACACTGTTATAGTGCTATTACTCCACTTTCAACATCCTGTGGAATTGTGGGGTTTGTAGTTTATTGAGGACAAAGAGCTCTCTGGCTGAGAATTCTAAACCCCCCTCCCTAAACTGCAAACCCCAGGATTCCACAGGACATAGAAAGTGGAATAATAGCATAATAACAGAGTAGTGTGGAAAGGCCCTAGGACTCCTAGAGACCAGAGTTCAATCCCTGTTTGGCCACTGACCCCTATCAAGTGATCTTGGGAAAGTCACACCCTCCCAGTCTCCAAAGGAAGGCAATGTTAAACCCCCTCTGAACAATTCTTGCCAATAAAAATCGATGATGAGTTTTCTTAAGGTCACCAGAAATCAGAAATGACTTGAAGGCAGGCAACAACATTAACTATCACCTCCTCTCTTACCTGCCTTTTCTCTTTGTTAAAAAGCCCAAAGGTTTTAGACAAAGGTTTTTCCTCAGCCACAGATACTTTGTAAGTGGAGACGTTGGTGGGCTGAACTTGTAACCTCCTCCATGTGCTCCATCATCACTGCCCTAGAGTCCCTATCTCTACAAAGTGGCCCATAATACTCTTTGCTTTTGCTGAGGCTTGCTGTGATATTTCTAGTTTATGTTTCATATGTATTGGGTGGGAGAAAGTTGAATATACAGATACATGATATCCTCCTCATGGACTGAAAACATTTGCTGTCACTTCATGTGTGTATTGACCGGTGATGACCTTCTTATTGGTGACTTACTTTACAGCACTGTAAGGAATACAACCCAAGGCTTTTAGAGCTTTGAGCAATTTCTCCTGATTCCCATTACTTTGCTGCAGGTAATCATGGGCTGTGCTCATTTCCCATAAAGTACAGGAGAGAGACACAGTTCAGCTACTGCATACACACTTCAATAAATCCAGCACCATTCTGAATTATAGCAAAGAACAGCCATTCTACCCGCTGTTCCATGACAGGAATAATAAATCACCAGCTATTAAGAAAAGATTTTGCAACTTTGACTTCCATCATTTATCTTTTCAGCTATTCATTTCAAAAATGTTGAATAAATTCAATCCGGTGAGTGGTTACTTATTTCACAGCAACATATGTCTCATTTTAAATGTAATTCAAATTGTGATGTTCAGGGCAAATGTTAACGCTCTAGCTCCTCTCAAATGGGACCAGGATTGTGTGGTCTCTTCCTCCAGAATGTGCCTTCTCTTTAGCATGACCCCTCCCCAACCAACTGCATCTGCCACTAGCCTTAACCATAGTTAGGGTTGACACTGGCACCAATTATAACCCTGATTCTTTTACAAGTGCATTTATTTCATTCTTTTTTGAAGCCCACCTGGCTGCTGTAGAAAAAATAAATAAAAGCAAACAATGATCACATAAAATTATTTAAAAATCCACTAAAACATTTAAAGTATATAAAATCAACTTTAAAAGTCAAATCAGAAAGAGGGTTTTTTTTTTGAGTCCTTCCAGAAAGATTGATGCTCATTTATGGGTGGCTGCAACATTCTCCAAGGCATTTGCCACAGTTACATTTAGTTCATTAACAATCAGAGACATGGAGGGGGAGGTTCCCAGGAATAATTTCTTGTGATCTCAAATGAAGTGAACAGGAAAGCACAACAGAACTTAATGAATCACACAAATCCATAAATCAAGTGAACTTGTCCATCTTTTTTCTTTTCTTTAACTAACATTAATAACTTATGTCAGAGGTGGGAAACCTGGCAGCCTTCAAATGTTTTGTAATATCTGTAAATCTCTGATCATTGACATTATCATGACTGATGGAAGTTGTAATTTAAAATATCTGGAGAACACTAGGTTGCAAACTGCTGATACATGTCATATTGTACTACACTTTTGTACCAGACAAAACACCCACTGGATTGGATCAAAACTCATCTTTCTCGACATATTGTCTCCAAGAATGGACAGTCAGACATCTCTGGCCTGTCACAAACAAGATTCAGTGGTAACAACTGTTTGTCACCAGTACCTGATCTTCAGTAGTATACTGCCATTTAATAGTAGTCTCCCATAGCCATCTAACCCTTCAATAGGTGTGAGCTAGCAGTTCTTCTAAACTTCTCCAAATTAATTATTAATTATAATATGCACTTCTTATACCTAGAACCAGAGCTTGGAAAACTGTTTTTTAAAAATTAGTTATAGTTACACCCTGATCCCCTGCTCTCCCATTCTCAGAAGTAACTATATTTGTTAACTTTTAGTTACTGAAAAAATAAACAAACAAATATTTAAGTAGTAGAGTAGTAAAACAAGGTGCCAATCGGGGTATAAAAACACTTTCCTCCCATCCATCTTGTTATCACCTCAACACCTACAACGGAGTACAGAAAGTGCCACAAAGCACAGCATAAGCCTGCACTTGAACCATGTGATAGCCCTTCTTCACCTTTTAATCACATCCCGCAAGACTGTAAAAGTAACTAAAAGATACAGTTACCCTCTAGACAGAGAAATCATTCCTCATTAGTTTATAATGGGGACGTAAATTAGTGATAAAGCATTAATTGTTCTTTGAAACTAGTTACTTCAAAACTCTCACTACAACACAGGAACCATAAATCACTATTTCAGGCTCTTCCTGTTCAAGTGATTGTACTGATCCCTCGGTCACTTTTCATTCCTCCGAAAGTTCTGTGCACATTAACAAATTAAACCAAAGTGATGATCTCTTTTACAGGAGTCAGCTCATGACATCTCATGCTCCGTTTCCCAAAATTACACACACATTGCTCTGCTATCTTTGCTATTTGTTGCAATCATGTTATTAAAACAACATACTGGTTATACACACTGAAGTGGAATAAACTTGCTGTTGTGCAGCTTGGAACATCTATATCTCATCCATTATGCAAATCTCCAAAGAGCAGCTAAGCAGCAGTGAAATTAATGCAGTCAATAAGATTAGCCACCCATCTAAGTTAATTTTCACTTGAGAAAAACAAAAGCAGTCTTTCTATTTTCTAATTTGGAAGAAACTATTGCTTAATGCTTCTACTCTGTTGCACTCTACTAGCCCTAAACATTTTCACCAGGAAAAGCTTTTGATCCCAGATGAATCCTATAGCTATCTGCCTTCATTGACATAGAGTGGCACCCATAAACCAAACACTAGGTTAAATCTTATGGTAAGCTACCAAGGATGCCCATCAAAGGAGAGACTCTTGACTTTTCCTTCCCACTGCAGCCACCTGTGCTCCTATAAAAAGCTTTCCAGAAAGTTGGAAGGAGAGTCTCTTGGAACAATACAGCATGGGAAGGTGCTGTGGAGGAGAGGGAGAAACAGAAAAATGCTCTTCCATGAACTTTCTCAAATTATAAGCCAAGACTGATTTGGAATGATTCTCTCCTTCCCCATGCATACTCTGCTGAGCCCCCCACTCCAAGAAAGCTTTACGTTTGGGAGGGGGCTCTCACTAAATGATGAAGGAAGAATATCGTACAGTGCAAGTACTGCCCTGCATGCATAGCAGTTCATGTGATCTTTTGTGGATATTTGGAAGATTTTGGGGCATCCTGGGGATGAGAAATGCAGGAAACTTACTTTCTATGAGCTTCTTTAAGCCAGTATGTTTATAAGTTTCCATATGCTTGTTGCTCATTATGTGACAATTCCTGAAATCACTACAAAATCACTAGTATGGTTGTCATAACATCACAGGGTCCCTTTTAGTAAAAAGGCAAGATTTTCTCTGAGATGGCAGGTTATATATGCTTCATGCTATCTCTCTTGGCTCTGCAGGTGCAGTCTTCTCCTGTTTGAAGAAAATTTCCTTGTGATTTGGTACCTGTAAGCCAAGTTTTAACTAGGGAAAGGTCATTCTGTCATAGACTTTTCAGCCCCATAAAGTGAACTTGGCTCTGTCATCTATGTATAGCACAGCATCTATTCATATTATTGTTCTCTCTATTTTCAATGCAGGTTTTCCTTTGCTTGTGCAAATATAATCAAAACTGCTATACACTTACACAAGAGGGAGGTACTAGAAAATGCCAGACACCACCTAGGTTGACAGAACTACAAGCATGGTAAGAAAAAAACAACAAAGCAGGCAGTAGCAGCAGTAACAACAATCCAAATCAACACAGAAAACTGAAAGGAACAGAAAACCCTCAAAAGGAAGTAGGAGAGGGAGTGAAATGACATACAGTGGACCATCTGTGGGAGTTCCATTCTAGGACCATCCTCAAATGGGAAAAAATGCAAATCCTCATGTCTCATATCATTAAATGGCAGCAATACACACGTGGATGCTTCAGCACATCTATGCGCATGTCACCGCCATTTTAGGTACAGGACAAAATGTTCCCCGATTACTTAAATTCTCAGATCTGGAGATTGCTTATATGGAGGGCCAATTGTAGTTAGAAAAGGAGGAAGACACACATAATTATAAAAAATGGGTAGAGAAAACCCTCTCCTTGTCTGGATATATTACCTAGTTCCCACTGAGAACCTAATTTTAAAAGTCCCCAGGGATCGATACAACCTATCCATACAAATCACTGACAGAATCCAAGATTTTAATTAATCTGAGAGCAGCTACAATGAGTAGCATACTGTTAGTGACATAGATGCACATTGCTGCTGCTGCTGCTGCTTAGTTTTGGGAAGGGAAAGTGGATACAATTCCGATGAGGAAGATGTGGCAGCTCTGGGCTAACCAGAGTAGAAAAAGGAGTGTACACCATCTGTAAGCATGCCCTCATTTCTTCCTCCCTACCCCAGCTGAGAGGAGATACTTCTTCCTCATCTGAACTGCTTCTCCCTTCCCTCCTCATTGGTAAGCAGCAACAGCAGAGGCTCCTCCCGGGGTTTGACAGCTGGTGGGGTGGGAGGAAAAACTTTACAAGTGGAGTTTTATGTTCTGCCTGCTTAATGTAGGATCGTGGCCAATGTGTCTTCCCCTAGCTACTCAACCTATCCCTTAAAGGCAAGGACAGAATGAGGACAGAACATGTTTAGCATGATGTTATTAACTCCATCCAGTGATGGAGGCAGAGGAACAATAACAGTAAATTGAGTGGCTGAGACCCTGAACAGAAGAATTCTTTACTGAAACGTCTTTGTCTTTTCCTTCTTTCCCATATCAAATTCCCAACATTCTGAGTGTGACCAAGGAATAAAATTGTTGGGAATTAGATAAGGACACAAAAAGAAAGATGGATCAGTCTTTTAACACATTGCTTCTTTTTATGCCCTTCATCAAAAATAGAACTTAACTTTTCAGCTGTCACTAACCTGTATATCAGGCTCTTGGTCAAGGTATATCCACAATACTTACCAAAGAAAGCCAAAGTTTTTGCCTCCATCACCAAACAAATTGCAGAAAATGAAGTTGTTCGCTACCTAAAATAGTATGTATTATTGTAACAGAGGGCAGCTCTATTTGCTTACTAAAGGGCCATGGTTCTACTACGGAAAAATCAAATAAATCATGGTAATCTGAACACTGTTTATTCTACAGTTTACACCATCCAACTGTGTCTCAAATTATCCATTATAAACACACCATGGTGTTAATAAAGCACATTAAACTTATTTATATACTTCTTTAGCAGGTACAAAGAAATAAAGTGATGCCAACCAACAAATACCTAAGCTATGGATGCTTCCAGATGGACAACCCTTCCCTTGTAAGCTACAAGCAGAATCACAGTTGATATCAGATATGTCCTGCCCACATCTGCCAAGATGCCAGTGTTGATTAGAAGTACCATAGGGCTTGCTGGTGGTTCACTTTGGGAAAATGACTGGGAAGTCACTAGTCCCTATCCATCTTCCATCCATTCCTTAACATTGCTTACTTTCAGCTGCATCACGTTCATGAAGACCAGCCTCTGGGCCAGTTGTTGTCTGCAACCACAGCCACCTACTGGAAACTAAAACCAAGTAAGGATGATTCTGTAGCTAAAAGGCTGTGTGAATGGTGTGGGAAGATGCAAACTCTGTTGACAAAGGCTGTCTCTATTAATAAAAGATCATTTGAAATATAAACCATAAATACTATGAGCATCTACCTAATGAATAAGTGAACTAGACTAGATGATCTTTAGGCACCATCCAGGTCTGCAATATTCTGTCAATTAGAAATCTTACAGCCTCCAAATTCTTCCAATTTCGGAAACGTGTCATTTTAATGTTGTCATTTCTTATGCTACTTGTTCCTGGGCATATGTATTCATAACAGGTGGTGACAAGAGATCCTGTGAGTATCTCTTTACTTCAGCCTGATATAAACTGGAAAGAATCTGACAAAGAAGGAGAGAATGGACTGATGCTTGAGACTCAATCACACTCCTGGGATTCATACACTTCACCTTTTTTATGTTTCTGCTCACATTTGTATTCTTGTGCAAAGCCAAGGGAACAGGGTTAAAAATGACACAGACTACCCAAGAGCAGTTACTTTCCTCCAAGCAAAGAGAGTGCATGGATGTGACAGTAAACACACACACACAGAGTTACTTGAGTCGTGATAATAAGACATGCTATAGATTTAGTACAAACAGTAATGCAGCCTTAGGGCTTCTGTAGCAGCTGCAAGAAGTTACATTCTACAGCAGAAAGTAGAGGAAAAAGACTGCATTAACCAGACACAAATCTAGCATCTGATTAAACAAACAACCAAACAAATGCAAGCAGATGTAACAAAGCCAGTTCACACTGGAATTAGAGAAAGGGAAACCTTGGTCACATTATGTCATCAGTTTATAGCCTCCAAATCATCACAATATGTTCCCTTATAGAGATATTTTAAGATATGTTGATGGTCCAAGCAGAAAATTCCAAAAGATCTCTTCCAGCTACAGCCACAAGTTACAATAGCAAACTCACCCCCACCCCCAAAAAGCCTGTCAACTGTCCCTGTTTATTAACTTTCTGTTTTCTGGCACTGCTTTGGCTGAAATGAATTCCTATTACAATTTTGGTGGCAAACTCCTATAATCTACCTATAACTAGCTTTGATGAAACAACTTTTCAGAGGACAACTGCACACACAAGAATATGTTGAAGATTATATCTTCAAGCCAGCAACCAGTACAGGAGGAGTGGGATGTGAAGGCCTGGGGGGAAAATGGGGGGGGAAATGGGGGAAAGTATTTGTTTTCCCCAAAGCTCCCCCCAGATTTTGTAAAAAAATGGGATGTTTTCTTTTAGAAGACAAATAAAATATTTAAGACAAAGTGTATATATATTTGCCCCCTCCACACACATTATATAAAAACTACATTAACATGAGATTTTTAGGCCTGTGTACAGTATCTACATCACAACAATTCATACTCTTGTTTTCCTTTTTTTGGTTCTTTTTATGGGAATGAATACTTTATGTCTACTTGGCATTATGGAGGACTAGGGGAGACAAAATACACTTCTTTATTTTATGACTGTTGGTGGGTTTCTTCTGTTCTTACTTTTTCTTCACTCTCACAAAATGGGAAAATGAGAGGCTCCTTGTAATTGAGGATCTTGTAACTCCACTTGTAACCAAATAAAATTTAGAAAAGTTAAATTAATTTGAAATTATTTTCTGAATACATTGTACTTTTAATATATCAGCCATGATGACTTAATGTAAAGTCAACATACACCTAATGCATTTATAAGTTCCTAAAGTAGAGCCAGTATGGTATAGCACACTGACTTTGGACTATGACTCTGGAGACCAGGGTTTGAATCCCCACTCAGACATGGAAACCCACTAGATGACCTGGGACAAGTTATACTCTCTCAGCCTCAAGAGGAAGGCAAGGAAAATCCCTCTGAACAAATTATGCCACAAAAACCTCTTGACAGGTTCACCTTAGGGTCACCATAAATCAGAAATGACTTGGCACACAACAGCAGCAGCAGCAACAACAACAGATTTTCAATTGGCAAGAGCCTACACTGCCCAGCATAGGAGTTCCTCTCAGGGCGAAGTCTATTAGAGGTCCCTGTTCATCACCCCATTCAATGGCTGGGATGGAGTGAGGGGTAAAAGTGGCTGAGCCCTATAGCCAACTGCAGTCTGATGACAGCTTCTGCCATCCACCAGGGTCTTAGTGGACGACAGCATTACTTTGGGTCTGATTATGGGCATAGTCAGAAGTTTTTCCATTCCCCACCATTCTCCACCAGCCACAGAAATGACCATGTGGAAGGGGGCAAAACTGAGAGTCCTGGGGTGGGGTCTTTGGTTGTTGCAAAGGACAGAAAAGAATGCCAGCCTTCACTGCAACCACACACACAACAAAAAATGTCACATGCCAGCATAAGGGGGAATCACATATGTGTATGTCATTAACAGGATGCCAACTCTTGTGTAAAGGGAGCTAATCTTGCATTATTTTTCAATTTTTTTGAACATTTCTATTTCTTTCCAGAAAAACAACAACAGAAAAAAGACAATTTCCCCTGCAATAGCTTCAAAATTTCCAAAAATGTTGTTTTTCTAACCACATGCAAACACACGCATATGCACACACACATAAAGGGAATTCAGAATACAGAAGAAGCAGGAGAGGGAAGTGTGCTTTGCTTTTTTCCCTACTCACCAATCAACCAACCAACTCCCCTCATTAAATTCCTTGTCCACAGTGGGATTCCAAAATTATATTTGCCCTTGTGGTGTGAATTCCTATGGGGCACTATATAATGGCCTCTTCATGGTTAAAAGATTAGACAGCACTATGCTAACATGGAGAAAGAAAAGAGAGAGTATGAATGGCAAAAAAGCATACAGCAAAGGTAATAAACCATACGATGGACTGAATTTTGGATAAAGACTTCTTCTAGAACCCTGTAGGGCCTGGACTGCTCTGTCTACTGCACACTGTTTGCTCCAACTCTTGATATATCGTGGAAACTGCCCTTTCCCCCATTTTCTCTTTCTTGGCATCATTTGAATGGCCTCAGAATTTCCATTTCATGAGGCAAATTTTCTTTGGCATGCAAGCCACAGCCAGAGAGCCTTAAGCATTCTATTTCCTTTTCAAAAATTCTTTATCCTCCTGTTTTGGAAACACACTTTGAAGGAAAATGCTTTTGGGTTGCTAGCAACCCAGCTCTGCACCAATATCCAAGCTGGTCCCTTCAGCCAGACTTCCTGCATACAGCATGCAAAGCATATGCATTTCCATGACATGATACTGCCAAGTGAAGCAGGGTGGAGGGAGGGATGTATGTTCACCATAAAGCTCCCTCAAATGATGGGCACTTTACATTTTAAGAGCTCCATGAGTTTGCCTTCTAACTTGTAATTGTTTCCAGTTTTTCACACACGCACCGCCAATTTCCCCCCCCCAATACACATAGAAAAATGTACACCCCACAGTGCACCTTGGCTTCTCCTTGCAAGGGACGGCTAGCTGCTGTCATGTTGTTTCCTACAGGCAATCAGCAGTACGCAGTTAAGTAGAGTTGCCACTGACTCATCTGGCAATTCTTTTTATTACAGCTGTGCCCACAATCAAGCAGAGCTGCACTGTGTCAATTTATACTGATCTAATATCACTACTTCAGGGCTGCCCCCACCAATATGCACGCATGCACACACAGCACAAGGACGCCACATAATACTGTATTTCATGTTAGCATACCCAAGTCTAAAAAGGAACTTTTTTTTCATTTGAGTACATAATGTTTCTATCACTGAAGTGGCAACACATAAGAACAAGAGCCACTGCTATCTACACAGAATCATGGCCAATGGCAAATTTATTTTTTAGTCCACAATTCAGGCTAAGTATCACTCTAGCCTTGCACTTTATCTATGGGCAAGATTCTGAGTAGGTGTCATCGGATTCATGAGCTTTCTCCCAGGTTCCTTCTGATCTCTCAACCCCACACAATGGTGTCTCCAAATAGGGTTAGCACCTATTAAGTTTGGCCTAACACCCAGAGTGGATTCAGCACACCACTGACACACCTCACAATATGAAGAACTAGGATATAGGAGAGGGCCTTCTTGGTTGTGACATCTTCATTATGGACTACCCTCTTTTTGGAGATGCAACTGCCCTCAACAATGGTTTCTTTCTGTTGTCAAGTCAAAGCACGGCTTTTTATCAAAGCTTTTGGGTACTATTTTATTTCAAAGAATACATGTATGTGGTTTTAAACTGTTGTAGTAGTCTTCCCCAACATGACACTTTCCAGAATGTTGGACTTTAACTTCCATCATTGTCTGCAAACACTGACATCTGGGGATGGTGGAAGCCAGCCTATCATACTTAGGGGTCATCATGGTGGGGAAGGCTGCATCACAGTAAATAAACTTTTCTGTGTATTTCCCTTTTAAGTCATATTTTAATAATGGTCCTCCTTTCATTATTTCTGTAAGATAAACTTCATGCTTGGTTTTATGGAATTTCAATGATACGTTGACTAAAATAAAAAGGAAGCAAAGACTCACAGAAAAGTGGGATGCTAGTTGCTAGGTGACAGGTGGAAGCTCACTCTCTGACAGCATGAAAAACATCTGTATAGCCTCATAAGATGGACTGGCAACTAATGGAAAATAAGATGAGAGATCTTTTCCAGAATACAGCTATGATTTCTTCTGTTTTTTTAAGAGCTAGTGGGAGCTCGGAGCGAGCATTTTTAATGGGCAAGTCTTGAGTTTAAGATGGTCTTTAATCTAGAAAATGAATAAACATTATTAACTAAGATATTTGGCTGCCCCCCCCGAGCCTAAATGCAGTGGAAGACATTGATGTTTCATGAGTTCACATTCATCACATTGAGAGCTGCTAATAATGCACTCGCTAGGCACGTGAACCATGGTATCCACAATTTAGTCAAAGGAATGCACAGAACATTTAGTCTTTAAATGGGGAAATGCATACAACAAAATGGGTGATGTGAAATAAATTTATTCTAGGTGATAACCACATAGCCCTATAACTTTGTGTTTTTAAAAGCTATTTGTAACAGAACAAACTCTGAAACAAGCTCCGTATGCACAGTTCATAAGCTCCATATGCACAGTTCATAAACTGAAATCTGTTTCAAAACATTTAAATACTTTTTAACCATAGAATCATAGAATCATAGAAATGTAGAGTTGGAAGAGACCACACGGGCCATCCAGTCCAACTCCCTGTCATGCAGGAACACCCTCAAAGCACTCCCGACAGATGGCCATCAAGCCTCTGCTTAAAAACCTCCAAGGTAGGAGACTCCACTACTCTCCGAGGCAGCAGATTCCACTGCCGGACAGCCCTGACTGTCAGGAAGTTCTTCCTGAGGTTCAGGTGGAATCTCCTTTCCTGCAGCTTGAATCCATTGCTCCTTGTCCTGGTTTCTGGAGCAGCAGAAAAACCATGTTTTAAAAGTAGACAGTGGCTGGAGATATATACTCATAGGGCAGTTAGTCTGTAAGGTGAAGAAGGCTTCAATCCAGTCAGTTTTGATGTACTGCTCAAGTTAAAAAATGTACTGAGAAGACAGAAATACATTGGTTCAAGTTGAGTAATTTTTTAGACAGGAAAGAAAGCCCAGCCTTATTTAATATATGCACTGAGAAAGACTAGCATTTCAGTGGAATTCAGCATCAGTCCCTCCACAGATCACTATTGACAAGGAGCTGCAGGCCAGAATTCTAACCGACGTACATTAGACTAAAGGGCAAGAAATGATTGTTTAAGGCTACATTTGGACAAAATGATAAAAGTACAGTTCATCACGGCGGAAATGAGTGTAGGTCAGCATGCCCCCCCCTTTCCTTCTGTTCCTCTGTTGTGGCCCTATGAATTTTTGTCTGTTTTCAACTAACCACAGTTTAGACCAGTGGTTCTCAACCTTCCTAATGCCACGACGCCTTAATACAGTTCCTCATGTTGTGGTGACCCCCAACCATAAAATCATTTTCGTTATTATTTATTTATTTATTTATTTCCAACATCAAATAGATTGGAAACACTGCCCTAAATCACTGCTCTGGATAGACTTCTAATGCCTAAAAACTGGTAACCCTCCCCCCTTTTTTTAAGCACAGAAAGCGTCCATCAATGCCAGAGTTAAGGCAGTAGTTCTAGTTCTGAATGTTGGGTTTCCACAGTTCAAAAAGCCAGTCACTCCCAAAGGCAACGCCGAAACAGCACACATTTTACACGAGGCGCAGGGAGGAAAGGACAGGGAGAGAGGAAAGATGGCAGCGGCATAAGCAGACACGTTTTGTTTCACTCCCTCCCTTCCTCCCTCCCTTAAAGGGAGTGCAGACGCTGAACATACAAAAAGCGAAGAATGCAAGACAGTCAGGGCGAAGAACACAACACGTGTGTGTGGCAAGCGCCAAGGGTCCACACACAACAAAAGCGAGAGGAGAAAGTCATCCTGGCTATTTCTGCACTAGACTGTTATAGCACTATTATTCCACTTTCACCATCCTATGGAATCCTGGGGTTTGCAGTTTGAACTGCAAACCCCAGGATTCCATAGGATGGTGAAAGTGGAATCATATCACTGTAACACTGGAATGTGGAAATGGCCAAAGTCCACAGGACAGATCAGAGCAGTGCTTTCGGGTCAAAAAACCAAAACAAAAAACAAAAACCAAGGAGCCTCGGAAGCTCTTTCCACACAAACCGAAGCCCTTGGCTGATGCCCCCTGCTCCTTTCCCGACCGAGTTCTCGGTCTCGGAGGGACCAATCTCCCCCGTTGGATGGCAGATCTGCCACAGGAAAGTTTTCCCCTTTGCTGCTGGACCAAAGGCGACAGCCACACCGACAACTCCCACTGAGCGGTGTGCCCAGAATGAATGGGCGACCGGGCGATCTCCGCTTCTGCAGCCCCGCCACTTTGGGAAGCAAGTGGAGCCCAGCTGCTCGCTCGTCCCGGCAAGCAACTCTGTTCACCGGCATAAAGGAGCATGAGACGAAGAGGGTGAAGGGACAGGGTCTTACCTCCCAGACGTCCCACTGCAGCACCATAAACCCTGAATGGGAAGCCTTCTGTGGGTGTGGGTGTGGTGCGAGCGTCCAAGCAGCGCCCGGCTGCTCACTCGCCCCAGCAAGCAACTCTGACTCTGCAAGCTGGCACGAAGGGGAAAGGAACACTGAAGGGAAAGCCTTCCGTGTGTGTGTGTGGTGCAGGTGCGAGCGTCCAAGCAGCGCCTGGCTGCGCCCAGCTGCACGCCTCCTCTCCCCTCCCGCCAGCACGGGGTCTCCTCTCCTCACCTCCGCCTTAACACTCCAGCTCCAGCTCTCTCCTCTCTATCTCCTCACCTCTGCCTTAATATTCAGGCTCCAGCTCTCTCCTTCTGCTCTCTGCACCTCAAGCTCCACCTCAGGCTCCTCCAGTGCTTTCCCACCAGGCAGGGGAAGACGGGGAAACACCCAGCACGCCTCCTCTCCCCTCCTCCCAGTGCAGGGGTCTCAGAAGCACTGCTCCCATTGACTGTGAGGCCACCTTCTTTTAAAAGGGGGGCAGGATTGAGGAGCGGCGACCCCTGTGAAATGGTCGTTCGACCCCCAAAGGGGTCCCGACCCCAGGTTGAGAACCACTGGTTTAGGCTGATGGCAGGCTCCAAGGATCTGAAACCTAATTTCCCACCCTGACAACACACAGAAGGCTGTACAAAGCCTGAAAAATGGAGCATGGGATAGGAACAGAAAACACAGGAGTCAACTTCCTATTTCCTTCTGGAAAAAAAAATAAAAGAAAAAACTCTAAAAGAGGGGCTGCAACTTGTTGAAAGGGTGAGCGGTCATACCTGAAGCTTTGTGAAATGTTAATTCAACCATCTCCCCTTGGAAAAAAAAAACAGGTTTATGGGTTTACAGAAATGGTCTTAATGTTGCACAAAGCCCACATGCTATATTAATCTTTTGCCAGAAGTTATGTATCAACCAAGAAAAACAAACACATTGTTAGTCTTACCTATGGCTTAACAGAAATGAGCTTGTCAGCTTCCATAATTTGGCATTTGAAACCAGACATGTCAAAGCTCAGTTCAGCAAGGAAAAGAAGGTAGTTTTAACTGTGGTTTGTAGTTTAAACTGCATGGTTAGCAAAGGTGCCAAACACCAATAAATCACAACTAAAATTAAGCACACCTTTCCCAGTACTGAGGTTTGTTGAAAATGGAGGCAAGATTTCCAACTTTCTCCCCACTGAGCTGGAGGAGGAAAAGAGAGAAGGAATGCACAAGAACAAGATTCATCTAGGCTCATGTCTTGTGCATTAAATGAACTCTAACGAGAAGAATCTTGGACTGATAAGAATCTCATAGTTCAGGACCCATTCTGCATAAAATTCACACATGGTTGGTTTGCACATAAAGCAGCCTTTTCTGTGCAGAAAACAGTATTTGTATTTTCCCTTTTAGAAATTAATATTTCTACACAGGAATATTATTTTCTGCACAGAAGGTTTTCCTGTACAGAAAATGCTGTAATTAGGGCCTTATTCTGGCAAAAATTGCATATGCTTGATTTGCACAGAAAACAGCATTTTCTGCACATTAAACACCTTCTTCAGTGCAGAAAATGAATTTTTACGGAATAACTTCTGAATTGTGAGCAGTCTTCAGAAACTGCATGGTTTTTGAAGACTTTCTCACAGCTAGAAGAAAATTGCTAGGTCCCCCATTTCCATGAGGGATACATTGCTGGACTTCTTGTGGATGGCAAAAAACACAGATAACACCAAAAACTATATTTTAACCTCCAGGTCAGGTGAGGCAGGGAGGGAGAGAGGTTGCTCCATGGCCTAACTCCTCCTTTCTGCCTGCTTGCCTTGCTGGCAGAGCACAGCAAGCAGCTGCCTCTCTGAGTGCCAAATCCAGCAGGAGGCCCACCTGCTCAGAGCCATATGCCTCTTTCAGCTGAAGGAGCAGTGTCCATCTCCTTACCCGGCTGAGAGAGGTGTGTGGCTCCCTACACCTCTCTCAGCCAGTCTCCCTCTTTCTCAGAGTCTCCTTCCCTCCCCAGCTGAGAGAGGCACATGCCCCCCCCATACCTCTCTCATCCAGGCACGGGGGCAGGCTCCTTTCTCAACCAAGAGAGGCACGAGGGACCTGGTTGTGCCTTGCCATGTGCTTCACTTGGATAGGGAGGGAGGGAGACTCTTTCCTTGGCCAAGACAGGCCTGGAGCCCAGCTGCACAAAGCAAGGACCCCAAGCAGCAGTGGCAGCCATGGCCCTGGAGTGGGTAAGTAAAACCATGGATAATGCTCTAGCAGATATCGGGGAGCTACAAACATTTGTTGCTCCCTACAAGAAGAAACTTAGTGAAGAATTACACCTCTATCAGAATGACTCTTCAACAGTAGTGTGAACCCGGACTTGAAACCTATTTTATATATAAACATAAGTGAAATGGTAGCTAAAATGAAGGCATAATCATAAAGGCATATTTAAAAAAACAAAAAAACAAAAACCTGAATTGCATAACATTCTCCAAAGTATATTAATCAACAGTCTATATTCTTGCAAAGTACAGCAAACATCTTACAAGTTCTTCTGAAAACAAAACTATGTATGTAGGCACGGGATGCAGTTCATTGAGTTCAACAGGGGTTTATTCTCAGGTATCTGGATACAGGACTATAGCCTAAATCATATAATTTAAAACTGGTAATGATAATACAATAAGGAAGCCAATTTGATGAAAGGCTATATTTCACATTCTAAGCCTGTTATTTCTGATGTTCATGGCAAGAAAACTGTTCTAATATGAAACCCCTATTAAAAGAATACAGATCTCAGAAATACCTTATTTGGTCACAGAGTGATATGCTTAATCTTCCAGGGGTCAGAAGTCAAAAGAGATGAAAGGTGCTGCTCACAGAGGCTAAATGCTACATTTATTTTCCACAGACTTAGAGGAGACTGTCACATTTCACATCTGCCTTCAGGAAAATAAAGGGCCCAGAAGAGTAAAGGAGGTGGAGTGAGCTGGACAAGAAACTAAAATAATATTTATCTTTAGTAATAGTAATTGGTATGACTTTTTTTTTAAGGTCATTTTAATTGAACAGTTCAAAATGGCTCTGGAGATCTCACAACTTCTCAAAACTTCCACAAGCCCACAATCAAAAGTGGAACATAAATAAGTGGAAAATAAATAAGGCACAGATCAGTTTCCATACCAGATTGCCTCCAGCTATAGATCTGTCTAATTAGTCAGCCAAGTATTGCATGTGCTAATCCACTGAAATATATGGAGCTAAATCCAATGTTAGTTCCAATTAGAGTAGACCAATGTGACAACTAATAGCTAACATTGAAATAAGTGAGTTGGTCCAGTTAGCCAAGACTGTCTAGTTGGGACTAGCATTGGGTTTGGCCAATAGATCTTTTATTAATGGAGGCAGAACTATAGAAAAAGGTTTTAAAGAAATGATCAAGTTGGCTGAAAAATACATAGGCAATTCAGAAGGGGTAAAAAAAAAAAAAAAAGCTAGAGTTTGCTGCCAGAACACTGTTTAAGGAGGGACACCTCTCCTCCACATTGAGATCCCCTTTGACTATTGTTCAGGAGTAGCTAAATATCTACTCAGATATTACTGAAAACCACTGAAGAAGTACTCAAGGAAAAGATCTTTACCTTTATTAAAATAGATCAGCAACAGGGTGAGGCCCTGCCCACTCCTCTTCTAACCTGCTCCTTTCTACAGTGCAAATGTTAACGTATGTCAAAATAGCCTGTTACTTCTAAGCTTTCCATTTTGCTCAAGGCCCAGTTCTAGCTTATGTTGGACCCAAAGCCCTAAATGGAGTGGGACTAGGACAATCCTAAATACTACCTATTTCATGGCATGTGTGCCAGAGTACCTTCAAACATCTTTCTTATTAAGAAGAGACATCTGGAATTACTAGGCAAAAATCTAGCCTCTCCTTTATTTTACTCTTTACTTGCTTATATAAGGGAAGGATAACAAAACAAGAAACCTGATGAATGAATTAGTACACCTGCTGTGGGATAACAAAAAACTACAGCTGAGTTCAGTGCTATCTCTGGACCATAAGCAAGCCTGGAAGAACTGACACTAACCAACTTTGCCTTGCCTGTCTTCCTGCAGTTCATCACCTTTATATAGCAATATCTTCATAACCCGTATTTATAAGGGAAATCAGATGGAGCAGCAGCCACTGATGCAGAAATCCACCACAGGAGCTGATGTAGACAAGACAGGAGGAAGAGTGTTGTGCTCTGACCATCCTGATCCTTAGGGCTTCCTCTTTCAGTCAGGCTTCCCTCTCATAGCCTGGGCTTACTGTAAGGATACTGTCCACTCTTTCAATTCTTCAATCTGTGGAGATGAGGCTATTTTAAAACTGACAGAGCAGAGGTTCTGGCTAGGGTCCCTTCTCCAATACTTCTCATTTAAGCTCTGTGTGTTTGACCAAGGAACTACTTGTTTGGTCAAGGAACTACTTCTCAATTTAAAGCAAGTATTGTAACAGACGATGGCTCTGATTGTGCCAGAAATAGAGCCAGTGTCATGCCCTGCCTTGGAGACTGTGGCAGCAAGAAGGAGGATTCTGACTCTGAGGCAGAGGCTTTCCCAGAGGCTGAAGTGTCCCCAGAAGCTGGTCCAGAGGGAGATAATACACAACAACAACAACGGCCTGAGCCAGGGGAACAAATAGGGGAAGACATAGCTGATACACCTACCTTGCAGCAGAGATGCCGCGAAAGGGAGGGCTTGCGTTGCTTGGCCCGTTCAAGTACTAAGCGAGCCCTGATGAGAGAACACCTGTGGCGACAGCAGCCATAGATAAAAGAGGGCTCCAGCTGGTTTTTCCTCCCAGAGTCAGCAACTGGTCTCTTTGGCCCTGAAACCCTGTACTGTGCTCTTGGAGCTGGTTGTCTTGGAACTCTGCCTGTTTGGATTATGGTTTGGATTTGCCCCTTCAGATTTATTTGCTCTTGGCTACCTTTCTGTTTGGACATTCTTTGACTCTCACCTCATGAGTAGGAGCTCTGCAGTTTGTAACTGCCTGCTCTGCCATAGACATGACAGCCAGTGACTGACCACACCAACTTGCAAACATTCCCATCAGTTGAAGGACAAGTGGAGGCAGAGTTGCCCCAACCAGCTCCAGAGGGAGAGGAAACCAGCAGTGATTTGGAAGAATTACAGTTACCTGAGCCCTTTAGCCCCCAGTCATGAAGAAGGCTGAAATGGGCAGCTCAGAGGGAAGCTGCATTGGCTAGATTAAGGAAGTAATGACAAGTAACACCTGTTCTCTGTGACTATTTAGGTCTGTCAGCGTGGCTTGCTCTTTGCTTGTAACAAATTACTTGCAAGCCTCACAACCCTTGTGTTTCAGCTCCCTTGATCCCTCTGGACAGACCTCTGCTTTCTAGACTGTTGGACTGGACCTCGACCTGGCTCGGCTCTACAGTTTCCTTAATAGTTGTTGTATCGGACATTCCTCACTGCCTCCTCCTTGCAGCAAGTATTCTCGCCTCCTCCCACTTGCTGGCAGTGAGGCACAGGCAGGGAGTTGGACTCTGACAAGTAGGGCATGTTGGCTCCTTTGCCTGTCCAGGCCTGTTGCTACCTTGGCTACACCATGACTCTAACATAAGCCTATCCACTCACTCAGGTCATTATGGAAGACCATACTCTATGTGCCCCTTCCATTTAAAGTGACACAATCAGTCACATAGCATAAGGCCTTTTCAGCAACCATATCAAGGCTCTAGAACAGGGCTTTCCAAATGGTGTGCTGCAACACATTAGTGCGTCGCCTGAAGTGTGTAGCTGTGTTGCCTACAATCTTGGAAATGTATGTTATTATTTATAAATAATATATTTTAAAAATATATGTTTTCATGAGATGTTGCATCCCCTTACATTTTGTTGTTACAATTTATGTATGTCTGTATCTCTTATAAGGGGTTAGTTTAACCTTCGGTTTGCTAGTAAAACTGAATTACTGTCGCAAAATGATGCATGTCCAAAAAGTGTATCACCAACATGAAAAGCCTGGAAAGCTCTGCTCTAGAACATACTTCCACTCTTCCAACTCGAGCCTTCCTCAGGCACTCAAAATTTATATTCATGGAAGGGAACAGCGCCTTTCCCCTCTAACTGCAACCCTCCTGTACTTGCCAGGAAGGTCTATAGCAGAAATGTAACTACTTTTGGGCAAACATCATTTCAGAGCTCTCATTCTTGTGGTGCTCTGTAATCACAGTCACTGCCTGGACTGTTTTGGGGCTTTGGTAGCAATACAGTGAATAACATTACTCCATCATAGCTACTCTGGGAACTACCATTTCTGTGAAAGATAATAATAAGAGGCTATAACAGTTCTAAGGCATCAGTGACCTGTTTCCAATTCCATCTTTAGCAATTCAAGCAAGCACCTGTAGTGGATTCTTTTGGTTTTACTTCAGTTGAAACGTGTCCCTTGATATCCTTTTGTTTTGGCTCGAGTTGTTACAAATGGCTTGATTTACCAAATTAAAAAGTGACAACCCCAGTAACAAACCAAAAAACAAACAAACATTGATTTAAGAAGCTGTTTAACAGATTTAGAAGAAGTAGTGATGAAAAAAGTAACTCTTTTATTTAGGTTTGTATCACACCATGCCATTATACCTGGTTATTCTAAAACTTGCTTCAGGTATATTTGCAACAACAGCTCATTGTTGACAACATATACTGGATCCTCACTAGATTTGCATTTTAATAGCTTGATTTTCATATGTTTTTAATCTGCACTAATGCTGTTATCCCTATCCTGTTTACCCCACCGTGTATTTCATGACTGGTTTACCTTTAATTTAAAAAACAAAACAATGAAACTATAATAACACACTTATAGCACGTAATTACAAGCTGTCTGCCACTGGGCAAATTTCATACTTCAAGAGGTTAGACAGGAAGAGAAACAGACCCTTCCAATTTTATGCGCTTTCTCCTGTGAAAAACAAAGGTGCTTATCACACTACTCAATTGTTTCAGGTTGCCCTATTTCAATATGGCTTCACCTATGCTTATGAAGCCATAATAATACTCTTATGGTATGATACCATAGAGTTAGTACAATATTGTCTTAAAAAATAAATTAATAATAATTAAAAATATTTTTTATAAGTAACACAATGGGAGTAACGCTGTGGTGTGTAGTACCACAGGAAAGCCCTGGTGAGATCTTTGTAAAACACCACTGTGCAGTAAAGGCATCTGAATAACTTCCGAAGGGTAACAGGTCAGGATTACACAATTATTGCACTAGAACAGCAAACCATTTATACAAAAAGTCAGGAAAAAAATCTCAAAATGATTTCAAGAATGTAGAACCTAGAAAACTATTCTCTAGTCTTGCCCTCCTCATCCAAGTAACCAGAAGTAGGCTGAGAGTTCTGTGCCTGAGGTTTCCTTGGATACCCCCAAGGGAAGGACAACCAGACCATACTCCCATGACATACCCTATGTAATCATTATCGCAGTGAAGCAGAATGAGACATTCACACTCAAACTTGTTACTGAGCCGTAGTGGGAAAGAGAGTTATTAACAGATTAATTCCAGCATTAAAAAAACAAAAAAAACAAATGAGTCAACAGGACAGCAATGTAGGGAAAGCAATGACGTCATGTGGTAACAGTGAGGCAAAAGCAGGATTAATCCACTGCTACAACAGTACAGCAGCACTGTGTGATAAGCATTTTAATCTGACTGTATGCAAGTAATTTAATGTGTTCAAAATGCTAGCCATCACTGACATCCCTAAGTACCTTGAGGCAAATCTATTTAAATCTTGGGACCAATATATTTAAAAGAATACATATTCCCCCAAATGCTACCTATCCACCAACAATCAGAACTGTTTGCTGGAAATCCGGGATACAACCTCCTGAACCGTTTTTCCCCAGCAGATCAAGCCCCCACCCCCACCCCTTTCCCTCACCCCCAAGAAGACTATCTGGCTTCTTCATGGAATATATCCCAACTATACAGTTACATCAGTTTCCTGTCACTTTACTGCCATGAATCCAAGCTATGGAATCTTGTCATGTGTATTATGTGGAAGTACTTGGTATCTCTCTGACAGAATTTTAGAACCTGACTACAGAGAGTTAAATGTGTATGTACATTCAAGTCACCTGTCAACTTAACAGCAATCCCATGAATTTCACAGGGTTTTCTTAGACAAGGAATACTCAGAGATGGGTTTGTCAGTTTCTTCCTCTGAAATATAGCCTACAGCACCTTGGTGGTCTTCCATCCAAGGACTAACCAGGGCTGACCCTGCTTAACTCCCACGATGAGATGAGACCTTGTGCCATTAGGGTATTTAGGACACAGACGTACCTAACTAAAATATAAGCCCAAGATTCCATAGAATGGAACCATTGTAATTAATGTGGCATGAAACTGATCTATCTAGTGCAGATACATCCAATTGTCAGCTTTTCTATATGTTTATCGGCTTCCCAACTCATTCTAAAATGTCCTTAATATTAAGTTGTTCCACCACCTGATATAATTTTGATGAAATTCAAATAGGGATGTAAATAATATTTGCAAACTCTCATCCTTGAGAAAAGTCAATTGCTATGAGATTTTTTAAAAAAACCATTTTGTTGAATTATTAACATCATGATATGACATAGCATAACCTTTTTTTACACAGCAAAAAAAGAAAAGTACCAGGTTTTATGTATTCCTTCTCAAAAAGTAAAATTTTCCTTACACAAGAACAAAAAGATTAGCACTTTTTTTGTTGCACATTTCTGGATTTGCTTTGTGTGTTGAAAAGTTTAGGGTGGTGCAAAAACTCCATAATATTTTGCATAAAACTTGAGGGGTTTTGCATGAAATAATAAATGAAATACCAAATGTTTCAAATAGAGGGAGAAAAGAAAAAGAAAAGAAAAAGGAAAAAATGCAACAGAGAAAAACTCTGCCTTTCCATTCAAAATAGCATCAAGCTGTCTTGCAAGATGCCCCCTTCATCTTTCATTTATGCTATGATTTGAGGGGAAAAAAGTATGAAAACACAGGACACTCTTGCAGTATCATCATTCGCAGCAACAGTCATCCCTAGTTTTTCAACACTTCACTTTGACAACCACCCTTTTGACCATATAGACATGTACCATTCTTGAGATGTGGGATCTGCTCTTCCGTCCACACATGCTAATTGAAAAAGGGTCAAAACAGTGGACCCCGGATCAAAAAACCAATGCATATCTATAATTTAGCATAGTCAAAAGAGGAGAAGAGGAGGCCATGGAGGTCAGATTTAAAAGAGAAAGACTCCACTTAGGATTTTCTGTTGGGAAGTGAAGCTGGTACCCTTTTCCCAGAAACCCTCTCATGGCCTCCTAGGGCCATCCATCTTGCTTCAGACCCCACGTAGCACTAGCCTACAGAGATAGATGACATATTGGCCCATGAGCCAGTGAGAAGAGACTAGGGCAGGCCTGGCACACGTGCATTGTGGACAGCATGTGCACCAATGTCACCATGTGTTGTGATGTTGCTGTGCTACCCTCAGGAGTGTGTGTATGTGTGCTTATCTGGAGATGATTCTGTGTTTGTCTATCTGTCTGTCTGGTGGGGCTGGAGGAGTGGGTCATGGTGCTGCAGTAAGTGGAACTCCTGGCTGGGAGGGAAGGGACTGCTGCCCTGAGGACTGAACACAAACTGAACAATTCACTTTCTACATTTTGATGTTTCCCACTTTTTAAAAGGGCTCTGGTTCCTAACTTGTCAAATAAGCAGAGGCTTCCTGTACTAAGCAAGCAAAACACTTCATTGCCTTTCACCTCAGCCTATTGTATCTGCCAGAAGACTGACAGGAAGGCAGAAACTTGGTATTATTCTTAAAATGCAAAGGCAGAAGATTGAAACATCTTAATCACTTAGCAAAAGGTCAACATTTATTAACATACTGTTATTTACTTTACATGGAAGTAAAGGAGTGTTATTTCTACTTCAATGGAGGTGCATGGATGGATAAGTAAACATTATTTTGATTATTGCTTTTAGACAATATTGAGACAGAACAGAGTTCCTACAGAAGCAGGCAACAATACAAACACACATGCATAGCCCACCCTTTGGATGCAATAGGGTCAGAAGTGTAACATTATGAATGCTGTATCAAGGATATGAGTATATCTCACTATTCATTTAACATTCTTTGTAAGGAATAGAAAGCTTGTTCCAACTGTTCTCTCTTGTGCTCCAACTTTAACATTTTAGCTGTTTTTTACAGGCTAATCTGAATAGATGAAACATTTCTTTCTTGCCCTGAAAAGATATTATGACCATCTTAAATGTGTTTCATTTCCCCCCATCAAGTTACCACATACAGTGGCATTCATTTATTTGGTCTCAAATCTTATTATGCCAACCAAGCAACACCAAAGGAAGTTCCACCCAGTGACCCTTCTTCCCATCTGTTTTCATGTCTCAAAAGTCACAGCAGGCTTGCTCCAAGACAAGTGTCGAGCCACTAGGAAAACTTGACAGTTTCTTAAATTTTCAAGGTATCAGATACCATTCAAAGGCAGCCCCTTGAATGGAAAAATGGATCAAAGCCAAAGCTTTAAACAGGCTTTTTTTTCCCCAAGAGGGAATGAACAGAACTAGGTCTTCTGAAACTATAATTACCAAGAGCAGCTTAAACAATAGCTCCGAATGAAATACTTCCTATCAATTTCATTTCTCTTAAAGTAGCTCCTTGAAATAATTGGGTGGGTTTCCCCACATTCTCCTTAAAGCAATGTAAGTGACTGTAAGATATCCTTTACTCAGAAACTGAGCTTGCTTAAAAGAAAAACCCTGCTTTAAAGTAACTGAATGTTTACAGATACATTTACCAGTTCTGTTTCATGTCAATGATATGCCTAACATTTCCATTTCCATGAGAATGGTATAGAGAGCACACAGGATAGCCATTGCCAAGTGGCACACAGGAACTGAGCAGCAAGCTGCAAAAGAACTTTTTTTTTTCATGCGGTGTGAGAAATAAACCAGCAACAAAAGGCACTCTATGAATCCACCATACTAACTAACCCACAGAGTAGATGGTCCTCTCCATCTGAATACAATTCACTGCTCTGGCTATATTTTCTCCACTCTGTCTCAGCTAGGAGGATGTAATCTTAGTTTGCCTCTGTGATGTAGAAATGGGGAATATATGCCTGTTCCCAATACCATGCAATGCAACTCAAATTAGCTGTAGCCAACACAGCCAATGTGAAGGGGGAATGGGAGCGTTAGGTTCAACAACATCTGGAGGGCCACACATTCTCCAACCCTGCTTTATCAAGGAGGAACTAGAGTACTTAATTACTGTGAATATCAAGACAAGGCCAGTCTTCACATAAGGTAGAGGGGGCCAGTTGCTTGAGCTGATGAGAAGCAGCAGCAAGAGAGGCATGTACCACATGCACTCCCCTGCAGCCTCCAAAATGGCACAATTGTTGTGAGGAACAGAGCTGCATGTGGTGTTAGGCATGGTGATGGATACCATTTCTTTGCCAGTGCTGAAGTCAGATTCAGCTACCAGTTTGGTCTTCTCCTGTATGTGGAATGCAGGGTGAAAACAAATTTTTCCAGGCCAAGCCTCAAGGCACAACACTGCCCATTTTTGGAGAAAGCCATCCCTTGAGGATCTGTATGAGTTCTTGCTCCTGAAGTGCCTCCTTCCATGCAGGACACATATCCAGAAGAGTGATTCATATAAAAATGCAGAGGTGGGAGAACCAAGTTATTCTTACTTTGGGATGTAAGAGTAATACACACTTCCTATTTTAATTCCAAAAATGTGCTTCTGCTGGCAGAAGATACAGATATACACCTACAAAAGATGATAGTCAGTGCTGAGCAGAACACCTCTAAATAATTAACTAGTCAGTGAGCTTCTTTCACCGTAACAGAGACACTACTATGAGCACCAAAGCCAGCTTCATGATGTTAGCGGGCAGTGAGCTTAGGCAAAGTGCACACTCATAGGTCACCTTCTTCTCTCTAGTCTCCCACCCTTGTCCATTAGTGGGTCCCTTTGGGCTTGCACGGTCAGACTTAGCTGCTCAATGGTGCTCTTTCCAGGCCAAGAAAAGAAAATTAAAAGAGGCCGAGTCAAGCAACAGAAAGGCAATTCCAGTGTCTGCCCAGAGATGCCAAGTATCAACTGTTGCCCTGATACACACACATCCAATTAGAGTATGAGCCTTAGAACAGGGACCAGCAACTGGCACGCTCAATGCCAAATATGTCCTATTGAGGGATACCAGCTTTCAACAAATCCATTACAAAAAGGTATTATGTATGCATGAAAGAAATGTCTATACCTATGGCAAAGGGAGGAGGCCCTTTGAAAGGGTGAGCTGTAACCCTCTAGGCATCATATAGAAACTGTTACTGGCCAAGAGATAAGAGGCAACGCATTATCTTTCTCTACAGAAAACTGAAAGCTGAAATAGACAAAGGAAAATGAGACATACTTTTACATACTTCTGTGCAATACAAATGTGTATGGTGTGTGTGTGAGTTTTTCTGTTTCTGGAGGAACATTGGAAATAAAACACAATTCTTCCAATATGAGGCCTTTCCCATGAAAAGTATGTGATCTATTACTGGGTTAAAGGACCACAGATAATTAGAAGTTCAAGCCATGTCTGGAGATAACCAATTTCCATGCAAAACTACCTCAGGAAAAAGAAGGTTGAAGGTGTGTGTGTGTGTGTGTGTGTGTGTGTGTGTATAGAAGCTTTTTTATACTCCTGACCAAAAAGCAGGTAAAAAAAGAAGTCTTTTTAATATTAAACATAGAATTCACTGCCACAAGATACAGTGATAGAGGACAACTCCAGTGATTTTGTAAGGAGATCCTCCTAGTCAGCATGGCTATATATTATCTCCAGTATCAGTAAGCCTGTGTCCATCAGTTCCTAGAGGGACACAAGAGACAGGATGCACTTGCATTAATATCCTGCTGAAGGGCTTCTCAGGGAACTGGTTGGGTACTTTGTGGGGGGGAAAATGCCAAACCAGACTGGCTTTTGGTCTGATCCAGCAGGACTCTTCTTATTTTTTTTTTTTAAGGAACCTGGTTCTAATCTTTTCTCCAGTATGTCAATGTGTCATCAGTAACTGTGAACTAACGTGCTATGTCTGGACAAACAGACTAAGGAGAAAAAATTTACAGACTAGAAACTAGCAAGGACCTTCTCAGTGGCTGCTCCCTGACTGTTGAACCCCCTTCCAAGATAACCTATTTTGGCCCCTCTCTGTTGTTCTGCCAGAGGCAAAAGCCATTTCATTCAGACAAGTGCTTCATAATTGATCAGTCCTTGAGGAAAAGGATTTTAAACAGGAAGTACTCTACTTTTTTAGTATGATGTAGCACGATGTACTGGTATGAGTGCTGGATTAGTACTGTGGAAGACCAAGGTTCAAATCCCCACTTGGCCATGGAAACCCAGTGGGTAAATGTGGGCAAAACACACTCTCTGAGCTCCAAAAAGGAGGGAGTGCTAAAATTCCACTGAACAAATCTCACCAAGAAAACCCAGTGATGGGTTCACCTAAGAGCCACCTTAAGTCAAAAACAACTTGAAAGCACACAACAACAAATTGTTGTATATCAAAGGTGCTCTTTTTAACTGTTTTGCTGATGTGCTTTTAAACTACTTTTAATTCACTGATAGTTTTAAAATTCATGTTTTAATATTCCAATAGGCTATCTTTATTTTGTTGTTGTTGTTGTTGTTGTATCTGCTTTTGATCATGTTATGAGCTACCTTAAGAGAGAAAAAGAAGCAGAGAGAACTTTGTACATATGTTTGCAAGGCTGATTAAAAATAATTAATCCCCAGTTTACCTTAGAAAAGTTGTGGGAAGATGGAAGAAGGACTGCTATACTAAACACCCGTGTTTATTATAGATATGGAAAGCTGAAAAACTGAATGAAGTGAGGCTTTATTTCCATTTCCTCTTAATTCTTGAAAAGTATTATTTTAAACAACAGAAAGAAAATACTCCCACTCATTGCATCCAATTTAGAAAATATGCAACAGCAAAGAAGAAAGATTAAACTAAACTGAATGTCTATCCCTTCCCAAAGAGTGGCATAGGGAAGTTCCTCTATCCAAATGTCATATCCTTAACAAAATCTATTTTCTGACCAGAGGAAACTCTGTTGCTAATCCTGGTCATATAATGTTTCCGGATATGGTTCAACTCGGGGGCTGACACACTTAGGTCATTACAAAGGTCTTTTAGACAGGTGACTGCATTGGTTCTGAGTGTGGGTGAAATGCTTTTAGAAGCTACATTTTGCACCCCACCCTACTCTCTCAGGTAAAACTACGCCTGCAGCATGGGCACAGCTGATTAACTCTTAACACCCAGCCATCTGGGGTAAGTGCCTCATCCTTAACCAAATCAAGATACATAGTTCAGAAAGCCAGCCACAAGTATACCTAATTGTCAGATATAGCAGAAAATCCCAGTAGCAACTCTTTCTATCACTACTCATAAAATATAACTAACACAAAGTAAATAAAGAATTGTCGTCCTTTTATGGCATCCCAAACCTCTTGCCAGAGGTGGCTTTCTCTCTCCGTCTGCCAATCCTGAGCATTATTATGATGAACATCACAAAGGCATTTGATCAAAAGAATGAGATTATAAAAGCTAATCTCTCATTCTTGATGTAGGTGATGCGACCCAAAAAGGGCCAAGATAACACTCACACATAGAACTGGCACACTAAGGTACACGTTCTTACATATGTTTTGCTTTCACTTGAGTGGCTCCTCCATCAAATCAAAACAAACAGGACTCAAAGCCCTACCCAACACAATGTTCTCTAGCTATGTTGGATTGTACTGCATGCTGGATCTAGGGGCTTCAGGGAGTTGTAATCCGGTACATCTAGAGGGCAGCAAGTTGGGGAAGGTTGCCCTAGATACCTGAGGAAATAATACTTCAGTTCAGATTTGGCTCTGAGCACGAAACTGAAGTGAGAAGTAATTATATAATTCTGTGTGAGAGAACAATGGATACTATAATTCTGCATGAGGGAAACTGATGAACATGAGTGCGACAATTCCTACATTCCCTATTTGTCCCATTCATGTTGCATATGCACAGAAGCTTAGTGGTATCTGTAGTCTCCAGGCCATGAACTGGGTTATTCTAGATTTTATTGGCATCTTTTAAAATGATGTTCAAATTATTGTTTCATTTGTCATGATCTGAAGATTGTGTTTAATGCCTTTAAAGTTTATCAAATAAAAACAGCAGTGTAACAATACTTTTGGATAAAAAAATGATAATTTACTGTTTTGAGCAATTTAAAAACATTTTAATTGTTTTAAAAATTATTTTTAGAATACATTTCCATGTTTCAAAAATAAACAGTCAATATATCTGTACCTTTGTCTTCATGGAGGTCCATTAACCTTTCTCATTATCTGTGCACAGTAAAAAAAGGGAGGAAAAACAGATACATGAATAGCATCTCATATCTGAACAGAAAAAAAATTGGAAGAAAGAAGTGGACGGAGAAAGGAAAGAGCTATTTTGAGGGGCCCAGGAAAGCAGAGACGGGAAATGTCTACTCGAGTAGCGTAATTCATCCCATCCCAGCTGTGCTTCCTCCACTATCCAGGAATAGAAAAAAGATGGATATTAGTACAAGTGAAGCCTGTGGCTTACACAACTGTGTAGTCACTTCCTGACTAAGAAATACTGGACAGCCTTAAAAGAAGGTTGTCACTCGCCTCCCTTGAGCAATGCCCTCATGCCATTAACAGAGGCATGCCAAGCTGAAATTTGCCAGGTGCATCTTTCCATGGCATGGGGAGATTTTCCCCTAGTGAATTTCTTCTCCTGTTGTTACTAAAAACAGAAAGACTATGCTAGGACAAAAAGCTGTTAAGCCTCCTTTGTAATCTTTTTTCATTAATCTTTTTGTCATAATATCTTAAACATGTAATACCAACTAAGGTAAAATGTGTTAAGGTATAACCTTAAAGCTGCTGACAAAATAAAAGACTTCAGTCTCACGTTTCACATAATGTTCATTATGCTCTGAAATCATGCATATACTGTATTGCTCTCTGATGGATAACAAGTGTGTGTATGTGTGTGGCTTATCCTTGCTCCAGTAGACTTCCTTCTGGAAGACAGCCTGCCTGTTTGGCAGCTCAAGGCCTGTCCAAATCTCATGCCCCACTGCCTTTGCTTTGAAGAGCCTTTCCTATGTCAATCACATGGGCTGCTGACAGGTGGTCCTCACATCACTTGCAGACAAGAAGCTCTCCGACAAAGTAGCAAGGACATTGGTAGGTCCCACCAGACTGAAGGAGTAGCTGGGGAAAACTCAGGGCTGTCAATTTCACCTCTGCACCCCACCCTGAGATCTGTCATTACTGCCCAAGCAAACAGACCTGACCAAACACAGCCTGGGCAACATTTCCTCCTTTCCCAGTACTCCTCCCACCAGATGTCTGGAGATATAAAAACAAGGAGCCAAGAATTACACCAAGAAAAAAAAAAGCTGTGGCTCCACAGAGAGCCAGGTTACAAAAGGCAAGTACGGTGGCTTTTATGATGGTGACCACTTTTCTATGGTCATCTTGGATGGGCAGCAAAGAAAGGAAATTTGTTAAGCCCTCCTTCGACTCACAATGATGCCTGGAAGGCTGCACTGAGCTTGCTAGCTCTCCATTGCTACAAGTTTGCAATTAAGAAAAAAGGGCAGAAGGGAAACAAGAAGTTTGCTGCTGCTTTTCACACATCTTGAACACACTTGAATCTCCTACCTCTGTATACAGCCCAGCAGGAGGGAAAACAGAAGTCAACCTCACTTACTCTTCTCTCCTGCTGCTCCTATTTGACACTCTAGAGGTCCTGCATATAAACCACACTCACATCCATTTGTTTATTTAAAGTAATTTTACCCCACTTTTTAACTCAAATGACTCCACAATTCACTTGCACAAGACTAATAAAAACAATTCCCTGTGCAAGCTTGCAATATAAAATACATGACACCTAAGCAAAAAGGGGGGGGGATGGAGAGGGAAGAGGAAACAAACAAATTCAGCCACCAGTTCTTACCCACTAATTCTTATAAAGATCAGCTGGAATGGAAACAATATAGGGTGAGGAGCAACCAATTGGAGCTAATCTATCAGCCAAACCAGTGGAACTTAACACTTTTTAAAAAAATGTTAAACAGTACTGAACAACCCTACAACCCATTTAAGAGGTAAATCACCATTCCTGGATGATTCCAGGAGAGGTAGTTCATTTTTTTAAAGTAAAAAAAAAAAAAGGCTCATCCAAGAAACCTGGAGAGGTCAAGGGCTGCAAAAACATCCATCCCTGCTTTACTCCAAAGAGCAAAAAGTAAAATACTTGGTCTTCCTTTCCATTTTTATCATAATAATCCCATGGCCATAGAATAGTTTGAGAGATGGTGGCTGATCCATTAACATTTTTCAACCTTGAAATTACAGGTCTCAATAGTAGGAAGAGAGGAAAAAGAATGATAATCTAATGGTGGCCCAATGTTCAGTGACAAATTCAAGAGGAGGACTTGGAGAGAGTAAGTGGCCAAACAGAGGGTAAACTTAATTCTCTCTCTCTCTCTTCCACTCTGCTCCAAAATGGCCACTCACAAACATATCCCTGGAACTCTAACTCTGTTCTGGTATTCTCCCTCTAGGACAGGTAAACATGTGGGAAAAGAACTGAACTAGCCCATTCTCCAAATGATTTCCAAATGTAGAAAGCAATGGCCCGAAAAAGAGAGATTTGCAATCCAGAGACCATGAAAAAATGACAGAGAAGATGGGGCTAGTACCCATTTATGTGTTTATTTTTCCAAACAAACAAACAAACAAATAAGTGCCTGAATAAGACTTGTCAGGGAGACATAAGCATGCACCGCTGGGGGGACAGCCAAATAGGTCATTTAGAGCACTGAAGCTAGCAGAGAAACAATTTAGAACGGTGTTACTCAAAAGGGTGGTCTCTGGACTGGTGCCTTTCAATGAGCCATTGGCTGCTCTCCCAGGAGTTTCCAGGAAAGAAACAATTGTAGCCTATCAGTACAAATATGATACTGGTCCCTGGTGCACTGGGGGACAGGGATGGAGAATAACTGTTCCTCCACATCACATAGCTTGAAATATACTCACCCCTCATAATTTTCCCCAAGAATTCTGGTCTCAAATCTGCTGTTCTTGTCTTTTTTAAAACATTCTTTTGGAGAACTTGTGTGAAACATATTGTTCTATCCTTCTCCCATTTCAATGCATTGTGTATCCCTGCATGGCAGGGACTTGGACTCGGTGGCCCTTGTGGCCTCTTCTAGCTCTACAATTCTATGAAACGCAATTCCACCTTCTTTTACATCTCTTCTGCCTTTAGGCAGGTTTTAATCCTACTGGGAAAGGCGATTCTTTTTTAATGTAACATGTTTATGATACTGAATGGTAAGATGATGATGATGATGATGATGATAATGATGATGATGATGATGATGATGATATTAGCAGCAACAGCAGCATTACTATTAATGTTGACATTATTAAGGGCCTGTTTAAATCATAGAGAGTATTTAGGAGCAAATGGCTTAAGTATCAATGATCTAGCAATTACAGACCATAAACAGATAAAAACCCATTCAGCTTGGAGAAGCATGGCAACACAAAAGAAGCTCATTATTTTGTCTCACAGGTAGAAGAGCTTAAAGGCCAGGAAGCTTGGTAATAAGTTCTGAAACCCATTTAATTAAATGAACAACCACTATAGTGAGGACATATCAATTTCCCCCAATAGATTTTGAAATAGGAAACACCGGGGATGATGTTGATGACAATGACAATGACAATGATGATGCTACATTTGAAAAGCTATCTCCAGAACTGCAGCACCTCGGTACTTATGTTTTTCTAGCTAAGATCAGTACCACAGAACATTTAATTAAGATCACACGATATAAATATGATCTAAGGGTTGGAAGTCCTGACCACTTCAAAGTTAAGTCCTCATATTTTTACAACATTACCTTCCTAATCCTTGAAGGTACATAATTATAAAGTCACATACAGCTTCTGATTTTGAAAGCATCTGTTTTCCTCATGGGCTATCAGCTTTTCAATGACCACTAAGTGGTGTGTGCACTCTTACAATTCAATAAAACTTTAAGAAAAGGCAATTAGAAGCTAAATCCTCAATCAGATACCTTATGACAGCAGTTCTCAACCTGTGGGTCGCGACCCCTTTGGGGGTCGAGCGACCCTTTCACAGGGTCACCTAAGACCATTGGAAAATACGTATTTTCGATGATCTTAGGCTCCATTCCCTCCTCAGTGGTGGTGTGCAAGTGCGAGCCATGTGCTCACGTCCTCCTGCCTCCTGTTCAGAAGGGACTGAAATCGCTCCCCTTCTCCACTACCGCGAGAACCTCCCGTCTGACGGGCCAGCTTGGGGAGGGGTGGCGGCAGCACGGGGGGCAGGCCCCCTCCTCACCATGGCCCCTGCCCCACTTGCCAGGGAGGGGGGCGCTGCGGAAGGGCCGGGGGGCCGCAAGGCGGCGCTTTTCGGGGGGCGAGCTGCGCCCGGTGCAAAAGACAAAGGTGCTGGGATTCCTCCCCCTCCCCGGTCAGGGTCGACACGCTGGAAACTTTTCCCATACTGCCCCTCCAGCAGAAACGAGAGCGAAGCAGAAGCAGAGCCCAAGGGGGTTCTCGGAGTTTCCCCGGGGGAGATGCACGGCTCGTCTTTCCCTCCCTGCCCGTTCCTGACCGGCAAGGTGGTCTTTGCCGGGAAGGGGAGGCATTGTAAATAATAAATAAATAATCTTATGGTTTGGGGTCACCACAACATGAGGAACTGTATTAAAAGGCCGTGGCATTAGGAAGGTTGAGAACCACTGCCTTATGAGATGCTATGGGTCTTCACTTGTTGTTGTGTGCCTTCAAGTCATTCTCAACTTATAGCACCCCTAAAACAAACCTATTATGGGGGTTTCTGTGAGAGACTGAGAATGCAAGGTGAGATTTGTAAGTCCTAATAAAATTGGTGTAGGGCACCAGCAGAAGCAGCAGCAAGCCCTGCCACCCACTCACTTCTGCCTTGTGAAGGAACCCTGCTGTTTCAAAGGCAGTACTGAGCAGCTGATGTGCTGCCCACTGTGTATTCAAATGTATTATGTACTGTGTAAATTTGAATTGGTGGTGGGTTGAATCATGGATCATGCTGTATTTTTTGTAGTTTTGTATTTTGTATTTTTTGTGTCTGTTAAATATGGTTGGAGGGGTGGTATCTGTGGTTTTTCCACTTTTGTGGATGTTTTGCAGCCCTAAACCCTGTGAATGTGGAGGATCAACAGTACTGGCATAATTTCAGCAGTGTCTTAAGTGGGCACTTAAATACAGAAGTGGAAATCTTTGATCCTCCAGATATCTTTGTCTACAATTCCCACAGTCCTTTGGACTGGGCTCCTGGGAGTTGAAGTTCCAAATACTAGGAAAGCCAAAGATACTCCAACCATGATATAGTACAATGTTGTACAATATGAGGTTCACAAAAGTAAGCACAGACCAGCAACCATCTACAGCAGTCAACCAAAAGTTAGAAGAACTCTTCTTGGCATGGAAAATCCTGGTCCAGATTTCTGAACATGTTTGAAATTTACCATGTGGACTCAGACAAGTCACCATCTCTTTCAGCCTCCAAAATCAGACCAGGTTAACTCTGAATTGCTGTTCAGTTCATGGAATTAGCACACTGCCAGGCAGATAGCAATGGATTTTTTTTTCTCTTAAAGCACAATTAATGCTATAGGGCGACATTCATACCATCAGGTAGACAGATGGAACCCCAGTCTGTTGGGAAGAAACAGAACGACAAGCAATAACTACAGCATGAGCTATGAGCTTCAAATATTGTCAAAACATTCTCTGCAAGAAGCCTGGTAGCCCTCACTGCAAAAGCTTAATGAAAATAAACACTTTTGATGATAACTCAATAGCAATGGTAGCTATGTATATCTGAAGAAAATATGTGTGTGGGGATAATACAACAGAAAAAAACTGACAGAGCATCAATTCACCATGAAGTGCTCTTACTGAGCTGTTGTACAGCTCCTATGTATTTCAACACAGCTTTCACAAAACAACAACCCTGTAATTCATGCTTCAGGATTGGGAGTTTCAGACTCTGAAATAATTATTGTCCATAAAGGACCAAATGCAGCTCTTTTTCATTTCTATAGTAAATACATTCCCTCAACTGAATGTTACACTTTCACCTGCATCTTATATAATACTAGCACTTCTTGACACTGTTGGTAAAGCAGCTAATCAAAACAGATGTGGCTTCTCTCTCATTCCCTTTGTGTTGCTTCCATGTGGAAGTAGAGAAATGTCAAAGGTAAATGTCTCAATAACATTTTTAAAAAAATAATTGAATTTCTCCTTCCATCCAATGTCTTGATGAAAAGAAAGTTACTACTCTTCCCAGCTAAAACCAAGGGGCTGCTTGGGTTGCATCCCAGCTGCATTACCACAATACGCTCTACGTGGAGCTGCCCTTAAACACTCCAGTTGCTAAATAATAATAATAATAATAATAATAATAATAATAATAATAATAATATTATTAATTATTATTATTATTATTATTATTATTATTATTATTATTATTATTATTTCCCGCCTATCCCAACGGATCGAGGAGGTACTACAGCAATACATCAGATACATTAAAAGCATTAAAACATAAACCATCATCCCCACCCACCAACCCATCTAAAACTTCCTAAAACACATTAACTATTAAAACAAAGGACAGTTGGTGGGAGGCGGTGGAGTACTAGTCTGGGAAGGCCTGTTGGAAGAGAACAGTCTTGATTGCTTTTTTAAAGCAGTCAAGACTGGTAATATGCCGGGTCTCCTCCAGCAGGCCATTCCATAACTTGGGAGCGATAGAAGAGAAGGTCCTCTGGGTAACCGCAGCCAACCTAGTTCTGACTGGTTGCAGTAAATTCCTCCCAGAGGACCTTAGTGTGCGGGGCGGATTATATGGGAGAAGGCGATCCCACAGGTAGGCTGGCCCCAAGCCATGAAGGGCTTTAAAGGTAAAAACCAACACCTTGTACTATGCCTGGAAACTAATAGGCAGCCGATGCAAAGACTTCAGAATTGGTGTTATGTGGTCAGTTTTAGATCTTCCGGTGACCAACCTGGCTGCCATATTCTGAACTAATTGAAGTTTTCAGACTAAGCACATGGGTAGCCCTATCTAGAGTGCATTGCCGAAGTCAAGCCGTGAAGTTACCAGCACATGCACCACTGTTTTTAGGTGTTCCAGGTCCAGGAAGGGGCGCAGCTGGCGTATCAGCCGAAGCTGATAGCAGGCACTCCTGGCCGCCGCATCAATTTGAGCTGTCATCTGAAGCTGCGAGTCCAGGAGCACCCCCAAGCTGCGGACACAGTCTTTCAGGGGAAGTGTGATCCTGTCTAGAACTGGTTGACAAACCTCCATACCTGGGCTAGGGCTCTTAACAGCAAGTATTTCCATCTTATCTGGATTCAGTTTCAGTCTGTTTTTCCTCATCCAGTCCATTACTGCTTCAAGGCATTTGTTTAGAGGTGAGATGCCACCCTATTATCCGAGGCATGGAGAGAGATATCTGGGTGTCATCAGCATACTGATCACACCTTGCTCCATGCTTCCTGATGATCTCTCCCTGTGGTTTCATGTAGATGTTAAATAGCATTGGGGACAGGATGGCACCCTGAGGGACACCAGATTTAAGCTCCTTTTTCGAGGAGCAGCTGTCCCCAAGCATCACCATCTGGTATGTACCTGAGAGATAGTACCGGAACCACTTAAGTGCAGTGCCCCCGATCCCCAGCCCTCTCAGGCGTTCCAGAAGGATATAATGGTCTATGGTATCGAAAGCCGCTGAGAGGTCCAAGAGTACCAGCAGGGTCACACTTCCCCTGTCGATACCTAGGCGAAGATCATCCACTAAGGCAACCATGGCAGTCTCGACTCCATATCCTGCCCTGAAGCCAGTTTGAAATGGATCTAGATAATCTGTTTCATCCAAGACAGCTTGGAGATGAAGACCAACAGCCCTCTCGATCAGCTTGCTTAAAAATGGAAAGCGTGGCAGCTAAGATTTTGGGCTCATAGTATGACTATTTTTTAATAATTCCATTGACTGCCTATTTATTTCAAGGCTCAATTTAAAGTGATAGCATTTAACACCTTATATTACGCGTGGGGCAAGGGCAGTGCATGGGCCACATGAAACTCCAATACTTTTTTTTCCCAAATCCCCTGGGTAAAAAGAACACCCTGAATTGACCAAGAACAAATAAGGGCAGGACTATAAACAGCTCCTCCTCTGGCAAACCAAAAAAAGCTGGGTGAAAACCAACCAAGAAAACCAGGAATTGGGAATTGGAATTGACTTCTGGTCATTTCTGACTTGTATTCTTTTCCAATGGTGGCCACCCATCATGGGGGTGAAAATGCTGTGTGTTGCAGTTGCCCATCTCTGTCCTAAACTGTGTGTGACCAGGCTATGAGAATGAATACTGGCATCACTATGAACTTGCCTGGCCTTCACACCTGACAGCCTTAAGACAGACATTTCTCTGATGCCCTAGTGACAGCTGTTAGTTTGAGGAGTACTTGGGGCAGGACCTCTTTTCTTGTGGCTCTACATCTTGGGAATACCCTTCCCAGTGAAATATGTGTGGCCTCTTATGGGTGAGCAGGGAGCTTTAGGAGGCTCTTAAAGACTGTTGCACTTCAGTCTGCATTTCGCTAGTTTTATGGCCCTGTGTGTTAACGGTTTTGTTTACCCATGGCTGTTATCCTCCGAGATCATTTGAATTTATTTTAGGAGCATTAACTATTCATTTCAGGAGTGTACTTAGCCAACTAGTGGGCTCATGACACAACACCGAAACTGAAGCAGATAACAAGTGAGCCATGTGTCTGAGCTAATGTATTTAACAAGTAAGCTAATGACTTAAGGTAGTAAAATATACAGTTACAATTTCACACAGAAGATAGCAAGCATTCATTCTAAAACAGTAGAAATAAAAGTTTTAAAATTGTACAGAACCACCTTCCAGAAACTAAATCCACACAAGTCCATTCAAGGTTGGCAAACAGTTAAAGCCTCACAGAGAAATTAACATGAAATATTCTAAATGTTATGCAAAAGTTTGCCACCTGGGAGAGTATCCAACCCCCTGCTGAAATTGTCCACCACATAACTATTAAAAGTATGCAAGTCCGGGATGGGGGTTGTTAAGGAATTTTTCCACACGCTGAATAAGCTTGTGATGAAGGTCACAAAGTCACGCAAACTAGCCTTGTTCTGGTTGTCAATGTATGCTGTGGCCACAAACACCCTCATCTGATACACCAGGGGCATGGAAGGGACTGTACGCTTATACCACTGTAAACACATAGGGTTCCTTCACATGAATGGGAGACTTGGTTGACTCTAGGGTCCATTGCTGTGTGGAGAAGACTGATGAGTATGCATTAGTAGGTGCATACAGGGCCTTCCACAGGTGTCCACAAGGTGTACTGACAGGGAGACTTTGCTCAGGCACACCTAAACACATGCCTCTGTTTCCCCATGCATTTAACTTATAAGGAATTGCTTTAAAATCTTTCTTCCCTCCCACAAACCTGGCCACTCCAGATTCTATATCAGAGGTAATACTACATACAGCATGCTCTGTCTTCCTGTGGGATAGAAAGAACCAGACAAATGACAAAACAGGAAAGTACTCATCCCACTCACACAGCATTTCACTCCCAGTTTCTAAACTCTTCAAATCGTTTTTACCCTGGAGGAAAAAAGCATGGGAGGGAGTATCATAAACCATCTATCATACAGTTTGGCTCTTAAAGACTCATGAAAATGTCCAAGCCTTAATGGTTACTCCGTATGTTAAAATACATTTAAAAAGAGACTATTTTCAAGGAAGAAGAAATAAAATACCCCTTACAAGTTATTTTGCAGATTATAAGTGCTCAAAGGTTGTCATATGTTAGTTATCTTGATAAGAGCCCTGCAAAGTAGGCCAAGATTCTCCTACTGAAGACAGAAAGGTGCAGGGACTAACTGCAGCAATGATGGCCTTAGCCAACACAGTGACTTTATGACTGAGCAAGACTTGAACTTCCCAGTTCACAGTCGTCACTGCAGAGACTAAACTGGTTCATTTCATTGTTTTCCTAGTGTGGTATAGGAATAGGACAGTGGAGTTCAAATCTCCACTCAGACTAGCATGGGATAGCCATGATTTCTCAGCCTAACCTACCTCACAAGATTGATGTGAGGATACTAGTGAGGAGGATTAACATGTATGCTGCCCTGATCTCCTTAAAGAAAAAGACAGGTTAAAATCCCACAAATATATCAATAAATATATATAGTGCACCCTCTTCTGATGTGACCACACTGCCACAGGGCGCTCACATTACGTCCACTGATTACAATTCGACACAACGCTTCACTAGACCTAGCATTCACTTTTTAAAAAATTTACATAAGGGTTCCTGGAACAGAACCCCCACCTACACAGTGGATACACTGTACTGCATAAATAAAAGGATATCTTCTCATGTTCCAAATTACACAAGCTGGGCCCCCATTCAGCACCACGTATGTGTATTGAAGTGAATTTTCATTCCACAGTTTATTTGTGAAGATGCCAAATGTGAAGATGCCTTGCTGGAAATGTACCTCCATAACAAGAAAAATATCACATCACATACGTGAAGGTCCCAGGAGAGTCTTGTGTCAAGACTGTTCATTCAAACCTGCTTGTCCTGCACAGAGAGAGGTGATTCATCCTAGAACTCCCTAAGTGTTCAAGCCAAAATTGGCAGCTAGATAAAGAGAACAACTTCCTTCACCTCCCTGGAGACAATTAAGCAATTGGAGAACATTCTGTTTCCTTTGTAAAAGTGTGGTTTTGTTTCCACTGGAGATGCTATAGAACTGGAGGAATCCACAAGCCATAATGTTGCAAAAGGGCAAGAAGGTATACATGTGAATGTAGCATGCAATGGACTGCCATGTGTGCTGCAGGGTCATAGCAATTAAAAATAAGAAGGTGTAGAGGGAACTTCAAAATGCCTCTGTTATTCTTCCAGAGCTTTGGGGAAAACAAAATAAGCATGTACCTTTTCATGGGTGGAGATTTCAGAAGGAACATGAAGTCAGCATTCTACTGAATGGGCAAACTAAGACTGTATCCTAAAACTCAGCAAGTTTATGGTCCCCCTAACATGTTGTACAATCTATTTGCTGTTCATATGCATGAGATATTTCCTAACCTACACCCTGAACACATGCACTTTCCTTTCCCATGAGCTAGTGTTGTGAAAGGAGAGCAAGGTTTTCTCTGATTATTTATATGCAACGCAGGAGTGCAAAACTGTAGCTTTTCTTTACCATCTTTTCTCCTCACAAGATTCCTCCACCATTAACAGTTACAGGAGATGCAGCTGCTCAATCATTTTCCTAGGAATCAGGATTCCACAAAATCTGGAATCCTGTTTTGATGTGTCAAAATCAACATTTGCAAGAGAAAAATGGTAAACAATTTTGTTTTATGTCTCAGTTTCTATAGTGCTTCAGAAGTATCTAAAACTGGGAATCCAATGGCCACCAGGTAGAATGGCTAAAATCCACAGAAATGGACAGTATAAAAACTATTCCTTCTATTCTTTTGTTATTTCTCAGTTTCTTTTAAATACTCTACTACCTGCATTCCACTCTTCTGTTCATTCAGCCTTTCTCTCTCTCTTCACTTTCATTCCTAAACATATTAAGCAGTAAGAATTCTCATTCTTTCCCCACAACACACACAGACACGTTGAATCAAGAAAGCTTCATCAGACTGATATATACAGATAACAGATCTAAGTTGTTGCAAAAAGAAAAGCCAGTAATGAAGGTTTAAATGGCCTTTTCCTCCAGACTCCAAGTAAAGCCAACCTAAAGAATTTGGACAAAACTATAAGGCTTGCTGCTCTTGAAGAAATCCCAATCTTGCGAAATATTTAAAATTAGAAGGAGGAGGAAATGATACCTTCAAAATAACCAAACAAACAAACCAGATTTCCAGGATTTATAGGAATCAGAACTTCAGAACTACACTATTGAGGATCACTGATGTAAATTCCTATTAAATTTGAAGTGGGGAAAAGCTGGCTTCAGATTGCTGAAAAAGCACGTTACTATTTTTACAGGTCATCCTGTGTTTATTTGGAGTTGGGTACCTACTGAATTCAGAAAGGCTTATTCTTGAGAACTGAGTTACTATCCTGACATGTAAAGTACTTAAACTAGGAAAGTGAAAATCTGTCTTTGTTTTATTAATGTTTTTCTGAATCCCACTTATATTTTCTTCCCATTCTTGCTTTATATCCTTGTGAGATTTTATTTTTTTAAAAACTGCAAAATTTCTCAGCATTTTTATAATGTGCACATTTATTCATGCTAATTACCTAATACATGTATTTTTCTCCATTGACTACATATCTACATATTCAGACATATCTTTTCAGCATTTTTATGAATGTGCATTACTTTGTGCAAACCTAACGTCTCCAAATACCTTTAAGGCTCACATATGTGGAAATTCTTGAGGCAAATCAAAACTTCTCCCGACAAGAAGTATGAAAAGGCTACTTTCATTGAAATTGTTGGATCCAGCTAAATAAATTAATATGTATCTGGAAAGTTGTATCAGATAAGTGAGCCTCATCAGAGTATTGTGTCTCAAATTGTTTCCTGACTTAAAAAAAAATCTAGTCACACATGTTAGTTAGTTGATTAACTAATGTTATCCTCATCTTTGTTTTAAAAAATCCACACAAGTTACTAACCTTGTCATTACCTGGCATCTTTGGGTAGCTGCCAAGGCCCCACTACTGATGTCTTCCCTATCCCCTCTCCTGAGGGCACTCTTGAGCAGTACCACATGGCTAGGTCTGGATTTAGCAACCATTTTGTTTTCCTGCAATGCAGCCATTTTCTGCACTATGGGAAACTTAAAATGATTGCCTCTAACTACCTGGCTCTGCTGCTCCACAGCACAGTTGTCCAGTAGGCCCAACAGGAGAATATTGGTCTAGAATTCCATCCCTCCGGAAGTAGCCAGATTCATATCTACCTGTTCATTTCTATCCTGAACAAAGAGGGTTGGAGTGCTGCATTCCTCTTCCATTGCCCTGTTCACTCACCTGCATGCAATTCCTGGTCATCCAGGCTCCTGATTATTGCACCCAACATAGTGATTTTAAATAAGGCTGAATTATTAAGTTAAGGCTACATAAGTCTACATATAGCAAAAGAAAAATCTTATTTAAAGGATAATACATATGTGCCACAGCAAATACATCATTTTCTCTTGTTCAGGAGGGAGTCCTCTTCAAGTGGGCACTACCATCTGCCGTTCTACTTAAAGCATTTATATACTGCATTTCAGGTTAATGCAAACCTCTCAAAGTAATTAGATGTATCTATATTAAAATAACACAGATATTTCATTCCTAAAAAAACTAGTAACTTGATTCATCATGTTCTTAACTTGATCAACAGGTTCACAGTATGACCCCACTGGGTTATACAGGGTTTATTATTATCTCAAATAATCTGCACTACACCTGCCTTTCTGGGGAATAAGTCAATTAATACAATTGAATACAATGAAACTTCTGTGTAAAGGGGTTGCACTTTCATGTTACCAAAGCAGTGCAGAGATGGCCAGAGTTTGAAAAGATACTTATCTCAGTTCCTAGGGCCATGGTGTTTGGCACATTGGGGGGCTGAGGGGTACAATCCAAAAAGAAACTTTTGCAAGTTCTGGAGACATCCCACAGAAAAGCAATCTATGAGGTCCTGAGTGTCCAGCTACTTAAACCCATAGACTGGCCTTGAAAAGTACAGCCATTCAGTAAATTTCATCTGCATTCACACTTCCAAGTTTCAGTTTCAACACTAACAAGTGAGTTGCTGATTGAATATGGTGCATCTCGGCATCTCACTCAGGCCAGAATTCTTACAAAGCACTTTGCCATGTAAAGAAATTTCATGCACATCCAGCAAAGGCTAGACACATTTTTGTCACTGGCTCCTTACTGTATCCACAGCAATACATGCCAAGATTGCAATGCCTCATTTATTACTGCCTACAAAGAACAGTCACTGCTCGCATGCAGAGGTTCATGCACGAGTGCAGCCTCCCTCCTTTGGAGCAGATGCATCACTTGGGACCATATTCTCCGTTTGGCCTATGTATGGAACCTCTAAAGACTGCAAACTGAAGGGGGAATATGCTATCTTCATAAACCGATGAACTAGGATACAGAAAGTGCCCTTACACTTCAGTTGAATCAGATCCAAATACCACTTTTTTTTTTTTTTTGGCTTTTACTCTTGTGATAGATTTGTTTTACATGCCAGACTGCCGCAGGAATGTTATTTTGCACAGATCCACAGCCTGTTCTGTGCTACTTTCATTTTGATGCACTCTTGTGGTGCTAAAAGGAAAAATGAAGGAGGGGGATTTCTCAGTTTCCACGTCTGTGAAAAGGTTTCTTTGGCTGACCACTGTTTTTAAAAACATACCAAAAACCACCACCACCCAAAAAGCTATGGACCTTATTTTGACTTCAGCTCACACTGAATACTCCAAAATAATATGCTAGTCCAGATGTAAAATTAAATCAAAAGAATAGTGTTACATGAACAATTCCTAGTTAAGCCTCAGGTCAAATGCCCCCATTCCCCTTCCTTCTTCAGCATAGGCAAAGAGAATGCAGGGAAATCTCCCACAGTTTGTCATATCATTTGAACAACTATGAAAAGAGTCAGTTTCAAGTCATGGATTATGCAGCTGGCATTTTCCTAAACAAAAAAACAGGTAACGTGTAGTCTTCTTCTACCCCTCTTCTGCAGCCCATATTGTCTCCCACTATCATGATCCATCCTCATCCAAACCATAGTGCCTTCCCCCCTCGATTCTTCCCTTCCATCAGTTTAGGAAGGAAAGCTGTGCATTCCCTTTAACCCTCATCCAAGCTGACAGAGATACTTAAGTCCAATGAAATCACATTTTGTTGCAGAATTAACTCAGAACTACACTTACAAGATGGGTACTTTATGACATTGTCACTTGAAGAATTATAAACAGCATCTTCAAATCTGTTTGTTTTTACAGGCAAAAACTGTCCCCAAGAGCTTTTGCATTTGTATTGGTTTCGTTTTATATGGGCAAGGGCTCAGCCTAGTCATTTCTAGATCTGCATTGACACATGATATTTGCCGCATCTTTTTGTGCATCTTTAAGACACTTCCAGTTTATGGTGACACTAAGGAGAACTTATCATGGGCTGTTCTGGGACTGAGACTGTGTGATGTGCCCAAAGTCACCCAATAGGTTTCCAGGGTCTCCAGGGTCATAGTCCAATGCTCAAACCACTATACCATGCTGGCTTTCTTTCTGCCCCTCTCCACCATCAAACCCTGACTTCTTCTTACCTTTAAGGCTTAACCCTATGGTAGAAAGGACTATATTTTGTGTTTTTTCTTGACCATTCTATGAGTGGTCAGCGCCTCGTTTTCAACTCTGCTTTCATCCTACGCTAAGGCAGGAAGTATCTCCTGGGTCAACTGATAGTTACCTCAGGGGGTGTTGTCATTTGTGTTAATTTTTTGTGGGACCCAGCATTTTTTCTTTCTTTCTAGTCTGGCACCATGACCATGTACACATTGCTCCATAGCCCTTCTCTCTGATTTTTTTTTTTTTGGAAAAAAAATCAGTACATTTGAGATAGAAATGGAGCCAAACTGCACCTTTGTCCCTGTTTAGATTTATCGTGGGTCATACATGCAGATACCTACTGCAAAGTTCCAACTCAGCCTTTTTTGCTGATTAGAACAATGGATAGAAGAGTCTGTGTCAGTCTGCAGCTGAAGTGTGTACATTAGGGATGGGTTTTCCAAAGCTTTTGTTGCAAAGAGGAGGGAAGGGAAGGGAAAGGAAGTCAAATAGCCCTTTTTTCATATTCACCTCTCCCATTCTTAGAGCCAATGTGGTGTATTGGTTTGAATTTTGGACTGGGGCTTCAGAAGACCAGGTTTCAAAGGCCCATTCAGCTGTGGAAACTCACTGGGTGACACTGGGCAACTCACATTTTTGCTGCTTAAGAAAAAAGGAATGGCAAACCTCCTAAGAATAAATCTTGTCAAGAAAATCCTGTAAAAGGGATATGTCCTATTGTTGAAGGTAAAAAACAACAACTTCCTCTGTTCAGGAGCAAGCAGGGTTCACAGCACTGGCCTTACTTCTTTCCTACCCATGAAAGAGAAGACCTAGAATTATCTGATTTCAAAGAAGACTCTCAACTGTATTTCTGCAAATGTTACTGTTCCTAGTTTTCTTCCAGTTATGAGGCATATCAGTGACTGAAACACAAAATGGAGGGTGAGGCTCCTCTGAGGACAGATAACTAATAACCCTTTCATTATCTAAAAATATACTTTGCAGGCATGGGGTGAAGTACAACTCTGATTTCAATTAAGAAAAAAGAATGCCATGACTGTCAGAACTTTGGAAAGCAAACAAACAAACAAAAAATAGTATAGTTGTGGTGGGATGGTGGTGGTTGCATGAAGTTTTTAACCATAAATCTGTATTGTTTCTCACTGTTGACACAATGTACTGGCACTCTTCTCAAGAATAAGCACTCAGCACCCTAGACTGTTCATCATAATGAAAGCTGCAGTGGAATTTTCGACTTTGTTTGCAATTGTGGTTACCCTACTTCTTGTTAATACAGCAACTTCCCGTCTCAGGGTTCCCATTGCTAAATCAGGATGAAGCACGGCATCTTTTGCAGTCTTGACCTGCGGATGTATTTGAGCTGAAACTCTGCCTAGTTCTATTTATGATACATTGCCTTTGGGGTAGGAGTGGCTTCCAAAGCAGGAATCTCTTACTGAAAGCCAACTAGGAATCCATCAAAATATACTTTCCATACATTTGCTTGTGCAGTGCTCAGAATTTCAAAATAAATGCATAAATAAATAAATGGATAAGAGAAACCCACTGCCTTGGAGTGCTGTGCTTTCTATAAATACTTCCCAGTTCCCCTAAACATTAGGCAACACATATCCTCTTGTTTGATCAGTTAGGAACAGTTTACTATTCAAACAACACATATAAACAGTAAGTTTCACTCAGAAGAATCTGTATAATTCTTCTAGATAAATGCTAACACAAACAAGACAGCATTTTAAATATTTGCAAATAATGCGGCATAGTGGGCAAATGAGCCAATGAATACTTGGTTCTAATCTTACGTCAGCTATGATTTTACCAGACAACATCAGATAAGCTGTCTTCAGTCTCATTGTTGAGCAAAAGGCAGGATATAAAATTACCACCACCACCATCATAATCACCCCTACCTCTTGGCCTCAAACATTCCTTCTATCTCTAACATGCTAGTAACATTACTATATTTTCCCTCACAACCCTGTAAAGCAACCTAAATGGAACACACTACCTGGCCCAAAGGCATAGTAACTTTGGACTAACTTGTAGAATTGTCATAATAAATAATTACAAAAGTTTGAAAGTGAAATATGAATAGCAATTATTACTGTCATTATTGCATTTACAATTTCATCTGTATTTAAAAGATTTTGTTGCTCAATTAAAAGTACAGTCACACAAATATTAGGCCTGCAACCCTGCTCAGCTATGAAAACCCACCAGGTGAAGTTGGGAATATCACACATGCTCAGGCACAGAAAAACCTCAAGACAGGTTAATCTTAGGGTTGCCATAAGTTAGAAATGACTTGAAGGAACATAATGACAACATGACAATAACTGAAATGCCCTAAAGATGCCAGATCCCTCTGATCTTGGAAGCTAAGCAGGGTAAGCTCTGGTTAGTACTTGGATAGGAGATTGCCAACAAATACCTGATGCTATAGTACCTGCTGCCTGACGGAACTACATCATATAGACCGATAGCCGGACTAGTTTAGTTGCCTGAGGAAAGGACTCTGATGATACAATCTCAGCTGGCCAACATTTAACTTTGAACTGGTTCTATACACTAGCCAGTCATCACTGTATATAAAGCAACACATGATAACATAAAATCCCCAACACAAACACCTGTGCTACCCCAGCCCTGCATGTTCTGGGTTTACTGGTGACCTAAGTGCATGTGGTAGACAGGGAATTAGGTAGCCAATTACTGAAGGAAAAACATTTTGTCTTGTTTCTTCAACATGCCTGTGCCCAGGGCACACAGCATCACTGTATTAAAATAGAACTAGCTCTCTTGAACAGTCCAGCTGGCTATGCCCTCACAGCCTGCTCTTGGGTAAAACAGTGCCCTTCCTCCATGTGGATATTCATGTTTTCAGTACAAGAATGGAAAATGTCTCTTTGCTGAACAATGCATAAAATGCATCCTAAGAGGAAAAGCCTGGTTTTTCCCCAGCTTTCCTCCATTTCCATAGCACGAAATACCAAGAACAATAAAGATTCTTTTAAAATCTTAAATAGACATTATCCTGGATACCAATAAATCATTCCAAATGAGAAATACATCTATACTGCAGTATCTTCCCCCAGAGCAAAAGCCAGGCAGCAGCCACTGAACTCTACTCAATGAAACAGAGGAGAATCAGAAAGTCAACTTGATCAAGCATTTTGTCTAGCAGCGAAACAAAATATTCAGCCAAACAAGACTGAAGAACGAAAAACATCACCATGACACATTCCTCAGTAACTACAACGAGCATCATGACAATAGAAACCACTGGTGGGACCTGTGCCCCACAAGATGCAAATCCCATCATGCTTGACTACTTGCATGGCTGGCTGGGACTGATAGGATTTGGAGTTTCAGAATGCCTGTAGGCCCACACAGTTCTCCTTCCCTGATTTAAAGCTACTACTTCCAAGATCTATCTAAGGATGTATGAAATATTCACAAAAAGAGTTCAAAGGGGTTAAAAATGGCTAAGTACCTTGAGATATTCTTCATTTCAAGACCCTTCTGTAAATAAACAAACACATGAAGAAATAAAACATGTGCACATAAAGATGGGTCAAGAAAAGGGTCTATTACCACCAGACATTTCATATTTTATAATTTTTTTAATGGAAACTTTTTTTTTTTGCCAAAAGATCTTGAAGTGCATGTGTACACACACACAAAATGAAAGAAAAGAAAAGTGCTCAAAATCCATTGTCCTCTTCCTCCAGCAAAGAAAAAACTCCTGAAATTATTTCTTTTTGTTCATAAACATAAAATAAACAAACATTGTACCAAGTGCACATAGAGGAAGGGCAGTAAGATTAATACGCCCAGGGTTGGAGCTGATAGATTTAACTGTGAAGAGCCAAAAACACAGTTGTTGGAGAAAAGGGACCCACTTTACACAAAGGTAGAGAAGGGCAATCTGAGAGAACCTATGTTTGTGACAGCTAGTCCCTTGGATACAAAATTAGAAGTAAATGCTTCGAACCTCCTCCTTTTGGCCATGCCACTGAGGGAGAAGCCAATGAACCTGAAGTTCATTCCTATAATGTGAAAGCACTGTTTTATGATATGTCTGAACCAGATCAGAACAGATCTTTATGTATCAAAGTGGACAACATGGAGAAAGCTGTGGATCAACAGGGTTCTGATCTGACCTGTAATAAAAGTTCTGCTCTGACAGTCAGTTTACTTTCAAACTCGAGTCAAACACAAGTTTGCAGGACTCTAAATAATTTGGGAATGGTGTACCTGGAAAACGCACATTCTCCCACGAAACCCACCTTCATGGCACTGGCAGCTTTCATGCCGGAAGGCAATGAATCTTCTGACTTTTAATTTGTACTTTAATGGATCCATCCAAGATGCTGAACCACGTCCTCAAATATAACCCCCTAACTGGTGCTTCTGCATAACTTTAGCATACTCTTGTGATAGCTCCTTGGTCTTTGTAACACTGTTTGTTTCGATATGCTCTCCAACAAACTCTGGGGCCTCCCCACCCCGACTCCCGCAGAAAAAAAATCAACTCTCACTCAAAATGCTCTCAGAGAGAATCTATTCAACTCCAGATATCAGTTAAGGGGCATCCACTGAAGGAGCTGCTTCAGCATGCCAGAGCAAAAGGAACAAACATAGAAACAACCAGTAAGTGCCAGATTGTTTTTGTTTCCTTAATTTTTGTGCCACAATAAAAATCATTTGCACCTTCATGGTACTGAGTATCTTGTGTACATGAAGATTAAATCCATTCCAATACCAAAGAGTGAAAAAGTCAAAGGTGGAATGAACACTTCTGAGAAGCATGATATATACAGTCATGCTAGATTTTTAGGCCTTTTGAAAGTTTTTTTTCAAACCCTAAAGAGCATCTATCTTCAAATATTTTAGCAGTCTCCAGTTATGGCTTCAGGAAAACTCAGCTTTCATTCTATACAAAGACATCCACTAGGTTAAAGGGAAAGTTGGAGGTAAGAATTATTCAACTTTTAAAAAACAAAACAAAAACACATTTAATTATACTTATATTAACTATCATCTGGAATTACTGCACTGTCCTTCTCCGTAGCTATTAATACAATTGTGATGTAGGAACTGACAGAGTAATCACTGCTTCCACCCATTCTTCTCAAAAATATGCAGTTACAAACCAGACCACTTCATCATATTGTTGACTCATATTTAGCTTGTGGTCTACTAAGACTCTTAGATCTTTATCGCATGTACTGCTGTCAAGCAAGTTGTCACCCATCATATACTTCTGGATTTCATTATCCCTGCCTAAAAGTTCTACCATTTATCCCTGTTGAAATTCATTTTATTGGTTAGAGTCCAGCTCTCTAATCTATTGTGGTAATTTTGCATTCTTACGTTTCCTTGGGGTTTCTCATTCAGAACCCTAGGACTCCATGAGAAGTTGCTAGGGGTTCCTCCAGAAATTGTGATTGAAAAAAATAAATTCTTTTTCAAAGGTTCCTATGGAGTAAGAATATTGAGGAAGGCTGCTCTGAGTTACTAGTTACCCCTCCTAAATTGGTATCAATTGCAGATTTGGAAAGCATGTCCCCTGTTCAGTCATCCAAGTCATGAATAAAGATTTTGAATAATAGCCGGCCCAAGAGGGAGCCCTGGAGCACCTCACTAGTCATTTCTCCCTTCTTAAAACCCTTACTAAAATTAAGATACATTACAACCACAGCATTCCCCTGATCTATCAAGCTTGTAACTCTATCCAAAAAGAGGCAAGATTGTCCTGGTATGACTTATTTTTCAGAAACCCATGTTAATTATTAATAGTCAAATCATTACCTTCTAAGTGTTCACAGACTATTTAATTATCTTTTCCAGGACCCTTCCTGACAATGACATCAAGCTGACTAATTGGTTACAGGCCTGACTAACCCAGGCCTGTAACTCTAATAAAAAAGAGACAAGATTGTCCTGATATAATTTGTTTTTGAAAAACCCATGTTAGTTATTAGTAATGAAATCATTACCTTTAATTGTTCACAGATAGACTGTTCTTATCTTTTCCAGGATCCCTGCTGAAAATGACATGAAGCTGACTGGTTGATAGTTATCCGGGTTCTATGTTTTTGCCCTCTTTGAAAGTGAGGACAACATTTGATCACCTCAACCATCATCCAAGAATTCTCAAAGAGATTACACAAAGAAGCTCTTAAGCCCTTTGTACTCTTGCATGCAGCTCATTTGGCCCGAGATCCAAGAGTGTTTTCCCACCACAACTCAGTTATGGATAGTTTGAGAATGTCAGTAATTTTCCAAGGTTTGCATTCTGAATACTATTACCTTCCAGTTCCCACTGCTTTCCTGATTTTGCCCCCTGCCAAAAAATAACTTCCTAACACTGGAAGCATCATAGTTCATTTTCCCATTTTGCTTTTTTTGCTTGTTTTCTGAAGGAAAAAAAAAAGAGCAGGGAAGGAAGATACGCTCCACAATTTTATTCACTCTTTGAATATTTCCGGGTTTTATTTGCGAGCAGCACAGCTGCTGAGCAAATTATACTGAAATTAGGAAAGCTTTTGTTTCAAGTGTGGCCACACAGAAGCTCCCATAGTGTGCTCCAAGAGTTCATAAACACACATCTAAAATACCAACGCACATAACCACAAAGACCAAATCATTACAGGAAAATGATAGTAAATGCTTTAACCATGGAACAAAATGCTGAAGGGCCTACAGATACTGTTACACAAGCACTAAAACCCTCAGCCAAACAACAACAAAACAAAACAAAAAAACCCCCCAGCCAGTTAGCCTCCAATGGAATTTTCACAAAAGAGAGAGAGAGAGAGAGAAAGATCTGAAAAGTAGTATAATTTGTATATGACTTATTCAGCAATATACAGCATAACAGAGCAGCTAAAGCACCACGTCAGTAGCTAATGTTACTTGATACTTTAACTAAAGCTTTTTTAAGCATTAGGATTTGCATGCTATTAGCAACAATGTCATAAACGGATGGGACTTCTTTAAAAAAAAGAGAGAGAAAGAAAGAGAGGGAGGGAGAGAGAGAGAGAGAGAGAGAGAATAAACTCCTTCCACCTATTAATTTGTTAACACTGTGCTTTTCTGGTTACATTACTCCATTCACGATTAAAAGGCATTAACACTGGACCATCTCCAGGAGCAACTGCTGTTGCTGCAGTGCAGAGCTGCACTGGAGGAATTCTGTCCTTTAGATGACATAATCACACAAAATCCCTTTTACATATCAAGGCTTTGGGAAAAGAAAGGGAGGGGGAAAACAGGAGCAGACAACCCCATTTTCCTTGCCCAAATCCCTTTATCTCAGAAGAACATATTATTGCACCTATTGTACCTGTGGTTGCGTGTGAACTATTTTTCCCCTCAAAAGCACAGTTTCTATCATTTCAGATGCCACAATGCTTCTATGAGCTACCATGGTGCCTGAAGTCATAACTGACTTACCTTAATATTGCTCACCTCGCCAACTTCTGCTCCATCACCACCTTTCTCACTTTTAAGCTCCTTGCAGATACTGCTTATTGTTGCTGCTCGTTCAGTTCTCTAAACTCTCTGTCCTTCTCTCTGTTTCTCTCTCCCACCACAGCTCTCTGCAGTCTGGCAATAGCCTACGCCACTTTGTAAAGACCAGCTTCCCAAACGTTCCCCAACAAGCGTTCTTTGTTTGGCCAACAAAGAAAATAATCAGTAGACTTGGGGGCTGCATCTGGACGCAGGTGGTCAGGCCTCCACATTCACTAGGGTTAGGGACATAGGACCCGCCAAAAAGTGGAAAAATCACAAATATCAAAATGTGTGTGTGTGTGGGGGGGAAAGGCACTGAGGCATGGCAAGAAGAATGGGCACCAAGGTTCCAAACCAGGTCAGGGAAAGGAGAGGGAAAGAGGTGGGTCAACATGGTGGTCCTATACTTCCTTAGGTGTGTGGGGGCATCAGAAGAGGGTTTGCGGTGATGAGAAATCAGGCTGTGAGCCATCCTTAGCTGGCCAGGCAGTGGCAGGAGGAGGAAGAGGTGGTGGTGGTGGCGGTGGTGGTGGTGGAGGAGGAGGAGGAGGAGGAGGAGGAGGAGGAGGAGGATCAGACACAGGTTTTTAAAGGGCTGCATGGCCTGATCAGAGCTGTCAAGAGAGAAGATCCTCCAGAAAAGAAGTGCCTGAGGTGGGGGAGCAGGGGTTTGAGAAAGTCTCAGATAATCAAATCCATGAAAAGTCAAATCTGCAGATGTGGAGGACCAACTGTACATCCAGATTCATAGCTCTGCTCAGTCAGGAAATATGCTTAGCAGCACATGACGCATCATTCCACCTCCCTATATTTCTCCTAAAGAGCTGTGGAGAGGATAATTGAGATACGTATTTAAGCACTAGCACAGCAAGAGTGCAGAAGACATTACTACCAGCTGGAAAACAGGAACTTTTTAGCCTTTAGTACTCGTTGTTTTCAAAAAGCTGACAGATGTTCAGCCACATTCATGTTGTCACCATGAGCCACAGCCACTACAAAAGCTCTGGAATGGCATCCCAAGATCCATATGACTTCTGGCCCTGTAGAAGCATGCCTCTCCACAGGCCAACCAGGGTAACAATATGGACTAAGGCAGAAGGCCAGCTGAACTAGCCGAGGGGGAAAATCTTGCAGTTGGCCTGCAGAGGATAAATATTCAATAATAAAACTAATTTGTCTGTCCTCCTTCGAATCATACTCCTAAAGTAGTATCTAGGAATTTGAGAATACAGTTGGTTGAAGCAGGCAATGGGGCTAGACACTTCAGCAAGGCTCAGGAGAAATCAACTCAGAGCAAGCATTTCTCATCTGCACTCTTGCCTGGTGTGGGGCTGCTGTGTTAGTTGCATTTAGCTTTCATGGCTAAATTAAAGCTTTTATGAAATTCTCAACAGATGTATGAATTGTGGCTTCTCTTCATACTTGTGCTGTATTTTCCCACAGCTATTCCAGTGTTTGAGCTTTACTAAATAAAACCTACAATTTTATTTTTTGCTACCTTGAAGATGCCCACCCTGGCAATTTCACAATTTGATTATTAAGTGTCAAACTCTTGCAGGGAATTAATTTTAATTTATTTCTTAATTTTACTATCAGACTTGCTATCAGAATTTTCAAGGCAGTTGGAGATGTGATGAAAAGGTGGGGTTGTTTTTTCATATGTGGTGGACCTGTAAGATAGCAGGGAAATTCTGGAAGGAAATGCATGATGAAATTCAAAGAATTTATAACGTAAATTTTGAAATGAAGCCAGAGTTTTATCTGTTAAATATACTAGGGCAACAAAGAGAAATAAGGTGTCACCAGAAGACATTGTTATAACTGCTGCAAGATTGATATATGTGCAATATTGGAAAGAAAAGAAATATGTTGATATATAAGAATGGAAATTCAAAGTCCTGGATATGGTTGAGATAGAAAAATTAACATTTTCTTTGAAAAATAAACCTATCCAGAACTTTGAAAGGGAATGGAGAGAAGTTTTAAACTGGATAAAGACACTGTATAAGAAAAGAAAAAGGAATAAAGTAAGAGTGTATGTAATGTAATGTAACAATGTAATAGGGTAATGCAACAAAGTAACAATGTAATAATGTAAGATGTAACAATGTAAGTATGCAGTAACTATGTATGAATGACATGAAAACAAGCAGATTCAACTGGAAATAAGCTTGGAAGTGCAGAGGGTTTTTATTTTCAATTATAAACTTCAATAAAAAATATTTTAAAAAAAGAATTTTCAAGGCAGTTAATAAAAGCAAATTGGCATACAAGAAGAACTCTGCATCAGATCCAGCCCACCCAAATTCTTCCAGATGTTCCTGTCATCTGTCCCTTTTGCCCATGAGAACAGTCCCCATAAACCTATAAGACAGAGTTTATTGGAACTGTAGTACAAATCACTTCGAAGATACTCAGTTGGGCAGATCTGTACTAAATCAAAACAAAGTAGGGCTCAGAGGGCTGGATGCCTAGAAATTTGGGATCTGGGGAACTGACTGATGGCTCAGTTCTTTTCCCTCCACACCCTCAATGCCTTAACAAAGAGTGCCAGGTCTTTCTCCTTCAGAAAGAAATATTGCTCAGATGCATTCGTCACTCCTTCCCAGATGAACCGTCTTTTTTTTCAATAGGAATATTAAATCTGTTCTGCTAAGCTCACATGTACATTGCATACACTTCATAGAAGGAATCTGTCGTTTTTAGATGTTAATGCAAGCCCTTTAGGTGTTTAATTGATTAGATCCTAACTGGCTCTGCTGAAGCGAGTATCACAACTGCACCAATAAGGAGGCTGGGTGGGAAAGCACACAAATACTGTATTTAATAAAGATCTGCTGATAAGTGTAATAACATATGGCTGCTTATTAAGCAATGTGCCAGTGATTTACGTGAAAACTTAGAACTGAACCAGATGAGAAGATGCCATCTGTACAATTAATATTACTGGTTGTAGGTATGTGCCATTTTCAGAAGTCTGGGGATGGGACTCTGTAGGTCTCCATAACTGCATCAGTGGAAGTAGATGCAGAGATGGTACAGCAACATAAAGATGGCATAGGAAGTCATCTGTATCAAGACAGAAAGTTGCTTTGCTGGTTCCCAGTCTGCTCAGGAATCAGCACATCAGTTTTCTATGCCAACAGTGATCATTTTTCGTTACCCACCCCTCTGCTGCTACTGCTGTGCACCACTCCAAAAAGTACTTTATTGTGACATAATGGAACATCATGCTGGCATAAGTCAAAAAAAGGATGCCAGCCTAAATAACTGAATGCTATCTTGCACCAAATAGGATTCTAGGCTAGTTTTATATAGATAAGGAAAGCATTCAAACACTTATTCAGAACTCTTTTAGCAAAAATAGCATACTCCAGAAACAAATTCATTGTGTGTGGTTCCTGCTCACATTCCATCCCACCTGTGGACACTCAGATGCTCCAAGGAAGCCCCACAGCAGGGCATGGAAGCAAACAATAAATCCCTGACTATGGCCCAGCACACTCCAAGAAATATAACTTCACTAGGCCTCACAAAGACCTCACTAGAAGTTCCATTTATCATGGGAAAAGTCCATTGATATATCTACACTACCTAAATTTATCTCACCACCACCACTATAGAAATCTATAAATTATATATGTGTTGTGTTGCATAAAGGAGTAGATTCCTTTTGTCTTATCTGAATCTGCTCTTCATCAATTTCACCGAGTGGCTCCAAAAGTTAACATTATGAAAATGGGACAGGAGAAAGTCTCTTTCTCCTCACCTGAGCTTGTTTGAGGAACTTCCAATATATTCTCAGTTCTTCTCTATTCCTCCCCACCCCAATGCTTTGCAGAACTATTTGCCACCTTTGACTTTCCTCCATTTTCTTACGTTCCAACTTGGAATCAAAACTGGTGCTGTCATGACTGTCATGGACATAAGATACTCACCACTGTAAAAGTACAAAAGTAAGGTAAAGAAAAACAAAGTGGCACTTATTGTTGCCTTAGTATTCAATCCCCTTCCCCCACACCCCGTACTTGGGAGAAGCATCTTTGGCAGCAGTGGCAACTCCTAGTCTTCTTGCACATCTTGTAATATTTGTATATCTGATTCCAGCACTTTTTGCCCATTCTTTTTGGCAATGACAAAAGACATTTTGAAGCCCTGACACAAAGTCTCAATCAGATTATCTGAGCTTTGACTGGGCCATTTTAAGACATTCATGCCCTTGTTTTTAAACCACTCCAGTTTTGCCTGATCTTTGGTTCCATCCACCTTGCCATCAATCCCTATCAGGGTTTCACTCCCTGCTGAAGACTGTTGTTGCTGTGTGCCTTCAAGGTGCTTTTGATTTACTGGGATCCTAAGGCAAACCTATCATGGTGTTTTCTGGGCCAGATTTATTCAGAGGGTGTTAACTTTGCCTGCCTCTGAGGCTGTGACTTACCCTTGGTCCCCCACTGGGCTTCCATGACTGAGTAGGAATCTGATCCTTGGTCTCCAGAGTCCTAACCCAACATTCAAACCACCCCAAAAATGATGCTCCACTGTGAGGATGATGATCTCAGTGTAAGGAGTACTACTGGTGTTGTACCACAAGTGATGTTTTGCAGTAAGGCCAGAAAATTCAATTTTCCACAGGTTTGTTGTGCCTCCCATATGTACTTTTGCAAATTCTAAATGGGCTTTGATAGGGCTTTGTTTCAGCAATGGCTCCCTCCTCACCACTCTTCTGTAAAACCCAGATTTGTGGGGGATTCAGGTAATAGTCCATAAGCTATAGCTCTCTCATCAGCTGTGGATCTCTTCAGCTGGTATAGATTTATCATTATCTTCACAGTTGCTTCTCTGAATAATGCTTTCCCCACCAGCCATTGTGTTTTGGTGGACAGATTCATGGTTGAACCATATTCATTTTATTTATTTTGTTAGGAATGGATCTAAGAAAGCTCCACGGGACATTAATAACTTGTGGAGTTCAACAGACCAACTTTGTTGGTTCTGGTAACTTAGTATAAAACTGTGTTAGATAGCACCTGGTCTTCAAGATACAGTTTTGTTTTCATGATCATACTTAGTAATGCTCTCCATAAACTCTGGAAACCAGACACATATCTGACTTCATGTGGCAGTGGAAGAATTCACAGGTGATCTTCTGGACTTTTAAATATGACATATTTAAGTATGTCACAGCAAAGGCAATAAACACTTATGCAACCAAAAATGTCAGTTTGGTTTTGTTTCTTATCTTTTGAGCCCCGGAAAAAATATTTTGCACCTTTACAGTGTTGAGTACCTTGTGTACATCAAGTGGTAACAATTCTAATCAAATCTATCTCAATTCCAGTTTGTAACAACAAAATATAGAAAAGCAAAGGGCTGTATGAATACTTTTGCAAGGTACTATATTCTGTACTGAACTGCCCTGAATATGTTAACATGTCCCTGTAGGCTATAAACATTTTTTTACCCATTTTCACATCATTTCAAGCTCTATGAAACCATTTTTGAATGGGAATCTATCAGAGGAAGGGTGTAGCAAAACCACTTCTGAGTTTTCCTTGCCTATGAAAACTCTATGAAATTGCTGGGATCACCATGAGTTAACAGGTGACTTGAAGTCCACACACACACACACACAGAACTCACAACAGTCCATGTAAAGATCATGTTTTACCCAGATACCACCCTGAGAGATGTGAGATATTAAACAAGACTACAAGTGCCTACTTTACCTTATATGTACATATTAGAATACAGGTAAATGAGGGGATCCTTGACACATCTGTAATCAATATGCACAGACATTATTCAACATTGAGATGCAGCCCTGAATTATCAAGCCCTGCAGGTGCACAGAATTTGCATCCCACCAGCATTTTATTCATCCTAGTATTATTGTGTGATCATCATGTTATGGATATGCATCACCAAACATAAGGCCCAAACAGCCTATGTTAAAAACTTAAACAACAGTTAGAATTCCTTTAAAGCATAGTCTCCTCAAGTCAATAGTTAGCGGACTTTGTGTTACCCAAGCAATCAAACAAGTAATCTGTCCTTTCAAGGAGACCACCCTCATATTGTAGAGCAGACATTACCATCACATTTGTTAAAATGAGAAGAGAAGCAAAAAAGAAAAGAAGTTTTTGGCTTTTACAATGAAGTAAACAGTAAATCTGCAATTTTGAGTGCACTTACTTGAGAGTTCTTTTCAAAAAGCATGTATGAGATCACGCTGCACATATCCTATTTTGATAGAAAAGTTTGACAGCAGAGTTCTAAACAGGATAGTTGGAAGGAAAGCATGTAGAGCTGTGGTTCTTAAGCTAAGGTCCAGGGACCACTGGGGTCCGTGGAATCTTCATAGAGGGGTCTGTGAAGCTCTGCTGCTGGATAGCAACACCTGTGGCAGCAACAGTGATGTGTCCAAGGTCACCCAGTGTGTGAGCTGGGACTGAATCCTGATCTCCAGAAATCTTCAATAAATAAGTATTTGAATATTTAAACAAATATTTGAATATTTAAATCTAAATTTAAATATTTAAATATTGACTTAAGTCTTGGGGGTCCCTGGTAAAGAAAAGGTTAAGAACCACTGATGTAGAGAATACCTGACAGTTAGGCTTGCTTATCTAGAATTGCAGATACCTATAGAACTTGGAAATGTTAGCTCCTAGACTCTCTCAGGCAGCACATCCATGGAAGCTTTAGCTCAACACTGTGATTTTTCCAAACACTGGATATCTAACTGGGTCCCTTCAGATCATTAAGAATTGATTTCATACAGAGAACATATTATTCACATACTAGAAATGACCAACAATTACAAGCTAGCTATTCAACTGCTAAAAAGGATGCTGGGTATGTAATGTGTTAACTTATTTACAGTGCTATGTATGAACTTTCCCCAGGAACCATATACTTCCATTGACTGCCAGAGATGGAGTGGAGGTATGATAAGGAGACAGGTTGGAAACAAACAATAAAACCTGATGTTACCAGTTTTCAGGAATTATACACAGAATTAGGGTTGTGCGTACTCACACTAAATAAGAAATGAAAATACATAAGAAATGACAACACTATTTCTTCATCCAGACAATCTAAATTTTTCAGACTTGATGAGCTGGCAAAAAAACAGATAGGACACTGGAGCCCTGTTCCCCTGCTGTCACCACGGACAAAGGAAATTTTAAGTTATCACTTATGCAACTCTCATTGATTTCAGTGGGTCAACTCTGGAAAAGAAAATAATGCTTGGTAACGTAGAAGGCAATAGTAAAAGAGGAAGACCACCTTACAGACGGGTAGACTCAATCAAGAAAGCCATGGTCCTGAGTCTGTGAGAGCCAAGCATAATTGTTGAAAGACAGGGTGACCTGGAGATCTCTAATTCATAGGGTCACCATAAATTGAAGTCAACTTGATGGCAATTAACAACAACTAACCCTAGTAATCTCTAAGGTTGGATTTTAGCCCTTGGTTGGCCAGCAGTCATACAGGCCATTGATCCTGGATACTACCACAGGCAAATATAACTCTCTGGTAACAAGGTCCACCTATTCAGTTCTGTGGATCCTCAAAGCAACACCTCCAACCAACACCACCACAATCAGCAGCAGAAAATATCCAAATAAAACTGATAAGCAGAGAGCTGGACTATTTGTTCTTCCAAAGCAAATGAATTCTTATTAAGTAAATTGTGATGATCTGGAAGCTTCTGTTCATTTTGATTTTACTGTGGATATTAAATTGATTGTTTTCAATTACATGTTATATAGTTCAAAGTTGGCACTCTTCAAATGGGAAGCTGTTTAAAAATACAAATTGTTTTAAACTGCACAGGCTGACAACTGATATTTGGTAATTTCTGAATCCCCCAAATGTGGCAAAGCAAAGAAAGGGATAATCTAACAAAGGGATTTTTGTGGCATGCAGTATTTATGCTTACAAACATATGCAGTGTTTTCTCTCATTCAAATTTGTTTGTATTTTAGACCATGAAGACTAGTGGTCTCTCAGATGTTGTTGGGACTACAACTCTTCTTGGACACACAGACTGATACTGATATAGCTCCAAGTTCAACAATCTTTCAGGGGGCATACGTTCTCCCTCCTATAGCCAATCCAAGATGTTTTCCCACATGGCAAAAAAATGGGTGGCACCTCTTCCCATTCCATAGCTAGACTGCTAGTTGAATTTTCTTCAACATTGGCAACTGGATACTATCCACATACCTGAGGCAGCAGGGAAGCTTAGAAAGTGCAGGGCAAGCTATTTAGCCTACAGCTATCTCTTCCAACACTTTGCTTCTGCCTTTTATTAGCTGCTGTCTGAAGCAGTTCTCTTAATCTGCCTAATCATAGGAAAGCCATACCCTTATCCCTTGTGGTTGTGTGCCTTCAAGTCAATTTTGACTTATGGCAACCTTATAATTCAATTTTCCTGGCAAGAAAATCATTGCCTTCTACTAAGGCCAAGAGAGTATGATTTGTCCAAGGTCACCCAGAGGGTTTCCATGGCTGAGTAGTGATCTGAACCCTGAATGAGAATTTGAACCACAAGATTTGATCTCCTAGAGTCCTAGTCCAACACTACATCATGCTGGTACATACAAATTCAACACCCTGCATTTAATCACAGTACTGTTCCCTCTTTCAACCAGTATTCCTGTCACTAACATCCCGTTAATTTTCATTTCTCTTTGCTGACCTCCAATACATTTTGTCTATACCTGAAAACATACACAAATACAGAGTCAAATAAGCCAGGAAACCTCATAAGAAATCAGATGTTGTTTATCAACCTACTATTTTTCATTATGGAAAGAAATAGTTGCCCTGTTCAATGCAAATCAATGTTTTAGAAAAATAAAATAATTCATGCATGAAAATTCATTGCCCATTGACTACAGCACATGTAGAAATCATGCAGTCCTCCTGATGTTGTTCACTTGTAGCTCCCAGCACTCTGTCTAACATAGCCAGTGATGAGGAATGCTGGAAGTTGCAGTACAAGAACATTGGGATTCCAAGCTCAGATAACCATATCGAGTGGACACCTGCGCTTGTGTGGAGTTGTTCCAGTTTCAAAGCCCAAGCATACAGTTTTATATAAGACATCACCCTGCATTGTGTTAGCTACAGTAGTTTTCAGTGAATATAATTTACAAATTGAACAGATTGTTCAATAGTTGCTAATTATTGAACAGGTGCAAGTAGATAAGACCTCAGTGTTGTGAATCCGTCAGAAGAACCCCATTGAGAGTATATCTGCATGGCTCTTTTCGGAAGGAGTCATTTGGATATTCTAAAATCAATTCACTTTTCCTCCAGTAAGTTACAGTTTGTAGATTATTTTATTTTATTTATTTTTGGAGGGAGGGAGGGCTATACAAGCCAAGCTGAGTATTGCAGGACAGATTTATGCAGAAATGTTTTGGTCACTTCTAGGTTTGCACTAATAAATCTTCCCAATTGCTCATAAAAAATTTTTTTGCAAACATGTCCATAGGCACAAGTCTTAAGAGCTTATTTTAGCTATGTTGTTATTTTCAGCTAGTCACTATAAAGCATGATTGCCTTCATCAGCTTCCTGGAGATAATTAACACCTAAAAGTGATACATCTTAAGTGATCTGCCCAGGAGCGTCTATAAGAAAAAGTAAGGTCACCAGTGATCCAAAGTGAAAGAGAAGAGGGTAGGGGTGAAGTTAGATTTAACATATGGAAAGGGAACCATGTAGTTCTCTGAATTTTTGGACTTCAGCATCCAAATTCCTCAGTCAGCATAGTACATGGTAAGTGATTCTGAGAGCTGTAGTTAAACAACAGCTGGAAAGGCAAAGGTTTCTCAGCTTTGGTTTAAGGAACTAGGATTAAAAAAAAAAAAGTGAGGTGAGAAATGAGTTTCTAGTTTTATGCAAGGAGACTCTGAACAGTATTTTATGTGACCAATTCTCAAGATAGTCCAAAAGAGACACAGAGAGATCAATTTTCCTACCACCAGGTTGAAAAAGACATTTACTGTTCTGATGACTTATGCCTCCTTCAAGAACTGAATTATGTATATTAGTATGTGAATGCAGCATGTTTCATACCAGCTCCTTGCCTTAAAGAAACTTCCCATTCTGATCCAAACATTACAGCCCTCTAAAACATGAGAATAGCATTTGTATCCAATTTTCCTGTTCAAACTTAGCCAACTTGTTACTCTACACAAGACTCAGCACAAAAATCTCAGGGGTCATTTCTTGTCCAGAATCAGAAATCTGAAAAGAGGAAGCTATCAAGCACTATTTGAAGCAACAGGCATGTATTAGGAGAAGCAAAGAGTAAATAAGCTGTGTACCTGTTCAATAAAGAGAATGTGTGGTTGAAAATAGCATTTCTACCTAAAAGTGTAGTGTAAAGTCTAATCCAGAGGGAAAGAGGATGAGAGAAGAAAAAAGATTACATTCATGTTTATATGATCAGTTACCTAGCAATAGTAATCCTTCAACTCACTTCAATCTTCAATTTATTTACATTGATTTAAAGGTTAATCAGAGGCTAAGGAGACAGAGTCCTTGGATAATTAGGGGCTCAACCTGCCTGTTTCTGCTCAGGATAAGATCATTTTGTCAAGTACAAACAGACAGGTAGAATGAAGAATTAATGACAAACTTAAAAGAATCTAAAAACAGAAATTAGCTTGAGGTCATGAACAGAAGTATGCAAGTGAAATAGCAGCAGTTTAAACAACTTTTGTTGACTCTGGATGGTACCCCACTTCTGAAATCAACTTTAGTGTGCTATTAACTAATAGGTCTAAGAACCTAAGAACTTGTTTGTGTGAGTAGGTAGGAACACACTGTCATTGTATCAAGTGGAGGAAAACACTACATAAGCATGAGTAGTACTCCAAAAATAAAAGGTGGACAACTTCTCATCATCCACGTATAGCTGGACTGCAATTCTCTTTGCTCACCAACAACACCTGGAAGGCCCACCACTGACACAGACACAGCACTAAGACAGTCGCATTCATACATAGGAGTTTGTATTTCACAAACATAACAGGTTCCCACAGAATGATAGCACGATATTTCAGTTAAGTTGCTGTGGCTGCATCCTATAGATTCCTGGGTATTGCAGTTTAGGGGGAGGTCTTAGAATTCTCTAGTGCCTCACCAGACTATGAACCCATGGATCCTATACGATGGTGCCTTGGCAGTCATTATCCACCAGTGGGATCATAGTGTTGTAATTGGTGTACTGTGAAAGGGCCCCCCAAAAATAAGAGGTAGCATACACTGATATATGTACAAGAATACACAGCACTATATATAGTCAGAAAACTCAAACAAAAGCATTGTCACTTTATGTGTAGGCTTTCTTACCATTTCATTGGATCTGAACAGATGACCAGTTAAAAGCAATGTAGCATTTTTGGCAAGAAATTAAGGAACATTCCCAGCTCAAACTGACTGTAGACTGACTTGTTAGCAAAGTTTGTTGTCCCTTTCTAGGGTCAGGACACTTGCAGTCCTCACACTACTTCCTTGACTCTGATGTTACTGGAACTGATGGTCAAACAGGTGAGCAGCATATAAACCAAGCTGAAACACTTGCACAAGATCCACTTGTACAAGATCCCAGAAGTCTCCTTAGCTAAAGAAGTTAGGGATACCAATCCAGTCCAGAGGCACTGATTTAATACAAAACTCTGCAATCTACTATGATCCTTATGTCAAAGCTAGCTGCTGACCAAAGTTATCCTCTCCGCATATGTTTTTTCTAGACTGTCTTATAGCTATGTGACTACAGGTACCTTCCTGCCCTTCAACTTGTGCTCCTGCCATTAGCTCAACTCTGCTTTTCCTTAGAGTTAAGGAAGGCATCTTGCCAGAGGGACTGGGGAAGCTTGGTTGCTGTGGAAGAAGTTGAAACTGGAGACCTCTAAATTCCTGAAACCATTTCCCTCCTCCTCTCTGCAAGTATTGTTAAGGCAAGCATCTTGTCAGAGATGTGAGCTGAAGGGCTCTTGCCTAAGGATCACAGTGGAGACCTGCTTTTCCTATAGAATCCAGATGCAATGGACAGAGGTGCAAGACAAGCTACTGTACTTTGGCCTTAGAAAGCTTTTGCCAAAACAGTATGTTTGTTCTCTAAATAAGAAAATGGAGCACCTACTGAATAGAATCCCATAAAGTCAGCTTTGGCTAAGCACTGGGAGAGCTTCAGGCTAAACTGATCTGTGTGTTTATGACAGTTGGTTTGCTCTGTATTTCTGATCAGCCAAATATGTGCTCAGAAGGGATGCTGCAATTTCAGTTGTAATGGGCAGGGGGAGGTATGGCAGTGGAGGTGTAAAACAAGCCAATGAAGAGGAGGGGAAGAGACATCTTGTGGGTGTTCCTCCTTTTGATCTATCACCCAACCAACTGATTCCTGACTACTCTAGCAGAACTCCAACAGACCACAAACTGCTGCTGCTGCTGCTTAATGCCAGGTCAGTGACTGAGGTGGTGCTAATCTCCCACAAACTTGTTGTGTTGGGAAATTTTAACATCCATTCTGAGGTAACTTTATCAGGGTCAGCTCAGGATTTCATGGTTTCAATGGCAACCATGGGCCTGTCTCAATTAATATCTGGTTCTACATATATAGAAAGTCACACTCTTGATTTGGTTTTTGCTGGTCAGGATGATGGTGACATGGAGGTAGGGGGAATTTAAAAAAACAAAACAAAACCCTGTTCTCGTGGACAGGTCACTACCTGATAGAGGCTTGATTTCCTGGAACTCCTAATGTCTGCAGAGGCAGTGGGCCCATTAAAATGGTCTGCCCCCAGAAACTAATGGATCCAGAATGATTCCTGAATGTTCTGAGGAGATTTTCTAACTGCTAGAGTTAGTGATTCTGTTGATGTCCTGGTTGATCTGTGGAATAGCAAGATGACTGAGGAAACTGACACAGTTACTCTCAAGCATCCTTTACTTGCATGCAGAGTGCAGGCTCCTTGGTTATCTGAGGAAATCAGGGCAATTAAATACTTGGGTAGACAACTAGAGTGATGTTGGAGAAATATTCAGGATGAATATGAGTGAATATAGGTTAAGGCCCATTTTAGAACCTACTTTGCAACACTGAAGGAAGCAAAGAAACAATTCTTTGCTGTCCCTGTTACATCAGCTCAATCTCACCCAGTGCAGCTGTTCCAGGTGGTTAAATGGATATTATGTTTTATACCTCAGACTACCAAGGAGGAGTCCTCAGAAAAGTACTGTGACAAATTTGCTAAACTCTTTGTGGAGAAAATTGCTCTGATTTGTTCTGAGTTGGATTCCACATTGAAGACAGAGTCCAGGCAGGCAACTGAGGCACATACTTGTCTGATATTGATGGATGAGTTTCAGTTTGTTCAACATGATGTGGACAAGTTGCTTGGAGAGATGAGGCCAACCACTTGCCTGTTAGACTCATGTTCATCCTGACTAATTAAAACTACTAGAGGAGGACTGGTCAATTGGCAGTGGAGGTTCTAAATGCTCCTTTGAAAGAGGGCTATGTTCTAACTTCTCTAAAAGAAGCAACTGTAAGATATTTGTTGGAAAAAAACAGTCATTGGACCCCACCTCCCTATGTAACTATTGGCCAGTCTTCCTTTTCTTCCTTTCACTTTCTAAGCAAGGTCCTAGAGCAAGTGGTGACAACACAACTCCAGACTTTCTTGGATGAAATGGATTACCTGGATTCATTCAAGTCTAACTCAGGCCTGATCATGGGACAGAAACAGCCTTGGTTGCCTTGGTAAATCGCCTACACTGGGAGTTGAACAGGAGGAGTGAGTCCCTGTTGGTTCTACTAAATCTTTTAGTAGCATTTGATACCATCATTTTGCTGATATGGCATTGGGGGACATCATATTGCAGTGGTTCTAGTCTTTCTTGGCTCAGCATTCCCAGAGAGTAGTACAAGGCTACTGTTTTAGCTTTTTGGCCATTAGCCTGTGGGGATCCACAGGAGCAATACTGTCTCCTATGCTTTTTAGCATTTACATGAAGCCATTGGGAGAGGTTATCCAGAGCTTTGGGGTGGGATGTCATCAGTATGCTGATGATACACAGCTCTGTCTCTCTTTTATAAATAATGACAAGGAAGCTGTAGTAGTACAGAATTGTACAGATACATTAAAGGACTGGTCGCAGGTGAATGGTGTGAAGTTTAATCCAGACAAGGAGGAAGTGCTGCTGGTCAAAAGGAAAACCAACCTCGCATTGGGATTGCAGCCTGTTCTGGAAGTGGTTGCCCTCCCTCTAAAAGATCAGGTCCATAGCTTGAGGGTGGTTTTTGGATGCAGCACTCTTCCTGGAAAGCCAAGTTGCTGCAGTGACCAGTAGCACCATCGTCCAGCTTTGTGTGCATTTTAGAGATGATACCACGCTACTCTTACAACAACTTCACTGGCCTCCAACTTGCTTCCAAGGTCAGGTGATGGTGTTAACCTACAATGCCCCAAATCTCTTGGGGCCAGGATATCTGAAAGACCTCCTCCTTCCATATAAGCCTGCCAGAATTTTGAGATCTTTAGAGGAGGCCCCGTTACATGTTCCAACACCTAGTGAAGTTAGGTTGGTGGGCAGACATAGCAGGACTTTTTCTGTAGCAGTGCCTTGACTGGAGAATCCCTGAAATAAGGAAGTTAGGCTGTCCCCATCTCTTTTAAACTCTCAGTGGGCAGCCAAAACAGTGCTGTTCTGCATGGTATGCAGTGTCTGAAATTGATGTTTTAACTGTTTTAAAACTGGATTCTAGGATTGTTTTTAGGCTGCTTTTAGAAGTTTTTAAAGAGTACATTAGTATGTTTTTAAAATGTTTTTATATCTGTATTAATTTTTATTGTTCATTGCCTTGGGAACGCTTGTCATCTGGGAGGTGATACAGAAATACTATATATAAATAAATAAAGCAAGCAAGCAAGCATAGATCCGTCTTCAAGAAGAAGTAGCGTATTGTAAGTAACTTGGTTTCTAAAGGGCTACTTTGGGGGATAACAAAGGCATATTGATATCCACTTTATAAAATAATCACTGCTAATTTTTTTTAGTGTAATGAGTAATGTTTGATCTCTACTTTCTAAAATATTGTTTTAAAAAGATCATTTAGGAGAATTGGGGGACATTTTCCTATTTTTATGCATTTCTCTAAACTAATAATAAAGTAACTAAAAACTAACACATCTTATAGTAATGAATAGTCACCAACATACAACTTTGAAAAGTAACAAGAAAATTCATTAGTCATCTAAGAGAGAAAAGGTTCCCAGCTCTGATGTCACATGGACAGCTAACAGTGTAAGTCCAGATATGTCCAGAATGTATCATATACCTTCACAAATGGGAAGAAATGTGATGACAAGCCAGTAAGGAAAGAAGATACACGTACTCACTCACTCACTCTCTCACTCACACACTCTCTCTCTCACTCACTCACACACACACATATAGTATTTATGCATTGCCTGGAACAATATTCCAGGGATTTTATAGAAACTGTATATTAACCCTAAAAACTGGACAGCCATGACAATTCTGTTCCTGTGAAAACAATAAACACTAATACATTTAGTGGTATAATATTGTTTAGTCAGGTGTCTGAGTGAGCTGTTTGAGGTCTACAAAAGTTTATGTCACAAGAATTTGCTAAGACATTATGGTGTCATAGATTGTCTCGAACCCTTCCTGGTTCATTTACATTATTCCACCTTGCTCTCCACTGCAAATCCCAAGTACTTGTTAAAAGCCTGCCAACTATTCTCTGCTGCTCCTCAGGCGTCAATACTACTGGATAGAGGCAAAAGAAACCTAAGAAACATATTTGAACAGACTTTCATGGGGCCTATAATACTGTATGCCAGAGATTCTTAAACTTTATACCCTCAGGTATAAAGAGCTGAAAATGATAGAGGCCCACTAATCACAAAATACTAATGTAGGGAGCAAGATCAGTCACAATATGGTAGAAGACGAAGGCAGAATTTCACATGGCAATTACCAATATAATTTCATACTGATAATAAATCTGTACAAGTAATTGGAGTCCTGTACTGGGAGAAAGATGGAAGATTAAATAAATAAATATCCCCTCTTTTGATACTGCTACATTCTTTGTCACAATGATTTTCTTGTGATTTTGCTTTTGACAATTTAGTTTGCCTCAAGTACAGACATTTGCTCTCATGTACTGTGACTATATTTTCATTTCAGGCACAATTTTTGATCCAGAGGCTAGTCTTACTGGAAGATCTTTTATCTGAGATACGAATACAGGTGCAGATATAGGTATGTTGTTTTCCTCTCCCTACTCACATGCTGCTCAGAGCACTCTTACTCCTCTCCTGTCATTTCTTCCCTCTTCTCGTTTCATACTTAACTTGTAACCTATCCATTATATTTTTTTAAACATTGATAGATCAGCACTCTGCTGACTGGACCCAAGGTGGTGACCAAGACAATCTGAAGCCATACAAGTTATAGAACAATGAACACACGCATGCTAAGGTTTCACAGGCAGTCATTCATTCTCATACAATATACCTTCCTCTGAAACATGTCTTATAATGGAAGCCACATATCAACAGAGTCTTTGAAGGTTGTTTACATGGGGAAAGTGTTCTGCCATCTGTTAAGGATCTAAGCAAAATCTGTTTGTACCAGGGCTGCAATTTCTAATTGATCAAATCAACAAAAGACTTTCCAAATGATTTTAATTTTCCCCAATTAATTGGGCACCATTTTAGAGGAATTAGGCACACATACCGTGCTTCTAAACTTGTGCCTACCATGGACACTTTCACAATGATTCCACTGGAACTGGTTTGGCTGCATAGAATCCTGAGGATTGAAGTTGGTGGGGCACTAGAGCTCTCTGGCAGAGAATTCTAAATACCCTCCCTAAACTGAAAATCCCAGCTTACCATAGGATGCAAACATAGAAGTTAAAGTGGAATCATATTACTATAATTGTCATTATAGTCATAGGCTACATTTCTATGATACTTTTTCAAATAAATAAATGCCCCAGAGACTAAACAAAAGCAAAACCTAACATTAAAGAAACGCATGCATCAATACGAACAAGTAGTGGTCAGTGCAAATGAAATCAGTCAAAAAAGATCAAAATTAACCAATCATCTTTTTAAATATATATATATATATATATGTGTGTGTGTGTGTGTGTGTGTGTGTGTGTGTTATATATATATATATATATATATGATTAACTCTACATCAGTGCTTCTCAACTCTCAAGCTTCCAAGGAGAAAAGCACAGGTCATTTTAAACTAACATTGGAGTCACATTCACTCTTGCACTCAAAAAATATGCATTTGGGGTGTGAAAATGTACCTAATTTACCTGCCCCAAGCTGAACTCAGCCTCAAGACTTTTCATAACTCAATGAACCAACTGTGCCTCCTGACTGAAAGGAGACAAACCCAGACCCATAACCTATGCACGTTCAATAAAACATCTTCTCTGAAGAAGCTAATACTGCTGTGTTCCTCATTTAGACTGAAATAGTACCTGCAAAAAATGCTTACAGTTTGTTTAACTCCTGTTCAGTGTTATAGCCAGACATCTATGCTTTTATTCAGGATACTTCCATCTGATACTCTTTCCAGAGTTCCACTCTCTTCACACACACACGCACACACACACAACAGAAGAACTTGTTATTTTGTGGCCCCTAAACATGCTTAGCCCTCACTGGACACCATTTATGCTTTTGACCATTTCTTTCCATTTTTAAAATCTTCTTCAAACTTTTCCTTGAGCACAGTGATACTTTCCTTCATGTTTCTCCATCGGTCTGCTTTGGCTATATAACTGCCACAACAAAATGGCCCATCTGAGTGCTCTGGGCAGCTTCCAAGAACAAGCAAATGGATGGCAATGAGGGGTGAAAGAGCATACAGGGAGACTTTGTATGCTGTATCCCTTCTAGTCATTCCATAACTCCCTGCTTCCCTCTTCCCTGCAATTTCAGTTCTTAACAATCAAGGTTCTGAGCATGCCAATTCTTCACCGGACAGTTATTCAGTATTTGGACCCCCTTAGATCAGGGACACGAAGTGGGTCACCCTCCAGATATTACTGGATTATAAATCCCACCACCCATTTTCACTTGCTGTACTAGCTAGGACTGATGGGAGCTGCAATCTAGCAATATCTCAAGGGCCACACATTCCTCACTCATGACACAGAATAAATTTTCTTAATATTTTTTCAACTTTCATGAACTTTGGGGTTACCCTGAGGATCTTGACAGCATTCACATGTGTAACTTTAGAACTGATGGTATGCAGAGAACTAAATCTGAAAGATAACATGACAATATGTATGATCCAGCCATGTCTAACACAGAGACATGGGGGCCTTTCACACAACTCAGTTATAGCACTATGATTCCACTTTAACTGTCATTCCTGAACCCTATGTAATGCTGGGATTGGTAGTTTAGTAAGCAACTAAAACTCCTTGGTTGAGAATTCAAAATATCCCTCCCTAAGTGGCAAGTCTGAGGATTCCAACAGATGTTGTGATGTCAATTAAAGTGGATCATAGTGCTATAACTATGTAGTCTGAAAGGGCCCCACAACAGAGAGTAAACTAGAGATGGACAGAATCTTATGGGTCCTTTAAAGCTGTTCAGACTATTCTCCTCATCCCACCCACCCTCAAAGAGCCCTACGTTGTACAGGGATGCAATGGACAGCCTTCCTGGATAACATAAAAACATATAAAAACTTTTATTTATTCAACTTTATTCCATGTAGCCTATGCGTAGCTTTCTCACAGCAGCAAGTTCAGGGAATTAGTGTACAATATAACCTTCCCTAGTTCCCACATGAAATTTCACTATACAAACAAGTACTAACTCAGGAGAAATAACTCTGCTTACTGGTTTACAGTAGTGCTTCTGACAGCAACTGAAATATATTTCCACTAGAAAATTTTCCATTCCAAAACTCCAAGGACCTATATATTGACACATCCATAACATGCAAATATGTAGACACAAATCACTACAAAATGTAAATGTGTGCTCTGAAAGCCAGTTCTGTGCACAGACTGTGGGCAGCCAAAGAAATGATGAAGAAAGTGTCTGCTTAAGAAGAGGGAGCTGAGTTACCAGGAGGGGGGTTTACAGGATAGGTGATTTCTAAATTGGATTAGGAAGAAAAGTCTCTGATGGATTCTCCTGCACATAAAGAGATATTATTTTAAAGGTAATGACTGATGGTGTCCCTGCACATAGCTCTCACTCAAATAGGTGAAGAAGGATTGTTTTGCATTTAGTTTTTGTCTCAGGAACAGGTCATGACTATAATAGAGGACATGTTTCACATGGAAGTTTCTGGTTTCATCACAAATATCTCTAGGGTAAAAAAGATCTTCAGTAGTAGAGCCCAGGAAAAGATCCTGCTTGAAGCCTTGGAGAGTGCTGAGACAGAGCAGACAGTGTGAGGCAGGTTTCACTCAGTAACTTGATTTAAATCAAGTTACTGAGTGAAACCTGCCTCAGATTGATAAATCAAAGGTTCTGATATGGCTAGGAGAGTCCCATCTTTGTGATTCCTTTGAATTAATCTTCCACATTGATTTTGTGGAATGTCCTGCTTTAACAAAAAAAAAATTAAAAAAATGAAACAATATCCATAGCTTTTAAGCAGGACTACTCCAATCAAAAAACATTCCTGCAAGATGTGCAGACGATATTGTGAAGCTGGGGTGGACAGTTCAGTGATGGTGGTGCTGGGTTTTATTTTGTTTTTTGGTGACTGAACATGCCTGGCAGCCACATAGCCTCTATATCACAGCAAACAGCTTATGTCAAGAAGACTTAAATTCATGTCTGAATGACACTGTAGCAAATACACACAAGTGTGCATGCAAATGCACAGTTCTTCCCTTATAATTTCCTGTCCTCTGGGATCAAAAAAAACCTGCAAATGAACAATACAGCTTGATCTTCATTGCTGTCCAGTTTCAGTTCCCCCAAAGCAGTGAAATTTCCCTTTGAGTTTTACACAACCTAGTATGCTGTAGACATTATTTCAGCTGAAATACCATGCCAAAGGCTCACTTCTTATTTCTCAACTCAGGCAGAGACTTTTCCATTTACTTATTACAGGTAAGATTTACAATGAAATACTGAGCTGTGCAGAAGTCTTCTTCAAAGTCTCAACCAGACACACTTGCAGCAGGATACCCCTCTCCATTTCACCTCTGAGCTTTTATTCCACTAGATGTGCGTGTGTGCATGCACACACACATCCCAACAACTATGCAGCATTCAATGGCTACTGAACATGCTCAGTCTTCACCAGACTATTTTGGCATCTGTCCATATCCCCCCCACAAGAGTTTTTCCCTAAAGATCTTTTTTTAAAAAAAATTCTGGAACCCTTGGTGTTTTTTCAAAACTTCTGAACCTTCTTCTTACATATGGCTGGTGCTATCTTGGCTACGTAAAGATATGCAATTGGAAATGTTTGTTTTTAAATTACAACTTAGCATAGAACAATCTTTTTGTGAACTCCTTGGAGGAAGAGTAGAATAAAAACGTCAATAAATAAATAAAAACAACCATAATTATCTTCTTTAACATTTGGATTAAGAGACTAACTACTCTATTCAGTTCAACTGTAGCATTAGAAATTAGAATGTAGTTCCACTTTCCATTACATGGCACTTTGCTGGAAGACACTGAACACAATGTACATCAGTGCTTTTTCATCTCTACTTTGGTTGATAAATTCTTCACATATCATGATATCCTGCAGAATCCAACCCCACATCACGGTACTCTATCACACTTTTTAAAACAAAGTACAAATGAGTAACAAGCAATATATCGAACAAACTACAAAATTAAAAGGTAGATGTGTACCAACTTATAACTATGAACGAGGGAACATTTCAAATTCATCATCATTACCCTGAAAAAACATCAAAATAATATAAATCATGGCACGCATCCAGGCTGCTTTGTCAAAGTACCTTAATATAAAGCCTGACTTTGAGCATACTGAAGTTCACAAAATGGATCATGAGACTAGACTTGGCCACATGCTTCTCATGAAACGGCCAGTGTAAGAGGGGAATGCAAGATACTTGAGGTAAACAGTTGTAATATTTTACAGAACTCCTAGCAGATGTGCAAGGAACCAAAGAGTTCCACAAACCTCTGTTTGAATACACTGGTCTTAACCTTCCCTACGTCCCATTATTTTAAACATGGTGAATTTCCTTTCCTTCTGGCTACATCCCCAACTAGGTGAAATCACAACACTGCAGACTGAAACCTCCCCACCAATGGTCATCACAGGCACAGAATGAAGGTAGGGGGGAAAAGAATGAAAATTAGTTGTACTGAAGGATCTGTTCCAAGTATAAAGTAATATCCAGATCACTTGCTGGGGGGGGGCACAGTGTAATAGGAAATATAACATTGTTTCCTCACAACAAATATAGGATGTACGGCAGATGTATATGTATTTTAAGGCAGTGTCTAGAAGAGTTTCTTTTTGGACTACAACTCTCAGAATCCACCAGGCAGCAGCGTTATGGGTCCTGCCAGCTGGGTATTTTAATCTAAAAAATTAAATATTCCACCTCTGGGTTAAATACCAGAAATATAAAGGATCCCAGACTGTTTACAAGAGAACAGGCAGTGTGGCTCTCTAGTCCCTGTTGGACTGCAACTCCCATCATTCTTCACCATTGCCTGTAACGGTTAGTGGCAATGACAGTTGCAATTTAACATCAGGGATTTTCCATCCCTGGTTTATACAGTAGTTTAGGGAAGGTCTGGAATCCTCACTTTATATTCAGCCTTCCAGATATTGTTGAAATGATGATGTGTCAGTCCCTCATCACTGGCTCTGCTGGCCAAGATGCTTAAAATTACAGTCCAACAATATATGGAGGACTGCTTGCTTTACAGTTTCCTACAGAAAACAACTAGCACTGACATACTTGTGGTAGTCATGTCCAAGGTATAAAGTGAGGTACCTCTCTCAGCAGTACTAATGCTAAGGTCAGCAGATGACCCTCACTTGGTTTATCAGTTGGTAATCCTGTAGCTAAGAAGCCCTCTCTTGACATTAGTATTTTACAGGCCATCTTCCAACTTTTTGATCTTTTGTTCTGCAAATTGCAAATTTAACCACCTACCTTCCACAGAGCACTTTAATTCATTGACTTGGTACTTTAAAATTAAACGGAAATAGTCTGTGCGTTTTTCATCATTCACACTGACAAAAATGTGAACAGCTTCCTGATCATACTTCAACAACTTTTCTTGCTCCACAAAATTACAGTGGGTTATGTATAAAGAGAACAAACGACACATGGTCAGGTCTTACTAGCCTGCATCACATCTCAACATGTCATTTAAAGGAAAGATGTTTCATTGTATTATACTAAGAGCAGTCACACATTCTCCACAGTTCAAGAAAGTATCGAAATTTGAGTAATACTAAGTAAAATTCTCTCCAATAGAAAGAGAAAGGTCAGGGAAAGTATATATACTATGGGAAAGTGTGTAAGAAAAAGCCTAAGATAACCATCAAGACCAAATTTCAATTAGCCTTTTAATGACTTCAAAGGCAATTGTTGCATTTCTTAGTGCTCACATTCTTGGAGGTACTCTGAAGATGAAAGTTGCTCTCAAACATTTCTCTCTCTCTCTGTATGTGTCTTCAAGTCATCTGTCAACATATGGCAACCCCTGAATTTCATAGGATTTTCTTAGACAAGGAATACTCAGAGGTGGTTTTGTCAGTTTTTCCTCTGAAATATAGCCTACAGCACCTAATATTCATTGGCAGTTTCCCACCCAAGTACTAATTGGAGCTGACCGTGCTTAGCTTCCAAGATCACACAGGACCTAGTGCCTCATTTCTGACAACCTAAAAGGACCACTGACTATTCTTACACTTCAGATGCACAACAAACCAAAAGACAGATAGGAAGAAGAGGCAGAAGAGTGGAAAGCAAAGGAGACCAGCATCCTGAATGCTCATCATTGCTACATCACAAGAAAAGTGATCCCCAGGGAAACATAAGAAGGAAAGTTCTTGGACACGAAGCATATTATTATTTAAAACAGATGAGAATGGAAATAGTCAGTGAAGTTCAGCTGCCATCACTGATATCTATAGCCAACATAAACAACAACTTATTTTCTCCAACAGCATATAACTAGCCATACCAATTAATTTGTCTGAAGGGCCACTGAAGTATGTTGTTTGTAGGGCAATAAAAACCAGCAATCATATTTTCGTTATTCTGCTGTTCTTATTAGGCCTAGCATTTCAATATCCCAACCTACTCTATAACTGTATAAGGAAAAGAATATATAAGAGGGAAGATTATGTGTTGTGACACAAAGCTCCAGCACAGATACAGAGTGACACGGGATCGATCACTCATGGGATCACACTCACTATCCCAGGGCAGGCAATTGTGGCACTTGAAATGTCCCACCATCCCTTACTTTTAGCTACATGGCCTAGGACTGATGAGAACATCTGAAGAACCACAGTTACCTACCACAGTTACCTATTACTGCATCCATTCTTCCACAATCTGATCCATCAATACAAGATTCTCAATACTGCAGTAGCTACCATGATTCTGATATTCAGTTTTACACTAAAGAAATGAAAAAGATATATGGCTGTGTGAGCACGTGTCACACCAATTAGTGGAAAAGAACAAAAATGCAGCTTGCTACACAAAAATACATATCTGAAAATGGAATGTTTCCTTTAAAAAAAAACAAAAACGATAAAGCATACGTCCAGCAGTGTAAGGAAGCCCTGAGCATTTCTCTTCTCTTACAATGCTCTTTCTTTGAGTCTATACAACAACGGAGGTGGATACAGAACAGTATTTGTTATTTCTCTAGTAAGTTACAACAGGTGTGTTTGTCAGGAAGTGCAGACCACATATTGTGTGATAACACTGTGGTAGTTGAACCTTTGGGCTCTGACATGCAGAACATCTGGATTCTGGTTCCCACTGAAGTTCAGCTTTTCTTCTTTGCTAATAAGCAACATGAAGAAATTATTGTTTCCTGAACTTATGGGCTATCTTCTTCAATAACTGTAAGCTACAGCTGATTTATTTGTTTTCTTTTGTTCTCCACTGGGGTAAGCCATTGACAAGTCAATTAACCATCAAATGTTGAACGTATTAATTTGTTAGAGCAGTTAGGAAGTTCAGAAAACATTGTACTAAGCCACAAAGATGGCAGCCTTCTAAAAGATTCAGTACCTGCTGGAGCTTTAGAGTTAAACTGCATGAAATATTCTTCTCATACAGCGAACTGGGTTTTATTTATTTATTAGCTTCAATATATCTGGTACTGCCCAAGTCAACACCCAGTATCCCAAAAGGGGTCAATGGGACCTCCTGCTTTTCCACTCCTCCTTTTTGTTTTTAACCACTAGGAATCTTACTACCTCAAAAGACCACTTCTTTTCCCATCAGTTTTCAAATGTCAGGATCCTCAGCAATTCAGAGACCCCTCCCTCTTATTTCCTTTTTTCTCTCCACCCTCTTGGAAATATTAAGAACAGTGTTTCAGAGATTCCTCTACTGTTTTCTAGCTGAACTGTGCTTGGAACTGCCAGAGCCTGAAGAAGAAAGGGCTGTACCATGGGCGCATTTGCTCCTGTATATATTTGGGCCATGGGAACTCCTATCATGATAAGGAACAGGAGAGTTTTCTCACATCATTGCCATCAGCCAGAGTAGTGATTGTAATAATAAAAGCAGACTAAAACTTACAAAAAGGAGTCTCTGACATCATAAGAATATATGACACCATGAGAGCAGCCAAATGACTGCTAACTCTATCTTCCACTGAAGCACCAAATCCTGAAGGGATGCACATGGCCAATGAAATTGATGCATAGCCCAAAACACAAAAACTGCAGTCCTGCTTCAGAACTCTATGAGGATATCTCTACCTTTAAAACATCACAAATTAAAGTAAAACACTGCAGGCTACCAAGAGAGCAGAAAGAACATCTAACAGATAACAAGTTGTTGCTGTCCACATTTTCTCCGCTAGAAAGGTTATTCAGAAAACAACTATGCCATTCTTGGTGTTCACTGCCCCACACAATGACTGTTCACATGTATCTATCAGTATCCCATATGGGAGCTATATACATCACTACTGCAATCACTTAGAAAAAGACTTCAGCCCCATGAGAGGAGTTAAATTTGGAACCAATTTGTTGGAACACAGGACCAAGTCTTTACAGTGAAAGATACAGGTAAGAGGAGGCAGTATACTTTTGTAATATCCTCTCAAATAATTGAATTGTCAACACGTGGGAATTGCATGCTACAACCTATTTGTAATTATTAAGGCTCTGTGTTGTTTGAGCACTGGCACCAAGGTTAGATTCTCCACTTGGCCATAGAAACCCACTCTGTGACCTTGGGTACATGGCACACTCTTGGCCCCTGAAAACCCTGTGAAAGTTTAAGTCAGAAATGACTTCAAGGCACACAATAACAACTACATTATTTACTGCTCATTCATGTTCTAGCAACCTGTACCCTCCACAATCTTGCCTCCGTCTACGTCCTGCTTGTTAAGGGGAAAACACACACACACAAACCAAATTAAACACCCAAATGTTGGAAGTAGGGTGCTATATAAAATAACCTGGAATAACTCTGTAAGTGAACTTGCTCTGTACTTGTCATAAAAATGGGCTTACTTGGAGTCAAGAGTTTGCTTGTTGTTTGCAAAACCTTCGTGCCACCACACGTATTTCACAAAATTAATTCACCAGAGAAGTGGGAAACAGATTATATAAAGTATATAAATACACATTGAACAGGTGAGCAATGGAAAAGAGACCATTCAGACTGCATAGGAACTGGTTTCATGGGAAAAGGATGATGGCAAGAGATCTGCTCAACCCCGTGTCACTTATCTTCCACCACTTTGTTCCCCACTGATAACTCTCCTAGTCAAGACTTGTGGTTTGAGAGAGAAAAACAGCTGTTGGCTTAAGAGAGACAAACAGCTGCAGTGTGTGTGATTCTCCACACACTGTTAACTAAAGCAACTTCTCTTGCCAAGACTGTCAAGAGAACTGTACTAGTGATATTAACTCAACTAAACAATGACTTCTCAGTTGTTTCATAAATATTACCCTTGACTGTTTCTCTTCCATCTCCACCAGCACCACTTTTAAATCCATTTGAAAACAAAATGAAACAACTGTCTATGATCTGTAAATAAAAGAGTTTCTTATATAGTATTGAAGTAAGGAATACTACAGTGCCACTAAATGTTCGAAAACAGTTCAAGGTCAATTAACATACTGAAGAAAGGAGAAAGTGCTTATTTGTAAAAGACACAAAATAGCATATGATCACAAAATATCTTCCCCTTTTAAAGTCTTTAAGATCCAAGAATTTTCATTTATCAGACTGAACATATTCTGTGTAACAGTACAGTATAGCAAAAATGGAAACACAGTGGCTTAACACTATTCCTCTATATTCCTTTTCACACTGCATGCCTATCTACATAACAAGAAATTATTCTGCACTATTCTTTTCTTCCCACCACTCACAGGAACTGCAGCTGCAGTAAACAACCACTAGCCAAGAGTTGAGAAGGTCAAGGATGCACTGCTACACCAATAGCAAGACTTTTCCCCCCCAAAAACAAACTCTCAGACTTCTTGGAAAAACACTGTTTCCCTTTACTCACCCTTCTGCTAGAGAGAAAGATAAGCCTTTTGGCTTTGCCTTTATAAATGAATGTGGACCCAAATAACAGACTTAATTTCAAAAACAAGAATAATTCTGTAATACTTGAGCACAAAGAACACAATTTACAACTTCAGCATAAAAGATCAAGAGACAGATAGGCATGGTTGTATTCCCTTTTCTCATTGGTCTCTAAAGACCAATCAGAGTTGGCAATAAGATATGAACTTTACTGATGTAACCAATAATGGATCATTTCAGAAGGCAACCACTTCCAGAGTCCAAAAAGCCAGTGAAATGCAGCTTCTGCCATACATAATCATTAAATTGTGCCTTGGAACCATTTTTTTCCAGGTCAATCTATTATACTCCTCAAGAACAGTGGTTTTCAATCCCTGTTCTGTCAGATGTCTTAAAGGAAAGAAAAACAGGGGAGCATCCAATAGAATCACCAAAACAAAACAAAACAACAACCCAGGAGCCATTGCTGAAGGTGTTTGGTGATAGATGATTTATTAATAAAAAGTCTAATTTAAATTCTAAACAGTCCTTAAGGAAGACCTTTGAGAGCATACACCAGCCAAAATGCATTGAGCTTTTTATTAACAAATCATCTATCACATGTTTTGGACGTCAACTCTCATAAGCCCCGCCAGCACAGCCAGTGGTCAGAAGTTTGGGGAGTTGGAATCCAAGACATTTGAAGAGCCAAAACTTGAGGATCACTGGTCCAGGATAACCTAGTCCATTCCACCTGTGCTTATCCTGCCTTCTCACCACTTGTTTGGGTGGGTAAGAGACAATGCGATATTTTTGAGATCAGAAGATAGTCAAGCCTGATGCCGTACTAGCATCTGGTATTGAATTTGTTACTTCAAAACAAAGCAAACCCCCACCAACATGTGTGAAACCACCTTAAGGGTCAACTGTGATAGGAAGTGCAAGATGACCAAACCTGCCATAAACACCTCAGCCTTTATTGCAATGAAACTTTCAAAAAAGGGAGGAAGGAAGCACTCATTTGACACTTAGTAACTGCAAATAAGCATTCTCGTGGCCTTTTCACTGATCAAAACAAGATGATTAAATCCCCACACAAATTAGAATATCCTTCTACTCTAAGAACTAGGCGTTGCAGAATCAGAAACAGGACACTTCCAATAGGGATACCAGGGAAGACAGGCTTCCTGGAGTATATACTTTGGGGAGAATATTATCCTGAACAAGATCCTCAAGACTATTTGTACAATAACGTTGGCCATCACTAGATTGCATTGCCTCAGGCAGGGTCTTTACCCCACCTCATGATCTTGGCTAATCATGCATACTGAAGCAGTTATTGCTAAAATGCACTTGTCCTATACTTCCTCCTATCTTCTTTCAGATAAGTCTTCCCTAGACCTCACAATAAAGGAGAACCTTCCAAAGCTTGTATAATAAATTTGGCTGGCAAAGCCCACCTCATATACTTATCTAAGCCCCTCTACCTGTATGGCCACTTCCCCAAAAACTTAACCTGTGCTTGCTGCATGAACAATACTTTATCAGTTTTCCCAATTTCCTACAGCAAAGAATCAGTATTGGAAGCTTTTTTGTTAATTGGAAGAACATTTACTGATGGCTTTCCATCCCACCCATTTTTCTTTCAGGTCACAAAGAGATATCTAGGGACAAACAGCTCAGTAATGTTTGCAGACTTATTCTGAAGGCTGCTTTACAGAAGGGTCATGTCCCAGTAATTGCACTTAGGGAGAAGCCTTCTCCCTAAGACACATCACAGTAGGCTTGTGAGGAATGATGTATAGCTGTGCCAGCCACAGAGGTTATACAAACCAAACATGGCTGGCTACAACCACAGGTACATGGCAGGACAACCACCGCCATCACCTCCTAGTGGATTTTTTTTTCAGACCTAGGAAGTTGTGGTGCATGACCAAACGATGTTAGACTGCCCACGGCAACACATGCAAATGCCTTTAAGGCAAGTAGTTCTTCTGGCCTTCTTTTCCATAAGTGATGCTGGTGGGGAATGTCCCCACTTTCCTCTCCATGAGGAAAAAAATATTAGGAAATATTAAGTCCCAAATAAAAATGCTCCAGAATACCTTTTAACCATGATATATCCCCTTTTTTAAGTAATAAGAGCTGGAATCTCACCAAAACCTCAAGTACCTGTTCTTCTTGAGAGGTCAGAGAAGGCTTATCTCCTCTGCAAGAAAAGATGTTGATAAGAGCAGTTTTTGAATACGTATCCTTCTTTAAAAAAATATTAAAGGAAAAGCTTGTTAAGGGGAGTGAACTTGTTATGTTTCTATTAGAGGGCCTATCTTTAAAAAAAAAGCTGAAAAGTCTGAATATTTCACTTTATATACTTGGCCTCAGCCTTCAGCCCTCAGCCCACCCTCCCTTTGCATGCCTGGCTGGCTGACAAGACTCTCAGATAAATAACAGCAGTACTGTTCACTTTCCAATTTCTGAACTCCTTTTCCAAGCCAGCATAGAAGCCCCACTGGTTAAAGAATTCCTCCTTCCTGCTGGCAGCTTCCCCATCTCCTTCTCCCTTTAGTTCAAGGCCCTATACAGCAGTTAAATGACACTTCCTGTCCCTGTTCAAACTCACAGTTTTTCATACCATCTGCTGCTATAAATGACAGGAGGGGACACAGGTCATGCCACACCCTATGATAGGTCACAGTTTACATTCTATTTCCCAAATAATATAATATAATATAATAATCACAAATAAGTACCCTTGTATTACCACAACTTTGCATTTCTGAGCATTGCCCCATCTTTTGTCCTTCTGTACTAAAATCACTGTGAATTTTCATTGCATCACTCACTTGCATATATAGTGTGTTAATATGCCTCAAAAGTGTTCTTGGAAGAAACTAAACTGCCAACTTCACATTCTTTGACATTAGCTACTCCATGATATGGTCCTCCTACTCTACCTGTAGTTTCTTAAAGCTACTTACAAACCAATAAAAAGGATAACATTACAATATCCTCAACAAGAAATACAACAATGCAAATACTTATAGGATCAACTGAGCTGGGATTCTTTGTGGGCTAGTACTAGCACCTGACAAGGCTAGGTAGCTCCATAAATCAAGGACCAAGTCACATCACTGGTTTATCTACTGGTCTTTCCAGTCCAGTGCTGTCTTCCCTGGTAGCAACAATCCATGTTCCTCAACACAGGTCCTTCCCCATTTTGCAGAAATCCTTTTTAATTGAAGTTATTCTACAGTCTGAATCAAGGACTTTCCTTATGCAGATATATGGTCTACTGCTAAACGATCACACACACAAACCCTCTGGTTGACATCCTGAACATTTGCCCCACAACTATCCCAAGTGCACAATCCTCACTGCAGTTGCTTGGAAGATGGGCTGTAAAGGTACTGAAAAGGTGAACAAACAGCATGTTCTTTTGGGGGGGATGTGCATATGTTTTGCCTAGAAGTCCACAAGAGGTTTGGCAGGATTATTCTTCATGTGTTTCAAAGATGAATTTTAAGTCCTGGAATGCCACTATGGGAGAGGGCAAATGCATATGAATGTAAAGTATGCAAAGCCTTGTTCCAGAGAGCAACTGATAAATCTAATTTTAACATTATTTAAGAGTTTGCATTGGTTTTTTCTTCTCAGTTTTATACAGAAAACTGAGAGTGAATTTTTTATTTTATTTCAATTTATTGCAATCTTTTATGTGGCGAATCATTCTGCAGGAACAGGTAACGGAGGGATGCAATATTTGCTCCTCATCCCAGAGTTTTTTCTCAAAAAGCAATCCATACAAATTATGCAGAGTAAGGACAAGGGTGACCCACACTTCCATCCACTGTTTCTTCCTTAGCATCACCTCAGATTCCTTAAGAGAAGAAACTCCTGACCCCAATAATGGTATCCGCAATAGCCCTACTGCCATTAGGAAACACCATGCGTGACCTGAGAGCAAATAGGAGTGGCTCAGCCTTCTTCTCCCCCCACCCCACCAGAGAGCAGAAAAGGAAAGTGACATCATTGTGTTTGCGCATGAGGCAGAGGGAAAATACTGCTGCTAAGACAGTTAGCTCTACCGTGCTCTTAAATATATAGTGCAGGAACAGCAGGAGGGAGAGAGAGAAAGGGGAGCAGAATTACTTGCCTTACTTTGCCAGGTATGGTAATAGTATATTCAACACTTCTACTGATGTGCTAGTCCATCATTTTTCAACCAGTGATATATTTTGACAAATAGAAGTGTGCTGTGTCATAAGGGAAAAATTCAGATTGTATTTACTTTAACGGTGCCTGCACTATCCTTTTCATCTTATTACTGACATTGTGGGTGTGCACCTGTGTGTGTGTGTGTGTGTGTGTGCACATACAATCTTGCTCCTGTTTCATTTCAAAGCTGAAGACTAATCTGAAAATGGAGCTCACATACCAGGGCCATATAAAGACACCCTGCATGACTGCCATGAATATCTACCTGCCAAGATTCTGGAGGGAGATTTAGGAGGGGGAAGGAGGAGACGGAGAAGGACACCATGGAAACGGACATCTCCATCCCACTCCTCACCACATGACTCTTGAATTGGGCCAATTTGTTTCTCTGGCTATGAGCCAATCGAAACAGGATTTTGTCAGCCAAAGTGACCTAAGGCATGAAACGAAACAGCAAGGTGTGCGAATGTCTTCAGCATCTTTTAATCTCACACCTCTGTTCCTGGACAAGCAACCATCTCTTAAGCACTTTTGGAAGTCAAACACCACACTACCAATGCTGAAATTACACAGTTGCTACCACTGCCTTTTTGCAACATCCTTAACTAATATCATGAACCTGAGAAAAATACCTGACATCCCGCATTTCAAATTCGACTACTCCTATTCACAAAGTCAACAGCCTCTTGTCTCTCTCGTGACATGATGCATTTTTCATATCAGCCCATTGAGTTAACTAACCAACTCTGTCTTCCAGTAGAAAAAGGGAATAGCAGGGGTCTAGGTGGTTTTAAAGCGTGACGTTGGCTTGATTGGCATATGTCTGGCGTAACAGCAGACACACATGCTTTTGATGTAAATACAAATGTTTCCCTCAACATCTCCATAATGCTTATTCAGTTTTGAGGGAGAAAGAAACAAGCAAGATTGACATGAAAGTGTTCACAGCATTACTTTTAAATAGCTGTGAGCAGAGCCCGTAGTAAAAACTGCCAATGTTAAGTAGTGTCTGTGTATGTGTGTGTGCGTTTAACCAGGTTATGCATTCCACTGTACTTGTACATTTAGAGACCAAGGCTTTTAAATCAATTGAGTTTCCTTAATTATTATTAAAGTGCATAATGATAGGAGTTTTGTCTGTGGGAGCAGAGAGTGCAGAGAGACTAAAAATAATGCAGACAACAATACAAATCCAGCATACTTATTTCAGTTCTCTATCAGGCATTTGGCTTCCCTCCCTCCACTCTTCACTTTAAAAAGTTTTTGAGAAGTTCCGAGACAGTGAGCCAAATGAGAATTGGTCCTTTCTGCATAGAAACTTACTGCAATTACACTAGCTCATGACACCTAGGTCAGTACTCTCGCATTACCCGCAAGCTCATATTGAGGTAAGCTGCAGTTGCCAGGCTGGATCTCAAATATTCATTACGACTGGTCGAAATGCAAACTTCTCCCTTTGTCAACTCCAGCTAGATCCACCTTAATTGAAGGAAAAGCGCGGGGGGGGCGGTGGTGGTGCAGTGCTAGCCACAAGCCAGCTACTCCCTCCCCTTCCCCTGCTCCCCCCTTGCACGAACTATGTACTGTGGCAAGTGACAGGTCCATGACATGACCACCAGAACAATAACAATCGTAGCACAAGGAACACAATTAACACACAAGGGTCCTCAAAGCCTTAACCCTTTGTCGGCCAACTCACCCCCAAATACAGTGAGACTGAGAGAGAAACGGATTCAGAAGGAGAGGAGGGGAGGAAGGGGAGTGACAAACTAGTGCAGCACCAAGTCCCAATTGAACCTGCTGTCTTCGCTTCCCTCTCCCCACCCCCACATTTTAGTCAACAGTTTTTTTTACCCCCCTAGTGTAAATTTACCATGTCCACATGCATTATCTGAAAAAGGATTTCCTAAAGCAAGCGCTCTCGGCTAGGTGAAGAAAGAAAACCGATTGTCCCCTTTTTCTGCCTAGTAAAAATCCATGCCCCCAATACAGTCTAAGTACTTCTTTATATACAGTTAGGGTTTTTCTTCTTTAAACAACCCCAAAGCCCAAATACACTAATTGGATAGGAGAGCAAAAGAATATATATATATATATATATACGCGCTATATATATACTATATATATATATATATATATATATTAAAATATTGTTCTGTTTATTTTGAGAAGAAACTGAAGAGACACAGACCTGAACAGAAGCTGTACAGCAGAGGATATTTTCCTTTCCTTACAGAGTCCCTCTCTTTCTCTCACTCACTCACTTATTCACCCACACGTTCACATTTCACACACACACACACAGAAAGAGAGACAGACACATACACACGCACACGCGCGCGCGCGCGCCGGGTGCTTCACAGACACACAGGCGCGCGCGCGCTTCCGCGCGCCCTGCCCCACCACTTACTCCCAGTCTTCCCTCATCTGCTCTATGCAGTTCTCAGGAAATGAATGGGGGATGGAGAGGCGGGGAGGGGGGCGACACAGAGAACTGTTGTACTTGCAAATGACTTACCCGGATCACATGATGGGCTAAATGTAGGGTGGGCCAGTGGGTGGAGGCTCCCGAAACAAGAGAGGGCACAATGTAGCGCAGGGGAACCTTACCGGGGACGCATCGGATTGCATTGGGGCCCCGGTGAGGGTGGGCTGGTGGGAGGGAGAAGAAAAGGGCTGGACGGGGCGGGGAGGGGGGCTGGGAGAGGGAGCGGTGAAGAGATGCGATGCGGCAGAGGCGGCTTCTCTCTCTGCTCGCGCTCTCCTTGCCCTCAAGGTGGGGGGAGGGAGGGAGGGAGGGAGGAGGACGGCGGTGCGGGGAGGGGAGGGGAGGGGAGGGGAGGAGACACCACAAACCCAAACAAAAGCCCTCCCCCGTCTTGCTCCACCCCCTCCCCAAAAGTGGAGGGGGGACTAAGAAAGGGAGCCCAAGGAAGGCAATTTTTTTTTAATGCACTTGAAGCTGAGGGGCTCGGCTGCCTGGGGAAGGCACGCAGAGCCCCCGACAATCAAGTGGCGGAGGAGGAAGAGGCGGCCAAGGGGAGAAGACGGCCAGGAGGAGGAGGAGGAGGGCGGGAAGGCGGAGGCATCGGCGCGGCTAACCCAGCAGCTCTGGAGCTCCGGTGCACGGGCAGCCCCGCCCCGAGCGGTGGAAGGGAGGCAGGCAGGCAGGGAGGGAGGGAAACACCCACGCGGGGGCGGGGGCGGGGTGGGATACAGAGTTGGCGGCTTCGGCTGGGACTGGTGCCTGCCCTCGCCCCGCTCGCTCGCTCGCTGGAACTCCCGCTGCCTCCGGTCCCTCGCCTGCCCGAGTGCCTGCAGGGGGGCCGGCGAAGGACCGACCGGGCGAGGGGCCAAGGCAGCAGGAGGAGCAGAGGGCGCGGGAAGGCGAAGGCGCGGGAAAGAAGAGGCGCCGCTTTGCCTTCCCTTCTCTCCGGCTCGCGTTCTCTCAGTCGAGCGCCCACCGCGGTCTCTGCGCTCTGTGGACGGAGAACGGCGGGGAGGGGCTTCCTGGCAAGGGATCAAGGGGACTTGGGGGCAGCAGCGCCGGCTGGGGACCGGAGACGGGGGGGTGTAGGGAAGAGCGAGTGGGGGTGGAAAAGCGGGAGGTGCGGCGGGGACAGATTGCCGTAGAGACGCGCTGGACGGGAGGCGCGATGGGGCGGCGAGGGCATTGGCGGGACTGGGCTGGAGGCGAGCGGGCGGCGAGGCAGCGGCTGGGGGGTGGGGGTGGGGGGTGCAGCAGCAGCAACACGAATGTTGAAAAAACCGCCTCTCTTCCAGGAGGCTCGTAGAGGCGAAGGGGGGGGCGCCTGCTCATTCTGAAATGATTAAAAAAGAAAATTAGCTGTCACACACCGAAGCAGCCCAGCTGGTCATGCTGGCTCGGTGTGGTCTCGGGTTCTCCAGGGTGCCTTACCTGGAGATGCCAGGGATTGAACCTGGCGCTTCTTGCCTGCGAAACAAGCACAGAAAGTACCCATGCACAGAAGAGGCTGCGTCTCTGCGGCCTTCACAGCCTTTCGGCCTGGGCTGTTTCTCGTTCCTCGTCTCGCCAGCCGGGTCGGGTAGGCCTGCTTCATTTGTAGTGTGTGGTTACTGGGACCTTCAGTTGCCTCAGAATGCCTGGCCTGTCGAGGCGGCATGCCTAGAACAGGGACTATCCCTATCCCCCTTAGTGCACCATTTACCTGAAAGGGATTGACCTACTGAAAGGCAAGCATGGCCATCTTTCTCTTCACCACCCAGGGGGGACCCCCACCCGCCCCCTGAGGTACCTTCAAGTTGTCTGTCGACTTATGGTCACCTCATGAATTTCACCGGTTTTTCTTAGGCAAGGAGTACTCAAGGTGGTCTTGGCAGTTCCTTCCTCGGAAATGTAGCCTAGAGCACCTGGTATTCCTTTTTGGTCTCCCATCTAGGTACTAATCATGCCTGACCCTGGTTAGCTTCCTAGATCAGATCTGATCCGGTGCCTTCACCTGCTGAAGAATTCTGGAAAACTTGAAAGCTTGCAGGCTTTTGTGGAATTTGAGATGGTCCTAATAAAGGCAGGGCACTGCAGAACCAAATAAAATATATTTCATTTTCTCATAAAGTTTTCTTATGAGTTAACTGTATGAGAAAATTAAAAACATTTCATGTAGTCCTGCACTTATGTTAAGGCAGGGTATAAATAAATAGATATAAATAAAGATATAAATAAATAGTATTGCCTCTCTTATTTCTAATAAATAATATTCACAAAATGTACAACTTTTTGTTTTGTAAGATATTTTACATTAATAAACTTATATATATATATAGAGAGAGAGATAATATTTACAAAATAATATCCAGTAAAGCCAACTAGGTTTACCATGGCGTATTCAATAGTTTGGCCACCACCAAACTGTGAGATAGGAAAGTCTTTCTCTTTGTAACCACTCAAACCTCACAAAACTAACCTAACGAAACATGAAGCACATTTTCTCTGAGGGCCAAAGTTTGTGGGCAGGTTCAGAGTTGATAGGTTCCTCCATTTAGATTTCCTGATCCCAAAGCAATTTTCCCTTTAAAAGTCAAACACAGTGCTTTGAGTTCACTGAAATTAAAAAGTAGGAAATATTTATAGAAAAGGTGTGTGCATATATATATATTAAAGCAATGAAGAAAAGAGAAAGATTAAAATGCAATAACAAAACATTTCAGCTTATGTCTTCTTTGGCTGATCTTGATGAAAGTATGTTCAGCAAACACATGTATGTGTCTGTAGTAGTAAAATGAGCAAGTGGCACAATTCAGCCAAAGTTAAGTACAACTTAAAAAGTAGTAGACCCAAATATTTTATAAAATCTCTATTACTGAAATTAATAAATTAATAAGAATAAATTAATAAGAATTGTTTAACATTGACAAAATTGTATCCATAATTTTTAAAAAAGAAATTATTCATTCATTCACTTGGAAAATGAGATTATCATCATTGGGACCAAGAATGTACAACACAGAGCAAGAGAAGGGCATAACCCTCTCTGAGCACCTCAGAAAATAAATCAGGTAGGAGTGCAATAAGGAAAGAATGCTTAGGGGTATGCCCAGTGAATGGGTTCCTGGGGGAGAGGAAGTCATCCTGTCTCAGGAAGCCTGACCCTGCGAGGCGTCCTATTATATTGCAGTTATAGGACTTTAATTTCTCTTTAACTGCTCTGGCAACATCTTATAGGAACCTGGAATCTGTAGTGTAGGGAGGAATACTTCAATTTCTCAGCCAGAGAGCTCAGTGCCTCACCAGACTACAAGCCCCAGGATTCCACAGGAGTCAGGAAAGGGAGTAACTGTGGAATAACAATGTTCTCATTGTTAGCCTGGACAGGCTGCAGGGGAAAAAAAATCTAGTAAATTATAACAATGTAACAAGGTAGTAAGGTAACAAAGCAATTGTCTAATAATGTAAGATGTAACAAATCCCTTGAGTAAGCAACAATTATGTATGAATGGAATGGATACACGCAGATTCAACTGGAAAACAAGCTTGGAAGTGGGGAGGAGTTTTTTTTTTATTTTTGATTAAAATCTTTAATAAAAATATTTCCAAAAAATCTAGTAAATTAATGTTGCCTTCAAAATACATGAAAGAGTCAGTTCTTTCATTGGCTTCTACCTGATAGTCTGCTCAATTCATGTCACTATAAGGCTTGCACCACTGAAACTAATTCTGGGAGAAGGACATGCAGAAACAGGCAACTGATATGGCACCTCTAGTGAGCTGTGTTCAGTGGTGGCTAGACAGGAGGCTGCTCCTGGCACATGCTGCCTCAGGCTTTTTAAAGGAAAGGTGGAGTGTAAGGGCAAACATGAAAGGCAGGTTTTGTCCAGTCTCTGGTCATGGTGTGACTTGGTTTCAGCACTGCAAAGAATGTACAAAAGCTAGCTGTGGAAACAATGTGATCCCTGCCTGAGCTGTTAGACATTGGCATGAGGACCCTGTGCCTCCTCCCTTCACAGCCCATGATGATGATGTGGGGAGTAAATGGGGTGTAGCCAGAGAACAGCTGTGTTCTGGTCAACTCCAACTGCTAAGTGATTCCTGAGAATGCAGGCCACAGTGGGTGCACTACACTGAGCTGCACATTGAATTGGTCCCTGACCAAATCTAAATTGTGTTTGTATGTGGCATGAATCCACAAATTTTCCCTTGCACCCCAAAAACCACAGGAGCTCAAGTGATGGGCAGGATCCGGCACATCTCACAAGGAAAAAACCTTGTTATAAAACTACCCACAGGGAGTATAGTTGTTTGAGTTTTAAAAAAAATCCAGCTTCTTTAAAACATCAGAGATCTGATTATGTTCCTTCTCACTGTAGTGAAACCAAGCGGGAGCTAAATGAGGAAGTGTCTGTTAAAATGTGGTTCAGGAAAATATGTACTCTTGCTCATTCGGATGAAAGCTGTGGGGTCCTGCCCAGCTATGGAGGAAAACTAGGCAACAGCCTCCAGTGCCAGGATTCCAGAAATGCCTACTTGGTTATGTCAATGTTTTAGAGAACTCAGAGCTTGGAAATACTAACCCCTTCCCCTCCTGGACCACTTGACATGTTGGCTGGGAATTAATGGAGCTATAGTTCAAAAAACTAACTTTTCCAGGCTTTGGAGTATGACTGCTTGTACTCTCAAAGAGGCTGTTTAGGGGGCAACAGGCTCTTGGGGTTGGAAATGGTAACCTTCCCCCTGAACTGCACCCTGAATCCCCAAATATCCATGTAGAGACACTGCCTATGCAAGAGATAGACAGAGAATGTATGTTTGGAAGGAGGAAATGGGAACTTGAGTCCCATGGGAGGAGGGAAGGAATGCCCTCACTTTTGCATCCTTGGCCAAAAGAAGTTATATCAGGAGCCAAAGAGAGAAATAAACAGTGCCAGCTCCACAGAACCCTTCACTAACCACTTTGCCACATCAGCAGAAAGTTGTTCTTCTATTGGCATATCTGAGCCATCATTACATAGTCTCTAATGTTTCACTGATGAAAACAATGATGGCTAAGCAATATCAGGGTGTAGTCAAGATAGCAAAAGTTATTAATGAGGAAGGGCAGACAAGCTAGTTAGAGGCTGCTGCAATTTGTTGTTGTCTGAAACTAAGAAGGGCAAGGTTTCGCTCCTCTCCCCTCCCTCCACTGAGATGTACATATAATGTTATTGCTTGTAATATTTAAAAAAAAAAAATCTGAAAGAGTTCCTCTTCAGGAAGAAAAGATTCTTAACACAGAGCAAGGAGGATGGCTATCCCTGCTAATCACATTAGTCAAAGATGTGTCTTTGTTTTTCGAGTTAAACAGAATGAGTTTTCAAGTGAATAACATGTAACTTGAATACTCTTTGTCTTTACCTTTTTTCCTTCCCTCTTGCTCCTCGTCCTGTGACACAAAGCATGATAACATATTTCCCTGGAAGAAACTGTGTTTGGTTTGGGGTTGGATTTGTTTGATGTTTGCATTTCTATGAAACGTTTGTGCAAAGAGAACTCCCCTAAGCCACTCTAGTTTGCTTGTGGTTTGCTGTATTATGTCAAAGGCTGTATGTAATCCTATGCACATTTATCTAAGAGTAAGCTCCACTGAACATAGTGATACTCGTAACCCAAGTAAACATGTGTTTATACTGCTCTGCAGTATATAAAGTTAAGAAACAGGTATCATTTCATGCTGTTTTAATCCACTTCCATATGGCTCCTTTTAAAATGAACTTATTACATTGCCAAGTTGTTTGTCTCTGGTTTTCAACTCCATTTTTGGCAAGATGGAAGAAAAGGAGGTTAACAAATGAAGGGAAGGCAAACCAGCTAAGATATAAAAATGTAGTGTGGCATGCCTGTCCCTTGCAGAGTGAAGTCATAGAGTCGGGAGAGGCCTCATGGACCATCTAGTGTCCAACCCCCTGCTCAGTGCAGGACCTCCGGCTAAAGCAACAGGCAGCTATCTGGCCTCCTTTTGAAGAGGTCCAGAAAAGGAGACCCCATCACCTTTTTAGGCAATTGTTGAACCACTTTATTGTCAAGAAGTTACTTCCAATGTTCAGTCAAAATCTACTCTCTTTTAACTTAAAATCATCAGACCTGGACCTCGCTTCTGGGGCAGCAGAGAACAGGCCTGCTCCTTCCTCACTGTGACAGTCCTTGAGGCATTTACTCTGAAATGTGCAAAGTCCACTGAGTGTACAGAGTGTGACCTTTAGTTTGCAAAGCAAAAACAAGATGTGACTACATCAAAGGAATCCTGGATTTTTCACAGACAGCAGTGTATAACTACAATCGCTAGTGGACTTGAAGTTTCTTATTGGTATACAGTAACATAAAGTTTCAGGAGCTACTGTAGACAAACAGTAACTTAGAAAACTGGGCAAGACTATACAATATCAAGGGCAGAATTTAGCTTTATTTAGCATTTTCCTTTAGTTCTTATGACAACAAAGTTGGATTTGAAAGGGAGTGCGTGGCTAAGCCTGTTAGCCCACTTACCTGTAAGTAAGCCCCACTGTATAGATTTGCAGCCTTATAGGTCTATATATGTATCCTCATAAGTAAGTCTCACTCATTTCTTCACCTCTACTTCATCAACAACTTAGCTGTCTAGTAATGCTTTCCTAAGTGTTAAGTAGAAGACAGACTACAGTGGGGTGTGATGAAACCCCTCAAGCACTTTGGGGAAAAATTGCGCAGTTCACTTTAAGCCTAACATTCTCATTGATACAGTTCAAACAGAGATTTCCAAAGCACCATCTGGTTTGGTTATGTGGGTTTCAGCTGAGGCAGCTGAAATGCTTGGGACACAGTGCTTAGAAAAGGGATAGGAATCAGGCAGCCTGGTGAAGCTTTAGGGATCCTCACTGATCCTCCCAAAGGCCCTGGCACCTCTGCTTTTTTAGCCAAAACTGTACAAAAAGACAGAAAACTACAGAAAACCCCCCCCCCCCTCATTTTCAATGGCTATTCCATGTTGCTTGGTTGCTAGAATTGTAGCCATGATGGTGCAGCTTAGGTGCTCCAGAGCTCCAGATAAGTAAAAAAATCCAGTGCTGTGGCCCTGCAACATACAGAATGTGCCCACGCAGCCAACAAAGATGTCACTGACTAACTGTACGCCTGATCCTTGCCTAAATGGGAATGGAGGATTGACTGGGTGTCCAAGAGAATTAATGACCTTTACGCCACAGTTATAGTGTTGCCAGCTGCACTGAAGGAAGCACTTCTGTGCCTCTTTGGACCCAGATATTTTTCGTAAGTATTACTCAATAACATATGCCATATTTTGGGACAGGATTTTAGAGAAGTAGGTAGCATCTCAGCTCCAAGCACTCCTGAGTGAAGTACTATAGGGCCATTTCTACACTACACTGTTGCAGTGCTATTATTCTGCTTTCAACATCCTGTAGAATTCTGGGGTTTGTAATTTAGGGAGGCCAAAGAGCTCTCTGGCTGAGAATTCTAAATGTCCCTTCCTAAACTACAATCCCCAGAATGCCATAGGATGTTAAAAGTAGAGTAATGGCAGTGTAGTGTGGAAATGCCCTGGATTATCTAGGGAAATTTTAATTGGCTTTCAGGCCTATGATGGTTCTGAAATGGTCTTGGTCATTCTGATGAATTCTTTCAGTTGTGAGAGACACTGGAAGGGCATGCTGTTCCTCTCTTATCTTCTAGCAGTTTTTGATACCACTTACTATGATAGTTTGAAGGATCAGATCTGAGTGATAGAGTGCAACTATCACCTGAAGGGCTGGTTTCGGAAAGTAAGTGATTCCAGTTTATGGTGTTCCACAGAATTACATTTTATCCTCAGTGTTATAAGAAGCACTTCATTCAAAACATTGCAGATTTGAAAGGAAGTGTCACACATATGCAGATGACACATCTCTGCTTCTCTGCATCCTCTGTGTCAGTTGAGGCTGTGCAAGTACTGAATCAACAGATTCTGTAATAGGTTGATGATGGCAAAAAACTTGAAGGTGAATGAAGGTGAAGAAGATGGAGACAGTTCTCACAGGCAGGAGATTTTTGTGACAGGAATGGGTTATTCAACCTGTTCAGACTCTTCTTGAAAGAAGCAGCGTCTTGCTTGGGGATACACTTTCATCCAGTCTTGTAACTTTTTTAAAACTGACATTTTCCAGATAAGACTAAAAACACTACAAATGGATAAAAGGATACATATAGGAAAAAGAAAAGAACAACACGCAGGAAAACATAAAGACATATGAACTAAAAGTTAAAGAATACATAAGAAAGAAAGAAAGAAAGAAAGATAGAAAAGAATCGACTTCCCACCTACGTTTGGATGGATTACAGCCAACCAATTGATTCAAACCTCTCTAAAAAGAATATACAGCATTTCCTTCCCCTCCCGTAGTTCATGTTAGAAAGAAAAAACGTATGAACTTTCTTCTCTCAGAGGTTAATGTATCAAGCATAATATTTCCATATTACTTTCTATTACATTGTATTACAATGTGCTTGCATGATAAATGATATTACATGTTGAATAACATTAATAGTACTAAATTATCTTAATGCTACTAATTTTAAATAAATGCTGCTTGTTGATTTAATTACATACTTTTTTCACTAGTTAAGAGTATGGAGCTATTACATATTTATTGACCTTACTAAATCCAAATATATCATTACCATTTTATAGGCCCAATCCGTACCATTATCCTAAATCTGTGAATTAATTATGTAATATATTCACTAGTTAAACTAAATGTATTACAAGTTTTATGACATCACCAAACCCAGATATTTAATACCATTTTGTATTCTAAAATACATTACAGAACAGAATTAATTGACCTAGTCCACTTATTATTATCTTAGGTCTGTAACAATTTCTTAGTGTAATTTAGACCATATCTTTCATTTTGAATTTAACTCCCCTCATCTCTTATAGCTATCTTTTCCATGATTGCTTCTCACATAAAAATTTAAAATCACTGTCCTGAGACAGCATCTCAATTTTTGACATCTTTCTTACATCTCCCTCTGTATGGGAGTACATCAACCTAGTTTCTGTCAACCTTCTCACATAGTGTTTTAGAATCACAGTTTTTTCAGAACACCTTTATTTTTGACATCTTTCTCACCCCCTTTTAATCATGCAAGCTAAATCAACTTGATTTCATTCAGCCACAGTTTGCTTACAGATCAATTTTAAATTAATCTTCCCTTTCTCCTCCTTTTTGTAAACCAATATTTCTTGGTCATAAATGTCTCCCAACCCAGAAACTCCCTCCATTAACTCAGCTTGAGCTAGTCTCTCTGCCTGGCTTTTGTCTTCTTTTGCTTCCATGTCGGTTTCTGTGTCTTCCTCTTGTCTTAGCTTTTACAAAGTTCATTGACCTCTTTCCTCATGATCACTATCACGTTCTTCTGCCGATTTAGGAATTCCCTGCATATTTCCTTCATTGTTCAACTGTTCCAGGGAAGAATCCATCTTTTGTTTAGTTTAACAGTTATAGAGTTAACAACTCACTTCACTCATGTCTAGACAGAAACTGCTAGAACACAGTGTTATTAACATTCAATTGATAACATCCATACTTTCTCACACTGTGATTTCTCTTTATTTAAATCCAGTTCTTCTTATAAATACAATTCAGTCTATCCACAAAACATATCCATTTATATCCTTAATTATTCTTTTTTAAAATGTCAACCTGAAATTATCTAATTCAATTGTCCCAGTCTTATGGGGCAAACAGACTTGATTACAGAAATAAGATAGCTGCAAAGGTTCTGCTGTTCCATCTTAATTGCAAAGATTCTTCACCTTAATGAATTGAAAGGTTAATTAGAAGTTCTTCTTTTAAAAAGCAGGTTGCCAGTATAGAGCCATCAGATCTTCTGATCTAAACAGCTGTGTTTCATGGCAAGTTATTTCTCCTTTGGTCCTCCCTATGCACAATGGATTTACTAACAAGAAAACACATATAATGGGTATTTCAGACCTAAATGGTAATCCTCCACTCCCTCTGTGGAGTACTATTCCAGCCAGAGGGACCTCTCTGGCCAGTACTTTTACTGTGAAAGTTCTCTTAGCTATTGAGCTGCAGCCATGGGCTTTTGCCCTCTGACCTGCCAGAAGTTGAGTCCCAGTCTTATAATTTGAGACCTGTATGACTTGAGCAGTCAGCAATGCTTTTGTCTGGTTCTCCAGTTTCATCCTTTTTGGAATAGGAATAGTCCGGTGACAATGGTGCATTCTCTAGTAATTCCCAAACCAGCTGGACTGCATTGCTCATACATGGGGCTATCCTTGAAGACAACAGAGACATTTCCTGTAGTATAAAGTGTGACAGCCAAGATTGTGACTTGTCCTGTGGGGTGGATTCATACTGTACAGTATGTAAAAGGACAGCATTGGCTGCCTGTTCATTTGTCAGCCCAGTTCAAGGGGCTGGTTGCTTACCCTTGTGTGTGTATGTGCCTTCAAATTGCCTGTTGACTTATGGTGACCCCATGAATTTCACAGGGTTTCTTAGGCAAGGAATACTCAGAAGTGGTTTTCCCAGTTCCTTCCTCTGAAATATAGCATACAGAACTTTTAGAGAGCCAAATATCTTAAGGAGTCTCTGCATCATCCTGCCTGTGTGGTATGTTTTCTGGGAAGGCTCTTCTCCAAGTAACTTTGAGGCAATATGGGAGAACAAGGGCAGAACTTGATGTGGCACACAATGTGACCCTGTCTTATGGAGGTGAGATGACACTGACTCTATGTTATAACACTTTAAAAACTACTATGACACTGTAAGATGAAGGGTGATATTTAAATATTTTAAACTAGCATATATATCTAGCATTGCCTGGGGTTTTATTTTCTTATAGATAATACTTGTTAGAAAGATTTGAGATCCCATGTCTCTAATTCCCCAAACTGTCTCATCCAGTATCTGTAACTTTTCCCCATATTCCCCAATCCAATCTGTATTCAGAGTTATTCACATACAGAGGTTGGGTTCCTGAGGGAATATATTGTCCTCCTCCTTGTTGCTAGGCCTCATCTCCATAGCAACCAGCTAGGCCCAAGAGCTCTTTGGCTGAGAATTCTAAAGACCCTTTCCTAAATTGTGAACCCCAGGATTCCATAGAATCTTCTCAGGCAGCCAATCATACGATGTCTTCACCTGACACAACCAATCATATGAGGTCTTCGCCTGACACAGATAAACAAACATACAAACTTTGACTTTTATATAGTAGACTAGCCTATTTACCTGCCGTTGCCCAGGATTTTATTTTCTCATAGGTAATTCTGGTTAGAAATACCTTAGGAATTACTTTACCTTACCTTAGGAACTGGATGCAGTTGAAATACATAGATTTGAGATCTTGTGTCTCTAAGTCCAGAGGAGGGCGACCAAAATGGTGAGAGGCCTGGAAGCCATGCCCTATGAGGATAGACTTAGAGAGCTGGGTATGTTTAGTCTGCAGAAGAGAAGGTTAAGAGGGGACATGATAGCCATGTTTAAATATTTGAAGGGATGCCACATAGAGGAAGGAGAGGGCTTGTTTTCTGCTGCTCCAGAGACCAGGACAAGGAGCAATGGATTCAAGCTGCAGGAAAGGAGATTCCACCTGAACCTCAGGAAGAACTTCCTGACAGTCAGGGCTGTCTGGCAGTGGAATATGCTGCCTCGGAGTGTAGTGGAGTCTCCTTCCTTGGAGGTTTTTAAGCAGAGGCTTGATGGCCATCTGTCGGGATTGCTTTGAGGGTGTTCCTGCATGGCAGGGAGTTGGACTGGATGGCCCGTGAGGTCTCTTCCAACTCTAGATTTCTATGATTCTATGATTCTATGATTCTATCTGTCTTGTCCAGTATGTGTAACTTTTTCCTGTATTTCCCAATCCAATCTGTATTCAGAGTTATTAACATACAGAGTTTGGATTCCTGAGGGAATACACTGCCTTTCTTCTTGCTCCTAGGCCTCATCTCCATAGCAATTGGCCCGAGCTTTCTGGCTGAGGATTCTAAAGACTCCTCCTGAACTTCCAACCCCAGTATTCCATAGAATGAGGTCTTCACCTCACTCAGCCAATCATATGAGGACTTTGCCTGCCTGACATAGACAAACTCACAGACTTTGACTTTTATATAATATATAGATAAATAAATACAATCATCAGGACAAGAACTAAATTGGTTTACACATATGTAATGGGGCATTCAGCACCTAGCTATCACTTTCCATGGCATTTCCATGGTTTTTAATAAAATACATTTACTTAAACTACTTGATTAGGAAAACTTCTGAAACTTCTGAAATCAACTGAAGTTCTTACTCCACAAACTGTTGTCAGATAAATCTGTGAACTAGATGATACATTTTTAAAAATTGCTAGTTTGTTTTTAAGAAAACTTTATTTCAAATAACAGAAGTAATCATGAAGCTGACCCACCAAGATCTCAAAAAGGAAACCCCACCTAAATAAACAAAGAGCTGTTTCTGCAGAACACATGTGGTAGATGGGAAAGGTTGTTGGTGTTTAAGAGTGAAAAGAATGCATGCCCCACCTCTTCCTTTGTAGGAGAAAGAGAATATCTTTTACTCGAAGAAAAGCACAATAAAGTTCAATTAAATGTAGGAATATTTAGTATCTATATTAAACTGGGGGGCTAATACAATATGAGCTTATGGTAGAAATGGGAGAAATGATTCTGAATGCTCCTGTAAGGTTAAAAAGAAATGTTTACTGTCTCAGGAAATCTATCTTAGAATAGGGAAGGGGATCTATAAAAGAGGTTTATCTATACTTGGTAAGAAGAATCCCTAAAAGCTGGCACTCATGCATGGGTGTAAGCTAGCAATCTGTGATTGAAGTTGAAGCCTCATGGATGCTCTTTCCCAGACAAAGCAGCAACTAACTTTTTGAGAGAACAAGGAATTGACATTTGCAGGTAAGAAGGAAGGAAAAGGCTTGGGCACAGAGACCAAAGAAAGATACGGGGGGGGAGGACAAGTGTTATCTAGATCCCCCCCCATTACTGTCTTTATACAAGCATTGATGCCTTTTTGCTTCCAACTCTGAAAACTTTATTATACATTACTAAATGAGATTTTGAGCATCTCAGTCTTTAGTTTTGAGATGAAACTCAAGAACTACATTCTGAACCACAACTTGCTACTTATCACATTGTGTCATAGGTTGGTCATGTTCTATAAGTTCAACCAACAGCTTCAGGATATTTGACACAGAAATGCCATCCTCCCAGTAGTTCATCTTCATCAAGCTTTTGTGATCAATGTGTGTAAGCAGGCTTCCACATATTTAGTTTTCTATTTAAATCTAACAGTGACTCCCAACCCTTTCTCTAGATATATTAGACTACACCTCCCCCCATCCTTGCCATCATGTCCATTGTGGATGATGAAAGTTAACATATGTAGGCAGCCAGGCTGAGGAAGGCTGACTAGAAAAATCTGTATGTTGTACCTCAACAGGCTTCTACAGTGACTTACTAATATAGAGGGAGGGCAGGAATCTTGAATACAATACAATAAATAGCAGTATTTTAAAAGAGAGGAGAATTCATTATTTCAATGGTCATGCAGGCCTTATGGAATTGCCTGGATATGTTCCTATTGCATATGTCAATCTTCAACTAATTCTTTTCATCCAGAGGCCACCAGTTGGAACTGGATCATGACCTTAACTGTTACCATGGCTGTGTGTTAGCAACAACTGTACATTTTCTTTGAAATAACTGGTGACAAATCATACAACTTCCTGCACATTTTCAGACCTAAAATAATATGATTTTAAATGTATTATTCATGAAGGCGGTGGTGGTGGTAGCGATGCTGGTGGTAGTGAAGGTGATCAGTGTCTTTTGAATTTGCGTTTTTTTCTACCCACTGCTTAAATATTTCCAGAAGCCATGCAGCCTTTTTATGCTCAGGAAAAGGACGCTGTTGAAGAAAATTTTCAGACTCCTACCATTAACCCTTTTCCTGTCTTCTCCATCATCTCTTGCTAGTATCTCCTGTAATTCAAAAGAGGAACTTCCTGAAACCTGTTGGTTCTGCCTGACCCAGACTAGGTTGGCTGCTCCTGAAACTGCAAACCCCAGGATTCCATAGGGTGTTGAAAGTGGAATCATAGCGCTATAACAGGCTAGTGCAGAAGTGGCCTAGATATAAAGGTTTTAATTTC